>CM034534.1:64441617-64994509 GCA_020002185.1 Paraescarpia echinospica | reverse complement strand
TATACATGGTTTGCCGGAAATGAATTAACTCTGAACATATCTAAAACCACTAATTACATGTTATTTGGAAATCGTATGCTCAACAAAGAAAATAAAAAAATACGATATGTTAATATCGAAAGAGTAAAGGTCACAAAGTTTGTGGGTGTGTTCATTGATGATTTACTAAATGGGAAAACTCATATGAAATACGTACAATCAAAGCTTTCAAAAGTACAGCTATAATGCATAAATAAAGACATCTACTTGATATAAATAGCATACGCTTTCTACACAGTTGTTTTGCCTTATTTGAACTGTTGTGCAGATATATGTGTATACACGTACCTAACAAATACTAACTGTATTTTCTTATTATAAAAAGAGTAATCCGCATTATTTCTGGTGCAAGACGGTTGGATCATACAAACTCACTTTTCCAACAATTACATGTTCTAAAATGTCCAGATATCATAGAACTGAACATTTGTATTTATGTAAACAGTTTACTATAGCTGTTTACCATCAAATATTCAGTGTTTGTTTACTAGACGGGAAATAGCATTTTCAGTGCGAGCTAAACATGATTTAGAACCACATAGTCTGTTCTACCATGATATCAATGTATCTTTGTGTAAAGGGTGTGCAATTATGGAATTCTCTATGTGGTCATTTAAAAACTACTAATGCTATACTGCATTTAAGCGTAAATGCAAACACTTTTATTTAAGAAATATGTGATTTTAAGAGTCTGGAAAGCAAGTTAAATTAATATAATATCGGCGTTTCAATATACATGTATGTATGTTTTTGTGTGTATATGTACATACACATATGTATGTATGTGTATACATATATGTATATATATATAAATATATGTCATGGGTAAATTTACACAAAAGGTCAATGACTTTGTATTTACCCCTTTCAAACATTGTATATTCTCACTTTCATTATAGTTAAACTTGTTTGATTGTCTTGCATATACATTGTTGCCAATGTTTTGAATAAACGTTCATTCAAAAGTAAGTCACAAAAGGGAGTTTGAACAGAGGGCACCAATGCGTGAACTGTATCTTTCAGATGTAAAGCTGCAGGACTTATCACCAACGTTGTTTCTTGCTCTGAACCACAGCGACATTACGCGTGTTTCTTTGAGTAACTCCGACATTACATCCATCAAGAGAGGCGTACTATGCAATCTATGGCAAGTAACCGTGCTCGATTTGAGCGCTAACAAGATTGCGACGATCGAAGTTCACTCGTTCGCCGATCATTATAAGCTGTCAGAATTAAACCTCAATAAGAATAGTATTGTTGACCTGAAGTCGGCCAAGCGACTGGACATCTCATCGGGGATCTCGAAGCTCAGAATAGATGAAAATTCGATTAAGAAAATCATCCAGGAATCTCTAAACGGCTACAGCAATTTGACATCACTGTACCTGACTGGTAACAACATCGGAACGATCTAAAAACAAGATCGAGTACATCCGTCCGGGCACATTTTATACTCTGCCATATTTGCGTGTTCTACGCTTAAATCGCAACTTCATCCATATAGACAACCCAACGATATTTCAGGTTGGTCAAATTAATTTAAGGACACAACTTTTCTTTGTCCAATAAGATTAATGCGTTCGACTGTGTTGACCAGTTTGACAGATATCACCCGGAGTGTGAATAATGCAACATACGGTTTGTATACGCTCATGCTAGGTGGCTGACTGCCGATATTCTTATATATGACTTACAGATGTATAATATGTTATGGAAAAATTATATATTATAAATATATATATAAGTAATATGTCATGTAGGTTATGCGGGAGGCTGGCGAGGCGATGAGGAAGAGTTAATTACGTCACTTCTGGTGCACAAAGATCAGAGGTCAACAGGTCCAAGGCCAAAGTGAAAGAACAAGGTAACATATCTAAGGTCAATGTCAAAGGTCCAGGTCAAATATATAGGTCGAGGCCAAAGGTCAAATGGCGTCCCTGGCGAATCGTTGGTGAACTACAAATATCGCCCTGACGGAAAGTTTGTGAAACAATACTGGTTAAATTCGTACCTCTTATTTTTATTCCAGGCGAATAGGTGGTGAACTAGACAACTAGGTATTAAAAGGAAGGGACGTCGTTCCGGTTCCTTTCACAGACGTATCCGACGGATAACCGACGGGTAAAACGCACCCACCATTTCAACAGCGTCATTGAACATCCGGGTATTTTTGGAAAAAGGCGATAAATTGGTGAAAATGGCGGGAATATTTTAGAAATTAAGTTCCAATGTTTAGAGTGGTGCCACATATCGGTATTTTTAGCCCGTAGGTCGAGGCTTAGCCTTAGGACTGAGCCCTTGTTCGCTAGATGACGACGTGTCTAAAATACTGTTTTATACTTTATAGTTTCTAATTAATAGTTACCCAAGTTGTCTATCGCAGATTGAAAATGTCTAGAGATATTGACGTGTGGTCTTCGGCCTCTGCTTCGGTTCCAGGAAATGTGTCGACGAATAGAGATAAGAATAGACGGTAAATGGCGTTACCCTAATTAGTTATATTGGTGTCCGTTGGGGGGCGCCGGAAGTCACCTGTCACCCATGGCCGCGCACAGTATTGGTAAATAATGAAGTTTCAATTCCGGAAGTTTGTCTACGAATAGAGATAGAGCATCCACGGTAGATGGCGTTACGGTAAGTAGTTACATAGGTGTCCGTTGAGTGAGGTCGGAAATCGCCTATGTCTCATGGACACAGACACACACGCAGACACACACACACACACATACACAAACACACACAGTGTTTATATTGTAGAGAGTCGTGCAACCGGAAGTGAATAGTTTGAAAGATTTTCGCTTCCTAACAGTGTGAATTCAACTAGTTGCCGCGACACTTCTTGTAGGTAATTTCCTAAACCACCTGAATGCCTTAGTCAAATGTAGTGTTTGTTAATACAGAAGTTTCAATACCTGAAGTGTGTCGCCGAAAAGATGGCTGTTTCACATATATATGATTTATGCTAGGTATCACTGCATCACGTATTTTAAAATTAAGAAAATTATACGAATATCATGGGCGTCAACTGGTTGTTTTACGGGAAATGAAGCCTCGAACAGATGGCCGCCTCTTTGAATGGCGTCATGTCACGTGATTTTCCTTAAATGTTATGGACATAGTAGTTTTCAAATTCACTTAGGTAATTTGAACGACACCCAAACTGACACGTTGACAAAATAATTGTTGTCAATGAAATGCTGAAAAGTGAGGTGTGTCTTGCTGACTATGAAAACTAAAAACAAACACACTCGTTCATAGTATCAACACAATTTTATTTGCGAATTGTATGTCGCACACAAACCTGTTTTACGCGAATATTGACTGTTAGTCTATATTTGTTTGTGAAGTGTAAGACTATTCATAGAGTTCCCAATGTTCGATTTGCAACGGTGTTGCCGAGAGAGTTGCGCACCGCGTCGATACAAACCGTGTACGACGACGATGACGACTGCTGTCAAACGGACTGCTGGTTTCCTTTTACATGTTGTCAACTGTCGATGTATGCATGTAAATCCAATGATCTGAGTTCCCAACTAAATCCATTGGCGTGTTGACATCAATAAGACCATGAGTGACGGTTTTCCATCCCACCGGTTCAAACGACTTCCGAGATCTACGATGTTACTTCCGGGTACCGCCTTGTTACTGTGCATCATCTCGCCACGATCGTTCCAACTTACGGCGCCTATCATTTTATTGAGTAGTCGCCGTGCAGTAACAATGTATTTCGTTAAATTCGTTGATAAATCTGTCAAATAAAAATCACAGTCAGTAGTTATTTATTGCGAACCGATAGTCTATGTACTTCGAAATAACGATTTAACAGACGGCTTCGCTAGTTCACCCCTGCAAACGGTGCATTATGTCTCACGTCTCGTCAACACCCAGCTGACATCGGATAGTTTATCACCTGCCTCTAATAAAACAATCAACCACTGCAGTTGAATTAATGTCGAATTCCCGCCTTTGTCAACGAATTCACACAATTTTCACCGAATTCGCGCCATTTTCACCAATTCCCTGCCATTTTCTGTTATTTAGCAGAGAACTGTATGCAAGCACGTAATGTAAAAATAACTGCAGTACTTAACCTTATAACCACCAGTTTGACTGATTTAGCAGAGAAATTTCTATTTTATAACCATTGTAAGGTATAGGTAGGTTTTAGAAATGATCTATCACATGCCATAATTGACCTATTTCATAACGTATATGACCTATTTGTTTATAGTTCACCACGTAAAAGTCACGAATTTAAGCACTTACGTACGAAAATAATACCAATGGTCTATATCCAAGATGATCCCTATTAAAAAAAACGAGGCTTTAGATTCTGCTATAATATAGTCCTATGAGTATACTACATTTCCTATACAGTAGGTCATAAAAATAGGCATCCGTTGAATTTATATTGATTTTATTATAAATAATGCCTTATTATAACACCATATTTTAGACAGATCATCATGAAGCAAACAAGGGCTCAGTCCTTTGACTAAGCCTCGGTCTACGGACCAAAAATGTCAATAGGTGGCAACACCCTCTACCTTGGACCTTAATTTAATAAAAATTCCCGACATTTTCACCAATTTCACGCCTTTTCCAAAAAAAATACCCGGATGTTCAATGACGCTACTGAAATGAAGGGTGCGTTTTGTCCGTCGGATACATCTGGGAAGGAACCGGAAATATTTTGTATATAGTTCACCACCTATTCGCCATAGGGCACTAATTGACCTTGACCTAGACCTATATAATATATGACGTTGATCCTTGACCTACACATTTTACCTCGATCTTTGATGTTGACTTTGCACCGGTAGACCTTTGACCTTTTGTGCATCGGAAGTGACGCCATTCACTCTTCCTCAGGGCCAAGCCAGCCTCCAGCGTAAACTACATGACACATTTTATATATATATATGTATATATATATTGGAAACAGTTTTGGTTTGGCAAACTGGATAAATCAAACCGGAAAATAAAAATGTTGTCTATCCCTAAAATGTCATTTGTTTTCCGATAGCTAATGTGGTGTACTTCATAGGCCTAAAATAGAGTGAACACCATTTCAACCTTTCTTGTGTAGCGTCTGTCGTAAAATCATACATGTTTTAACACATTTATTTGTGACAACAATGGTTACGTTTTAGAACGTTCCATTTGGATGTCGTAACAAACGCAAATATTTCATAATTTCACCAGTACCACCACCTTTATCAAACACGTTTTTACCTTCCATTTGGCATGATATCACCAAAATGTCGTCAACCGTGTGATTTGGCGATATGTTTTGAAGGTTAGTTTAATATCAGCACTGGGCTCTAAGGGTATGAAAGCCAACAACAAATACTGCATGATTTCTCCTTAGTCTCCATTTACAGGTCATCTGATAGCGTAAAATGTTGGTGACAAAAATCATCGGCACTCTGAATGGCAAGATATGTGTGTCGTTCTTGAGATTTATAGTCATAGTGCCACAAAATCAGCGGCGTAAGAAGTGAGAAATCGCAAAAGACACGCGTTTTTGCGAACTCCCCATTTTTTGAGAGGATATATCTCTAAAACTGTTGGCCTTTGAAGTAGATTGAAATGGCATCTTACATATATTTAGACTGCATTTCTGCACTTAAAATGAGACTGTACGGTAATTTTTTTGGCATCTAGAGCATGTCAAAGTCCGAAGACACACGTTTTTTTGAAGTTTGCCAAAACACCTTTTGTCCATATATATATATATATATATATATATACAAGATTGCCTTTCGGAGCTATAAATTCCAGATGCCTTTGGTTTAGCGAGAGTCCAACCATTTTCTACTTACATATAGCCAACCCTCCCCAGATAGCTATCAATTTTATTGTTGAACATATTGACATTGGTAGCATTAACACAATTATCAGATCATTAGTTCCAGTCATTCATTGTCCTCTGAGATAATGGGTATTTTCTCACAACTAACCTACACTGTTCTTTGACTTATGCCACATTCAATATTTAAAAAAAAATTCTATATTTCGTCTCCTCTTAGTATCCTAGTCTCTAATGTTGTCAACCCGCTTTCAAATAGACGTCTTCTATAAGTATTATCTATTCAGTAATCAGCATATGTGCTCTTCGTTGGACTCTTTCTAGCTTATATGTGTCCTTCTTGTGATATAGCCTCCATGCTCGTATGCAATATTCCAAATGAGATCTAACTATTGCTTTGTACAGTGGAATAATCAGCTGTTTTTCCACATACGTTATATTTCTTCTATTTAGCCCTAGTATTTGGTTACCCTTTGAAGCAGCAATTCCACTTCGCTCTGAACCTTTCATGTCAACACAAACTGTCACTCCTAAATCCTTTTCTTTTACAGTTTTACCAAATATAGTACGTCCCATTATGTACTCTTTGTCAGTATGTCTAATTCTATGTGATTGCATTTATATTTCCCAAAATTGAACAACAATTGCTATTTTTCAGACCATTTGACTAATTTGGCCACAACATCTCGAAGTGAGTGTTTATCTGCATCTGTTTTAATTCTTTTGCACATTTTTGAATCGTCTGCGAATTTCAGTACTTTGGTTAATATATCATCATCCAAAGTAGTTGTATATATACACACACACACATATATATATATATATATATATATATATCAAGAATGACATAGGTCCAAACATTGATCCCTGCGCTACTTCACTCAAAACTGGTTTCCAGTTTGAGATCTCCCCCTGTACTATTACGCTCTGTCTTCTGTCTGTCAACCATGTTTCTATACAGCTGATCACAGCTGCCCCTACACAATGTGATTTAAGATTAAGCAACAATCTGTGATGTGGCATTTTATTAAATGCTTTATGAAAATCGAAGTATACAATACCCACTGGTGACATATCGTCTATCCACTTGGTAAAGTCTTCCATAAAACATAACAGATTGGTTAGACAAGACCTGGCCTTTAAGAACCCATGTTGCGATTCGTTTATTAATTTGTATTTTATGAGGAATTCTACCACGCGGTCTCTTATAAGCGTTTCTAGTAATTTGCATAACACTGATGTTAAACTAACTGGTCTGTAATTGTCTGTCTTACTCCACGATACGTTTTTAAATAATGGCGTAATGGATCAATTCTAGTGATACGATTCCCACTTTAAGTGACAAGATAAAGAATATAGCAAGTGGTGTACTGATTTGGTGTACAATTTCCGTAAGCAGTTTTGGTGGTATCCCGTCAACTCCAGGTGATTAGTTCTCTTTCATATTCTCAATTTTCCTTGATATCATTTCAGGAGTAACATACAACTGCCCTAAATTATCTGATTCATCTCCCTCAAATTTAGTAACTGGTACTGGCAGTGAACTGATATCTTCTGTGGTAAACACTGAACTTAAATACTCATCCAGGGCCTCCATCAGATATTACGTTTCCTGCACTGTTTTCAAGTGGTTCCTCTTTATATCGACCTTCTATTTACTCCTTACATTAGCATAGACAATTGTGCTGTAATTTTTTGCACTATTTGCCAATGTTTGCTCAAAAGTTCGTTTAGATTTTCAAATTTCTGCTGTAGTTGTATGTTAAGGACCTCTTTGTAGGTGCTATAGTCTTCTATATCTCCAGTGTCTCTTTTAACTCTCAACATCTTTTGTTTGTAAGCTCTCTTATGCGTAGTCTCCTTTGAAAGGTGTTTATTCCTTGATCGTTTCCCTAGCTTTTTGAGCGGAAAACTCTTTAAAAAATGCCATCAATCTCATCTTTCAAAACGGTTCAATATGCTGTTGCTGTGTTGTTCTTAATTAATGTAGTCCAGTCTACGTGTGTAGATATTTTCTCTTCTGTTTATATTAAAATTTGTTGGTTATCACCTCAACCACGCTATAATGAGTTCCACTTAATATGTCCACGATTATAATCACACATTATAACACATTCCCCTTTATTCATCTCACTATATCATTGTGCAGTTGTACATCAAACTCTTGTGGTATGTTAGGACTATGACAAACAAGTCATAGTGTTAATGTTGACCTTCATACAAACACACACACACCACGAATACACATACACTCACACACACACACACACACACACACACACACACACACACACACACACACACACACACACACACACACACACACACACACACACACACACACACACACACACACACACTGTATGCGCCCCCCACATACACATTCATGCACATACGTACGCACGCATACACAAGCAAACAAACAAATAAACATTATACACATGCACCTAGAGAAGCGCGACGCTGACGCGTTAAAATTATATTTGCAAATATTAGCCTGGCTGCAAACAGTCCCAACCATTTCATTTTATAGCATAATTTTGGATCTGTGTCAAAACGGTAATATTTTTCATAAAGTTAATAAATCATTATAGACCAATGTAGTATGTACCCGCTTGTTCTCGTATTGATGTTATAAAGAGTCACAAAATCAAAAGCCTGCTTAGTCGCACTCGAAGTTACGTTGGTCTAGTGTTCATTACGTGATAGTATAGGTAGTGTGAGTAGTGGTAAGAGGTTCGCCATCCCCGGAAGTGACCTAAGATCAAAGGCTTTTTCGTTTTTTATAAGTAGAATTCCTACGTTTTTTATTAGTAATGATTTAGCAACGTCAAAAAGTGATTGATGGGGGTCATGAGAAAGAGGGTGTCGCCATCTACTGAATAAAGATGGAATAAATAGGGGGAATGACGACCTCTAGTGGCTAATCAGGTACTAATTAGGGTAATTAATTAATTAATTAATTAAGTACTAATTAGTAACAAATGAGTAGCGCAATTATCGGAGGAGAACGTTAACAATGACTAAAAATAGTAAATAGTGACCTATTAGTATTAATTACGTGCACGGGAGGTGGGAAAGATTTTAGAGTGAAGTGACACCCCTGGAGATCAGCGAGTTTAAAATAATGACGCGCGGGAAGGTTCTAGAACCCTGGAGATCAGCGAGTTTAAAATAATGACGCGCGGGAAGGTTCTAGAACCTTCTAGAAGCTTCTAGAACGGTGCGGTGGTGGAGGTGGGGCCACGCGGTTTAGATTACGCCTGGTGGCCTGGTTTTCACGACTCACTGGCAAATGGTGGTGTCGAATGTCAGGCTGCAGGATTTTATGTGCATTGGTTTGACGGATAAATGTTTTTCGAGGCGCGCACTTGTAATAAGCTTCTGGCACCGATGTGTCAGTGCTGGCTGCGGCATGGAAGGCCGGATTTTTCGTGGTGCGCACTGATGTGGATATTGCCTGTCAGTGCTAGCTGCGGCACCGCTGATGGATACGCGTGCAATTGCGGTGCAATATCGGTGCTGTCAGATTGGCCTGTGTGTGTGCGCGTATTAATATAGGTGGAATTATTCGTGTGTTATTGCAGTTGGTGGTCTGTGTGTGCGCGTATTTAGCTTGTGGTGTTCGCTGGCTTTATCGTGTGTAAGTTGGTGGGCGCTGATACGCGTGCAATATCGTTATAGCAGCTGGGGGCCCGGCGCTGTCAGATTGGCCTGTGCGCGTGTATTAAGCTTGTGTCTTGGGCGTTGTTGCAACGACGAATAGGTGGATAGGCGGAATTATTCGTGTGTGATTTGGAATGCTGGCGGAGTGGGTCAAATGTGAAAGGAAACACGGAAACAATAAACGGTGAGAAATAAATTGTATTGGTACAATGCTGCGGCACCGCTGATGGATACGCGTGCAATTGCGGTGCAATATCGGAGCTGTCAGATTGGCCTGTGTGTGTGTGCGCGTATTAATATAGGTGGAATTATTCGTGTGTTATTGCAGTTGGTGGTCGGCGCTGTCAGATTGGTCTGTGTGTGCGCGTATTTAGCTTGTGGCGCTAAATGTGTAGGTGGAACTATATTCGTGTGTGCGTTGGAAGGCGAAAGGAAACACAATAAACGGTGAGAAATAAATTTTATTGGTTACAGTTGACGACGGAAAGGGGTCATGGGGGTGGACCAAAGCCGTTCCGGTCGGAGGGTTGTGGCGGAAAGCCTAAATGAACGGAAAGATGCGCTGGGACGGGTGGGGCAAATGAGGAGGGGAGAATTTGGGGGCGTGGGAATATATCGGCAAAGGAGAATGGCTGTGTCTCTACCGCCGCCGCCTCTGGTAGGGGGTTGTCGGCATATAGAAATTCTAAATCGGTGAACCCACTGTAGTCGTCATCGAAATTTTCTGCCGGCTCTTCTTCTTCTGATTCTTCTTCTTCTTGTTCTTTTTCTCGTCGGCGCGGCTCAACGGCTAACAGGGGCTGGTGGGGGCGGCGTCGTGGCGAGGTGAATGTGATTGCGTGGGGCGCAGGTCCTATGTAGTGCACTGTCATTCCCCGCCCGATATTGTAGCGTCCATGTGCCAGACTAGGGTCGATCACGTAGATGTGTCGGCTGGGGGAATGAGGAAAAGTTCAATTAGTGACTACTGGCGCGCGGGGGGTTCATCTGTGGAGAAGGAAACAGTGTTAAGGGGTGTGATGTGGTCCATTCCGATGAGTGTGGTTGTGACCTCCCATAAGGAGCCGATTGACAAGTTCGGGCGCCAGCAATAGGCGATATCTGTGGAGAAGGAAAAAGTGTTAAGGGGTGTGATGTGGTCGGCGACGTCCAAGGTATAATGTGCCCCCAGGCCTATCGGCGCGCGGTCTTCTATCAATCATAATCAGATCACCGGGGGACAAATTTATTCTAGATCTATTAATGAAGCCGTTTCGGTGCGAGGGCCTCGCAAGGGTTTGCCCGCGCCCTATATGTAGTGTGTCGAAGCCGGCGATGTTTCGTCTGCAAGTATGAAAAAGTATTAAAGTAACGGCGCGTCTCTTTTTAGCCTGTAAAAAAAGCATTAAGTCTGTAGTGGGGCGTTTGTAAATAGTGGGGCGCACGGAAAAGCAGCTATAGGCTTTATCGAAAGTAGGCGTCTGCAAATAAAGGTAAATGTTAAAGGTAAAAGTTAATAGTTAAGTTAGTGAACGTTATAAAAGAAAGCAGTAATGTGAGTGAGGAAAGTCAGTGTTAGTTAAGTTAGCAAAACGTACCTGGTTTGTGGTTGTTGAGAGTCGGCCGCATAATTGCCAACTTGATCGGTCGGCTCCATAGTGAGAAATGAATTGCGCAGTTGTTGCGCCGCTGTTTTGCGCGCGGTAACGTGTTGCGCCCTAGACACGTACGCCATAGCCTTACATAAGGGGCTGACGTCACTGTTTATATAAAGCGCTTATGTAACTGTTTGTAAGTCTTTAAAACGGCCGTTAAAGGTGAAATGTGAGCAAACTAAGCGGCCTATAATAGTCAGTGGGGCCTAGAGAATCTTATGGTAACTTTATATTAGGAAATGAAAGTGGCGTTCTGTTAGTGCACTAGGCTGACCGAGAGATTGTTTTCAGTTTTAGTAACCTTGTAAGAGTCGGCTGCTTTGCGGCTCGCGTGCACTCGCTCACGGGGGCCGCGTGTGGGCCGCGTGCAAAGCGCTTATATAGGGACTGGGCGGAGAACGCTTTCTCCAGTGTTTCCTGTCTACAGCCCCTGTCTCCGTCTCCTCCAGTCTTATTGTATATGGGTGAGGGACTGGTACAGTATTGTAACACTAGTTCTGTTCTTTCTCCAGTGTTTCCTGTCTAAAGCCCTTGTCTCCATCTCCTCCAGTCTTATTGTATAGGAGTGAGGGTCTGGTACAGTAATGTGACAATTGTTCTGTTCTTTCTCCAGTGTTTCCTGTCCACAGCCCCTGTCTCCGTCTCCTCCAGTCTTATTGTATAGGGGTGAGGGTCTAGTACAGTATCTTAACTCTTGTTCTGTTCTTTGTCCAGTGTTTCCTGTCAACAGCCTCTGTCTCCATCTCCTACAGTCTTATTGTATAGGAGTGAGGGTCTGGTACAGTATTGCAACACTCGTTCTGTTCTTTCTCCAGTGTTTCCTGTCTACAGCCCCTGTCTCCATCTCCTGCAGTCTTATTGTATAGGGGTGAGGGTCTGGTGCAGTATTGTAACACTTGTTCTGTTCTTTCTCCAGTGTTTCCTGTCCACAGCCCCTGTCTCCATCTCTTCCATTCTTATTGTATAGGGGTGAGGGTCTGGTACAGTATTGTAACACTTGTTCTGTTCTTTCTCCAGTGTTTCCTGTCTACAGCCCGTCTCCATCTCCTCCAGTCTTATTATATATGGGTGAGGGTCTGGTACAGTATTGTAACACTTGTTCTGTTCTTTCTCCAGTGTTTCCTGTCTACAACCCTTGTCTCCATCTCATCCAGTCTTATTGTAAAGGGGTGAGGGTCTGGTACAGTATTGTAACACTTGTTCTGTTCTTTCTCCAATGTTTCCTGTCTACAGCCCCTGTCTCCATCTCCTCCAGTCTTATTTTATAGGGGTGAGGGTCTGGTACAGTATCGTAGCAATTGTTCTGTTTTTTCTCCAGTGTTTCCTGTCTACAGCCCCTGTCTCCATCTTCTCCAATCTTATTGTATAAGGGTGAGGGTTTGGTACAGTAATGTGACAATTGTTCTGTTCTTTCTCCAGTGTTTCCTGTCCACAGCACCTGTCTCCATCTCTTCCAGTCTTATTGTATAGGGGTGATGGTCTGTACAGTATTGCAACACTTGTTCTGTTCTTTCTCCAGTGTTTCCTGTCCACGGCCCCTGTATCCATCTCCTCCAGTCTTATTGTATAGGAGTGAGGGTCTGGTACAGTAATGTGACAATTGTTCTGTTCTTTCTCCAGTGTTTCCTGTCCACAGCCCCTGTCTCCATCTCCTCCAGTCTTATTGTATAGGGGTGAGGGTCTAGTACAGTATCTTAACTCTTGTTCTGTTCTTTGTCCAGTGTTTCCTGTCTACAGCCTCTGTCTCCATCTCCTACAGTCTTATTGTATAGGGGTGAGGGTCTGGTACAGTATTGCAACACTCGTTCTGTTCTTTCTCCAGTGTTTCCTGTCTACAGCCCCTGTCTCCATCTCCTGCAGTCTTATTGTATAGGGGTGACGGCCTGGTACAGTATTGTAACACTTGTTCTGTTCTTTCTCCAGTGTTTCCTGTCCACAGCCCCTGTCTCCATCTCTTCCATTCTTATTGTATAGGGGTGAGGGTCTGGTACAGTATTGTAACACTTGTTCTGTTCTTTCTCCAGTGTTTCCTGTCTACAGCCCGTCTCCATCTCCTCCAGTCTTATTATATATGGGTGAGGGTCTGGTACAGTATTGTAACACTTGTTCTGTTCTTTCTCCAGTGTTTCCTGTCTACAACCCTTGTCTCCATCTCCTCCAGTCTTATTGTAAAGGGGTGAGGGTCTGGTACAGTATTGTAACACTTGTTCTGTTCTTTCTCCTATGTTTCCTGTCTACAGCCGCTGTCTCCATCTCCTTCAGTCTTATTTTATAGGGGTGAGGGTCTGGTACAGTATCGTAGCCTGTCCACAGCCCCTGTCTCCATCTCCTCCAGTCTTATTGTATAGGGGTGAGGGTCTGGTACAGTATTGTAACACTTCATCTGTTCTTTCTCCAGTGTTTCCTTATTGTAAAGGGGTGACGGTCTGGTACAGTATTGTAACACTTGTTCTGTTCTTTCTCCAATGTTTCCTGTCTACAGCCCCTGTCTCCATCTCCTCCTCCAGTCTTATTTTATAGGGGTGAGGGTCAGGTACAGTATCGTAGCACTTGTTCTGTTCTTTCTCCAGTGTTTCCTGTCTACAGCCCCTGTCTCCATCTTCTCCAGTCTTATTGTATAAGGGTGAGGGTCTGGTACAGTAATGTGACAATTGTTCTGTTCTTTCTCCAGTGTTTCCTGTCCACAGCACCTGTCTCCATCTCTTCCAATCTTATTGTATAGGGGTGATGGTCTGTACAGTATTGCAACACTTGTTCTGTTCTTTCTCCAGTGTTTCCTGTCCACGGCCCCTGTATCCATCTCCTCCAGTCTTATTGTATAGGGTTGAGGGTCTGGTACAGTAATGTGACAATTGTTCTTTTTTTCTCGTGTTTCCTGTCCACAGCCCCTGTCTCCATCTCCTCCAGTCTTATTGTATAGGGGTGAGGGTCTGGTACAGTATTGTAACACTTCATCTGTTCTTTCTCCAGTGTTTCCTATCTACAGCCCCTGTCTCCATCTCCTCCAGTCTTATTGTATAGGGGTGAGGGTCTTGTACAGTAATGTGACACTTGTTCTGTTCTTTCTCCAGTGTTTCCTGCCTACAATCCTTGTGTCCATTGCCTCCAGTCTTATTGTATAGGGGTGAGGGTCTGGTACAGTAATGTCACAATTGTTCTGTTCTTTCTCCAGTGTTTCCTGTCCACAGCCCCTGTCTCCATCACCTTCAGTCTTATGGTATAGGGGTGAGGGTCTGGTACAGTAATGTGACAATTGTTCTGTTCTTTCTCCAGTGTTTCCTGTCCGCGGCCCCTGTCTCCATCTCCTCCAGTCTTATCGTATAGGGATGAGGGTCTGGTACAGTAATGTGACAATTGTTCTGTTCTTTCTCCAGTGTTTCCTGTCCACAGCCCCTGTCTCCATCTCCTCCCGTCTTGTTGCATAGGGGTGTGGGTGTGGTACAGTAATAGAACAAGTGTCACATTACTGTACAAGACCCTCACCCCTATACAATAAGACTGGAGAGATGGAGACAGGGGCTGTAGATAGGAAACACTGGAGAAAGAACAGATGAAGTATCTCCTCCATTCTTATTGTATAGTGATGAGGGTCAAGTAGAGTATTGTAACACTTGTTCTGTTCTTTCTCCAGTGTTTGCAGTCTACAGCCTCTGTCTCCATCTCCTACAGTCTTATTGTATAGGGGTGAGGTCTGGTACAGTAATGTGACAATTGTTCTGTTCTTTCTCCAGTGTTTTCTGTCTACAGCCTCAGTCTCCATGTCCTACAGTCTTATTGTGTAGGGGTTAGGGTCTGGTACAGTAATGTGACAATTGTTCTGTTCTTTCTCCAGTGTTTCCTTTCTACAGCCTCTGTCTCCATCTCCTACAGTCTTATTGTATAGGGGTGAAGGTCTGGTACAGTAATGTGACAATTGTTCTGTTCTTTCTCCAGTGTTTCCTGTCTACAACCCTTGTCTCCATCTCCTCCAATCTTATTTACAGGGGTGAGGGTCTGGTACAGTAACGGGACAATTGTTGTGTTCTTTCTCCAGTGTTTCCTGTCCACAGCCCATGTCTCCATCTCCTCCAGTCTTATTCTATTTGGGTGAGGGTCTGGTACAGTAATGTGACAATTGTTCTGTTCTTTCTCCAGTATTTCCTGTCCACAGCCCCTGTCTCCATCTCCTCCAGTCTTATTGTATAGGGGTGAGGGTCTGGTACAGTAATGTATCTCTTGTTCTGTTCTTTCTCCAGTGTTTCCTGTCCACAGCCCCTGTCTCCATCTCCTCCAGTCTTCACCACAAGCCCAATGCACAAGTATCAGCTGTCAACGAACGCCTGCCTATGGCCAACTAGCGCACATAACACACCGCGTATGCTGGCGCACAGCCAGCTGACAGCCAAAATAAACAAACCCCGCTTAACGCTTAACGCTCATACACTGCATAAAGTCTGACAGTACACGTCGACATACGATACCCCCGTTCGGCAGTGAGGTACGTGATACTTATGTCTTAACCACTATTATGTGCTATGTGCTGACGAACATTCAGGAGCGCGCGGCGTTGAGCTACTTCTACGCCAAACGTCGCGTGCTCGACGACGGCGTCACTACGGCGCCGATACTCGTATAAACAACCTACATAACATAAGGACTATCCCTACCTACCTACCTACCTACCTAAGGGGTCACTTTTTTATCTCTCTTTTTTTGTGTGTAAAATAAAAAAGGTTCAGGAGCCCCCACCCCCAAAACGCCCGTAGGGCGTTTTGGGGCCCCGTCGTGGGGGCTCCTGAACCTTTTTTATTTTACACACAAAAAAAGAGAGATAAAAAAGTGACCCCTTAGGTAGGTAGGTAGATAGGTAGGTAGGTAGGTAGGGATAGTCCTTATGTTAGGTAGGTTGTTTATACGAGTATCGGCGCCGTAGTGACGCCGTCGTCGAGCACGCGACGTTTGGCGTAGAAGTAGCTCAACGCCGCGCGCTCCTGAATGTTCGTCAGCACATAGCACATAATAGTGGTTAAGACATAAGTATCACGTACCTCACTGCCGAACGGGGGTATCGTATTTCGACGTGTACTGTCAGACTTTATGCAGTGTATGAGCGTTAAGCGTTAAGCGGGGTTTGTTTATTTTGGCTGTCAGCTGGCTGTGCGCCAGCATACGCGATGTGTTATGTGCGCTAGTTGGCCATAGGCAGGCGTTCGTTGACAGCTGATACTTGTGCATTGGGCTTGTGGTGAAGACTGGAGGAGATGGAGACAGGGGCTGTGGACAGGAAACACTGGAGAAAGAACAGAACAAGAGATACATTACTGTACCAGACCCTCACCCCTATACAATAAGACTGGAGGAGATGGAGACAGGGGCTGTGGACAGGAAATACTGGAGAAAGAACAGAACAATTGTCACATTACTGTACCAGACCCTCACCCATATAGAATAAGACTGGAGGAGATGGAGACATGGGCTGTGGACAGGAAACACTGGAGAAAGAACACAACAATTGTCCCGTTACTGTACCAGACCCTCACCCCTGTAAATAAGATTGGAGGAGATGGAGACAAGGGTTGTAGACAGGAAACACTGGAGAAAGAACAGAACAATTATCACATTACTGTACCAGACCTTCACCCCTATACAATAAGACTGTAGGAGATGGAGACAGAGGCTGTAGAAAGGAAACACTGGAGAAAGAACAGAACAATTGTCACATTACTGTACCAGACCCTAACCCCTACACCATAAGACTGTAGGACATGGAGACTGAGGCAGTAGACAGAAAACACTGGAGAAAGAACAGAACAATTGTCACATTACTGTACCAGACCCTCACCCCTATACAATAAGACTGTAGGAGATGGAGACAGAGGCTGTAGACTGCAAACACTGGAGAAAGAACAGAACAAGTGTTACAATACTCTACTTGACCCTCATCACTATACAATAAGAATGGAGGAGATACTTCATCTGTTCTTTCTCCAGTGTTTCCTATCTACATCCCCTGTCTCCATCTCCTCCAGTCTTATTGTATAGGGGTGAAGGTCTTGTACAGTAATGTGACACTTGTTCTATTACTGTACCACACCCACACCCCTATGCAACAAGACGGGAGGAGATGGAGACAGGGGCTGTGGACAGGAAACACTGGAGAAAGAACAGAACAATTGTCACATTACTGTACCAGACCCTCATCCCTATACGATAAGACTGGAGGAGATGGAGACAGGGGCTGCGGACAGGAAACACTGGAGAAAGAACAGAACAATTGTCACATTACTGTACCAGACCCTCACCCCTATACCATAAGACTGAAGGTGATGGAGACAGGGGCTGTGGACAGGAAACACTGGAGAAAGAACAGAACAATTGTGACATTACTGTACCAGACCCTCACCCCTATACAATAAGACTGGAGGCAATGGACACAAGGATTGTAGGCAGGAAACACTGGAGAAAGAACAGAACAAGTGTCACATTACTGTACAAGACCCTCACCCCTATACAATAAGACTGGAGGAGATGGAGACAGGGGCTGTAGATAGGAAACACTGGAGAAAGAACAGATGAAGTGTTACAATACTGTACCAGACCCTCACCCCTATACAATAAGACTGGAGGAGATGGAGACAGGGGCTGTGGACAGGAAACACGAGAAAAAAAGAACAATTGTCACATTACTGTACCAGACCCTCAACCCTATACAATAAGACTGGAGGAGATGGATACAGGGGCCGCGGACAGGAAACACTGGAGAAAGAACAGAACAAGTGTTGCAATACTGTACAGACCATCACCCCTATACAATAAGATTGGAAGAGATGGAGACAGGTGCTGTGGACAGGAAACACTGGAGAAAGAACAGAACAATTGTCACATTACTGTACCAGACCCTCACCTTATACAATAAGACTGGAGAAGATGGAGACAGGGGCTGTAGACAGGAAACACTGGAGAAAGAACAGAACAAGTGCTACGATACTGTACCTGACCCTCACCCCTATAAAATAAGACTGGAGGAGATGGAGACAGGGGCTGTAGACAGGAAACATTGGAGAAAGAACAGAACAAGTGTTACAATACTGTACCAGACCCTCACCCCTTTACAATAAGGAAACACTGGAGAAAGAACAGATGAAGTGTTACAATGCTGTACCAGACCCTCACCCCTATACAATAAGACTGGAGGAGATGGAGACAGGGGCTGTGGACAGGCTACGATACTGTACCAGACCCTCACCCATATAAAATAAGACTGAAGGAGATGGAGACAGGGGCTGTAGACAGGAAACATAGGAGAAAGAACAGAAAAAGTTTTACAATACTGTACCAGACCCTCACCCCTTTACAATAAGACTGGAGGAGATGGAGACAAGGGTTGTAGACAGGAAACACTGGAGAAAGAACAGAACAAGTGTTACAATACTGTACCAGACCCTCACCCATATATAATAAGACTGGAGGAGATGGAGACGGGCTGTAGACAGGAAACACTGGAGAAAGAACAGAACAAGTGTTACAATACTGTACCAGACCCTCACCCCTATACAATAAGAATGGAAGAGATGGAGACAGGGGCTGTGGACAGGAAACACTGGAGAAAGAACAGAACAAGTGTTACAATACTGTACCAGGCCGTCACCCCTATACAATAAGACTGCAGGAGATGGAGACACAGGCTGTAGACAGGAAACACTGGAGAAAGAACAGAACGAGTGTTGCAATACTGTACCAGACCCTCACCCCTATACAATAAGACTGTAGGAGATGGAGACAGAGGCTGTAGACAGGAAACACTGGACAAAGAACAGAACAAGAGTTAAGATACTGTACTAGACCCTCACCCCTATACAATAAGACTGGAGGAGATGGAGACAGTGGCTGTGGACAGGAAACACTGGAGAAAGAACAGAACAATTGTCACATTACTGTACCATACCCTCACTCCTATACAATAAGACTGGAGGAGATGGATACAGGGGCCGTGGACAGGAAACACTGGAGAAAGAACAGAACAAGTGTTGCAATACTGTACAGACCATCACCCCTATACAATAAGACTGGAAGAGATGGAGACAGGTGCTGTGGACAGGAAACACTGGAGAAAGAACAGAACAATTGTCACATTACTGTACCAAACCCTCACCCTTATACAATAAGATTGGAGAAGATGGAGACAGGGGCTGTAGACAGGAAACACTGGAGAAAAAACAGAACAATTGCTACGATACTGTACCAGACCCTCACCCCTATAAAATAAGACTGGAGGAGATGGAGACAGGGGCTGTAGACAGGAAACATTGGAGAAAGAACAGAACAAGTGTTACAATACTGTACCAGACCCTCACCCCTTTACAATAAGACTGGATGAGATGGAGACAAGGGTTGTAGACAGGAAACACTGGAGAAAGAACAGAACAAGTGTTACAATACTCTACTTGACCCTCATCACTATACAATAAGAATGGAGGAGATACTTCATCTGTTCTTTCTCCAGTGTTTCCTATCTACAGCCCCTGTCTCCATCTCCTCCAGTCTTATTGTATAGGGGTGAGGGTCTTGTACAGTAATGTGACACTTGTTCTATTACTGTACCACACCCACACCCCTATGCAACAAGACGGGAGGAGATGGAGACAGGGGCTGTGGACAGGAAACACTGGAGAAAGAACAGAACAATTGTCACATTACTGTACCAGACCCTCATCCCTATACGATAAGACTGGAGGAGATGGAGACAGGGGCCGCGGACAGGAAACACTGGAGAAAGAACAGAACAATTGTCACATTACTGTACCAGACCCTCACCCCTATACCATAAGACTGAAGGTGATGGAGACAGGGGCTGTGGACAGGAAACACTGGAGAAAGAACAGAACAAGTGTCACATTACTGTACAAGACCCTCACCCCTATACAATAAGACTGGAGGAGATGGAGACAGGGGCTGTAGATAGGAAACACTGGAGAAAGAACAGATGAAGTGTTACAATACTGTACCAGACCCTCACCCCTATACAATAAGACTGGAGGAGATGGAGACAGGGGCTGTGGACAGGAAACACGAGAGAAAAAGAACAATTGTCACATTACTGTACCAGACCCTCAACCCTATACAATAAGACTGGAGGAGATGGATACAGGGGTCGTGGACAGGAAACACTGGAGAAAGAACAGAACAAGTGTTGCAATACTGTACAGACCATCACCCCTATACAATAAGATTGGAAGAGATGGAGACAGGTGCTGTGGACAGGAAACACTGGAGAAAGAACAGAACAATTGTCACATTACTGTACCAGACCCTCACCCTTATACAATAAGACTGGAGAAGATGGAGACAGGGGCTGTAGACAGGAAACACTGGAGAAAGAACAGAACAAGTGCTACGATACTGTACCTGACCCTCACCCCTATAAAATAAGACTGGAGGAGGAGATGGAGACAGGGGCTGTAGACAGGAAACATTGGAGAAAGAACAGAACAAGTGTTACAATACTGTACCAGACCGTCACCCCTTTACAATAAGGAAACACTGGAGAAAGAACAGATGAAGTGTTACAATACTGTACCAGACCCTCACCCCTATACAATAAGACTGGAGGAGATGGAGACAGGGGCTGTGGACAGGCTACGATACTGTACCAGACCCTCACCCCTATAAAATAAGACTGAAGGAGATGGAGACAGCGGCTGTAGACAGGAAACATAGGAGAAAGAACAGAACAAGTGTTACAATACTGTACCAGACCTTCACCCCTTTACAATAAGACTGGAGGAGATGGAGACAAGGGTTGTAGACAGGAAACACTGGAGAAAGAACAGAACAAGTGTTACAATACTGTACCAGACCCTCACCCATATATAATAAGACTGGAGGAGATGGAGACGGGCTGTAGACAGGAAACACTGGAGAAAGAACAGAACAAGTGTTACAATACTGTACCAGACCCTCACCCCTATACAATAAGAATGGAAGAGATGGAGACAGGGGCTGTGGACAGGAAACACTGGAGAAAGAACAGAACAAGTGTTACAATACTGTACCAGGCCGTCACCCCTATACAATAAGACTGCAGGAGATGGAGACACGGGCTGTAGACAGGAAACACTGGAGAAAGAACAGAACGAGTGTTGCAATACTGTACCAGACCCTCACCCCTATACAATAAGACTGTAGGAGATGGAGACAGAGGCTGTAGACAGGAAACACTGGACAAAGAACAGAACAAGAGTTAAGATACTGTACTAGACCCTCACCCCTATACAATAAGACTGGAGGAGATGGAGACAGGGGCTGTGGACAGGAAACACTGGAGAAAGAACTGAACAATTGTCACATTACTGTACCAGACCCTCACTCCTATACAATAAGACTGGAGGAGATGGATACAGGGGCCGTGGACAGGAAACACTGGAGAAAGAACAGAACAAGTGTTGCAATACTGTACAGACCATCACCCCTATACAATAAGACTGGAAGAGATGGAGACAGGTGCTGTGGACAGGAAACACTGGAGAAAGAACAGAACAATTGTCACATTACTGTACCAAACCCTCACCCTTATACAATAAGATTGGAGAAGATGGAGACAGGGGCTGTAGACAGGAAACACTGGAGAAAAAACAGAACAATTGCTACGATACTGTACCAGACCTCACCCCTATAAAATAAGACTGGAGGAGATGGAGACAGGGGCTGTAGACAGGAAACATTGGAGAAAGAACAGAACAAGTGTTACAATACTGTACCAGACCCTCACCCCTTTACAATAAGACTGGATGAGATGGAGACAAGGGTTGTAAACACTGGAGAAAGAACAGAACAAGTGTTACAATACTGTACCAGACCCTCACCCATATATAATAAGACTGGAGGAGATGGAGACGGGCTGTAGACAGGAAACACTGGAGAAAGAACAGAACAAGTGTTACAATACTGTACCAGACCCTCACCCCTATACAATAAGAATGGAAGAGATGGAGACAGGGGCTGTGGACAGGAAACACTGGAGAAAGAACAGAACAAGTGTTACAATACTGCACCAGACCCTCACCCCTATACAATAAGACTGCAGGAGATGGAGACAGGGGCTGTAGACAGGAAACACTGGAGAAAGAACAGAACGAGTGTTGCAATACTGTACCAGACCCTCACTCCTATACAATAAGACTGTAGGAGATGGAGACAGAGGCTGTTGACAGGAAACACTGGACAAAGATCAGAACAAGAGTTAAGATACTGTACTAGACCCTCACCCCTATACAATAAGACTGGAGGAGACGGAGACAGGGGCTGTGGACAGGAAACACTGGAGAAAGAACAGAACAATTGTCACATTACTGTACCAGACCCTCACTCCTATACAATAAGACTGGAGGAGATGGAGACAAGGGCTTTAGACAGGAAACACTGGAGAAACAACAGAACTAGTGTTACAATACTGTACCAGTCCCTCACCCATATACAATAAGACTGGAGGAGACGGAGACAGGGGCTGTAGACAGGAAACACTGGAGAAAGCGTTCTCCGCCCAGTCCCTATATAAGCGCTTTGCACGCGGCCCACACGCGGCCCCCGTGAGCGAGTGCACGCGAGCCGCAAAGCAGCCGACTCTTACAAGGTTACTAAAACTGACAACAATCTCTCGGTCAGCCTAGTGCACTAACAGAACGCCACTTTCATTTCCTAATATAAAGTTACCATAAGATTCTCTAGGCCCCACTGACTATTATAGGCCGCTTAGTTTGCTCACATTTCACCTTTAACGGCCGTTTTAAAGACTTACAAACAGTTACATAAGCGCTTTATATAAACAGTGACGTCAGCCCCTTATGTAAGGCTATGGCGTACGTGTCTAGGGCGCAACACGTTACCGCGCGCAAAACAGCGGCGCAACAACTGCGCAATTCATTTCTCACTATGGAGCCGACCGATCAAGTTGGCAATTATGCGGCCGACTCTCAACAACCACAAACCAGGTACGTTTTGCTAACTTAACTAACACTGACTTTCCTCACTCACATTACTGCTTTCTTTTATAACGTTCACTAACTTAACTATTAACTTTTACCTTTAACATTTACCTTTATTTGCAGACGCCTACTTTCGATAAAGCCTATAGCTGCTTTTCCGTGCGCCCCAATTTACAAACGCCCCCACTACAGACTTAATGCTTTTTTTTTACAGGCTAAAAAGAGACGCGCCGTTACTTTAATACTTTTTTCATACTTGCAGACGAAACATGCCGGCTTCGACACACTGCATATAGGGCGCGGGCAAACCCTTGCGAGGCCCTCGCACCGAAACGGCTTCATTAATAGATCTAGAATAAATTTGTCCCCGGTGAATTATGATTGATAGAAGGCCGCGCGCCGATAGGCCTGGGGCCACATTATACCTTGGACGTCGCCGACCACATCACACCCCTTAACACTTTTTCCTTCTCCACAGATATCGCCTATTGCTGGCGCCCGAACTTGTCAATCGGCTCCTTATGGGAGGTCACAACCACACTCATCGGAATGGACCACATCACACCCCTTAACACTGTTTCCTTCTCCACAGATGAACCCCCCGCGCGCCAGTACACTAATTGAACTTTTCCTCATCTCTACGTGATCGACCCTAGTCTGGCACATGGACGCTAACGGGCGGGGAATGACAGTGCACTACATAGGACCTGCGCCCCACGCAATCACATTCACCTCGCCAACGCCGCCCCCACCAGCCCCTGTTAGCCGTTGAGCCGCGCCGACGAGAAAAAGAACAAGAAGAAGAAGAATCAGAAGAAGAAGAGCCGGCAGAAAATTTCGATGACGACTACAGTGGGTTCACCGATTTAGAATGTCTATATGCCGACAACCCCCTACCAGAGGCGGTGGCGGTAGAGACACAGCCATTCTCCTTTGCCGATATATTCCCACGCCCCCAAATTCTCCCCTCCTCATTTGCCCCACCCGTCCCAGCGCATCTTTCCGTTCATTTAGGCTTTCCGCCACAACCCTCCGACCGGAACGGCTTTGCCCACCCCCATGACCCCTTTCCGTCGTCAACTGTAACCAATAAAATTTATTTCTCACCGTTTATTGTGTTTCCTTTCGCCTTCCAACGCACACACGAATATAGTTCCACATACACATTTAGCGCCACAAGCTAAATACGCGCACACACAGACCAATCTGACAGCGCCGACCACCAACTGCAATAACACACGAATAATTCCACCTATATTAATACGCGCAACTCTGACAGCTCCGACACCGCAATTGCACGCGTATCCATCTCCGTGTTTTCCTTTCACATCCGCAGCATTCCAAATCACACACGAATAATATTTTCCACCTATTCGTCGTTGCAACAACGCCCAAGACACAAGCTTAATACACGCGCACAGGCCAATCTGACAGCGCCGGGGCCCCCAGCTGCTATTGCACGCGTATCAGTGCCCACCAAACTTACGCACGATAAAGCCAGCGAACACCACAAGCTAAATAATGCGCACACACAGACCACCAACTGCAATAACACACGAATAATTCCACCTATATTAATACGCGCACAGTCCAATCTGACAGCTCCAATATTGCACCGCAATTGCACGCGTATCCATCAGCGGTGCCGCAGCTAGCACTGACAATATCCACATCTAGCGCCAAAACAAACGCGCACCACGAAAAATCCGGCCTTCCGTGCTGCAGCCAGCACTGACACATCGGTGCCAGAAGCTTATTACAAGCCCGCGCCTCGAAAAACATTTATCCGTCAAACCAATGCACATAAAATCCTGCAGCCTGACATTCGACACCACCATTTGCCAGTGAGACGTGAAAACCAGGCCACCAGGCGTAATCTAAACCGAGCGGACCCCACCTCCACCACCGCACCGTTCTAGAAGCTTCTAGAAGGTTCTAGAACCTTCCCGCGCGTCATTATTTTAAACTCCCTGATCTCCAGGGGTGTCACTTCACTCTAAAATCTTTCCCACCTCCCGTGCACGTAATTAATACTAATAGGTGCTATTTACTATTTTTAGTCATTGTTAACGTTCATTCCGATAATTGCGCTACTCATTTGTTACTAATTAGTACTTAATTAATTAATTAATTAATTACCCTAATTAGTACCTGATTAACCACTAGAGGTCGTCATTCCCCCTATTTATTCCATCTTTATTCAGTAGATGGCGACACCCTCTTTCTCATGACCCCCATCAATCACTTTTTGACGTTGCTAGATCATTACTAATAAAATAACGTAGGAATTCTACTTATAACAAAACGAAAAAGCCTTTGATCTTAGGTCACTTCCGGGGATGGCGAACCTCTTACCACTACTTACGTTCGTGCTGAATTTTGCAAATATTTATCTTGCATATCCGACTATAACCCATGAGAGCAAGTAAAGGGAAAGTACTACTCTAAAAACTTAGTAATGAATCGTTATCCCTACCATCTTAAGTTACAATAAGTGACGACTACAAGCTATAGGAACAACACAAGAGAGATTGTCTAGTCAGAGTATCAGTAAATGCATAGAAAATAGTAGCCACAAGTTGTCTATGTCACCCATTTGTTTCTACGTTATCGCTTGTAGTTTACGATATTGAACTTACATTGCTTTTGCACTGCATATCCGGAGAGCAAGTACGTACGTTAGTTGTGACGACTACAAGGGTTGTCTAAAGTATCAGTAAATTAGCCACAAGTTTCTATGTCACCCATTTGTTTTCTACGTTATCGCTTGTAGTTTACGATATTGAACTCATTGCTCACGGACGGGCAGACGACATTTGGTTGGTAAAACGTCAGATTTATTCAGTCCAATATGAATACTAAAATGGTTCATAATATGTTAGTAATTGTTCAATGTGAACGTAAATTAGCGGATACAGTGTTCAATATCACGCATGTTTGTCAGCATATTTAAAGGTAAATCAGTTCTTGTTTTTGGCTTTGCACGCTGGGAGTCCGGCAAAACGTGTTGCCGTCAGAGCGCCGTCGGAAGGATAGCGATGCCCCCATCTCATATGATAACGAAGATAATCGACAATGTAAAATAATTGCCGCCAAAATGATAAACTAGCATTAAGATGCGAACATGGCAGCCATCAGCTAATCGAGAGTCGTTGATGTCGGATAGAGTGCGAGAGGGCAATATTATGGCGTGAATTGCGTAGATGTTTTTGGTGAGTGTCTTGCAACTGAAATGACATCAAATTTAGAAGATTACTTAAAACATCCGACAGGAGTGGCATGCTCAAGCGTCAGCACTGCACAAAATATTCAAAACGTTCTCGTATAATATTATGTGTATCCCGCTCTGATAAATTATTTGTCAGTTTAATTATTAACCCATACAGTAAAGGGAGACATATGTCCTTAGTTGTTTAATATATTATTAAACATAATATTCTTAAGACCGTAATAAATGTGTTGAAGGCATACTGCCCGCCAATCTGTGTTTAGTAAGTCCGTAACCATGTTCACAATTATCCTTTGGGCAGGGCGACGACCTGTTGATATTAGTCTAGGTGGAACTGTGGAGTTCGATTTTGATCTGAAATAATGGCACGTGAAACGTTGCCGTTGTCAACCGTACGTCATTGTTTTACGACATCCATCAAATGGTTATTGCTGGTGGTAGATGCAAATGGCGGCGGCAACGTTTGTCATGTTAACGTTTTAGTATCTCACGCCCGATTTGCGATGCATGTCGTTCACCCCTACTTGTATTCTCCTGCGAATTTCAATTTTCTACGTGTGTCGGAGAAACAAAATCAATGTTCGGTATATGTATGGTACTACGGATGTGGAATGTCGACCTGTGTGATTGGGCAGGCTGTAGTTACGACATATCGATAAATCACTGCAGTGTTTTATATTGCCGATCTATAACTAAAACCGAACTTAACATTGGCAAACGTCCTTTTTCTTAAGCTGCACCCAAAATCTGGAATCAACTCCCTGTCATCTGACATTATAGCCACCTTTCGTAGAAAACTCAACACGACTTATTTATTTGAAATCGCATTCCCACCCTAACATTCGCAGGTCCCTTGCTATAATGATGAATTTTGCTTCTCCCTGTTAATGATTTTGCCCAATGATTCTTGTATGTCGCTCAGCTGAGCTCAGACTCGTGGGGATATTGACACTGCAGAAGGTTATTATTACTATTATTAACTCTTAACACAGTAGTGCTGTTTTCAGGCGACATCCTGATGAGTACCTTCATATCCGTTCGGATCATGGAACGGTTGCACTTGAATATTTGGTCAGCGGCCAGCTGCCAAATTTACGTGGTAATCCGCTACCTGCCTCTCTACCTCGGTATCAACACCATCATGCTGGTGGCCGTCGAGCGATTCGTCGCGATTGTCCTCCCTATGCATTTCCGAGCCTGCGTCACCCCGGGTAGGGTGAAACTTCAACTAGCATTCACCTGGTTCCTCACCATCGTCGAGCTCATCTACCCATTGACCGTTGTGAAGGTGAGCTTTGTCCCACTATCGGTAATAAGCATGGGACGTTTGACATATATAACAGTACAACAAAACGTAAAGCAGGGGTTTTCCACGAGGAACATTGATTAACATTTCAGATAAAATATAAATAATGTACTTGCCAACTTTTTATGGAAATTCGGGAATATTAATCAATGGTTCAGCACGCTTCCCGTATCGCGCTGTCTCGGTTCTTGACATCGGAAGACAGGGGATGCTGTTTGAGATTTTTCGCCGGAACTTCAGCGGTTCAAAACGTCTCAGCTCATCTCACGTCGGGTCGCGTTGTCATGAAGATGTGGGGGGTGTTGTTTGAAATTTTCAGCGAAAATCCGGGAGATTTGCCTGTATTCCGGGAGACCCGAAATCCCGTAGACTCCCGGAAATTCCTGGAGAGCTGGTGCCATACAGTTGTTAGTTTAGTGAGTGGGAACCAGAACCTTCAAATTTATTTGTGGGTGTGGACGCAAGAAGTGTCAATTACAGGCAATAGCGGCTATTTAGCATTTCAATATTGTGCTTATAAATTGACTATTGTAGAGGCGCGTCTTCTAAATTGCAAACACAATGTCGTGCATATATTAATTAACATGGCCGTCATTATTCTTTCAACATTATATACTAATATATTAAGAAAAATATACACAATACATATTACTAACCGAGGAACGGCTTTGGTATCTATAATATTCAAGACTATTACTAAGTTGCCGAATGTAAGAGCTTCCAACGGATTCGACACGAAAAATCTCATTAAAATACGTATTTTCGTATAATAATTATGTTCTTTATGTTTCCCCGAAGGAAATAATTACCCCAAAATCCACCTTCTGCTTCGTATACTACACCCGAGGCGACTTTGTCTACATGAGCTTGACGGCGATGATTCTGCCGTCCATCTTGCTGGTGACGTCATACGGCGGCATCGTCGGCGTCATCGTCCATTCCCATCTGAAGGTGAATTTGACCATCGCTCCTGACCCAGTCGGTAATGCTCCTACGACACTACAGAACCAACAGGCGGCTCGGCGCCAGAAGCGCGCTATACGCGTTGCTGCCACGTGCGCAGTCGTCACCTTTTTGTTTCTTGCCTGCTGGACGCCCGTCTGGGTCTCCACATTCCTATTCATATTCAAGATAGGTAAAGCGGACAATGACTTCTACAACGGCACGATTGTGATCCTTTGTCTTCACCCCTGCATGAATCCGGTCGTCTACTTCATTGCCGACGAACGATTTCGCTCCGTCTTTCTGCGTCTTGTTTGTCGTAAGGGCGTAGTGACGACCACAAACGTCTAGAACACCACAGCTGCATGGTCAGTGACGACACCACCGTCCTACACAAACGGGACCCGTTATTACAGTCAGTAATATGTGTAGGACGCAACAATTGCTGTGGCGTTTAATATGTGCGCAGGTTCTTTCGACTGTCAAATGTCACACATACAGCACTTAGCACCATCATATTGATAAAAGTGTTCAATGTCTAGCACAAAAAGTATCAATTTAATTTATTTCTACTCTCACTACTACTGTTATACTACTGTTCCCATACCGCCACCGCCACCGCCACCGTCACCGCCACCTCCTCCGCCACCGCCACCGCCACCGCCACCGCCACCGCCACCGCCACCGTCACCGCCACCGTCACCGTCACCGTCACCGCCACCGTCACCTCCTCCGTCACCGCCACCGTCACCGCCACCGCCACCGCCACCGTCACCGCCACCGCCACCGCCACCGCCACTTCCTCCGCCAATAACACTGCCACCGCCACCGCCACTACCACCGCCACCACCACCGCCACCACCACCAACACTATTGCTACTATTATATGGTTTCGATTGCATATGTTCTGTTGATTGTATGAGTGATTATCGTAATTTATGTGACTTTGGTCTTCTACAGTTTGTTTGTAAAATAGGTATTAATTATGAATTATTGTCTTTGTACTTTGTAGTTGCGACAGTCGTTTTATAGCATGTGCAGGTGTGTTCTTTAATTATTATGACAGCGCGATATTTCGTCACAAACTGGAGTGTTTGAAATATGTTATGTCAGTCATCACGAGTGCTACATTCTGCAGTTGTTTTCCATGTAAAAACATTTGTACATAATTCGTAGACGAACGTTTGTTATTGGTCATTAACAATAACAATGCATATAGAACAGAAAGTAAAGTGTTGACTTCTTCACAAAATGGAACATACGCCGACAACAATAGTTAACGCACGATAAACGAGTGCTAATAATTAGGTTAACAGGCGTGCATTGGTAGGCCTTAAAAGACCGCATGAGGCACGCACAATTGAAGACATGCTTACAGAAAGACATGCAAACACGCTGTTAAAACTACAATGTCACAGACTGTGCAGGTGTTAACCTAATTGTACCAAATGTAATACTAATCATGTAATATTTGCGCAAAATCCATAACAATTACACAATTGAAACATAATTATTGTCAACACACACACGCACACACATGCGCGCACACACACGCGCATACACACGCACACACGTACACACGCACACACGCACACACACGCACACACACGCACAGACACACAGACACATATACACACACACACACACAAACACACACACGTATGTATATATATATATATATATATATATTAAAGCGTGATACTGTAAAATATACTATATATTTTAGAATATGCCTTTAATGTCTTTTAATACTCGGTGTACGTGTATTTGTCGTTATTGTAAGAATAGATTAAATGTCGTTTCTTCCTTGTGGTTTTCGCTGTTGCTTTAACTTCCTATTAGTATTTGTCTTTCATTATGTCACATTTGTGTTCCAGTATTGCATTAAGTCGTTCACCAGTATAAAACGTTGCACAATGAATTATTTGTGGATGTCATTTGTAAGTGGCATACGTTTTTTCCACTTTATGAATTTCCGTTTTGATCACCGCTAATGCAACATCATATATCAATAGCATTAAGTGTGTGTGTGTGTGTGTGTGTGTGTGTGTGTGCATGTGCTTGCTTGCGCTCGTGCAAGCGTGCGTGCCCTGGGGCTTGCGTGCGAGCATGCATGCGTGCGTGCGTGCGTGAATACGTGATAGTGTGGTAGTGTCTATGCGTTTAAAGTGTGCATCAGTTGGCGGACGGAACGCTATTAATGTTTGTTTCCTTTCGTAAATAACCATTTAAATAACCATAAAATAGCAATTGAACATCTGAAAAAATTGACTAAAATCATAATCGTCGCGGCTATACAATGTTGTCGTGATCGAACGTAAGCAGGTGAGAAGGATACAGATTCTGTAGCCTAACGAAGTGCCTCTTATGTCGATCCTGAATCGTTACTATTTGAGTATACTACCCGTCAAGCCAATAATTGTAATTCAAGCCGACATCGTTCGTGTGGCATTTTGGTTGTATTTTACCAGAACAATGTGCTTAGCGACGCCATATTCAAGGTGCAAGTTAATCATATATATTGATGTTTACACAATTTAGAAATATACAACCTAATATTATAATGGTCTTCAAATTATAATTAAATTGTAATAACCTTGCAATCATGATTAAAGAGAGAATGGAATCACGTGACTCTTCTCCAACATCTGCTGTTAACCCACGATATTGTATTTGACTGATAGACAAAATGGAAAGCATTGCCATGCGACTATTGTTATACTCGAAGCGCAATTCCGTATGTTCAGTACTTGCAGTAAAGCATATCCTTATCTAGAGCTATACATAGTTCTTAGAACTGCTCAAAGCGCTTTACACTGTAATATCTGGCAGACCTGTCCATACAACCACCATCTATAGAGTTTTTGGGGAGATGCTCAGTCACACTGGAATTAGAGCGTGTCGACAAATCATATACATCTGTATGCATAATATTTTATATAATCCATGATTAGTCAGGTACTCCTTCATACAGTTAAGTAAAATTAACACCGTAGAGTGAATGAAATGTCCCAAGCTTCGACATGTCAGACACGTGTTTCGAGCTCGGATTATCGTGATTGAAGTATGTAAAATATTCCTTTGTTGATACGTTGTACTGGTTTTGACTTATTATGTTTATAAATTATGTTCTTTAACAAGATGGACATATCTATTCGTCTATACTGGTAAATAATGACCAATGTTATACAACACACTATTACGGACAGTGACTATCTTTTAATTGGAATGTTCTTTCGACTACATCCCGTGCGCACTTCGCCTCACCATATACGTAAAAACACTTTTTTATTCTAAATTGTTGACCGCAATGGTGCGCTGTGGACCACAATGGTGCGCTGTGAACTGCAATGGTGCGCTGTGTTACGCAGTGGTGCGCTGTGGACCACACCGGTGCGCTGGAGACCACAATGGTGCGCTGTGGACCGCAATGGTGCGCTGTGGACCGCAATGGTGCGCTGTGTACCGCAATGGTGCGCTGTGGACCGCAATGGTGCGCTGTGGATCACAATGGTGCGCTGTGGACCGCAATGGTGCGCTGTGGATCGCAATGATGCGCTGTGGACCGCAATGGTGCGCTGTGGACCACAATGGTGCGCTGTGGACCGCAATGATGCGCTGTGGACCACAATGGTGCGCTGTGGACCGCAATGGTGCGCTGTGGTATGCAGTGGTGCGCTGTAGTACGCAGTGGTGTGCTGCGGACCACACCGGTGCGCTGTGGACCATAATGGTGCGCTGTGGACCGCAATGGTGCGCTGTGGACCGCAATGGTGCGCTGTGGACCGCAATGGTGCGCTGTGGACCGCAATGGTGCGCTGTGGATCACAATGGTGCGCTGTGGACCGCAATGGTGCGCTGTGGACCGCAATGATGCGCTGTGGACCGCAATGGTGCGCTGTGGACCACAATGGTGCGCTGTGGATCGCAATGGTGCGCTGTGGACCACAATGGTGCGCTGTGGACCGCAATGGTGTGCTATGGACCACAATGGTGCGCTGTGGACCGTGTGCTGTGGACCGCAATGGTGCGCTGTGGTATGCAGTGGTGCGCTGTGGTACGCAGTGGTGCAGTGGATATAGCTTCGGATTCTCGACCGATAGGACCCGGGTTCGAATCCTGTGCTGCAGTGTCGAACCTTGGGCGTTAACTATAAGTTGTTCTTCCCGCATTAATTGCAGCGAGCCTGGATGCTTTCCAACGAAGTCGAGATGGTGTTTGTCTGTCAGGGAGGGAATAAAATGTAAATAATGTTGAGCAGTCCCAAGGATTACATACAATGTTATATATAGGAACTTACATTTAACTTATGAATCCAGCTGTCTTACTCACATTTGTAATTATTTTTGTAATTCGCTGGGTAAATTTAATATGTATGTGTATATGAACAGTACATCAATATGTACATGAATATTTAGAGTAAGTATTTGTAATGGATATATATATATATATATATATATTTATATATATATATATACACATATATAGTATCAAAAAAACATTAAATTGAGAAGGATCTTGTTTATAGCTCGAAACGACAACAAGAAGATATCAATCTGGAATAACTGGTAGAGAATCCAGTTCACTGTTCCACCAACCTCCACAGAACCGTTCACTGTTCCACCAACCTCCACAGAACCGTTCACTGTTCCACCAACCTCCACATAAACGTTCACTGTTCCACCAACCTCCACAGAACCGTTCACTGTTCCAACAACCTCCACAGAACCGTTCACTGTTCCAACAACCTCCACAGAAACGTTCACTGTTCCACCAACCTCCACAGAAACGTTCACTGTTCCACCAACCTCCACATAAACGTTCACTGTTCCACCAACCTCCACAGAACCGTTCACTGTTCCACCAACCTCCACAGAAACGTTCACTGTTCCACCAACCTCCACAGAAACGTTCACTGTTCCACCAACCTCCACAGAAACGTTCACTGTTCCACCAACCTCCACATAAACGTTCACTGTTCCACCAACCTCCACAGAAACGTTCACTGTTCCACCAACCTCCACAGAAACGTTCACTGTTCCACCAACCTCCACAGAAACGTTCACTGTTCCACCAACCTCCACATAAACGTTCACTGTTCCACCAACCTCCACAGAAACGTTCACTGTTCCACCAACCTCCACATAAACGTTCACTGTTCCACCAACCTCCACAGAAACGTTCACTGTTCCACCAACCTCCACAGAAACGTTCACTGTTCCACCAACCTCCACAGAAACGTTCACTGTTCCACCAACCTCCACAGAAACGTTCACTGTTCCACCAACCTCCACATAAACGTTCACTGTTCCACCAACCTCCACAGAAACGTTCACTGTTCCACCAACCTCCACAGAAACGTTCACTGTTCCACCAACCTCCACATAAACGTTCACTGTTCCACCAACCTCCACATAAACGTTCACTGTTCCACCAACCTCCACATAAACGTTCACTGTTCCACCAACCTCCACAGAAACGTTCACTGTTCCACCAACCTCCACATAAACGTTCACTGTTCCACCAACCTCCACAGAAACGTTCACTGTTCCACCAACCTCCACAGAAACGTTCACTGTTCCACCAACCTCCACAGAAACGTTCACTGTTCCACCAACCTCCACAGTTCACTGTTCCACCAACCTCCACAGAAACGTTCACTGTTCCACCAACCTCCACATAAACGTTCACTGTTCCACCAACCTCCACAGAAACGTTCACTGTTCCACCAACCTCCACATAAACGTTCACTGTTCCACCAACCTCCACATAAACGTTCACTGTTCCACCAATCTCCACATAAACGTTCACTGTTCCAACAACCTCCACAGAAACGTTCACTGTTCCACCAACCTCCACATAAACGTTCACTGTTCCACCAACCTCCACAGAAACGTTCACTGTTCCACCAACCTCCACAGAAACGTTCACTGTTCCACCAACCTCCACATAAACGTTCACTGTTCCACCAACCTCCACAGAAACGTTCACTGTTCCACCAACCTCCACAGAAACGTTCACTGTTCCACCAACCTCCACAGAACCGTTCACTGTTCCACCAACCTCCACAGAACCGTTCACTGTTCCACCAACCTCCACAGTTCACTGTTCCACCAACCTCCACAGTTCACTGTTCCACCAACCTCCACAGAACCGTTCACTGTTCCACCAACCTCCACAGAAACGTTCACTGTTCCACCAACCTCCACAGAAACGTTCACTGTTCCACCAACCTCCACAGAAACGTTCACTGTTCCACCAACCTCCACAGAAACGTTCACTGTTCCACCAACCTCCACAGAAACGTTCACTGTTCCACCAACCTCCACATAAACGTTCACTGTTCCACCAACCTCCACATAAACGTTCACTGTTCCACCAACCTCCACAGAAACGAATATTTGTGCTGACGCGCATATATATATATATACATATATATATACATATATATATACATATATATATACATATATATATATATGTACATATATATATATACATACATATGTATGTATATATATATATATATATATACATATATATATATATATATATATACAATATGTATATATACTCACAGCTGACTATCTATCCTATCACAAAAGCTAACGTTACAGGTAGTGACCTAATTTAAATACAATCAATTACTTTACGCTAGACTGCCTTATTTATTTAGGTTATACCGCGCTCTAGCAGATACGTGGGACACTAGCTACATAAACAAATTTAGTTCGCCCGGTTATCGCAAATGTTTAATTTTAACAACACTTGTTAATCCAAGTGTGTAGCAGGTACTGGCTTACACAGATATTATCTTATGTAAGCAGTGTTATGTATGTTACTTTATCACTTATATATTCTACCACATAATGAGGTTTGCTCAATCTTGTGTACACATTTATCGCAGGCTAACTTACCCTAGTATCACTCACTATACTAAAATTTTCTAATATAGTTTATCTAACTAACTTTAATGTTAATGTATGGTGCTCTGCGCCAAATAATAATGACATTAGTTCGGTTATACTTTACCATATAAACTCAGCTAGGTAAGATAAACACAATATTTATACACTGAACACATTGCGTAATACTAGTTAGGCAATATGTTAGGAGCAGCTATCGGACGCGTCTTTGCGTTTAACTTATGAAAAGCTAACAGGCGCTTTTAAGCCACGCCCAGCGCGCTCGTGTTTGGTCGCTGGGGCAAGGAGCGTTTGACACATGTGTCACGCACGTTTCATTTTTTTCGCGGGGAGACTTCAGGGCTTGTTATAGGTTAAGCAAGGGGCTGAACGTACACATACCAATTTTACGAACAAGTACACAAGGCTATACGTACACAAACTAATTTTACGAACAGGTAGGCAGGACCCTACGTAACGTACGTTCATCCAGATTATATTATTTAGCGTTCAATTTAGATTAATACTGATTAGGACAATCGCAAAATCCATTAATTATTAATGTTGTCATACTGTTATCTTAACACATTGTAAACACGAAGCAAATAGGTCCAACGTGGAACAGCAATTATCTTTGCATTTATTTAATACAATTCTAGAACATGCACAACACTAATAACTAATTAATTTGACTTTAATCTAGCTAGCATATTAGGGAAGACTATTCACAATATAGTAATGTAATCGTGGTCTTCAAGCTTTATTACGAATATTTGCGATGGGATGGGTGCACAATTATTAGTATGTTGTTCATTTAGAAGAAGAATATATATGTGGACATATTTATAAATGTTAACCAACTAATGTGTTATAAGCTGTATTCAGCACAAATAATCTACAAACTCCCAAAACACAAATATGGTGCTAAAATAATTGAAATTTGTTTAAAGTAAGTTAACAATATTTAGCAAAAAAATAACAAATGTGTATTTGTAGATGTATAACATAATGTACTGAATGTAATCCTGCAAGAATTATGATATATTCGTTCTTTCACGTAACCATTTGGCATGTTCACTGCTGAGCTCGACTCTACCGAGCTTTTCAGGAAACGCAATTTACCCCACAATTTCTTTATGAAACAAAATTGACATTACAAATACTTTTTTCGTTATTCATAAATTACATATAAATGTTGCACCGCAAACAGATAAGTACAATTTATTAAATGGCTTAAAAAGAAGAAAATACACTTCAGTGAATCAAATCACGACTGTTAACATATGGTTAACATCAACTCGATAACAGACATGGGGGTTAACCGACTAGAGAGCAAGGATGATGTTGTCATCATCATCATTATCATCGTCATCATCATCATCATCACGACGACGGCCGATCTTCACTACACAGCATTCAAGATTTAACAAGATTGCCATCCAGAGAATTAACTCTAGATGGCAGGTGGACAAGGAAGCCTTTTTGCTTATCGAGAGTCCAACCCTTTAATCTACATATATCCAGCACTTCTGAGGTATGTGTCGATTTTATTTTTAAACATATTCACACTACTAGCACCCACACAATCATAAGATAATCTGTTCCATTCATTCACAGTCCTTTGTGAAAATGAGAACTTTCTTACGTATAATCTACACTGCTCCTTTACTAAAGTAACTTCATGTCCTCTAGTCTTTCTATCTTTCTTAACTAAAAAAAACATATTTCTATCAATATTTTCATAACCATTCAATATTTTAAACACTTCTATCTGATCTCCTCACAATCTCCTGGTCTCTAGTGTTGTTAAACCACATTTTTAGGCGTTTTTCATAACTAAGATCCCTCAGTTTTGGTATCATTTTAGTCGCTCTCCTCTGTACTCTTTCTAGCATATCTATGTCCTTCTTGCGGTATGGCCTCCACGCTTGTATACAATATTCTAAATGAGGCCTGACTATTGTTTTGAACAACGTTATTATTAGTTATTTTTCTTTATATGCTATATTTCGCCTATTCAATCCAAGGATTTGATTTCCTTTTGAAGCTACAATTCCACACTGCTCTGAAACCTTCATGTCAGCACTAATTGTCAGCCCTAAGTCTTTTTCTTTTACAGTAGTACTCAGTACAGTTCCCCCCATTGTATATTCTACATATTCGTTCCCATGTCCTGTATAAAGGCATTTACATTTCGAAAAATTGAACAACATTTGCCACTTTTCAGAACATTTGATCAACCTGTCAAGATCATCTTGTAAATGCTGTCTATATCCATCACTTTTAATCCTTCTAAACACTTTTGTGTCATCTGCAAATTTCAACACCTTGCTAGCTATATCATAGTCCAAAGAATAATATAGGTCCCAGTACTGATCCCTTTGGAACCCCACTCAAAACTGATTTCCAGTTTAAAGCCTCCCCATCAACAACTACCCTTTGTCTTCTGTCAATCAGCCATTTTTCTATCCAGTTAATTATACCATTTCCTATGCCACGGGCCTTTAGTTTAAGCAGTAATCTTTGATGTGGCACTTTGTCGAATGCTTTTTGAAAATCTAAGTAGATGATATCTACTGGTGATCCATCATCTACCCATTTAGTGATATCTTCCAAAAAACATCACATATTTGTTAAGCATGACCTCGCTTTTAGAAACCCATGTTGATATGGGTTTATCAAGTTATGTTTAACAAGAAAATCCACCATGTGATCTCTAATTAGTCTTTCTAATAATTTACAAATCACCGATGTTAAACTAACTGGTCTATAATTATTTGACTTGTTTCTCGAACCTTTTTTAAATAACGGTATAATGTTTGCTTCTTTCCATTCTAAAGGAACCACTCCCTCTTCTAATGACAAGTTGAAAACTGTTGCGAGCGGTATGCTAATTTGTTCTACAATTTCCAGTAGTAGTTTGGGTGGAATACCATCCACTCCAGGTGATTTATTATCCTTCATAGCCCTGATTTTCTTAGCTAACATTTCTGGGGTTACAATTAACTGTCTTAAATAGTCTGATTCTGCCCCCTTGAACTTAGCCTCTGGTACTGGCAGTGAACTAGTGTCTTCTCTGGTAAACACTGAACTAAAATACTCATTCAGGTCTTCTGCCATTAAGAATCCTTCTGATATTATATTTCCAGCACTATCTTCTAGAGGACCGACCTTATCCTGAACTTTCTGTTTGTTTCGAACATACGCATAAAAACTCTTGCTGTTATGTTTTATATTACAAGCTAATTTATGTTCATAGCTTCTCTTTGAATTTCTAATTTCAGCTGTAGCTTGGTTTAGAGCTTCTTTATAAATGTTGTAGTCTTCGTCATTTCCAGTACGTCTATATGACTATGATATGACTTAATTTTTCTAATGGCTTCTTTCGGTAAGTATTTCTTTCTGGTCCGTTTCCCTTGTTTTTTGAAGGGAACAAATTTATCTGCGATGCACTCTATTTCAATCTTTAAGATTTTCCAGCATTCTGTTGCTGTCTTATTCTTCAGTGTGTTATTCCAGTCTATCTTTGCTAAATATTTCCTCATTTCCTTATATCTTCCTTTGTGGAAATTTCTTCTGAACTGCTTTTATTATTTCTTTCTGATTTTACTTTGATGGTAAAATGTATCTGGTTGTGATCACTACTTCCCAGAGGCTCACATAATTTAACATTGTCAACTAATTCATTCTGTGAGGACAAAACTAAGTCTAACACATTCTCTCCCCTGGTTGGTTCTAGCACATGTTGAGAAAGGAAACTATCTTGTACTAAAACTAAAAACTTGTGGTCCTCACTACCCATACTCTGTAGAGATTTCCATCTGATATGCCCGTGGTTAAAATCCCCCATAATAACACAGTCCCGTTTGCTCACTTCCCTTATAGCGTTTTGTATTTTTTCATTCTCTTCTATGCTTATGTTTGGACTTCGAGAAACTAATCCAACCGTTAACGTTGAGTTTCCTGTAACTATGTTACACCAAACAGCTTCTTCGCAATCTGCTTCTCTGTCTAATTTTATTTCATAAGCCTGGATAGATTCTTTAATATATAAAATAACTCCACCTCCCCTTCTTCCTATTCTATCTTTCCTAAACATTACATATCCTGTCAGTCCCAATTCGGCATCTGATATATCGGTGGTTGCCCATGATTCGGTTATACCTATTATGTGAGTGTCAATATCTTCTACCATAATGTTTAGTTCATTTCTTTTGTTTACCATACTCCTTGCATTTAAACAAACATATTGATATCCAGCTTCAGAACAGTTTTCCTGACTGTTCTTTGCTGAATTATTTTTGCTGTCTTTATCTATGCCTCCAGTTTCAGGCTTCTCTGCGAGTCCCCCTCTGCGAATTTAGTTTAAATAGATGCAACCTGTCCCACTGTCAACAGATCGCAGCAGATTCTCTGATAATACTGCTGCCCCCGTTCCATTTAGATGGAGGCCATCTCTCATGTACATATCTTCCCTCCCAACAAAGTACCCCCATAAATCTATGAATCCCCCGCCCTCTTCCTCACACATCTGCTCAACTAGTGCGTTGATCGCCATCCTCTTACAGTTTCTGTATGTTGCCCCTCTTCTTCCCATTACTGGCAAAATTCCTGAGAGAATAACCTGTTCCACTCTTGTCTTCTTTAGCTTCCTCACTAGATGTCTGTACTTCTGAACCATCCCAGTTGTTCCCTCCTTGTCTGCATTGTTTGTCCTTACGTGTACTAGTTCCACATATACGAAACACGTAAGTCACACTTACCATTCCAATGCCAGCTCTTTAGACCGTTGACGTTCTTTGAACTGTAGTACTGTCGGAAGGTACGCCCCCCATGCACCCAGTGGATTTCTAAATTAAACTTACTTGTTTGCAACCCTGAAGGTGTCTAGTAAACACATTTGTATGTTCCCATTTCGAAATAATGTCCGAAGCGGTCCGTTTGGCGGCCATTTTGGATGTTGTCACGTGCGACTGATAAATCAAGGATATCCATAACTTTTGAACCAGTCATCGTACAAAGACAAATGAACCCACTTTTTTCTTATAATTGTGGCATGAGGATTCGCTTGAGATGGTTATTTTGACGATTCAACGAGATTTATTGCCTCAAAATGCACATAATACCATATTGTCGTGCGTGAAATCGAGTCAAATACTAAGTTAAGGATAGGTAATTGCGCACAAGCACTGACTCAACATTATATGCCACTAATAGACATAACATAGGCTAATTATGAGTCCAAGAAGAAAGGAAACTACACAAAAACTACCCATTACGATCAGTATCTACATCTACTCAAGTATTATCTATCTGTAACTTACCCTCAACACTACACACTAATGTTAGTGTACTTTTTTATAATTTGTATGAATTTATATGTATATACATCAAGGATTTGTGTTAATATATAACTAGTAATTCACTCAACTTTAACGTTTAATCGGTAGTCTTCATCAGGAACAATTTGTCCTCTGCTCGCCAGAAGGCGTGGCCGCAGTCTTTCCCACATGTGACTCAGTCAAGCGACAGCGGTTGAAACGTTGAAGTGAGTAAACTAATAGTTGTATATTAAGAAAAATCGTTTACGTAATTATTATTCCAACTTGACGAACATTTTAACGAATTATATGTATATTAATTGTTATATTTATTTACATTACTTTTAAAGTTTAGTTTTAGTCACGCTGTCCTCGAAAATCGCCATCGTCCTCTGCAGGCCCACTATTCCCACCACAATGCATCTTCTGCGAAAGGCGTGACATAAAGGTATCCGGGAAGACTCAAGAGAGAATCAAGTTTCTATCATGGAACAAGAGGCCAGCTGCTTGGAAAGAGGTTGAGCCTGGAGCCCTAGCACTGGGATATACCCGTCTGCATCGCTAGGTGAAAGGCAAAGACCTGTTTGCCGCTAAAGCTCACTACCACCCTTACTGTCGCAATTCATTCAACATCAAGTACCACAATCATATTAGTGCACAGAGGCCGCAATCTTGACACAGAACAGCGTCGCAAGACTGCTGCACATCAGCAGGCATTTAGATATCTGTGAAAGAATTTATTGATGAACATGTGATTGACAGAATGAGGTGGTACAGCTATCCACCCTACGGCTGCTCTACATCAAGGAACTGGAACAAAATGGCTACACCAAGTCTGACTATAGGAGCGAGAAAATCAAGAACCGACTGGAGCATCACAAAATCAGTGAGCAAATAGCTTTCACCAACGTGAATCCAGGTGACAAGGGCTTTGTTGCATACAATCTGGTCTACAATGTCAGCATCACGGTTGCGGACGCTATGGCATATGCGCACAACCTCCGCTCTAAGATCAAGTATGAGGATGTTGCTCTCTTTCTCCGAGAGGTGATCCTACGAGCCTTCAGCGTTTCCAAAAACATCCTCCTCTGCTGCACAGTCCGGCACCTGTACAGCAGCAAGCAGCTGACCATCATCCTTAACATACTCGGCCACTTTGAGTCCTACAACTTCGGGCTGGAACTCGTGACGGCCATGGCTAAGGCGATCAATGAAATGAAGTGTCGACATACCTGACTCCTCAGATTATCACTGGGGAAGGTAACGACGTGTTCCATCTCGAATGGGATAACCTAAACAAAATCACTACCAATGTCCATGGCCCCAATGTCGTAAATAGTGCAGGCGGCATCATGATTCAAGAGGTGAAACCTGGCTTCGATAGCATGCCGGAGCGGGGCTTGCCGCTCTATGACCGGGCTAAGAGTCGGTCACTCAAGGTTGATACCCCCGAAACCCTCCCTTCTCTACATATTTACAAACGAATAGGACCCAAATTCCAAGATGTAGCAATGTTCACACCACCTGTGGAGAACGACAAGGTGTACGGAGCAAGTTTGACGGAGTACCTTGTGTGGTTCTTGGTGCGGATGACGGGGAGCAATGGGAAGCAGCCGGTCCCTGCGTTAGGTGGATTCATCTCCGCCACTGGTTACTTTACCACGATCAACCAGCCATTCACCGAGTACTCTGTCATCCAGGAGCTACTGAGACGGTCTGAAGAAGCTACCTGCGAGGTCGGAGAAGCACATCCTCAACACGTTCGACCTCGGTGGGTGCATGAAGGCCCTTCCCCTCATATGGAAATTTCCAGAGAAGTACAAGTCGCATTTAGTCACCCCAGGAGAGTTCCACATTGTGATGAATTGCATGGATATGGTGACTGTGTACAAGTTCATGGGCTCGGGCTACGCTGAGATTATCCTCGAGGCTGGCCTTGTCACCAGCGGCTGTCTGAACAGTGACCTCAGTGGGTAGGCTTATGCCAAGGCGCTATTCTGTCTGAAGACTGTCTAAGAGACGATGGGGCGGCTACTGATGGAAAAGTTTGAACACGAGGAAAACGTCCATGTAGACAACAAAGTGGCTCTCCTCAACCTGGTCAAGTCATGCAGCCGAGAGAACCTCGACCTCGCTCTCCAGGAACCCTCAACTCTCATCATCGTCAACCAGTACGTGGAGTTTGAGGACAAGGTGCGTGCCGGTCACCTGAGTAAGACCCTACCTTCTGGTTCGGCTTCATTGACCACACCCGTCTCATCCTCATGATCATCTATTCTGGGAAGACCTACAACCTCAATCTCTTCCACAAGTGCATTGGGGACATGGCTAACCTGTTCTTCGCATTTGATGGCCCGAACTACTCCAGGTACTTGGCCTGGCTGGAGGTGTTCCTCGCCAACATCGACCTGTCTCACCCTGGCGCGAAGGAGTTTCTCGAGAAGGGCGGCATCGCAGTGGCACGGTCACCATTCCCGGTGCACTCAGAGCAGTCGACAACACCATGGAGGAGACATTAATAAAGTTCGCCAAGTCGGCAGGAGGTCTAGTAGAGCTGTTTTCAATGTTCTTTGCCTATCAGCGTTGGTGCTGCACCACATCCGCTCATGCCCTGTATTTTGAGAGGATGCTCGAGATGTGTGGACTCATAAATGACGTCGGGTGTCCAAAGGGAGAGAAAGATCGCGAGTTCGAGGCTGCTGAGATTAAGAAAAACGAGGAAGCTGTTCAGCGAACACTCACTGCTATCCAAAACTTCACCGAACCCTTCGCCATCCCTGACAAAGACCGGCTCTACAACGTCGCATCCGGTGTTCCTGTTTCCCCGGAGGTCGATGTAGTTCGGGCGGACACAGTTGCTAGTGAAGCCAAGAAGGCCTTCATTAGTGATCGTTTCCAGAATGGGTCATCTGAGGAGACCTTCTTTGAACCCATCAAGAAGCAGAAGCTGAAGACGATGGAGGCCTCAAACAAGCCGGTCAAGCTCACCTCCACACAGGGAAAGCGCATCCATTACCGTGAGCAGAGCAACCTGGCCTTTATGATTCTTATCAAGTCGCAGCTCCTGGATGAGCCTCTCGACCTTGATGAACTGATGCCGTACTCCCTCACCCCTGTTCCTCCCAGCCTCGGCACCCATGATGGATTCTTTTCCAAAATGAACAAGGCCTCCATGCTACACTTCTCGCTAGATGACACCCCCTGAGGAGGTGCCCTACCCAAAATACGCGATCCACATCCGGGATAGTATGGCTCTCTGGCACGTGGTCACCAATCTGCTCCAGACGTGCGGTGACATTTGCCTCCAGGTGCTGGACCAGATGGCTGCCAAAAAGAACTTTGTTTTCTCCATTGATTGCTACCATACATAATCTATCAAGGCACAAGAGAAATTGCGCCGTGGCTTCTCACAGAAGTACATCACCGATGGTCCGGCCACCAGGAAGCCCGCCGACTTCAACCTGTTTCTGGTCAATGAAGAGCGATAGCTCTGCCAGCTGCTGTTCCGGGTCTGGAGCAGCAAGGCTGCGGCCTCGCGACTCGAGAAGTGCGGTGCAGCGGTTGCCATCGTGGAGGGGAAGGCACATCAGGTGGGCTCATCCAATGGTGAAGTGACTACGCGCGAGATCGGTGAGTTGTCCTCAGACGATGAGAGACGGACACCCCGGGTCGTTCTCTATCTCCACTATGCTGCCAAGCAAGGGTACAGGTCGGCTGTAGTGAGAACTCCTTATAGTGACATATTCTTCATCCTGCTCCACCACTCGCACTCCATCAGCCTCACCATCTATCTCGACATCGGCTTGGGCAAGCACCGCCAGATCATCAACCCTGATAATTGGTGCGTAAACCCCCCGTACACGTGCGTTCGTGCTTCTCCAGTTTCGAATCGTACAGTTGAAACTGCACTGCAAGTTCTATGGCTGCTTCGTGTTTTAAAGTCCGTAACACTCATTTAAAAAAGTGCGCGTGCGCGCGGTTGTAATAAAAAGCTGATGTTGATGACGATGCATCAACAAAACGCTTTTGTTTAAACAACCATATCAACATATATGTATCACTTCACATAGAGGAAGGCGAATATGAAGTAGAGGAAGGCGAATGTGAAGTAGAGGAAGGCGAATATGAAATAGAGGAAGGCGAATATGAAGTAGAGGAAGGCGAATATGAAGTAGAGGAAGGCGAATATGAAGTAGAGGAAGGCGAATATGAAGTAGAGGAAGACGAATGTGAAGTAGAGGAAGGCGAATATGAAGTAGAAGAAGGCGAAGACGAAGACGAAGAGATCGATGATCTAACGTAAGTTATAACTCTTTCTATGAGTTAGCGAACATTAGGTTTCATTAAAGTTAAACTCATCTATTTGACTTGTTAATCAGTTAGTACATAGTATGCTGTGTAGCGGCTGGCTGTGGGTTTCACAGTATGTACATAAGCCTCGACAGATAAGAACAAGAACAAATCACGCGCGTGCACGTGGTCGCTGGCTAATCAATGCCAGCTGTGAATGACACAGCAACAAACCATACAAACAAGCACCATTTAAAAAAAACTACCTGTTTTTTAAAGACTCTGAAGACCAGACGAAGGCGAACTGAATTAATGGAAATTTATCAAATATTCAACGGAATAGGGAGTATTTTTTGTGCATATTTCTTTGTTATGGAAAATAAACAGACCAAAACAAGAGGGCACCCTTTCAGAATACCCAAATTGCACTCAATATTATATATTCGCATGTTTTCTTTCACTCAAAGAATAGTCAATGGCTGGGATAGACTCCCTGAAGCAGCGGTTATGTCCAAAAACATAAATCGGTATATATTGACAAATATTTACGCACTAGGGCGGAGGATTACGTTTTCTATAGGAGGACATGTATAAATTGTGGATTGAACAGTAATAGTATTGAATAGTATGCTGTTGGCCACTTATAGTTGTATCGACACTGACGATTGAAGCTTATGTTTCTCAACCCCTGTGAAACTATGTGTCGGCCATTCCCTGGTATGTCGTCCGTGTAATAGGCAGATGCAACACGTACGCGAACTAATTAATGGATCCGATACGTCCCACCAGTATCGCTACTATGCGCGTCACTTCCGTCAAGCTTTGCATTCGCCAACAATGTTGATAGCTGCACGACATCTACAAGAGCAAACATTCCCGCATACAATTGTTGCTCTCAAAACGATGCCGTACTTTTTTGTCATCAAGAAAACAGTTGGAGCCTGGATTTCAAAACAACAGATATACGACAGAATATCAGAGCGCTCCACGTGCCAGGCTTCCATTTTTGTTTGCGTCACGGACCATCAGCTTAATTTTAGTTTCTTTTTATAAAACAAAACGATGTAATTTGGGAGGATATACTCTTTGGTTTTACCGTGCTTATAGACTTTATTGTATCAAGGTATGACTACCATCTTAACCTTTATTGGACGTTGTTGCCCTTAGGCAACGTACCAGTTTTAAATTATTTTCTTGGTCTGTTGCCATTTAAAAAAATATATAATCAATGCAAAATCAGTGCTGCCATATCAAGTTAGTGTATATTAATATTTATTTCATATATGTTGTATGTATATGATCTGTTGGATACAACAAAATAACATAGGTGGTGAAGAATGTTTTATTTCAAAAAGTGTGATGCTGGGAGGTCTGCATATTGAAGTGGCATTCTGTGCCTTCATGACACGTTTCTTGTGATGCTGGGAGGTCTACATACTACATTGGTTTCTGTGCCTTCATGACACGTTTGTTGTGATGCTGGGAGGTCTACATACTACAGTGGTTTCTGTGCCTTCATGACACGTTTGTTGTGATGCTGGGAGATCTACATACTACAGTGGTTTCTGTGCCTTCATGACACGTTTGTTGTGATGCTGGGAGGTCTACATATTGCAGTGGTTTCTGTGCCTTCATGACACGTCTATTGTGATGCTGGGAGGTCTACATATTGCAGTGGCTTTCTGTGCCTTTATGACACGTTTATTGTGATGCTGGGAAGTCTACATATTGCAGTGGCTTTCTGTGCCTTCATGACACGTTTATTGTGATGCTGGGATGTCTACATATTGCAGTGGCTTTCTGTGCCTCCATGACACGTTTGTTGTGATGCTGGGAGGTCTACATACTACAGTTGTTTCTGTGCCTTCATGACACGTTTATTGTGATGCTGGGAGGTCTACATACTACAGTTGTTTCTGTGCCTTCATGACACGTTTGTTGTGATGCTGGGAGGTCTACATACTACAGTGGTTTCTGTGCCTTCATGACACGTTTATTGTGATGCTGGGATGTCTACATATTGCAGCGGCTTTCTGTGCCTCTATGACACATTCATTGTGATGCTGGGAGGTCTACATATTGCAGTGGCTTTCTGTGCCTTTATGTCACGTTTATTGTGATGCTGGGAAGTCTACATATTGCAGTGTCTTTCTGTGCCTCCATGACACGTTTGTTGTGATGCTGGGAGGTCTACATACTACAGTTGTTTCTGTGCCTTCATGACACGTTTATTGTGATGCTGGGAGGTCTGCATACTACAGTGGTTTCTGTGCCTTCATGACACGTTTGTTGTGATGCTGGGAGGTCTACATACTACAGTGGTTTCTGTGCCTTCATGACACGTTTATTGTGATGGTGGGATGTCTACATATTGCAGTGGCTTTCTGTGCCTTCATGACAGGTTTATTGTGATGCTGGGAAGTCTACATATTGCAGTAGCTTTCTGTGCCTCCATGACACATTTATTGTGATGCTGGGAGGTCTACATATTGCAGTGGCTTTCTGTGCTTTCATGACACGTTTATTGTGATGCTGGGAGGTTTACATATTGCAGTGACTTTCTGTGCCTTCATGACACGTTTATTGTGATGCTGGGAGGTCTGCATATTGCAGTGGCTTTCTGTGCCTTCATGACACGTTTGTTGTGATGCTGGGAGGTCTGCATATTGCAGTGGCTTTCTGTGGCTTCATGACACGTTTATTGTGTGTGGTGTGTGGGGGGCTGGTGTGTATATAGTGTGTGTGTGTGTGTGGTGTGTGTGGTGCTGGTGGTGTGTTTATGTGTTGTGTGTGTGTGTGTGTGTGTGTGTGTGCGTGTATGGTGTAGTGTGGGTGTGTTTGTGTGTGTGTGGTGTGTGCGATGTGTGAGTGATGTGTTTGGATGGTGTGTACATGTGTGTGTGTTTAGGGTGGGTGTGGTATGTGTGGGTGGTGTGTGGGTGGTGTGAGTGTGTGTGTGTGTGTGTGTGTATGTGCTTGTGCTTGTGCGTGTGTGGTGTGGGTGGTGTGTGTGTAGTGTGTGTGTGAGTGTATGTGTGTGTGTGTGTGTGTGTGTGTGCACTTGCGCGATGTGTGTGTTTGTGTGTGTGTGGTGTGTGCGATGTGTGCGATGTGTGTGTGATGTGTTTGGATGGTGTGTGCAGGTGTGTGAGTTTGGGGTGGGTATGGTATGTGTGGGTGGTGTGTGGGTGGTGTGAGTGTGTGTGTGTGTGTGTGTGTGTGTGCTTGTGTTTGCGCTTGTGCTTGTGCCTGTGTGGTGTGGGTGGTGTACCTGTGGTATGCGTGTGGTGTGTCGGTGGGTGGTGTGTGTGTAGTGTGTGTGTGTGTATGTGTGTGTGTGTGCGCGCGCGCGCGCGATGTGTGTGTGGTGTGTGTGGATGGTGTGTGCATGTGTGTGTGGGGGATGGGTGTGGTGTGTGTGTGTGTGTTTGTATGTGTGTGTGTGTTTGTATGTGTGTGTATGTATGTGTGTGTGCGTGTGGTATGTGTGTAGTGTGTGTGTAGTGTATGTGTAGTGTGTGTGTGGTGTGTGTGGTGCTGGTGGTGTGCATGTGTGTTGTGTGTGGTGAGTGTGGTGCTGGTGGTGTGTTTATGTGTTGTGTGTGCGTGTATGGTGTAGTGTGGGTGTGTTTGTGTGTGTGTGGTGTGTGTGTGTGTGTGTGTGTGTGTGTGTGTTTGTATGTGGGGTGGTGTGTGGGTGGTGTGAGTGGAGTGTGTGTGTGTGTGTGTGTGTGTGTGTGTGTGTGTGTTTTGCTTGTGCTTGTGCGTGTGTGGTGTGGTGTGGGTGGTGTACCTGTGGTATGCCTGTGGTGTGTGGGTGGGTGGTGTGTGTGTAGTGTGTGTGGATGGTGTGTGCATGTGTGCGTGTGTGTGTGTGTGTGTGGTATGTGTGTAGTGTGTGTATGTGTAGTGTGTGTGTGGTGTGTGTGGTGCTGGTGGTGTGTATGTGTGTTGTGTGTGGTGTGTGTGGATGGTGTGTGCATGTGTGCGTGTGTGTGTGTGTGTGTGTGGTATGTGTGTAGTGTGTGTATGTGTAGTGTGTGTGTGGTGTGTGTGGTGATGGTGGTGTGTATGTGTGTTGTGTGTGGTGTGTGGTTGGGTGGTGTGTGTATAGTGTGTGTGTGGTGTGTGTGGTGCTGGTGTTGTGTTTATGTGTTTTGTGTGTGTGTGCGTGTATGGTGTAGTGTAGGTGTGTTTGTGTGTGTGTCGTGTGTGCGATGTGTGTGTGATGTGTTTGGATGGTGTGTGCAGGTGTGTGTGTTTGGGGTGGGTGTGGTATGTGTGGGTGGTGTGTGGGTGGTGTGAGTGTGTGTGTATGTGTATGTGTATATGTGTGTGTGTGTGTGTGTGTGTGTGTGTGTGTGTGTGTGTGTGTGTGTGTGTGTGTGTGTGTGTGTGTGTGTGTGTGTGTGTGTGTGTGTGTGTACCTGTGGTATGCGTGTGTGTGTCGGTGGGTGGTGTGTGTGTAGTGTGTGTGTGTGTGTGTATGTGTGTGTGTGTGTGTGTGTGTGTGTGTGTGTGTGTGTGCATGATGTGTTTGTGGTGTGTGTGGATGGTGTGTGCATGTGTGTGTGGTGGAATGGATGTGGTGTGTGTGGGTGGTGTGTGGGTTGTGTGTGGGTGGTGTGTGGGTGATGTGTGGGTGATGTGTGGGTGGTGTGTGGGTGGTGTGTGGGTGGTGTGTGGGTGGTGTATGTGCGTGTGTGTGATATCCTTAGATGATTTCAGCACAAAAGCACAAATGACATGAGTCAACATGGGCAAAGAAAATGGTGAGCAGCCAAGTTTAAGATTAACTAGATCTATATATATATATACATATATATATATATATATATATATATATATACGTTGTGTTTTACAGGGGTAAATGGAATTGTCTGTGGAGCCATCTGCATGACAACTTTACAATAAGAATGCAGTGCAGCTTATTGTTAGTAGAGTGCCAGCCAAGTGGCAACATGATGTTGTTTTGGACGATACAGATTACAATGGTGGAACCTTTCCAGAAGTAGGCGTTAAAGCCACACATGGCAGGTCGATAGGATTATTTTAAAAAGTCTTGCAAATAGTGCATTTTTTGTCTAAATTATAGATTGGTTCTTACTGAATAAAAAAGTATATTGAACTGTTTTCACCCATACCTCCGTTTCCACAGTAACCATGAAAATATCCGTGACTCACAGTGTGGCAGACGGCGAAGTTTTCAGGGCCGACATTTATTTATGCTTTTCTGCTCGTTAACTGCAAATCACTGACTAATTATTTTGTATATGTGAGTTGCAAACTATAAAGCATATTTTTTCGTATTTTTCTCCTTATTACGTTGTTTGGAAAATAGGGTGTGACAGGTGCGACGTAAAGGGACGAAATTGTTTTCAGAGTTTCAAAATAAATTATCTGTGATTTATGATGTTTGTTAAATTTCTAGAAATCGAGGAAGGGCAGAACAATATTTGTAAAGTTCATTCAGCTACTTTCCTTTTTTCAAAGAAACTCTAGTACACCTACCGCCCAAAACTATTGACTTTTGAAAAACAATGCCAGATCGTTACCTAAATAATTCAGCAATGGGTGAGAGTGTATTATTGTTTCACCCAAATACACCTTGGGGTATATGTTCAATAGACAAAATAAAAAGGAGGCCTTCAAATATTCCTGCCATTTTTATTTTAGCTTTGAAATGCTTTCGTCAAACGTTTTTTAAATGTCATGCCAGTGGTTTTAGATCTCCAAATAGCTATAGAATAGGCACATCTTGATGAAACTTATTAAAATTGTCTTTCTTGACAGATAAGACCAAGTTTTATTCATAACAAACAAAATGGGATATTCATTTTAATAACTGAATGGCAAAGCACAGACGTTTAAATGAAAGTGTTCCATTGTTCGTGACTTCACTCATATATATATATATATGGAACACTTTCATTTAAACATTATATATATATATATATATATATATATATATATAGACGGAGAGAGAGATGGGTTGGGTAGAGACGGAGAGAGAGAGGGTGGGAGACGGAGAGAGAGAGGGGGAGACGCAGAGAGGGGGATGAAGAGAGAGGGGGCGGAGAGAGAGGGGGGGGGGAGAGAGAGGGGGGGGAGACGAGGACAGAGACGTAAAGTATGTGATTATCCACCGTAATTATTTATAAAGTGATGTGCTGTTAACCATACAATATACTACACCCAGAACTCTTTATGTGGGCCCGCATGTTTGTGAACGGGCAGGGACTATTCTTTGATTCTTTTGATTGCGTATGCTTCACAGTAAATATGCGTTGTGTGTGTGTCTGTGTGTCTGTGTGTCTGTGTGTCAGTGTGTCTGTGTGTCTGTGTGTCAGTGTGTCTGTGTGTCTGTGTGTCAGTGTGTCTGTGTGTCTGTGTGTCAGTGTGTCTGTGTGTCTGTGTGTATGTGTGTCTGTGTGTCTGAGTGTCTGTGTGTATGTGTTTCTGTGTGTCTGTGTGTCTGCGTGTATGTGTGTCTGTGTGTCTGTGTGTCTGTGTGTATGTGTGTATGTGTGTCTGTGTGTCTGTGTGTCTGTGTGTGTGCACGCGCTGCATGCGTGCGTGTCAGACAGATTAACAAAAATATCATTGATGATAGACACATGAACAAATTGAAATAATTTGCATGAATACTTAGGTAATAGAAACTTCCATTACGACATAACGGAGCCCCTTTTAATACTAAATAAATCAAACAATAATAATATATATTGTGTGATTGTGTGTGCATGAGTGTGTGTTGTGCATGCCTGCCTGCTTTTGAGTGTTTCTCTGTGTTTAAGGAATAAGTTATATTTATACTATCAACACAATTGATTGTCTGTAAGAAGATATGCTGACTCGATTCGATGTTCGCTATCCCAAAGGAAGCAGAATATGCGTTACCAGCTGTGTCGGCTTGCCGCCGGGTAGCTACCAGTCATCCAAGGGCTGCCACGTCTACGTTACATGTCTAGACGGGATTCTGTTCGACAACAGGCCTTGTCCCAACGCTAATCTCGTCTGGGACGATAACAAACAGAGTTGCGCAATAACGTCAGACACCTGGTACGTACCGCCATCTACCGGTGATGTCAATCATCAACGGACAACGTTGTGGTGTCCTGTTATAACGTGGATTTAGTCAACGTACTGAAAAACGTTTCACGGATATTTTAGCAATGCTACAAGCAGTAAATTATGAGTTATTTTTAATAATCGTCGTAATAACCGTTGTCCTTTAGGACAGTGGTCTAGAAAAAACAGTAGTTTTGGTAATTAATTGTTATATATCGACTATTATGTTTCTTTCAGTCCGGAACATTAGGTTGCCAGCAAGGTGCAACAAACCACTTTGAACTAGGCCTAAACTAAGACTGACGTACGTAGCCGACCTTCCCCTCGAGAAGCCAAGGTCAACAACGATCCGTTCAGCGTCGTTGCAAGGAATCAGATAACAATAAAATTTGTTTTTTAATTGCTTTTTACGCGATATTTTTGTATTATGGACAATTTGTGAGTGACACTTATTTAAGTTAGCCGTCTTCAAAACGTAATTTGGCGATACACGACACCAGCTCCGCTAAGACTGACTCGTCGACGCCACCAATGTCCACACTCTCAACAACGCCAACTGCACACAGCCGAAGTGTTGTCATAAACTTATCGGCATCGTCCTATTGCTTTACCTTTACCGTGACTTGTACGAATATCATCTAAGCAAATATCGCAATACATACCAATTTACCAACACACACACACAGCATCAAACGACACGTGCCGCTAATATAAGACATTTAATTAAAACAACTGTATTGAGTTTAATTAAAGCAATTGTTGTGATACAGTAGTTATAGTTGTCGAAATGGGAAACTAAATCATTTGTAAGGACAGCGCACTTTTGACATACATAAGTACCGCGGGTCGCTTTTGTAAATTCATATCTCAATACCGTGTGTAGCCACCAATGTAGTCCAGTGGTTAGGTGAAAAGGTTGCGCACTTTTGGATAAAATCAAGACACTGTGCGGATCTATTCTGTCCACCAATGGAAGCATTTTAATGATTGGAGACATTCCAGGCTTTGCTGCGTTCATAAAGGGGGGTCATTAAAAAAAAAATTGCCGCAAAATTTCAATTTCGTCATATCTGAATAATTGCGTTGCATAGAGCAATAACATTTGTGTCTCGGTATAGGTTTTAGGTGTCAAAGATTTCAGATTTGTTAGTTTTGGACTTCCTGGACATTCACATCCGCCATTTTTGAAGATGGCGGTGGTCAACACAAATGTAATGATATCTTAATAATTGCGTTACGTAGAGCAATGTTGTCACGAGATTGTCATGAGATACCCCAGCTGATCCCAGTGGGAGGGGTGTATTTGGACTGGATACATAGCATCAACCTTTGGACCCGAGGCAGTACCCACAAGGACAATACATTAGCATATAGCCGTTGTTTAGAATAGTGAACCAGTCTAGGTCAGGATTAGATCAGTGAGCACGTGTAGCTAGATAGCCGCGTAATCAAAATAGATTATCACTATTTGTGTTTGTATATTATTCAGTTATATGCAAGCAATGCAGTTACATGTGTAGTTTACGTTTTTAAGTAGCACGGAGGATAGCGATTTAAAACAATATAACTTGTTATCTTCGTCGACGTGCCTGTATCAGCAATTTTTTAAAGATGGCGCCCGTCAAAACAAATTATTCCCATATATCAAGAACTACATAACATAGAATCACAAAGTTGATGTTTTAGATGCGATGATTTCAAATACATTAATTGTATCCTTCATTGACTTTAAAATATATCCGCCATTTTGAAATATGCGTCATTTTTAAAGCCTTTTATTGCTGTATCTTAAAATCTACATGTAGGATACACATATCTTTGCACCGAGAAGTTTATGTAAAAACATAGGATTTTAGAGGCGAAATTGTAAAATGTGAAATTACCCCAATAGGTAATCACAACCCCTGGATGGATTCGGTCAGCAAGATGAAGAAACTAGGGGAAGACCAGCGCAAAGAGTTCTTCAGGAAACGTCTGGTGAACCGCATATACACAGTCAACGAAACATCCAAAAGAACATGTTGCGTCTCAAATCAATCAAATCAAGTCAAATTTTATTTCGCCACAACAACAAACAGCAAAATAAGCGAATACACAGAACAGTTGTTTAAAAAAGTTATGTTGTGTTGCGTGGGGTCACATGGCATGTTAGATGCCGTCTTCCTGTGCCTCCACAAGCAAAACTACGACACACATGTACGATAACTATATTACAACGATGACCGTGTAACAGCGGACGGAGGTTTGATGGAATGAATAATAAAAACACATATTATAGAAAATGTATGGGATTTATCCGGATCCAACGTAGATATAAAACACCTCTAACTGCACGCCACACATCTGGGATTTAGGCTATATACATAGTTGAGATAGTGGCTAAGTTCTTTTTGTGGTATATAATCTTTATAGGGTTTAGGCAGTGCATCATGGTGATAGTCATTCATAAATAGCAAGACGTGCAACCTGTATATATCACCAAATTTAAGAATATTTTGAGATTTTAATATAGGATCGGTGTGACTTCCGTATCTGATTGGTATACAGTTGTGTCATCCACAAAATACAATAAATTCAAAGACGTAGAGTTAGTTATGTAATTTATATAAATTAGGAAAAAGACTGGTCCAAGTATGGAACCTTGGGGTACTCGACTTACAATATTATTTGCGATGATTGACATTTATGTATATCAGTATATTGTTCCCGATTTGATAAATAACTGGCAAACCATTTAGTATTTATTCCCCGAATTCCATAAAAAAATTTTTTTAAGTAAATATCATGGTTAATTGTATCAAATGCCTTTGAAACGTCCAGAAACACAGTCAATGAAGGTTTTTTTGTTTTTTAACTTTTGTATCTGCAATATTCTTGAACATATGCAATACTAGATGAATAGTAAATTGTTTTGCACAAAATCCATCCTGGTGTTTATGTAGAATGTTATATTGTTTCTAAAAACATGATTAATCTATTGCATACAATTTTTCCATTATTTTAGAAATCGCAGGTAGAATACTTATAGGACTATAATTATTAAACATTTTGTGGTTTCCTGATTTGAAAATAAGAATTACTTTTGCAGTTTTTAAGTTTTCAGGAACAGTGCCCGTGAAAAACGATTGATTTAATATATGCTCAAGCGGAGTGGCTACTTCATGTATGGTCGCTTCCATTAGTTTAGTGGATAAGCCGTACAATCCTTCGATGCATTTAGTTTTAAGCTTTTGTACAATTGTACAAGAATTTTGTTAGCTGTCAGCTCTTCAGTCGGCATCTTTAAAAAGGAAAATCACGTGCACAACAAGTGTTTTCCTTGAAATATGACCGCAACTTGTTTTCAACATTGTACACCGCCTGCCAAGAACGCCAACCTGCCAGACCTCAATGATTTCTTCCAACACGAAAATCACCCATTTCCCCCGTCACTGTCAGACTATGGCAACATGAGGCTCGTTACAAAGTCTGACCTGCTCCGAAGCCTAGAAAACCTGATGTTGCACAAAGACAGTGCCTGGAGAAGGAGAAGCTGAAGTGATCATCGTTGACGGCGCAGCTCTGGTTAATATCATCAAGCCTGCTACGTCTGAATGACTACGCAGTCATGTTCATGGAACACGTCAGATGACAGTTTGTCGGTGCTGTCTGGCGTGTAGACGTCGTGTTTGACGTGCACAGACCTGACTGCATCAAAGCCATTACACGTGAAAGAAGGGGGAAGGGGACAAGGGGACGAGTTGAGGGTCGCAAGATGAGGGAAGGGGACAAGGAGACGAGTTGAGGGTCGCAAGAAGAGGGAAGGGGACAAAGGGACGAGATGAAGGTCGCAAGAAGAGGGAAGGGGACAAAGGGACGAGTTGAGGGTCGCAAGAAGAGGGAAGGGGACAAGGAGACGAGTTGAGGGTCGCAAGAAGAGGAAAGGAGACAAGGGGACGAGTTGAGGGTCGCAATAAGAGGGAAGGAGACAAGGGGACAAGTTGAGGGTCGCAAGAAGAGGAAAGGGGACAAGGAGACGAGTTGAGAGTCGCAATAAGAGGGAAGGAGACAAGGGGACAAGTTGAGGGTCGCAAGAAGAGGAAAGGGGACAAGGAGACGAGTTGAGAGTCGCAAGAAGAGGAAATGAGACAAGGGGACGAGTTGAGAGTCGCAAGAAGAGGGAAGGAGACAAGGAGACGAGCTGAGGGTCGCAAGAAGTTACATGCATACTAGAGTTCTTGCGACAGAATGAAAACAAGACTGAAAGATACTGACTGTGATAACCCGGTATTTTGTAATTTATATTTATTTTAGAACTATCTCAGTTGATGAAATTTAAAAACTGCATCCTCCTTGTCACCACTGCTATTATGAGTAAGGGGATCAATGTGTGGGAATGAGTTATATTTATTTTACTCTGACTGCCTTTTTTGTTTTATGTACTTTTTGTGTATTAACAGACCAAAACACAAAGTTCTCTTTTGAGAAATTCAATAAAGTATATTGTATTTTGTATGCAACACCTGCTGTGAGTGGGCTATCAGGATGACCACATCTGGGGCCAGGCCCTGCTGAAAGCACCAAACCTTCCCAGTCCAGTAGACTTCGGCTGGATTCGGAAGGGCCACTAACCTGAAGAATGGAAGGTGAAGTGGATGACATTGCCACCTGCTGGCACAGTTTGCCATGCAATCATCAAGTGTGGTTGCACGAAATGCTGCAGAGAACAGTGTCGGTGTTTTAAAGCCAACCAACGCTGCACAATGTTACGCCAATGCGGCGGATGTCAGTGAGATGTGTGCAATGTTGGGGAATCGTTGCTGTAGATTTAGAAGGTAGGCATAATAATCTAATGATCGAAGTGACATTCCCCGTTTTTAAGAACATCTGAGTAACACTTTTAACATCGGCGCATACCAAAACATATCTTGTTACACCAACTTCAAGGTTTAGTGATATGTAAATATTAAGATAGGGGGATAACAGGCTTTTTCCGGGCACCATGTTTAAAAATGGCAGTTATTTAAAATGCGGATATCACATAATCTCCGAAGGTCAAAAATAATGTATTTGAAATCATCGCATCTAAAAAACATACATTTTGACATCAATTTCTTGGCTCACGTTATGAAGTTGTTTAGATAATGGACAGGCTTTATCTGCTGCCATCTTTCAAAATGGCAGATATTTCAAAATGGCGGAAATATTTTAATATCAATGAAGGTCAAAAGAAATGTATTTTAAATATTTGAAATCATCGCTCTATGTTATGTAGTTCTTGAGATATGGGAATATTATGCTTTGGCCGGCACCATCTTTAAAAAAGTGGCGGATATAAGCATGTCGACATAGATAAATAGTTCTACTTTTTGAAATCGCTATCCTGCTAGCTATTCAAGACCCTCAACGACACGGCTCTTCGTAACGCATTTATCGTTTATTTATAGCGTTACATTTGTATTGACGACCGCCATCTTTAAAAATGGCAGATAATAATGTCGGAAAAGTCCAAATGCAATAAATGTGAAACATTTAACCTCTAAAACCTTCATCTAGATACAAAAAAAATTACACTATGTGTTGCAGTTAATAAGATATGGGGAAATTGAATTTGGCGACAATGTTGTTTAAATGGCCGCCATTTCGGAACGCAGCAAAACCTGGAAAGCCTCAAATCATTAAAATGCTTCCCGTAGAATAGATAAGCGAAGTGGCTGGCTGTTATCCAAACGTGCACAATTCCTTAATTTCCCTGCACCTATCCGCTGGACTACTGGTTCTGATACAGGCAACACTCATCTGCGTTGCACGCTTTACATCAGCTGCTATAACGTGACGTATTGAATGATTCCGTACCACTCGTCTAGCAGTGCATGGGTGCGTTCCCACCTGTCGGTTGTGGTTGGTCTCGGAAAACAATGTCGTATTTGTCTATGTCCACGCTAATTTGCATCATGTCGTATTGCACACGTTTCAGTGTACATACTTACTTGAGTGATATTTTTATTTATTTAATTCACAGTCAGTTTACATTTTTTTGAAACGTCACAGAATAAATCTATCCATTCTGATGAACCTCTTCACCCATATACTTACTTATTTGCTTACTTTGCTCGTTAGCTCGCTGAGAGCACGACATTCTGCACAGGCATTTGTTAATGAAGATCTGTGTTGTTTAATGTTTTGTTTGTAACTCGGTATGTCTCACAGCCGTCGAGTAACACTGATTTGACATTTGACATATATTTAATATTAATTTATAATATTAAATATATTCAGCTTGGCATAAAGGTTGATTTATTTTGTCTTCCAAACTTGTCTCAAAATGAGGACTGCAACCCTGACTTGTTTTGCCGTTGTCTTGACATCGTCTTATGTACCTTCAACCTTGTAAATTGTTTTGCACAGATAAGTGAAGAAGCTGGTTTCTTCGCGTGACTGGGTTGTTTTTAATCGTGTTGGCTTTCATGATCTTTGTCGTGCTTCTGTAGATGTTGAGTCCTCTGTTTTGACACTGTATTTATAAGTTCTGTTTTCCTGTATCTGATGGTGACTTTGAGAAAGGAGGGGAAAGTGATTTGCAAAACTCAGGTCACTCAACTCGCTCCAGGGCGTACTCTTGATACCATTAATCTTCTATATCGTCTTCTTCCAATCTATGGACATTGTTATCGTAGTCCGATTTTTGATATAATTTTGGAAGACAAGAAAGGCTTCGGCCATGTAGCTTTCGGCTTTCACTCAAATTCAATAGAGTTCCTTTGATCAATACTTTCATAACAATTTGTTTTTTTACGTGAAGGCGTTGTTATCCCCTTCCTCCACCATTCTCATTTTATAAACAGGTTTGCGAAGGGCAGTGGCAGATTTCAGTGTGGAGGTGAACATGTAAACACTAACCGAAAATGCCAAAATAAAGTATTATCATTTGACTATTGCAATTAAAATTCGTATATTGCAGAAGCACATTAGGGTGATTCTCCAAACCTGTGAAACATATGGTCGGCGGACCCAGTCGTTTAATTACATAAAGTGATAACCGTACTCTGCAGGAATTGTTTTAATTTGAAACACCCAATTTTGACAATGTTTTGAAGGTCTGCGACGCACATTAAACACCAGGCGCCTTTTTTTCTACATAAACGTCTTTATTTAAAAAAGGCATTGATTTATCGTGCTTCATATGGGTACCCAGGCTGTTATATTTGTCAGGAACCCTACCCTTATGGGTTCAAAAAACAGTGAATGAACTATAAGAAACACAGAGTGCAAATAGCACAGTCGGATCCATGGGGCCCGGGTGCACGTGCCGCCCAGTCCTTTGGAATTTGGCCGCGCTATGCCTGCACTACAGTGGCGTGCACCCTAGACCTTTTGGAAGTGCTCCCGTTACGTGCTCCCTAGACCTTTTGAAAGTGCTCCCGTTACGTGCCCCCTAGACCTTTTGAAAGTGCTCCTGTTACTTGCCCCCCAGACCTTTTGAAAGTGCCTCCGTTACGTGACCCTCAGACATTTTGAAAGTGTTCCCGTTATGTGCCCCCTAGATCTTTTGAAAGTACTCCCGTTACGTGCCCCCTAGACCATTTGAAAGTGCACCCGTTACGTGCCCCCTGGACCTTTTGAAAGTGCTCTCGTTACGTTCCCCCTAGACCTTGTGAAAGTGATCCCGTTACGTGCCCCAGACCTTTCTAAAGTGCTCCCGTTACGTGCCCCCTAGACATTTTGAAAGTGTTCCCGTTACGTGCCCCCTATATCTTTTGAAAGTACTCCCATTACGTGCCCCTTAGACCATTTGAAAGTGCTCTCGTTACGTGCCCCTTGGACCTTTTAAAAGTGCTCCCGTTACGTGCCCCCTAGACCTTGTGAAAGTGATCCCGTTACGTGCCCCAGACCTTTTGAAAGTGCTCCCGTTACGTGCTCCCTAGACCTTTTGAAAGTGCTCCCGTTACGTGCTCCCTAGACCTTTTGAAAGTGCTCCCGTTACGTGGTCCCTAGACCTTTTGAAAGTGCTCCCGTTATGTGCCCCCAGACCTTTTAAAAGTGCTCCCGTTACGAGCTCCCTAGACCTTTTGAAAGTGCTCCCGTTACGTGCCCCCTAGACCTTTTGAAAGTGCTCCCGTTACGTGCCCCAGACCTTTTCAAAATGCTCCCGTTACGTGCCCCCAGACCTTTTGAAAGTGCTCCCGTTACGTGCCCCCCAGACCTTTTGAAAGTGCTCCCGTTACGTGCCCATAGACATATTGAAATTATGAACGTCACTGCGAAGTAATTCCAACAGCACCCCCTGCCGTCTTTTGACAGCGGTGTCGTGCTGAAGCTCCGGCTCAGCCCACCCAAAATGAATTTGCTTCGGTTGCCAGTGGTTTTTTGTCCAGCTTCGGTAGGCGGTGCAATTGGAGGTTTTGGGCCCCCTAAACTATTCGGCTCTTGCGTGGAGCAATCCAGCGTTATAAAATATTAACATTAACATCAACGCCAAACAGTGATTGCTTAGTCTTTTCCAACTTTACAAGAGCAGGGTTAGGGCTAAGGATAAGATTAAGATTAGTCATGTGATTCGGATTCGGCACCAGAATACCTTTTGGTTGGTAGGCCGGACATCGCCCTGGTCAAACTTTGTTTAACCAACACTGATTCATTGAGAGGGATCTGCACTGCTCACGCCACCAAGTCGTGTATACGTAAGTACAGGACCAATCGCTAAGTGATTTTTTTTTAGAAGTGGTGCCGTCTGACGGAAACACTCAAACCATGTTTCTGTCGTCCGATACTTACCCAAATATAGGTAAATTGGTCACGCAATTGTTCAGTTTGTGCGCCTGACAGCTGGGCGGAGGAGGGTGTGGCTGCTGACTGCGTGAGGAAGTTAGCTACCAACCACTGTATCTATAACCACAGACGTCATCTTCTGACAACTGAAAGGTAAGTTTTGTGCCAATAGATGAATACTGGCGAAGTCCGATAGAACTGATTCTAATCTAGTCGATGTTTATACAGGCTGTACTGGTCACAACGTCGCTGTTTTGAGTGACTGGACGCATAACTAAAACAGTTTCGTTTCAAATATTGTTGTTCCCAAGCAGTTAGTGACAAATACATAACGCGAAATATTTCCATGAAAATGTAAATAGATCAATTCAGTAACACAAATAACCACGCTGGTGGTTATGGTTGGAAAAATACATTTACGATTCACAGTTCGGCATATTACGTCATCATATCAGTTAGATGATTAGTCTTCACATATCCTAACCGAAGTGAATGAATACCTTATTTCGGAATTGAATAAACAGCATAGGGCCTTGAACATATTATTTATTCTAGTATTATAATCAATACATTAATTAATCAGGAAGAGACAACATCGGCTAAATCGTAGTTGATCGTGTCTTGGGAGGGGATCTCTTTGTTCTCCATGCACAATTCTAAATGCTAAATGTGTTGTCCTGGTATACATCGAAAGCAGACCCTTCTCTGTAAATGACACATGTGGTAATCCCAGTTAGTGTGTTTTGTTAATAATAATAATAATAAAGTAACTTTTTACGGACAAATACGCCAAGGTACATAAGTAAGGTTATAAAGTAAGTGTGAGTTTAAAAGACAGCGGAATTGGGTAGTATTTTTAACTGATCTAGCACTAAGAGGGAGCATATTCAACAGCAACGTTCACGGAGTTTTACCAAACATTTGATAGAATAGGTAAACGTATAATGTTTCATCATGTTTCAGCAATTATTGTATGCTAATGAATTAGCCAGGATAACAAACGCTAGCTTAACTTGGAGTGTTGCCGATTGAACTGAAGTGTGCTATGGTGCACCGATTACTAAAGAAGCCTTCATTATTGTGAATAGACTCAATAAGTAACTACGAACCAATCAGTCATTTATTTCAACTCTCGAAGATAATTGAAAAAGTAATGGCACAAGCAATGTACAAATGAAATCACTCAACTGAGACGGTCCGTCTTTCGGTGGTAAATGAGATCAGGACAGTAGTGATACAGGTTCTTCCAACACCGGTCATGACCCCAGATCAAAGGCTTTTGCGTTTTTTATAAGTAGAATTCCTCCGTTTTTTAGCACTAGAGATTTAGTAAACGTCAAAGTGATTGATGGGTTTCCTTAGAAAGAGGGTGGCGCCCTCTAGTAACTAATGAGGCACTAATAAGGGAAATAAATAGGGTGATTGTCGACCTCTAGTGACTAATCAGGTACTAATTAGGTAAAAAGTAGGGTAATTAATTAAGTGCTAATTAGTAACAAATGAGTAGCGCAATTATTGGAGGAGAACGGTAGCAATAACTAAAAATAGTAAATATCGACTAATTAGTATTAATGAGGTGTACGGGGGAGGTGGGAAAGGTTCTAGAACTTTCTAGAAGCTTCTAGGCAGTAACGCGGTGCGGTGGCGTGCAGGGGGATCATCGAGGTTAGTCGGCCGGATTAGCCTCTAGTAACTAATGAGGCACTAATTAGGGAATAAATAGGGTGAAGGTCGACCTCTAGTGACTAATCAGATACTAATTAGGTAAAAAATTGGGTAATTAATTAAGTACTAATTAGTAATAAGTGAGTAGTGCAATTATTGGAGGAGAACGGTAGCAATAACTAAAAATAGTAAATATCGACTAATTAGTATTAATTAGGTGCACGGGGGAGGTGGGAAAGATTTTAGAGTGAAGTGGCGTCCCTGGGGATCAGCGAGGTTAATATCATGACGCGCGGGAAGGTTCTAGAAGGTTCTAGACGGTTCTAGAACCTTCTAGAAGCTTCTAGCCTGGTGCGGTGGCGGGGCTGGGGATCATCGAGGTTAATCGGCCGGCTTAGATTACGCCCGGCGCGCTGGAGATCAGGAGGGCAATCGAGTGGCCTGGTTTTCACGACTCACTTGTGAATGGGGGTTTCGTATGTCAGGCTATTGGAGTTTATGTGCGTTGTTTGTCGGAAGGCCGGATAAATGTTTATTTCGCGTCGCATAGGCGCGCTTGTATTAAGGTTGTTGCGCTGCTGTGGGTATTGGCTGTCGGTGCTGGCTGCGGTACAGCTGATGTTTGGTAACAGCTGATACGCGTGCATCGGCTGTGCAATATCGTTATAGCAGCTGGAGGGCGGAGCTGTCAGATTGGCCTGTGCGCGTGTATTAAGTTTGTGGCTTTGGCGACCGCTGGTGTTTGGTGTTGCAACGACGAATAGGTGGAAATATAGGCATTATTCGTGTGTGATTTGGAATGCTGGTGGAATACGAAACGAAACACAGAAACAGCAATAAACGGTTAGAAATAAATTTTATTGGTATAAAGATGAATTTATTATGAAGACGGAGGCGACGGAAAGGGGTCATGGTCGGGTGGTGGGGGGGCCGGGTGGTCGTGCAGGGTAATTTGGAAAGGGGTCATGGTGGTCGGGTGGGGGTGGGCCAAATCCGTGCGGCCGGGTGGCTGTGGAGGATAGCTTAAATGAACGGAAAGATGGGCTGGGATGGGTGGCGCAAATGAGGGGAGGAGAACTTGAGGACGTGAAAAGATGTCAGCAAATGAGAAGGGTTGTGTGAAAGTATCGTTCTCTTCTGGTTGGGGGTTGTCTGCAGCTAGAAATTGTAAATCGGGGGTGCCACTGTAGCCGTCGTCGAAGTTTTCTTCTGTGTCGTGTTGTTGTTGTTGTTCGTCGCTGTCGTGTTGTTGTTGTTGTTGTTGTTGTTGTTGCGGTTCGACGGCTAAGAGGGGGCGGTGGTGGTGTGGTGACGACGCGAAGCTGATTGGGTGAGGGGCAGGTCCGACGAAGTGTATCACAACGCCCCGTCCGATGGCGTATCGTCGATGCGTTAGGCCAGGGGCGATCACGAAGAGGTGTCTGCTGTGGGGAAGGAAAAGTTCAATTATCGTCGGGGTGGCGACGACTGGCGCGCGGGGCTCGCCCTGCCGGGTGGCCATTCCGATGAGTGTGGTTGGCAAGGGTTTGTCCCATAAAGAGCCGATTGACTAGTTCGGGCGCCACGATCAATAGGCGATATCTGTGGAGAAGGAAAAAGTGTTAAGGGGCGGTAGTGTGACGTGGTCGGCGACGTCCAAGGTACAATGTGGCCCCAGGCCTATCGGCGCGCGGCCTTCTATCTATCATAATCAGATCGCCTGGGGTCAAATTTATTCTAGATCTATTAATGAAGCCGTTTCGGTGTGAGGGCCTCGCAAGGGTTTGCCCGCGCCCCATATGCAGTGTATCGAAGCCGGCGATGTTTCGTCTGCAAGTATGAAAAAAGTATTAAAGTAAAGGCGCGTCTCTTTTAAGGTAGGGGCCTGTAAAAAAAAGCATTAAGTCTGTAGCGGGGCGTTTGTAAATAGTGGGGCGCACGGAAAAGCAGCTATAGGCTTTATCAAAAGTCCGTAATAGGCGTCTGCAAATAAAGGTAAATTTAAAAAAGCGCTATTTAGTTAGTATCGTTAAACGTACCTTTCGCCGGGGCGGCGTTGGGGTGGGGGTAGACGCATAGGTGGCGGCCTATTCCCGGCGGCTTGGGGAGGCGTATTCCCGGCGACTTGGGGAGTCGTCGGTGCAGCCCCAATCCCTGCGTCGTTTTGGGGAGGTAGCTCGCTGTAAAAAAATAGTTAGTTAGTTAGTGAACGTTATAAAAGAAAGCAGTAATGTGAGTGAGGAAAGTCAGTGTTAGTTGAGTTAGCAAAACGTACCTGGTTTGTGGTTGTTGAGAATTGGCCGCATAATTGCGAACTTGGTCGGTCGGCTCCATAGTGAGAAATTAATTGCGCAGTTGTTGCGCCGCTGTTTTGCGCGCGGTAACGTGTAGCGGCCTAGACACGTACGCCATAGCCTTACATAAGGGGCTGACGTCACTGTTTATATAACGCGCTTATGTAACTGTTTGTAAGTGTTTAAAACGACCGTTAAAGGTGAAATGTGAGCAAACTAAGCGGCCTATAATAGTCAGTGGGGTCTAGAGAATCTTATGGTAACTTTATATTAGGAAATAAAAGAGGCGTTCTGTTAGTGCACTAGGCTGACCGAGATATTTTTTTCAGTTTTAGTAACCTTGTAAGAGTCGGCTGCTTTGCGGCTCGCGTTCGCTCGCTCACGGGGGCCGCGTGCGGGTCGCGTGCAAAGCGCTTATATAGGGGGCTGGGCGGAGAACGTCTATGTATCGTCGCTGTGATGTTGTTACCGTTGCAGTAACTTTGTGTGTTGCAGAGCGTTGTTGATCATGTCGCCGCCGACCGCTCACGGAGAGGCGCCGCCAAAGAAGGGCAGCAAGCTGAGGGAGTGGCCCACGGTGGCGTCTGGTGGCAAAACGAAACCTGCCTCGGAGGCCAGCGCGAAGGCGCTTCCGACGGCCGACGTGGCGCCTACTTTCGAGGCCGTGGTGATTGCGTCCGAGGTATCGTTGAAAGAGTTCGTGCTAGCCTGCGATGGCACGTATAAGATTGTTACGCCCGTAACAATCGTTGGCGTGGCTTGGAAAAGTAAATGCACGTACATCGGCTGTGGCGTTTGCAAGCGCAAAGTGAGAGGTCTTGAAAGCGATGGCCGGGTGTGCGCTGTACACGGTGTGCAGGCAAATGCGAAGACGTATTTTTCGGTGCGCATCTTGGTGGAAGACGAAAAGGACGCCGACACTGAGGCCGGCATTTGGATCACCCTGTTCGACGAAGCGATTTCGGCGATCGGCGATTACAATGCCGATCATGTGTCAGGCCTGTTGCCCGACCAGTTGCGATGTAGCTTTGTGGCGAGCCTGGTTGGCACAGTCTTGGAGCTGACCGTGCACAAGGTCGTGTGGGGTAGCATACTGGACACGTATACGGTCCGTGAGGTGCGGGTCGTGTCGAAGAAGGCGAGCGAGCCCGGCGTGAACGTTTGAATGACTAACGTTTGGCTAGTGTTCTGTAGGCCGTTGTAATTGCTGCTTTGGTTATTGTTCTGTAGGACGCTGTAATTGCTGCTGCGTTGCGCGGACTTATCGACGCTGCTGACGAGTGCGCACCCCCTGCCGAAAAGTGCGCTAAGAAGGAAACGACGACGCCGCCACGCTTCGCTGGCGCCAACGACCCTCCACCGCTGACGAGAGAAGAAGAAGAAGAAGGGATGTCGTACTGGCCTGAGGCGGAAGACACGCAGCCCATGCCACCGCACGGGCCGGTGAGTGACGCCGCGACGCCCACGTACGTTGCATTAACCCCGGTGGTGGTGGTGGCGACAGCCGAAGCAGCAGCCGTGCCATTAACCCCGGCGGCGACAGCGGAAGCAGCAGCCGTGCCATCGTCGCCACTGCCTCTGGACGTGTTGTCGGTTTCGTCGGAGGACTTCATTCCGTGGGCCCGCAACAAACGCCCTGTGATCGTGGGCACGCTTCAGGCCGACTCGGAATGGAGCGTTCTGCACTCGTACGCCGGTCGGCAGCGCTGTATGATGGCCACGTTTGCCGAGCTAATCGGCGAGCGCGTGATGGACACCGCGCGCCAAGAATGTGGTGAGTGCCCCCCCGAGGAGGGGTGCCCCTTCGTTCACATGTGCGGCTACAGGGGAAGGAAGCCGAGCCGACGGTATAACATTCTGTACGAAAACGTGGCGGCCCTGAATGTGTGCTTTTTTTCAACATCACTCGACAGCTTTCTACAGCAGACGTTGTTGCTCCCCGCTATTCGTATACTCTCGGTACTGGAGGAGCGTTGCGTGCGCGGCGATCGCGCTTCGGAGGGCTCCATCATGCGCCAGGTGGCCGACTGGCTCATGGGGACGGATTGGACGGCGCCGTTCGACCGTTCGCTGTTGGAGGTCGCCGTGCAGTATTACCTGTTGAAAAGGGCATACCTCGACGTCTGACGTATTCTCCGCCGAACGCTTAATTTTTGCCTATGAACATTTAGTAATTGAACATTGCATTTCGCTATGGCATAAAGCCTGATTATTAGTAGTAGGTACGCCGATGAACATTAGCAGGAAATTGAATAGTAAAGCCGATGAACTTAATCGGGGGGCCTATAGTCCGCTGTTGCACCCCTAAAGCGTTATTATTTACTCCGCTGTGGCATAAGCCCCGCCGAACACTTAGTAGCGATGAACATTATATTTTCATTTTGCTATGGCCTATAGGCCGTTGTTGGAGGCGCAAAGCCTTATTATTTACTCTGCTGTGGCATAAAGCCTCTTTACTGTTTACCGTGGCATAAAGCCTTACTGTGGTGGTGATGTACGAGACTACTTAATAAAACGTATGAAAACAAATCAATTCCCGCCTCCTGTTGTTGCCATCCAAAAAAAAACACGTTGCTGACATTCAATGCCTGTCCAACTACTGCGCACAAAAAAAGAAAACACTCCGGGAGCAGCTGACAGCCGAAATTTCTACTACAAAACGTAAACAAAAACTTTGCCGCCGCGCGCGTATCCGGGCGCCGCTGACAGGCGAAATTTCTACTGCAAAACGTAAAACTGTCCCTCGGCGGGCACAGCGCTGCCACCTGTCGGCCACCACAAATACGTTGCTCCCCTGTCGGCCACGAAATTGTCTCCAACTCGGCGGTCCACGGACGACGGGGGCAGCAGTGCCGCCACCTGACGGTCATGGATGCGAGAAAACCGCCGCCGTTTAGAAAACCCCTAGCGGGCGTTAGGGCGGCCTTATAAGTGGCGTCGACGCGCCTCGTCGTAGTTAATAGCGTTCCGAGCGCGAGCCGCCTAGACTGACGATGCACGTGTGTCCGAAATGCGATCGATCGTTCGTCCGTCTTTTTCATTTGTCGAAGCATCTAAAAACATGCGGCAGCGATGAATACGTATGCCCGAAATGCGATCGATCGTTCGCGCTGCGCGCCAATATGTTGCGGCATCTGCGAATTTGCGGCGACGCCGCTGAGGTGTGTCCAAAATGCAATCGACCGTTCGAGGGGCGCACCGATAGGGTGCACCATTTATGTCGCGACGACGACGTCGTCGACGACGACCTACAGAGCGTCGTGCGCGACTACTGGGCGAGCATCCGTACGTCTGTGGCGCGCGGACCCGTTCAATCTAGGTATAATTTCCATTTGTCCGGCCACGGGGATACGGCCGCGCACGAAGCCCAACTACGACTGATGTTCGAGGCGCAGACTCGGGCCTTTAAAATAAACTTATCGTACGGGTTTATCCTGCGGCACAGGGAGACGGGCCGACTACGTTACTACCATTCTTCGTGTAACTGTTGCGGCCGCTATCTCGAGTCGCCCGTCCTCGTTTCCGACGCCGCGTCGTTCGAACGCTTCCTCGACGCCACCCGACAGCCCGACGTTCTGCAGTACGTGATCGCGCAGCGCCCCGACTCGGGGTGGATCGCCGAGTTGGTAACGAACGTTACGTACTTCCTCAACGCCATCATCCACCATCCTATCGGATGCGCCCGTCAGCAGCCCCTCCCCGCCTATCTGCGCCGCAACGCGGGGCTCGTCAGCCTAGTGAACGATCGCTACGGGCATCCGTACGCCGACAACCTGTGCCTCTTCCGCTGTCTGGCGCTGCATCGGGGCGCCGACTTTCGCGCTGACGATTTGACGGCCGCCGCCTTAAGGCTCTACGCCGACTACGGCGACCAACCCTACTGCGCGTTCGCCGGCGTCCCGCTGAACGAACTCGGCCGGGTGGAGGCGGCCTTCGAAACGAATGTGACCGTGTATCGGCTGTCGGCGGAGGACGCCACCGCCGAAGTGGTCCGCCGCTCCCTCCATCGCTACCCGACCACCATGAGCGTCAATCTGTTCGAGACGCACTATTCCTTCATAGCCGACGTGTCGCTGTTCTGTCGTTCGTATCGATGCGGCAAGTGCGGCGATGCGCTGTGGCGTACCGCCCATCGGCTGCGGCGTCATGAGGCGACGTGCGAGGGCGGCGTTCGCCACGTCTTTCCCGGCGGCGTCTACCATCCGACGCCGTCCGTGTTTCAGCAGCTGGAGGACGAGGGCGTCTACGTGGACGAACGCCTGCGCTACTATCCGTACAGGGCGACGTACGATTTTGAGTGCTACTTCGACGATCACGATCTGCCGGCGGACAGCGCCAAATGCCGGTGGATAGCGCGACACGAGCTGTTCAGCGTGAGCGTCGCCTCGAACGTCCCCGGGCACGAGACGGCGCGCTGCTTCGTGACGTCCGGCGATTCGGGCGATCTCGCGAAGCGCCTGATCGACGCCCTGGAGGCCATGAGCGAGGCGGCGTGCGCGGCTCTACGGCCGTCGTTCGACGCGACCTTCGAGGCGATCGACGCGCTCGACGCCGAATGGCGGGCGCACGCGACGGTGGCGGAGGCGGCGCACGATAAGAGCCCGTACACGGTGCTCGGCGACCGTCTGTGGCAGCACCTGCGCCGCCTCCCCGTCCTCGGCTTGAATTCGGGGAAGTACGACTTGAACGTCGTTAAGAAATATCTGACGCCCCTGTTCATGACCGACGAGGCGCAGAGCATCTCGTCGGCGTTCACGATCAAGCGTCAGAACAACTTCATGTGACTGGCGACGGCGACGCTCAAGTTCCTGGACATCACCAACTACCTGGCGCCCGGCGTCAGTTACGCCCGGTTTCTGAAGGCCTACGGCTGCGAGGCGACGAAGGGGCACTTCCCCTACGAGTACCTCGACGACCCGCGTAAACTGGCCGAGACCCGGCTGCCGCCGCGCGAGGCCTTCTACAGCCGCCTGAAGCGCGAAGGCATCTCCGCCGCCGAATACGAGGGTTGCGCGCGGGTATGGCGCGACGAGGGGATGACGACGCTGCGGGACTACATCGTGTGGTATATCAATAGGGACGTGGCGCCGTTCCTGGAGGCCGTCGACAAGCAGTTCGCCTTCTATCGGCAGCGCCGCATCGACATGTTCAAGGACGCCATCAGCGTGCCGGGGCTGACGCTGCTGTACCTGTTCAACGATTTGCCGTCGTCGCTCCACTTCACGCTCTTCAACGAGTCGAACAAGGACCTGCACCGGCTCCTACAGTCGCAGATCGTCGGCGGCCCCTCGATCATTTTCGCGCGCTATCACGAGGTCGGCGTGACCGCCCTTCGGCGCGAGGAGTATGGCGAGTCGGCCTCTACCTATGGGCGATCACGCAGGAGATGCCGACGGGGTGGTACACGCGCCGGCGCGCGGACAACGCCTTTCGTCCGGAGCGCGTACACCGCTACGGCCGCCTGGCCGTCGAGTGGCTGACGTGGGAGGCGGCGCGGACGGGGGCCCACATACGTCACCAGCTCAACGGGCGCGAGAAGCGCGTCGGCAAGTACCGGGTCGAAGGCTGGTGTGGCGCGACGCGGACGGCGTACCAGTTCCAAGGGTGCTTCTTCCACGGCTGTCCGTGCACGGGGAGGGAGACGAACGCGGTGAACGGTAAGCCGATGAGCCAACTGTACGCCGAGACGGTCGCCGTCACGGCCTACCTTCGCCGCTTCGTCGCCGTCGTCGAGATGTGGGAGTGCCAGTGGCGCGCGACGAGACCGCCGCCGCCGCCGCCGCCGGGGAGCTGGACCGGCGGCGGCGCCGCCGTGACGCGGCCGACGATCCTGAAGGCCGTGCTCGACGGCACGCTGTTCGGCCTCATCGAGTGCGACATCGCCGTTCCGGCGGCGCTGCGCGACGCCTTCGCCGAGATGCAGCCGATCTTCAAGAACGCCTACATCGAGCGCGACGATCTCAGCCCGTTCATGCGTCGCTACGCCGAAACGCACGACCTCCTCGTCCGGCCTCAGCGCACGCTCGTGGGGAGCTTCTTCGGCGTCAAGATTCTGCTCGCGACGCCGCTACTGCGGTGGTATCTGCGGCACGGCCTCGTCGTCGAGCGCGTCTACCAGATCGTCGAGTACGAGCCGGTCGCGTGCTTTCGCCGCTTCGGCGACACGGTCTCCGCCGCGCGACGCGCGGGCGACGACGACCCCGACAAGGCCATCATCGCCGACAAGTTTAAACTGCTCGGCAACAGTTCCTACGGGAAAACGATCACGCGCGTCGACCTGCACCGCAACACCAAGTTCTGCACGGCCGCCGGCGCCTCGACGCTGATCAATAATCGTCGCTACCTTCAGCTCGACGTCGTCGTCCCCGACGGCCTCTACGAGGTGGCGCTGAACAAGCGAACCGTCCGGTACGCGCTGCCCGTACAGATCGGCTACTTCGTCTATCAGTACGCCAAACTGCGCATGCTGGAGTTTTATTACGACTTCATCGCCGCCTACATTCCGCGCCCCCTGTTCCAGTACTGCGCGATGGACACGGACTCGGCGTATTTGAGCCTCGCGGGGCGCCGACTCGACGAGCTCGTGGCGGCGGCCAAGCGCGAACACTACTTTCGACACCGCGGCGAGTGGTTCCCGTCGGAACACTGCGACGCGCACGCGGAGGCGTACTTGCGGTGCCGGCTCGCCGGCCGAGCGTGGGACGCGCCCGACGAGTGTTGCGCGCGTCGGCGCCGGTACGACAAGCGAACGCCGGGCCTCTTCAAAGAGGAATGGTCCGGCCGCGGAATCGTCGCGCTCTGCAGCAAGACGTACTACTGTTTCGGCGGCGACAACGGCGACAAGTACAGTACGAAGGGGCTGAGCAAGCGTCAGAACGACGTCGACAAGGACGCTTTCCTCGACGTGCTGCGCCGCCAACGGAGCGCCGGCGGCCGGAACCGCGGCTTCCAAGTGAAGGAGTCGTCCGTGCTGACGTACGTTCAGGAGCGCGCGGCGTTGAGCTACTTCTACGCCAAACGGCGCGTGCTCGACGACTGCGTCACCACGGCGCCGATACTCGTATAACGAGGGACCTCCCTCCCTCCCTACCCCCCTAGGGGTAGGGACCTACCTAGGGGTAGGGACCTACCTAGGGACCCCTAGGGACCTACCCCTAGGGGACTATGTATGTATGTATGTATGTATGTATGCGTGCGAATAAAAAGGCGAACACTCGGTACAGTTTTCATCGTTTATTTAACTTCGGTAATAGCAAGCGATAGCGGTTTCGCAATAATACAACCTCACTACTTCGGTCTTGCCTGCCTAGCGCGGCGAGGAGCCCGCGACCAGCAGGTCCGACAAAGTCGGTTCGGATTCTCGGTCGTCTAGTAATAACAACAAGCGATAATAGGCAGCGTTCAATGAGGCTTTAGCCAGTCGAATACGAGACAGTCGTTGGCCACCCTATCGGGGCCGAACAGGTACTGGAAGCCGCTTTGCGGCATTCCGCGGCACCGTAAGAGCAGGTAGGTGACGCAATATTGTCCGCACACGTTAGATACGCCGGTCTGCAGTCGCTTGTCGTTGTGCGTCCACGAGTCGAAGTTGCGGTTCAGGAAGTCGCGGAAGTCGGCGTGCAGCGGCGGACGGCCGTACGAATCGAAGTACTCGCCTCGCCGGTCGGCGCCCACGTAGACGGCCACCGAGTGCTCACCCGGTTCGTCGCCGTCGTCGGTGTTGCACACGAACGCCGTCGGGTAGGCGGTGAGCCGCCGCCCCGGCAGCTCGTCTTTGGGCACGACGCCGACGACGATGTTTTTAGTGTACGCGTCGATCGCCAGACGACGCATCAGCTGAAACGTGTCCATCTCAGAAGTCGTACACGACGTTCCGGTTCTTGTCGATTTCGAGCACCGTCTCGAACTCCCCGTACACGACGACGTTCACCGTCCGGGCGAGCGCGAGCGCGAAGTGGATCTCGGCGCGCAGGTTCCCCGTACGCACGACGTTGAAGTGTTCGGCGTCGCAGCAGTCGGGCGACAGTTCGAAGCCGAATATGGTGTAGCTGCTGCCGAACTCGCCGCGCGTCACATCGAACCCCTCGTACTCGTACGCCTTCCCCGCGGCGAACAGGTTCATATAGCTTCGGATGTAGCGACGATGCGCGAAGTCCGGCTGCAGCGGCTTGCTCGGCACCTGGCGTCCGTCGACGTAGAGGGCGAAAAAGTTTATGTCGTCGTGCTTCGCGTTGAACGGGTTTTTATCGTAGGCCCCGTTGTAGGCGTCGTTGTCGATCAGGCACATGAACACGCGTCTCGGGAGCGTGCCCAGATAGACGTTCTCGTGCGTGTGCGACATCGTACCCTGCGGTATCGAGAACACCTTGCAGTCGACGCGGCGCATCGGATACTTGGCCGTCCCGTGCGTCAGCGCCTTGATGTGGCCGAGCTTGACGGCCGGGTTCAACTTGACCTTGCGCGCCTGCAGGTAGGCCTCCAGCAGAACGATCTTGAACCCCGGATCTACGACGTCGCACATGAGCGCGAAGGCGTCCTTGCTTCGCACCAGTCGCATCTTCAGGTCGACGCCGTTCACCAGGCACCGGTTTTGCATGAGCACGTTGACGTGCAGGCGTCCTATCATGTCGAACTCGCGGCTATCGTGTACGAAATCGTGCCGATGCGCGAACCCGCCGTTGTTGTTGTTGGTCGCCTCCATGCGCCCGGCGGTGTCCTTGCACCACAGGTCGGCCTCGAGCTGCGACTTTTTGGCGTCGGGCCCGTAACTGAGCAGGGTCTCGAGGTAGGCCCGAAACGGGTACGTATTCGACGACGGCGTCACGAGCGTGCCGTTCAGCGTCACGTCGACCTGACTGAACATCGAATGCAGGAAATTGTTGACGGGCGCCACGACGCTGTGGTTCGCGAGCGCGGTACCGTCCCCCTTCACCACCTTGGCGCGCACGTACAGTCTAACGGACGACAGGTCCAGATAGTCGTCTCCGGAGCCCGGAATGAGAAACTCGATAGGGCCGCCAGCGTCGAGGGCCGTCAGCGGCTGGTGATCGATCCACTGGCCGCCCTCGATGCTCGTCTGCGTCGTCGGAACGCTGAACAGGTCCAGTTCGGACTTTACGCCCTCGCACGACTGCCGATGCACGAACGCCATCCTACGTCTGCTTCGTTCGACGGCGCCTCCCCTTACTGTCCGTCGCCGCCTTATCGGTCGGCTTTATGTATCGTCGCTTTTTTTCGTAGGCGCCCCCGACGAGAAGGGCGCCGAGGTAAAGCTCTTTACGACTACCACCGATGCACTACTACTACTACGCGGGAAATACGTCGTCGCTCGGCCTCTTTCGACGGCGCCTCTTCTTGCTGGCCGTCGCCGGCTTGCCGGGCGGCTTTATTCGTCGTCGTCGCTTTTTCGGCGGCGGGGGCCTATTCAGCAGCCCGTCGAGAAGGTCGGCGCCCGCCTCCCTCGCGCGCCTCTTTACCGCCTGTTTCAGATTGCCGCCGGCGACGACGTCCTGCGCCACGCGCACGCCCGTCTTGAGCGCGCGCTTGCCCAGCGCCACGGACCCTCTCTTGATAAGCGGCATGGCGCTTCGAAACAGGCTGCCGAAGAGATTACCCAGTCCGTGACCCCGCTGCGATCGGGCGCCTACGAACACCGGCAGGCCACCGCCGACCTGCCGCGTGTAGTAGTCCTCGTACACGTTTCGCGTCATCGTCAGAACAATTTCGACTTGCGGCGTCGGACGTGAAGCGTCGTCACGACTTTTCCGTTCTCGAATGGTATCGACTGACCGAGGTCGTCTCTTATATCTATCTCGATTGAATCGAATTGGCGCCGCAGGAGCGGCGCGTATTGGACGCGGTCGAAAATGTTCGATACGATGCTGCCGTTCAAACCGTGGACGGGGACGGCTCGGATGAGGGGGGCAAATACGTCGCCGACGATGCGCGTCTCCACGATGTCCGTGTACACGAACAGGGTGTCGACGCCGCCGCTCAGGTCCACCGGGTGGCTCGCCTCGAACTCGAACAGGTACCCCGGGGGCAGGGAGCCGCCGTCCGCGGGCGACCCGTAACTCGCGATATAGTTTGACTCGAAGCCTAGTATCTGTTTCAGGCGCCCGTCCCGCGGCATGTTAATTTCGACGCCCGGCGATAGAAGCAACGTCATCCGATTAGTGATGGCGCTGTACACTATTCGCGCCTTGACCGTGTCGGTGCTCAGTTTCGTCAACGCCTCGTTGATTTTGCGCATCAGCTTTTTGGCGTTGCTGTAAAAGCCGTGCGGAATGTTCCCCTGTCGGGCAATTTTTCCCCCGGCCTCGGTGGTGAAAACGCCCACCTCCCCCGTCTCGCACGCCACGAAGAAGTAGGAGTCCACCGGCCTCACATTTTACCAGCTATGCGTGTACTGTTGCGACACCAGCCCGCATTCCCACTGCCCTGACAGGTCGACGCGCTGCGGCAGATTCGTCGTGTAGTGCGTCAACGTGTTTTCGGGGTGCGCCTTCATAGACGCGTTGCTCGGCAACGTGACGTAAAAGTCAGACGACGCCATCGCGTCTCATAGACGGACTCGGCAGTAGGTAGCCGAGGCAACTACTCAGCAGCGCCGTCCACAGGTTGGAGTCGCCCGTGCCGCGCGTTAGATTGTATATACTGACGACGATCACCGTGTACAGGACGACGATCTGGCACAGGAAGACGATCTCGGCCTTAGGGCATTCGTTGCCGCAGAGACGCCAAGGAACGCTCGTGACGGAGGAGGCGTCGACGGCATCGGGCGCACCCACAGAGACGCATGAGGCGTCGGCGGGTGTAGCGACAAATGTGCCTGAGTCGACGGCGGTGGGCGACTTCTGCATTGGCTGCTACTGCTGCTGCTGCTGTCGTCTCGTCCGTACACATCGCGCTACTGCCGTCCGACGCTACGGCGTCGTTCCTTTATCCGCGCAGGCACACCATAGAGCGAGTTCGTCGACGGGCGTGGGGGCGACGGTGTTGGTGATGGTGCGCCTCCCTTCGCCTCGGCAGTCTACTAATACAGCACGGTCCCCTTACAAAAAAAAACGAAAAGCCGTTGCACAGCCCCGCCTCGTGCAGACGCCAGCACCCCGCGTGGCGCATCCAACGCGTCGTCATCAGCCCTTATAATCCACGAGCTCCTTGGCTTCGATCCAGCTATTGAACGAGGCCGGATAGCCGAACCATTTGACGAGCACCTCTTCGCCCTTACCGCGTCGTCGACGACGTCTCTGTAGAACGACTTCCACCCGATATAGTTTGTCCTTCGCAACGATCACTTTTTGTAGCTCCAGCCCATAGAAGGTGCCGTCCAGTGTCGCGCCGGCGTCGTCCATCAGTCGGTAAACAGGAGGGTCGGTCGGGTGCAAATCTACGACGGTGAAGAGCTCCTCGCTCCAGTTAGGCATGTACCCCTTCTTGAAGACGCCCTTCGCCTTGCTGATGCGTACGCGATCCCCCGCTCGCAGTTTCGGCTTGCTTTTGTTTTTTTGACACCCTCCGCCACCGTACAGACGCTGCCACACGCTCTCCTGATTCGACGCGTCGACGCTCGCCGGCGTCCTACCGATGCTTCGATGATAGGCGTTGTTGTACGACCGCACGAAGTCCTGCAACGGCTCCACGAACCTCAGCGTCTGATGCTTCGTGAAGTACCGCCACATGCGCGTCTTCAGCGTACGATTGAATCGCTCCACGACGCTCGCCTTCGTCTCTTCGTTGTGCGTCACGAAATGGTGGACGCCGCGCGCCTTCAAAAGCGTCTGAAGGGGCCTTTTCAGAAACTCCGTCCCCTTGTCGGTCTGCAGGACGTGCGGTGGCGCCGGCGATGCCAGCAGCCCCTCGAAGGCCGCGACGAGCGCCGGACCGGATTTGCGCTTCAACGGAACGCACGACGCCCGCTTCGAGAAGACGTCGATGACCGTCAATAGGAACGCTATGCCGTCGTTGTGCTTTTTCAGTTTAGCCACGTCGACGAGATCGGCTTGCCACTGCTGGTTTCGACCGCCCACGATAACGCGACGTCGCTTAAATCGGCGCCTAACCGGCTTGTGAAGCTTATAGGCGTCCTGCGCCGCCAGCCACCGCCCGACGACCGGCTTGGGCACCGCGGCCGACCGGTGCTACGCGTCGACGCCGCCATAACTACCTGCCCGTTTCGGGTCGAAGTAGGCGCGCTTCAGTCGGCCGTCGCGTTGTTGGCGCTCTCGTTGCGCACCACGAGTCCGCCGGGGCACCACCGCCATGGAGCGCGCGGCGCCGACGACGACGACGATACGGCGAACAAGAGGGCGGCGACGATGACCGCCGCAATTACGACGGCTACGACGACGACGAGTACTGATCTTCGGGCGGGGGGCATCCTCTACGGGGGGCGCGCGCGCGCTAAAAGCTGGACCACGGCATACGCTCGACGGACCGAGTGCGCCCCTTTCGCTTCTGCTCGCGCTGTATATACGCCCGACGCTGGGGGTTGCCGACGAATTCCATAGGGACGTTCAGCCGCCTTATATGGTCGCCGAACGCTTCCCAGCCAACCGGCGCGGGGGACCTCTTACGCGTTCGCATGAGATCGTTCACGAGATCTACCATATTGCTTCCGGCGATAGGCGTACCGTCGTACTCGAGCTCCGCTCGATCGTTCCAGCGAATCAGCGGGTCGGCCTTCAGTCGCTTCAACAGGAGGCGGGCCTTTTCTTTCAGCACTTTCGGTACGCTCTTCACGACCTCGCTCTCCATCTCCCCCGGTAATTGATCGGACGTAGGCGGCGGCGGCGGCGGCGGCGGCAGCTGATCGGACGACGACTCGTTCTTCACTACGGACACGCGCATCGGCTCCTGCGCGCGAGACGCCTCCATGGCGTTGTAACGACTCAGCAGTTGATTGTACGCCGCCACCTTTTCGCCTTCGGATAAATCTGCACGCTCGAAAACGGCTTTCATATCGCTGTCCAGGCTACTCATCACACGCGACGTGGTCGTAGTCGGTTGCGATAGTAACGGAAGTAGACGCTCCACCAACCGGGGGTCTACCAGCGCCATCTTCTTCGCGTGCTGCATCAACCGAAAGCCTGCCTGAGGAGGGGCAGAAAGGTGCTCGCCAACGGCGCCAGCAGCGCCGTCAGAAACGCGCCCGAACCCGTCTGCAGGACGGCCCTCTTCCGTTTGATGGCTAATTTTTTCGACGCTAACTTGCGCAAATTGTTCCTGTACTTTATCAGCACTTTTCGTTTGTTAGGCGTCAATTTCACGTTCCCTCGCAGAATGTTATACGCGCAGTCGGCCAGACTGCAGATGAGGTCGGCGTCCGCGTGAGTGATTACCGCCTTTCTCAGATTCGTATTCCCCTTGTAGCGGCGCAACAGCTGCAGGGCAAGGATGTGCCTCTTCACGCGCTCTGTCATCCTGTCGAATGACGGCGGCCGCGGCGCGCCCCGCCTTTTTTATAGTCTCGTCGGCACATAGACGTACTGAATGGGGTCGTCGGGGAAAATTTCCGTACGCAGGCGCATGGTTTCCGTCGTTTCCTGTTTCAGATCGACCTGGAGGTAACCGTAGGCGGCCGACGTGGCATCTTTGTACGCCTCCACCATGTAGTTGATACTACCCGCGTACATCTGCTTCGCCAGGTGACCTACTTGTCCAGCGTCCCGGGGACTCTTGAAGAGGACCATATACTGCGCGTTTAAACTGATTGTGCGATTTTCTTTCCCTTTCGGAAAGAGATTCTACAAAAGCTGTAGGACGGACGCGTTGCAGTGGTGACTTTTTTTAGTAAACAAAGTCGTGACGCTACTATTGGTCTCCGACATAAGGTCATCGAGCACTAGAAGCGTCCTCGTTTTGGTGTCCAGAAGCGACGGATCCGGCAAACCGTCTACAAATTCTACGCCGGCCATAGAGTCGTAAGCGGTCTGCCACTGGCCGTAACACCACAGAATTTTCTCCAGTGGCGGCGAAATCATACACGAAGCAAACTTTAACAGGCGTACAACGAAAGTAGTCTTCCCGCACCCCGTAGGGCCGGACACTATACACGTAAAAGGGTGCTTCCACTTTCCGTCCATAGCGACACCTGGCGCGCCGACAACGTCACGATCGCCTATATACACCACCATCGACGCTTTTCAGTCACTAGGGGAACATGCTTTCTTTTTTAGTCACTAGATGTCAGCACATCGTTATAAAGCGCACGCGACACCGCATAACCATTACATAACCTTTTAGCTATTGCTAGTGCTACCCTCTAGTGAATGCGCTACTCATTTGTTACTAATTAGCACTTAATTAATTACCCTACTTTTTACCTAATTAGTACCTGATTAGTCACTAGAGGTCGACAATCACCCTATTTATTTCCCTTATTAGTGCCTCATTAGTTACTAGAGGGCGCCAGCCTCATTAGTTACTAGAGGGCGCCACCCTCTTTCTAAGGAAACACATCAATCACTTTGACGTTTACTAAATCTCTAGTGCTAAAAAACGTAGGAATTCTACTTATAAAAAACGCAAAAGCCTTTGATCTGGGGTCATGACCGGTGTTGGAAGAACCTGTATCACTACTCAGGACGGCACTTCGCCGTTGACAAAAGACTACCGTTGTTCGGCTTTGGACACAGTTGATCACTCAACACTGCTCGATCATTGAGAATGTGCCGTGTGGTTATTGTGTCGTTTAGCAGAAACGCTCTCATGCACCCAATAATGCAACCGTTTTGGCATGGAATGAATTAAACTGTCAACAACTGTCTTTCCTTCCTATAAATAACATTTATCGTTGTTAGTCCTTTAAATATTTGCATATATATTATATTATATTATATATATATATGTATATATATATATATATATATATATACATATATATATATATATGCCTTACCTCACAGTGAGTACTTCTTGCAATCTTTATTTGATAGCCATCGTTCGGTGTCGTGTAGAGCACAATAATTTTATGTGCCTGCCCGTCTGAAGGATTTGTATATATTTTTGTAGCTGTTAGCCATTATATATATATATATACATATATATATATATATATATATATATATATATATATATATATATATGTATATATATATATATATACATATAGATATATATATATATATACATATATATATATATATATATATATATATAATATTAATATGTATGTATATATATATGTTTATATGTATATATATATATGTATATATATATATATATATATATGTATCCATATATATATATATATATAATGGCTAACAGCTACAAAAATGTATACAAATCCTTCAGACGGGCAGGCACATAAAATTATTGTGCTCTACACGACACCGAACGATGACTGTCAAATAAAGATTGCAAGAAGTACTCACTGTGAGGTAAGGCAGGTCTATCGAAACCTTTATACACAGGTCAGATTTTCAGAAAGTCACACTTCTAGAGGCATTTCTGGAGAAAGTGAAAAGACAACATTTTTTAACATAATTTGAGGATGCTGAATCCGATTTTGGCATCTGTCACCTTGTGACGTTATTCTATGACCTTCAAAATGGCAAGCAAAAATTGTCCGCCGCCGAGATGATTTCGGCACACATTTTGCATATAAATGTGGATATAACAATTATCTTCCGTATATCATAAACGAACTATTGTGTAGTCTTTCTTACCATACAATCGCCCTAGTGTACGTGTGGTAGAAAATTATTGTTTGTATTACTTTCCAAGTTACGTCACAAAGGTCAAAGAGGTCGGATTTACAGAAAATTTAACTTCTAGAGGCATTTTTAAAGTGGAATTACATACAGATGGTCGCAACTCTTCATTTCTTCACCCGTGCCCCGAGAGACGGAATTTTCGAGCTCCATTTGTACGTATTTCAGTCCATGCTCCCCCTCTTCACGAGATAAGGCCACACACATTATGCCTGCTGGGGGAGAGTCCATGTTAACGAAATGCACACCCAGCTGAAGTGCTACAGGAATTTCTAAATGGAAATTTTGGGGTGAAGAGGTTAGCACTTCACTTCTAACCAGGTAGATCCGGACCAGAGCCAAGAATGGTTAAATAACATCGGGAAGAAGGGAGGTGGCATTGCTGGCATCACCAAGACATCCACGGCCTTGAGCAGATCGCCATTGTCCTACAACCTAAGATCATATATGTCACGTGACACACGGGAATTGCACCGTCTCAGTTCATAGTGAATCCACAACAGGAAGGCAGAAGCTGGACCGCCAAGACGAAGACGACTTCATGCCAACAATAATTATTCTTTTTCAAAATGTTTTCCAGCGAGGATTCTGCAACCTTCCAAACCATTGCGACAAGAAACCTAGCCACACTAGATATTGAGAACGATCTGTTGCGGCCAAAGAGAAATAACTTGTGAAACTGAACACATTTGTTGAAGAGCGGCTTCTCCCATGTGGTGAAAGGATGGCTCAATTCCGAGAACCCTTGTACAAGAACAGAGCGTTGGCATTTGCCTGACTGTACGACACAGACAGAATACAGTCATACAACATACAATATATAATATGCTTTATTGAATTTTTCAAAACGAGAACTGTGTCCTGTGGTCTGCTAATACGTAACAAGTACATAAAACTTAAAACACAGGCTGTCACAGTAAAATTAATATAACTCATATTCCCACACATTCATCCCCCCTTACTTACACTGATAATGGCGGTGGTGACAAGGAGGATATAAATAAATATCAATTTAAAAATATGTTATCACAGTCAGTATATATCACAGTCATGACGTAAACACAGCACAATATTCTGAAAATATATAAGTCCACTAAAATCACAAATTGACTCAGTTCGAGATAACCTTTAGGATTCATTGATAATTTTGATTGACATAGGAACAAAATTGTTCAACGTCTTCGCCTTCTTTGCCGTCAAAAATTTAAGTTTCCTGCCCGATGGCAGGATGTTACATAAGTCACTCATGATTTGCAAACTTTTTCTCATGGCTCTCGTCTCATACAGCTGATTGTGCATAATGAGAGAAAGAGAGGATTCTAAACGCATACAGATCAATTTTGCTACGGCTGATAATTGCATATGAAGAAGGACTAAAGGGTAGTCTAGAACAAATATGTTGTCATGAGCTCTTGCCAGTCCCCATTACTTTAACAGAAAATGGATGGCGATCTTCATACAATATCCAAGGCAATCATCGCCGCAGTTCTGACAACAGGTGTCCCTTGCCCACCAACTTTGGCACTAGTTGAGGTCGGCGATGATGCAACGATCATAATTGAAGGACAGGCACAGATGGTCGCTATTGGAAAACCAAACGGAATATCTACATTCGGGGATTTGTCTGATTTGTTTCAAAGTACTATCCTTCGTGCAGGAGGCTCTTTTGACCGCACAGACATTGCGTTTCACAAATACTGTAGTCTCAATAAAGTCAGAAACAAGACTGAGGCGTGCCAAAGGAGCAAAACCAACACGGAGGATTGTTGAACACCGCGAAGTGTCGTTGTCATCTGATTGGAACAAGTTCCTGGCACTGGCAGAGAACAAGACATATTTGGCAAGATTTATATCGGAGCTAATTGTTGGACAAGAACAATATGGCAAAATAATGGTAGTAGTCATTGGGTTAACAATGAAGAAAGGGTAGAATCAACAATCCAGATATGGACACATTCAAGCTTGAGGCAAGACATGAAGCAGCCAACACAAGGGTAATAATTCACAACATTCATAGTCGTGCTGTGAGAAAAGTGGTTTAGGCTACATACTGGTTCTTCTTGTGGCTCACTTCCGTCGGATACCTTGTTCAAAGCTTTGGTTAAAAAGGTTGGCACAATTAAACACAGGAGATACATCTCAAATTATCACCCATGTGGAACGCATGTCCTAGGCAGGCCCTACCGGTACTGGAAACAATTCCAGACTCCCACGCTTTGACGGGGTGAGGTGTGACGTCATTCTGATAAGCGCAGCAAGAAAACGGCACCATCAGCTACTTCAAAACCTGTAGAAAGGTGACATGATGGAAGACATCGCGAAAGATGCAGAACAATTTGTCTGCAAACTATAAATACCCAGCGTGTGAATACAGCCGACAAGACTCGGTCACAGTTGTTCTTCAAATCACATGCTTCCGAGTCCCTTCCATCAACAAATGATGCGTTATCTTACCATATGAAAAGGCCACATTACTAGGCAGCAAATTCTGTTAAAAAGATGGTCTGTCCACGTTCCCCAAAATGCGTCTAGAACTTTATAGAAGCACATTCCTGAGATTTCAGACTAGACTATTATGTTACTGTTCATGTATACTATAGCGGTTTTCAATATGTCTGAAGACGCTGATCAGTCAGAATGTTTGAACAGTAATAAGTTAATTGTTATTTTTGGATGAGAAACATATTGGACACAGACTAAATCCTTCAAGTTTCTAATAACTTGATTTGCTCATCGTTTCCAGATGTCAATTCTGCCGCGGCATCATGGTCTGTCGGTCATCATGGCATACTTCATTTTACATGTGAGTTGCAAGTGGTGAATCTATTCTCGACACACTGGGACGTACTGGATGGGTCTGTATAACCATAACCAAGACCAGTTAGCGTGTATCATTTTATTCCATAATGATATTTCAAATAAAAATCCCAGCATGTAAGTTTTTATAGAGAAACTATGTTTGTTCTGTGCCAACCTACAGTGCTACTTAAGTATGATTTGCGTTCCACTTACAGCAACATAGAAAACCCTATAAGAATCATAAACAAACATTATGAACACCGTTTGTGTGACGTCTGTTTTAGATGGTTGTCTGTGTGTACGGTGACGGGATTTTAGAAGTTCACATGTTGACGTATGAAAACCCCACCGGTTCGATTGATCAGTCGAACGTCTGCGATAGTCGTAGGTTCGGCAAATACTGGCGATGCGATACGTATTTTAACATTTGTTTCAAGAAACCTGAAGTGTAAATAAAAATGTGTACATATCTACAACACGAAGTACGTCGTAACACATTCGCCTTCATTACACTGCAACAACGCCACCATTACAACAACCAACAGCAACAATCACCACCGCCGCAGCCTTCATTACACTGCAACAACGCCACCACTACAACAACCAGCAGCAACAATCAGCACCGTCGCAGCCTTCATTACACTGCAACAACGCCACCACTACAACAACCAACAGCAACAATCAGCACCGTCGCAGCCTTCATTACACTGCGACAACGCCACCACTACAACAACCAACATCAACAATCACCACCGCCGCAGCCTTCATTACACTGCAACAACGCCATCACTACAACAACCAACAGCAACAATCACCACCGCCGCAGCCTTCATTACACTGCAACAACGCCACCACTACAACAACCAACAGCAACAATCACCACCGCCGCAGCCTTCATTACACTGCGACAACGCCACCACTACAACAACCAAAGCAACAATCACCACCGCCGCAGCCTTCATTACACTGCACAACGCCACCACTACAACAACCAACAGCAACAATCACCACCGCCGCAGCCTTCATTACACTGCAACAACGCCACCACTACAACAACCAACAGCAACAATCACCACCGCCGCAGCCTTCATTACACTGCGACAACGCCACCACTACAACAACCAACAGCAACAATCACCACCGCCGCAGCCTTCATTACACTGCAACAACGCCACCACTACAACAACCAACAGCAACAATCACCACCGCCGCAGCCTTCATTACACTGCGACAACGCCACCACTACAACAACCAACAGCAACAATCACCACCGCCGCAGCCTTCATTACACTGCAACAACGCCACCACTACAACAACCAACAGCAACAATCACCACCGCCGCAGCCTTCATTACACTGCGACAACGCCACCACTACAACAACCAAAAGCAACAATCACCACCGCCGCACCTTCGTTACACTGCAACAACGCCTCCACTACAACAACCAACAGCAACAATCACCACCGCCGCACCTTCGTTACACTGCAACAACGCCTCCACTACAACAACCAAAAGCAACAATCACCACCGCCGCAGCCTTCATTACACTGCAACAACGCCACCATTACAACAACCAACAGCAACAATCACCACCGCCGCACCTTCGTTACACTGCAACAACGCCTCCACTACAACAACCAACAACAACAATCACCACCGCCGCACCTTCGTTACACTGCAACAACGCCTCCACTACAACAACCAAAAGCAACAATCACCACCGCCGCAGCCTTCATTACACTGCAACAACGCCACCATTACAACAACCAACAGCAACAATCACCACCGCCGCACCTTCGTTACACTGCAACAACGCCTCCACTACAACAACCAACAGCAACAATCACCACCGCCGCAGCCTTCATTACACTGCGACAACGCCACCACTACAACAACCAAAAGCAACAATCACCACCGCCGCATCCTTCGTTACACTGCAGCAACGCCTCCACTACAACAACCAACAGCAACAATCACCACCGCCGCACCTTCGTTACACTGCAACAACGCCTCCACTACAACAAACAAAAGCAACAATCACCACCGCCGCTGCCTTCATTACCTATTTTGTTACTCACTCTTGCAATGTGTATCCGGATATCACACGACTTGCTTCATTTTCATCCGTGGTTGTACCTAATATTGTGTATGAATAGTATATAAAATATTCAGTATGCTTAATAAACCTTTTCATTAACTGTTTATGTTACATATTTTGTTAGCCTAAAGGTTTCTCTCACGTAAAACCCTTGAATCCGATATCACATTGGTCTTTCTCTGGTGTGGCACACCAGATGTAGGTCAGTGAAGAGTATCTATCACACTGTCACAAATGCGTACAGTCTATTTTATGATCATATACGCTTTGATTTTGTCCGATTTGGCTATTAAAGTTTTTAGTGTACCAAGTAAAAAAGCAGGTTAATTAATTTCTAAGGAATCGTTCGTTTTTGGTGAACATAATCCGAGAAAGCCGGTTTCGTTTCCGGCAATTTCCCGCACGTCGGCTCAGTGTGTTTGAATTCCCGGCCACCAAACTGAGTGTGGGCAACTATATTTGGGGAAAGTTTCGTATTTCCACAGAGTTGTTTGTAGCCGTTTGTTATTAATTATTTTATTAAAATAAATTTCGTAAGTGAATAGTAATAATTATTACAATTAATTTATGTATAGCACCTTATACTAAAACATTGCCATCTGTCACAGAAGTAATATAAGCAGTGTTTGTGCGAAAGTTACTATTTTTGCAGGGCATATCAAATGAACTGACAAATGGGATATCGGATTCAGAGGCTTTAACTTTCTCAACAATAATGGCTCAACTTACCACATAACATGGATCAATTGAATTGACCAGTTTGATAATTATTTTGTGTAGGATTGTATATTCTGCTATTTTATCAGTGAGAGACACTATTGTAGCAAGGAAAGGATAAACACGTGCCTTGAGCTTGGAGGTTTCTTCTCCACTGTCTCCTTATCGTAATCCTCCACAACTGTTTATTTGTTTCTAACTGTTTACCGTCTCTTCAGATTCACCATTCAGCGTATGCTGATTATATATGTGCACATAATTGCCTATTCAAATGTGCTAGACAATTTGTAGTAAACATTCTGATATGAACAATCTCTCTACGACGTTTCTAAGGAACACGATTGCCACAAGAACACATTGCACAAATTCTCCCCTTCTCCACAAAGAACGTTCGCGTCTACCTACCTGCATGTGTGAACACAGTTAAATGTGTGTTCGCTTGAGCGCTAACGTCTTTGCGTAAAAACACATCATTCTAATTAGTCAGCGACTGTTAAGTGACAAAGTGTTTTGCCTCAGGGATACGTCCTGTAACAACTGCGACTACTTCTACGCGAAGACGGGACACTATCAGGATCAGAATAATGTCGTATTCGGTAAAAATATGAAATCCGTTCCGAATCCCATCAAGGTTCATTTCGATGTTTGGCCGGTAAGTGCCGTTGTTACTGGTTAGTTACATGATTGCCTAGTAGGTGGTGTGTGTGTGCTCATTTGCTTTAATAATAATAAGGTAACGTCCTTTTTTTGCGCCTAAATCCTCGGAAACTAAGCTCAGAGGCTCAACTCAACCGAAACCATGTGCGTGTTTGTGTGCGCGTGTGTGTGTGTGCGTGCATGTGCGTGTGTGTGTACGCCGACCGACCGACCGACCGACCGACCGACCGACCGACCGACCGACCGACCGACCGACCGACTGACCGACCGACCGACCGACGGACCGGTCGAGACCGATTTTTCGTCTCGAATTACTGCATCTTGACGATCTCTACGTTTTGTCTTCGTCTTCTTCCAGGGTAGAATCCGCTTCGTTGCAATCTCAAGGGATGCAGATTTTGTGAAGCTACTCTTTGACCCATACATAGACTGGTTGACCGCTGTATGGAGGATTGAAGCAGCACGTAACATCGGCCAGTCTCAGTGGTCTGACATTCAAGTCATCACGGGACGCAGGGAAGATGACTCGACCAGGTAATTGCTACATTTTAGATACATTCAGCTCAGTGGCAGTAATATGTAAGCGCTTAGTTATAACTTTTAGCATCAGTTTATTTCCAATATTGCGAATTATGTTGTTGTATATGTAAATATGTAGTTACTGCGAAATAAAATGGTGTAACTATCCCAATGTATCAAACGACATAGTACATATACACTTAGCATAACTCCGTGGCAGTGTGCGTGTTGCACTGGTCTCCATTCCGACACTTAAGATCACGCCGGTGAGAAAGTCCACGCAACTACGATCATTTTTGTTTCTCGTCAACTCTTTGTTTCCTCTGCTGAAACAAACGCGGGCTTTATTGGTTGATGCGACAACTCAACCGAATCCAATATTGTCTCTCTCCTCTGGTTATGTGCGATTTATCATTGTAAAACCAAATATGTATGTAGAGCGGTTTATATGATCAGCTGAACTTGTGTGTTCCCAGCGACTTCGTTATTATTGAAATTTGTTGTATTGTAATACGTATTTTGGGCGCAGGTTGACATTGCAGTACCGTCTGTACTGCAACAAGAACTATTACAACACTAGTTGCCACCGACATTGTGTGGCGTCCAATGGCCCGAAGAAGCACACATTTTGTGATCCGGCCACCGGAGCGGAGTTGTGTCAGCAGGGTAACATTGTGTAACGAACTCTCTTCTATAATTGTAGACATTTAATGCTGTGTCATGATATATGAAGATTTAGCTATGTAACTTTTCCGTAAGTGTAACTAATATATTAGAAAGCCATGGCTGCGGTATTCATATAGGTATCGGTGTTAGAGACCATAGTTTTAACATATAGAATAATGTCTCACTTTTATTATTTTCATTGTTGCTGTTAAAGATACTATTGATTTTTAATAGAAGTGATGCAATTGCTTGAGCTCAAGAGAGATTAAACACCGATACGTTTAGTCCAAACATGCATTGTTCGTGAAAGAATTTGGAGTCACTGAATATAATCCGCTATTACTAGCATATTCATATGTGCCTGCATTCTTTGGGTTCAGAAATTGCATTGTATATAATTGTAACTGTAATATTATGCGACTATATGCAATATAGGCGCTACTCATTCGTGACATAAAACCAGTCTCATTACATGTATTATCCGTAAGCGTTGCAGACTCTTACCAATCCCGCCATCATACGTGCTTCTTGTAAACGCTTCAATGACGTGACGTCGGGTTGAACGGGGTTTGTCTTACAGGGTGGGAAGGTTCTGTCTGCGAGGTCGTGCCCGACGACTGTATAGACTACAAGTGCATCAACGAGGCTTCTGTCTTACAGGGTGGGAAGGTTCTGACTGCGACGTCGTGTCGGACGACTGTATAGACACCAAGTGTACCAACGAGGCTTCTGTCTTACAGGGTGGGAAGGTTCTGACTGCGACGTCGTGTCCGACGACTGTATAGACAAGTGTACCAATGAGGCTTCTGTCTTACAGGGTGGGAAGGTTCTGTTTGCGACGTCGTGTCCGACGACTGTATAGACAGCAAGTATACCAACGAGGCTTCCGTCTTACAGGGTGGGAAGGTTGTGACTGCGACGTCGTGTCGGACGACTGTATAGACAGCAAGTGCACAAACGAGGCTTCTGTCTTACAGGGTGGGAAGGTTCTGACTGCGACATCGTGTCGGACGACTGTATAGACAACAAGTGCACCAACGAGGCTTCTGTCTTACAGGGTGGGAAGGTTCTGACTGCGACGTCGAGTCTGACGACTGTATAGACAACAAGTGTACCAACGAGGCTTCTGTCTTACAGGGTGGGAAGGTTCTGACTGCGACGTCGTGTCTGACGACTGTATAGACAACAAGTGTACCAACGAGGCTTCTGTCTTAAGGGGTGGGAAAGTTCTGACTGCGACGTCGTGTCGGACGACTGTATAGACAACAAGTGTACCAACGAGGCTTCTGTCTTACAGGGTGGGAAGGTTCTGACTGCGACGTCGTGTCCGACGACTGTATAGACAACAAGTGTACCAATGAGGCTTCTGTCTTACAGGGTGGGAAGGTTCTGTTTGCGACGTCGTGTCCGACGACTGTATAGACAGCAAGTATACCAACGAGGCTTCCGTCTTACAGGGTGGGAAGGTTATGACTGCGACGTCGTGTCGGACGACTGTATAGACACCAAGTGCACCAACGAGGCTTCTGTCTTACAGGGTGGGAAGGTTCTGACTGCGACATCGTGTCGGACGACTGTATAGACAACAAGTGCACCAACGAGGCTTCTGTCTTACAGGGTGGGAAGGTTCTGACTGCGACATCGTGTCCGACGACTGTATAGACAACAAGTGTACCAACGAGGCTTCTGTCTTACAGGGTGGGAAGGTTCTGACTGCGACATCGTGTCCGACGACTGTATAGACAACAAGTGTACCAACGAGGCTTCTGTCTTACAGGGTGGGAAGGTTCTGACTGCGACGTCGTGTCTGACGACTGTATAGACAACAAGTGTACTAACGAGGCTTCTGTCTTACGGGGTGGGAAGGTTCTGACTGCGACGTCGTGTCGGACGACTGTATAGACAACAAGTGTACCAACGAGGCTTCTGTCTTACAGGGTGGGAAGGTTCTGACTGCGACATTGTGTCCGACGACTGTACAAACAGCAAGTGTACCAACGAGGCTTCTGTCTTACAGGGTGGGAAGGTTCTGACTGCGACGTCGTGTCGGACGACTGTATAGACAACAAGTGTACCAACGAGACTCCTGTCTTACAGGGTGGGAAGGTTCTGACTGCGACATCGTGTCCGACGACTGTATAGACAACAAGTGTACCAACGAGGCTTCCTGCAAGGACGGCCATCGCAACTACACATGCGCGTGTGTTCCCGGATTCATAGGTAACGTTTGATTGTTTTTAAAGTGGTTTTGTTTTAAATAATGGTAAGGTATCTTCGTTTCGCCTAAATTCCTGGAAACTAAGCTCAGTGGTGCATCAAGACAAAAGTGTTAGTCAATCCCAAAATCGATCAGCAGTATTACACTTGGCATCCATTAGGAGTATATCTCTAACAAATTATACAATACCGAACAAAACGTATATGCAAACATCACCAACATTATATTGAGGGAGACAGTCGTGGAGACTGAGTTACAGCCATTCCTAAACATGTTTCCAGACATTGTAATATCGTGGAAAAAACACACCTGTTCAAACCCATTTCTTGTTGATCATCATGCAATAAACACATAACATGTGATCAAGTTTTTATGTAATCTGTAATAAACTCACCATCAATCATTTGAAGCTTTTATTCTCTGATGGATATTAAACAAACAGATCGGGTACAAATCGCCGATTACTTATAACAACTAAAAAATCACAAAACGTGGGAATATGTCTATAATGCTATTCGTCTTCTTCTTCCGGATAATGTGGACTTCCGGATAATATTGCTTTTGAAAATATAATTTTAAAAACATGTAAATGGTGAATACAAATGTGGTTAAAACACCTCACTCTCATCATATTATGTGGAGTGGACTGTGGAATTAATTTGCTGTCCAGCCTCTCTGTTGCTGCTTGAACGCTACCAGTGAGGTGGATTTGGTGCGGCTGGTGGGGTGGTGTTCCACAAACGTGTAGCTGAGGTGAAAAGTTAGTGGAGGTGTGTGACAGTTTTGAGGTATGAAATAGTAATATGGTTTATATGCGTGGCTGATGTATTTCAGTGGAAGAGTGATGTCAACAAGGTAATTTATGCCTCTGTACGTCATACAGACTTTGTCGACTTTTCTTCTAGTTTCAAGCTTTTTTGTGCGTGTCACTCACTGTCTCACCACATCACTCATTCACTTATTCATTCACTCAGTCTCCCTCTCTCTCTCCCTCTCTCTCTCTCTCTCTCTCTCTCTCTCTCTCTCTCTCTCTCTCTCTCTCTCTCTCTTTCTTTCTGTCTTTCTGTCTTTCTCTCTCTGATTTGGCGGACTCGGTTTCTGTCAGAATGACATTTTAACAGTTTCGATGGCGGCCAAATAAATACAAAATAAAAAAACATAACATTACCACACAAATAAAAAACTACTGTGATTTGTAACAAAATGGCAAGCCTACGTGTAAGACTGCTGGTATTCGTTCGCTGTTTGACGGTTTCAGGTTGGTTCTGTGAGACAGACGTCAATGAATGTGCCAGCGAGCCGTGCCTTAACGGCGGAACGTGTGTTGACAAAATCGACAACTTTGGTTGCGTTTGTAAACGAGGGTACTTCGATGCAACCTGCTCTCAAAACAAGTGCGACAGCGCCAATTCGCCCTGCATGAACTACGGTACTTGCTTCCTCGACAGCAAAGACCAGGTCAGATGCAGCTGTTTGCACGGCTACACGGGCGCGTACTGCACGAGGAAGGTTGGCAACAATGACAATGTTTTGTCTATGTTCAACTTTGCTTTCCACCAACACCAGTCCGCAGACGCGCGCGCACACGCAAACGTACACACATACGCACGCACGCATGCATGTACGTACGCGCGCGCGCACACACACAGTCACGCACACAAACACACACACACACAAACACACACACTCTGGCGGGCGGGCGGACACACACAAGCGCGCGCGCACGCACACGCACACGCACACAGAACAGGCACACACAAAGTCACACATATATACGCACGAACGCACGAACGCTCATACACAAAAACGGACACGCATGAACGCACGAACGCACGAACGCACACACTCATACACACACACAGTCAGGCTTCATTTTTATTCATGCAGTTTTTTCTTATTCAGTTCGCTTCTTACATGCCTCTTGTTTTCCAGTCCAACTCCATATCTAGAAAGGTGGCCCTCGCCCGGTCTACTACGTGATAGTATCCACTTCGCCATGTAATTTATCCTAGTCGTCTTTCCAGATGAAGGCACGAAGTGAGCCTGGCAATGAGCGTGGGCCAGCGTACACTGTGAATGACGACCATCACAACGGTGACCCTCCCCATCTCGGTCAACGAGTGCAAGATGTTCATCTGCCCAGGGACGATGATGCTACAACCCCGCATGTTGATCAAGTAAGCCAAACAATCATGACGTCTCCAAATAAGTCCCGTGATCCTGGTCCATTTGCTATATAGTGCTGAAAGAATATATATATATATGAATATATATATATATATATATATATATATATATATATTCTCAGCACCATATATAAAGCAAATGAATCAGGATCACGGACCCTATTTGGAGACGTCAGCGATTGTTTGGCTTAATGGATCAACATGCGGGCTGAATATATATATGTGGGGGTTGAATATATATATATATACATATATATATACATATATATATATTCTTTTCAGCACTATATAGCAAATGGACCAGGATCACGGGACCTATTTGGAGACGTCATGAATACTTGGCTTACTTGATCAACATGTGGGTTGTAGCATCATGCTCCTGGGCAGATGAACATCTTTCAGCACTGTTGACAACAAAGCCAGTGACAGTGGGGGAGGCTGATGTTTTTAGTTGGGAAGAAGAAAGGAGGATGATAATTGAGACAGAGTTTTTAAGAAAAGTAATGCATACACTGAACGAACTGGTCTGGTGAAATGAGTTTGAGTTATACTAAGAGCACGCAGCAAAAACGTTATATATATATATACATATATAGATATATACATATATATAGTAGAAATATATATATATATATATATATATACATAGTTTACTACATATGTATACATATATGGTATATATATACATAGATATATACATATACATAGTAGAAATATATATATATATATATATATATATATATTTACTATATATATGTATATATATATATATATATATAACGTTTTACTCTTTACGTGTTAGAATAACTAGTATAATAAATGTTTCACTTAGTTCGGTTCGTTTTCCACATGGTTTTATACAAGTGTATGCACATTATACTTCTTAAAGCTGCAATATCAGTTCGATTGTCATCCTCCTCGCTTTTCTGACTAATTTCCCGAAAAAGCAAAGCTATCAAGTATCCCCTATATAATATCCTAGTTCGTTGGTGCACTTGTGCTACTTAGTTTTGTTGAAATTAATAAACAAACTGCGAACTATTTGGAATTTGGTTTCGAGTCGATCGATTCGAAACTAGCAACACTTACTTGAACTTGGACATGCATCTGGAAGTGGAAACTTCATATAATAATATATGCCACCGACTCAGCGAAAAAGGACCAAATTACGCAGACAACGACAATGTTCGCGGCAAACGGTTTATTTGGGATAAACCAGTATGGATTTGTAGAACGACACAACTTCACAAGTCACAAAAGAAATGGCTGGAGTAAGATTAAGTCTAAGAACAGACTCTGCGTTCGCAAAACTTCTACTAGAGACAGGTTAGTAATACTGTGAAAATGTCCATAACAATAACATGTATCGACTATCGATAGCTTGCGATTGATTTATGTGAGAGAGCAGAGGATTACCGTTACTATACAAAGAATTGCAGCCCATGTTTTGGTTACAAATCCTTTTGTACATGTAAATTATAGAAGTTCTGTTTTTTGTTGTTTTTTATTTTGGTCTTTCACGAAAAAAGCACATCCAAAACATTACAATTTATCAATAACATGCATTTTGGAATTTTCATAACTATGTTATCAGGAAATTGTATGTCTCTTACAACAATATATTTCGAATGGTGTTAGGTTATAACAGATACTGTAGTGCTAGTGAAATGTTTGTTAACAATAATTTACCTAACGGTGCTGCTGTTATTAGAAATTTGATTTGACATATATAGAACTATATGCCGACTGCAGTTCTCAAAAAACATTGATTCGTAGCATTATTAATAGTAACGTAAAATACATGTCTAGAATATGGAAATACTGGTTCAGTTCGCTGTATACACATTTTGTTGACGGGTGATTTTTCATTCTGTACATTGTAACTGTTGTTTATAACACAACTATAGAACCATGATAATGTACTTGTATGTTGCATGGAGTCTGTGAATAAAGCAATTATTATTATTATTATACTTCTACATTCATACATTTTGTAGAACAATTTTTTTAATTTATTTTCCGTTTCATTTAATTAATTCACTTCATCTTATTTTGCATGATTCAATTCAAATACAGTCAGGGTTGGCAGCTAGGTTTCTGACAGGACAGTTTACAAATTGTTTGCATGTTGATGATGCTGAAGCCACAGATGCTTTGCTTCAAGGAACATACTTTCTCAGTCAGAAACCTCTAGTTAATGACCACATTTGCAAGTAGTTGAAAGGCCATAATCATTTTTGTTTGTTAAATAAAACCAGGAAATCCATAATAAAATCCATAATAAAACGCCTTTGTTGCTCTTATAAGAGACATGACTAACTGCTGGAATCTTCTTCTAAAGACTTACAGTGACTCAGCCAGCCTTTAGACAAGTTTAGCCAGCTTGCAGTGGCACTTTGCAGTCCAGCTAAAGAACAAGGGGGATATTGATCCATGGGTTCACCCATTGCCAGCCAAATGTCCTCCACATTAATTAGCAGTATTAGGATGGCACATTGAGATCACAACTAAGGCACTTGGTATTTTGTATGGTTTGCTATTGAATTCCTCAAACTAAGTTTTGTTGAACTATCAGTGAAAAATTGCAATTTTTTTATTTTTTTTTATTTTTTGAATAAAATTACTTTGTGACTTTGTTTTGTGTAACCTTCTTTCCAGCCCATCTGTGTTCTACCTGTACTTAGTTAATAAGTTGTCTATTTGTTTGTTACGTACTACACTTTTACAATATATATACAATAATAACTTTGCCACTCTCATATCATTGTAATTGTTTCACAACTGGGCAAATGACCTTTTAACACTTGCGTGCTTGACAAATGACCATTGGGCAAAAGACTGTGCAACATATTTTTACCTGTTAATGAAATTAAACAGTTTACAAGTTACATAACACACACACACATATATAATATTATATAATATTATATATATATATATATTGATGGGTAGTAGTGTTGTCAAACCATGTTCATTTTCACAAATAATCTGACTCATTCCATATTCCAATTCATGACTTTGTTTGACAGCTTCAACACAAAAGCGCGAACTACCTCAACACCACTGCAGCCATCACATATGACAAGATCTGTGGTGGTTCTATCGAGCATCAGTGATCATAGCAAAGGCAGCTCAGGTGTCCAGTCACTTCCTGAGGCTGGATGCAGGACAGTTAGAACAAACGTAAGTATTAATTGATGCTGCTCTGCAAACGTGATATATATATATATATATACATATAAATCATAGCATAATAATTGGAAGATATCCAAACATATGTGATTGGTTTTAACAATTATGTTTTATTCTGACCAATCTTATGTGGGTAAATTTACCCCATCTTTGGTTGGTAGGGCTTTTGTGAAACTTTCAATCATTTGCAGTTCACTATTTGAATTTAATGTTCTATTTAAAAAAAAATTATTTGGAATATTTCTGTTGCAAACATAAATTCGTATATACCGTGCAAGTAAATACACGTGAAACAATATAGCCAAACCTCAGAGTGATTGTACGTTCATAATAATCATGCCTATGCAGTGGCAAAAATGTTTCAATAGCACCACCCCCCACATCTTCGGATATCACCACTCCAGCCGAGCGGCTGAAGTTATAGTTATGGCAACTCGGCAGCAACCAAATTTAAAGTACACCATTTGGTTCAGCCGCCAGTGGAGGTTTTTGTGCCCCCCCAGGCTTGATTTCTGGATCCACCCCTGTATGTGATAGTTTTGTTTGTCTGCATTTTGCAGTAATGGGTGTCCTCGTTAAATTGCATATTGTTGTTAGAAATGCATGTGAATTATAGTAAAGACAATGTAAATTAAAAACATTTTATTGAAACTATTTGATGAGATTGACTACACAATTAAAAGCACAATACAATGACTGATACAATCACTGCACTGGATATGTATAATGTAATAATTTTTAATATCACGTACACATCACATGCACATAAAATGCAAAGCAACAATAGAAACAAAAATTAGGAATAGGTTGAACAAATGTCAGGTACATATAAAAAAAAACCGTTACTTTTATCACGATTCTTTGTTGCAAAAAAACAACACTAGTACATGTGATATTAAATGCAAGTTGTAGTTTATAGATGCCTTATATATGTTTACAACTCACAAAATTAGTGACTAAACAATTATGTGTATTTAACATCAATGTTTAATATTTAATGCCCATAAAATGTAAACCAATGAGAAAAAATTACTTAAAAAGATGTTTAGTTGAACAAATGTAATATCAAATAAAAATAACTATATTATGATTCTTTGTTAAAAAAATCATCAATATGACATCAAGTTCGAAAATTGTGTAGTTTGTGCAATGCTTGGTGTGTTTACAACTCGCAAAAAATAGTGACGAGACTAGACAGGGTCATCGCCATGTGACTAAGAATTACATATACAATCACTACATTGCTCCAGTTTACTCAGCTGTATGAAGAGTACCTGCTACAGACAGTGGTGGATAGTCTTTGCATATTAATTTCAGTGTGGCTGAATGCTTCCCACATAAGTCAAGGTGGTGTTTTCGATTTAACAGGTCTGCCAGGGAGTAAAGTGTAAAGCGCTTTGAGCAAACCTGAGGACTGGATACTACACCATATCAGAACTAACCTTACACAAGTGTTGTTTAATTATCATGAGAAATGAAAATGTATTGTAAATTATTTGTGAAAATATAACAGTGATAAAAAAGAATAATATACAAAAATGATATGTGGCATGAAACATATATATATATAACATGATACATAGATAATTTAAACAAGTAAAATGCTGCTGTCAGTGTATCAACAGATTGTTGTTGAAAACTGTGAAAAGGCTTTCAATACCATTACTTCATCACAAACTTGTGTTGTACATAACAAGTACCCGGTGTATGTTGCAAGAACTCAGCTGGCTGCCACTGACTATCAGCAACATGTATATCATACATGTCAGAGCCGTGCTAATTGTCACTTTTTCTCATGTGTAGGTAGATGCAGATGTACAGCAAAAAGTCAGGAAGCTGGTATGCAGTACCATCAAAGACAGCGAAAACATACAGTGATGTCATCGATATCTAAACTGATGTAGTTCACCGAAGAATGCTTGGCACTGAACCTCTCTCACAGCGTTGAAAGTTGTTGTCCGAAGACTCATGCCATATCTGCCAGACCCTGGCACCCACCGTTCCATGACCAACTGCAGAGCTAGTCAGGCGTCACCGTATTCTTATGTCGAGCAACCTGCATTCTACATTGGTTTCCAGTCAGTCAAGCTAACTGACTGATCTGGAAGCCAGTGTACACCCCATCGGCACTGGGGAATATGTCATGGATGCAACACACGACACAACTGGGATCACTCGGTGGACATTCACATGACAAACTGTTAATATGCAGCATATTGCATGGCTGTAGAATATTGTCCGAGATCCTGAACATACAACTGCCCAGTATGCCATTGCAGAGCTAGTAGTACTAAGCACACTAGTTCAATCTCCTGTAAAGAAAAGCATATATTCAGTAAACAAAAACAGGCATCATAGTAGTGTTGGGAGTAAATAATTATGGAGTTGTTCATTGTCATAATCAGTAAATAAAATAAAAAAATGTTTCATGTATGATCTGCAGCATTGCACAAGAAAAGAGGCAGCAAGAAATGTTCTACTACAGCTCCATCTATACATGTTGATATCTTAGGAACAGTCGGTGTTTACCGGGGTTGTTCCGGGTGGAGGAAGGGGGTGGGTTGATACAGCATGCAGACATTAGTGGAATATGCTATTTTTCAAAATGTTTGTTGAATTTTTTTTACTATTTTTCTTTACTAGGTGTTCATTGACATTACATGAATTAAAAATTGTTCAATTTCATTACAGTGACGCTTGATCTTAGTCAATAGTATAGACTGTTTTGAATTTTGCTAATCAGTAAAGTGCATTTATATTTTGTTTTTGTTTTCAGTATACAAATTCATGTCAGTGTCTGTCATGTGTAACTACTACACATATCCATGTTTGACATTTTAAGCCTGAGGCTTAATGGTCAAGGTGAATGTTGGAAACGACAAAATGAGGTGTTATTGTGATGCTAGAAGTGTATTTTCCTCGTCAAGTATTCATAGGTTCATAATATGTACGTCTACCTTCTTCAAGAATGAATAATTTATTTTATAAATTTATTTCAGAGTCATCGCCATATGCTAAATACTTTTTAAAGGTGTATTAATATGTCTGTGTTGATACACTGGGTATAATATGCAGTATAAAGTGCAGGAGTCAACCTAGTTTTTCATGTCTAAGATGTTATTATTAAAATGTGTATGAAAATAAATGTATATTTAAATGTGCACATTAAATTTTTTTGATAACTTATACGTGATTGATTGTTATAAATTTGAAATTACCTGGATTGATCAAATGTGGCCCTCCCGCATACTATGTATCCTCCCTGTGTATGCCTGGCCCGGGTGACTGCCTCTAGCCCCCCCCCCCTCTGCCTCCTCTCAGTCTCATTCATGGGTTGCAGTGTGGCATCTAGTAATATAATAATTCAAGTGACGTATTACGAATTTATATATTGCTGTGGTGAGAATATATACATATATTGGTAAATACAGAATAATAGCTGGCATATGTCAATAGAAAGATATCACAGGATGCCAAAATCTTTACATACACTATAGCCAGGCATCAAGGACCACAATGAAATAAGTGCTTGCATTTTGTGTGTGTAATCCTTATATATATATATATATATATATATGGTGTACTCCAGCTGTATTGATATTTTATGTATTTACACGTTTACATTTATATATTGAAAAAAATCACCATCATGATTGTCAGATAAAAATCTTAATTATTTTGCATAAAATACAATGAAAATCAACAATATTCTGCAGTAATAATATCAAAATATGAGTCTCAAAACAATGTTTTAATAACTACGATCACCAATATAATACTCCCCTGTTTGACGTTCTGTTGCACGAAATTACGGATGCTCCCTGACTAAGTTACTGCACGATCAACAAGGGCCTGCTGCCACAGCAATGTTTCTTGTCATTACGCACCTCACGCCATCTACTCTCTATATGTATTGTCGGAATAACATAGCTTAGTAACAAGATCCTGCGTTACCAAATACAATACATATCAAATATTATGCTCATTGACGTTGTCACTCTCTCAGACTCAGTCTCTGACTGAATCTCTGGCTGATATCATATGGTGACTGTCTGAGAGTCAGCCTCGAGTCGAGTGTAGACTTTCGCAAGTTGCAATTCTCGTTGAATTAATACACGGCTACGCGTTCTTGTTGCTAACTGCGATGGTGTAATACGTACCTTCGTACAACCTTTTTGGAATCTTCATCTTGATACGCCAAAGCACGTGTGTGTTGTTATTGTTTTCGCATGCGTGGGATGCCGATCTCGCGTAAAGCACGTGACCGAAATAGCGCAGTAGGTCGACAGCGCAATTGGCTTTCGCCAGCTATACCCGGTGTAACGACAAATCTGTTTTTAGGATAAAAAAAACAAGTACGCATTTTTTTATTAAACCGACTGTGCGCACTAGTTAAACTATTCACATATTACACATCTGGACATAAAAGAACAGGATTGGCGATGGGCAAACGAACTGATTGTGCACCTTTAAGTAGAGATCTTTGTGGAAAGACAACTTTACAAAATCGTAGATAGGTCTCTACTCTTAGCTTGATTTTGAAGAGACTGAAAACGTTGTAACAAAAACAGTCTTAGATCTCGCATTACATCAAATTACCTAGTGTTGTTGTTGTTGTTCGTTCCCTGAATTCAGAGGTGAGGCTGGCTTGGATACATCCACATTTTCTTTTCTTTCTCTTCCTCTTCTTTCTCTCTCTTCCTCCTCATTGCGCTTGCTCTACTTTCTCTACCACCTTTCTCCATTCTCCTCGGTATTTTGCTCTTTTCCTCTATTCCCTTTTCCATCCCTCCAGGTCTCTCTTCACGCAATCCTCCCACCTCAGTCTCGTTCGCCATCGTCTTCTTTTTCCCTCCACTCTCCGGGCATCTGCTTTCTTTGCCATCCATTCTTCTCCCATTCGCTCCATATGTCCTGCCCAGTTCAACCGACTTCTCACCAACTTATTCTTGAAACTTTCTTTCACACCAACATCCTCCCTCAGCTCTTCCACTCTTCCCTTATCTATTCACTTTCCCCCATAATTTTCCTGACCCAGTTGTTTTCGCACACTTGTACCCTCTCCTGTTATTTCTCTGTCATTGCTATACAATCTAGGCCATACAAGTAAGCTAGTTTCACACACATGCGCTGTATTTTTCCCTTGAGTTTTCGCGATATCTGCATTTCCCCCATCACACCTTCTACTGTCGTCCATGCATTCGTCCCTGCTTGTATTCTCCTGAGAATATTTCTGTCTCTAAGGAGACATTCCCACATACCGCTCCGCCCAGGTATATAAAACTTTCTCTTTGTTTTAGTTTCTTCCCCTCCAGGTGTATTTCCAGCTCTTTGCTTTGTTGCCCAACCCACAGCACCTCTGGCTTCTCCAGATTCACTTTCAGTCCATGTGTGCTGAAGATAACCTTCCACTCTATCAGTAGTTCCTGTAAATCCGCTTCCCTGTCCGCCACCACCGCTAGATCGTCTGCATACAGTAGTTTCTGGAGAATATATTTCGTACTGGTCTTTCTACTTATCAGTTACATCACTGCGATAAACAACAGTGGGCTCAGGGCACTCCCCTGTCTCCTGGCCCTCTCAGTTCCTTGTACCACATGCAAATCCCCCGACCGCTGTACCCACGTGTGCATTGAAATCACCAGCTACACACATCATCACATCCTCTTCCACCATTCCCATCATTCTCTAGCTCTTCCCTGGAAGCCCTTTTCTCTGTCTCTGCCTGACATAATGCAGAGACAAAAGTTGGGGTTAACCTCGCGAAAATTTAAACAACAACCACTAAGGTGGTTGTTGTATACATTTTAAGAAAATTTTATGTTTTTGTCCCAGAGGGACAAAAACATTAAATTTTCGCGAGGTTAACCCCAACTTTGTTTCTCTAGCTAACCTAATTAGATATTTTAACCGCTAGATGGCGCCACCATGTGACGTAGTACTCCGATTATCCGCTAGGGGGCGCTACACCGGAAGTGACGTCGTACCGGAAATTACTTGACTGTCATGGCAGCCTCTACTAGGGACGACACGTCGGAAGTGACGTCGCGCCAGAAGTTACTTGACTGTCATGACGGCCTCTACGCTTCCGGTATTCCCGGAAGTGTGTCAACGAATAGAGATCTATCATGGCCGGTAGTTGGCGTTATTCTGAGTAGTTACATTGCTATCCGTTGGGGCCATCAGATGTCGCCTGTCTCATGAACGTGCACAGTTTTTGTGTTAAGGGAAGTCACGTGATGTACGTTCGGTCTGATTGATTATGCAAATGAGATCACGCCGAAAACTAGTGTATATACCGTGCTTCCGACGATTCTGGTCTTTCCTTTTTCGACTCTCGAGAAGGTCGTATCGTATCTGGTCGCTCGCACTATTTGAAAATATGGAATTGTTACGTTGAAAAGACGGCTGCTTCATATACATGTTTTCCATTAAAAGAAGCGATACCTCATACGAGTCCTATGGTCGCTTCGTTGGACGTGAATCCGAACAGTTGATCGTCTCTTGACATGAAGGTATGTGATGTTTGGTACCTCATTGAATGAAGTCCTGTCAGGTGGTTGTCCTTACATGTTATTGACATAGTCGTTTTCGATCGTAGCAGTTTTCAAATTCGCTTGCTATGGTCGTGTGTGACGTGGTACTCCGATTATCCACTAGGGGTCTCTACGCCGGAAGTGACGTGGTACCGGAAGTCACTTGACTGTCATGGCGGACTCCACTAGGGACGCTACGCGGGAAGTAACGTAGTACCGGACGTTATTTGAATGTCATGGCGACCTGACATGGCGGCCTCTACGCTTCCGCTATTCCCAACGAATATGTGTGTCAACGAATAGAGAACTATCATGTTCGATAGATGGCTATACTCTGACTAATTACATTGGTGTCCGTTGAGTGGCGTCGGAAACCATGATGGTCACCTCTTTGAATGTCTCGTGGCGTATCTCTTGTCTCGTCCGTACTCTCGTGTGATGTGACATCCGTAGTCTCGTGTGATGTGGCATCCGTAGTCTCGTAGCATATCTCTTGTCTCATCCGTACTCTCGTGTGATGTGTCATCCGTAGTCTCGATCATAGTCTCGTGACATATCTCGGCCATAGTCTCGTGACATATCTCGGTCATAGTCTCGTGACATATCTCGGACATAGTCTCGTCTCTTGTCTCGTCGGTACTCTCGTGTGATGTGTCATCCGTAGTCTCGTGTGATGTGTCATCCGTAGTCTCGTAGCATATCTCTTGTCTCGTCCGTACTCTCGTGTGATGTGTCATCCGTAGTCTCGGCCATAGTCTCGTGACATATCTCGGTCATAGTCTCGTGACATATCTCGGCCATAGTCTCGTGACATATCTCGGACATAGTCTCGTCTCTTGTCTCGTCAGTACTCTCGTGTGATGTGTCATCCGTAGTCTCGTGTGATGTGTCATCCGTAGTCTCGTGGCGTATCTCATCCATAGTCTCGTCTCTTGTTCGTCATGTGTGTTGTGTGTATGATGCCGTCTATTTGCATTGCTTTGGCGATAACCTGTCTATTTGCTTTGATAACCCGTCTATTTGCTTTGCTTTGCTTTGATAACCCGTCTATTTGCTTTGCTTTGCTTTGATAACCCGTCTATTTGCTTTGCTTTGCTTTGCTATAATAACCCGTCTATTTGCTTTGCTTTGCTTTGCTTCTGAAGCAAATCTCACGCGATAACCCGTCTATTTGCTTTGCTTTGCTTTGCTTCTGAAGCAAATCTCACGCGATAACCCGTCTATTTGCTTTGCTTTGCTTTGCTTCTGAAGCAAATCTCACGCGATAACCCGTCTATTTGCTTTGCTTTGCTTTGCTTCTGAAGCAAATCTCACGCGATAACCCGTCTATTTGCTTTGCTTTGCTTTGCTTCTGAAGCAAATCTCACGCGATAACCCGTCTATTGTGGTGGAATTCCACCTCAATGTGGTGGAATCTCACGCGATAACCCGTCTATGTGTCATCCGTAGTCTCGTCTCTTGTCTCGTCCGTACTCTCGTGTGATGTGTCATCCGTAGTCTCGTGACATATCTCGGTCATAGTCTCGTCTCTTGTCTCGTCGGTACTCTCGTGTGACGTGTCATCCGTAGTCTCGTGTGATGTGTCATCCGTAGTCTCGTGACATATCTCGGTCATAGTCGGTACTCTCGTGTGACGTGTCATCCGAAGTCTCGTGACATATCTCGGCCATAGTCTCGTGTGATGTGTCATCCGTAGTCTCGTGACATATCTCGGTCATAGTCTCGTGTGATGTGTCATCCGTAGTCTCGTGACATATCTCGGTCATAGTCTCGTGTGATGTGTCATCCGTAGTCTCGTGACATATCTCGGTCATAGTCTCGTCTCTTGTCTCGTCGGTACTCTCGTGTGACGTGTCATCCGAAGTCTCGTGCCATATATCGGCCATAGTCTCGTGTGATGTGTCTAGTTGATCTAAGTTCAATTCGTGACACGTGTTGGTCAAAGCATAGTGTTTCGTTTTCGTGACACGTGTTGGTCAAAGCTTAGTGTTTCGTTTGTCCAACTAGTTGGTCTAAGTCCAATTCGTGACACGTGTTGGTCAAAGCATAGTGTTTCGTTTGTACAACTAGTTGATCTGAGTTCAATTTGTGCAGCGTAATCGGTTAAGTTTCTGTTTCGTTTGCACAACTAGTTGGTCTGAGTTCAATTCGTAGTTGGTCTGAGTTCAATTCGTGCCGCATGTTGGTCAAAGCATAGTGTTTCCTTTGTACAACTCGTGTCTACAGATCGATTCGTTCAGTGTATTGGTCAAAGCATAGTGTTTCGTGTGCGTGACTAGTTGATCTGAGTTCAATTTGTGACACGTGTTGGTCAAAGTGTAGTGTTTCGTTTGCGTGACTAGTTGATCTGAGTTCAATTTGTGACACGTGTTGGTCAAAGTGTAGTGTTTCGTTTGTACAACTCGTGTCTATAGACTGTACTCTCGTGTGATGTGCCATCCATAGTCTCGTGACATATCTCGGCCATAGTCTCGTGTGATGTGTCATCCGTAGTCTCGTGACATATCTCGGTCACAGTCTCGTCTCTTGTCTCGTCGGTACTCTCGTGTGACGTATCATCCGAAGTCTCGTGTGGTGTGTCATCCGTAGTCTCGTGACATATCTCGGTCATAGTCTCGTCTCTTGTCTCGTCGGTACTCTCGTGTGACGTGTCATCCGAAGTCTCGTGCCATATATCGGTCATAGTCTCGTGTGATGTGTCTAGTTGATCTAAGTTCAATTCGTGACACGTGTTGGTCAAAGCATAGTGTTTCGTTTTCGTGACACGTGTTGGTCAAAGCTTAGTGTTTCGTTTGTCCAACTAGTTGGTCTAAGTCCAATTCGTGACACGTGTTGGTCAAAGCATAGTGTTTCGTTTGTACAACTAGTTGGTCTGAGTTCAATTTGTGCAGCGTAATCGGTTAAGTTTCTGTTTCGTTTGCATAACTAGTTGGTCTGAGTTCAATTCGTAGTCGGTCTGAGTTCAATTCGTGACACGTGTTGGTCAAAGCATAGTGTTTCGTTTGTATAACTCGTGTCTCGTCGGTACTCTTGTGTGATGTGTCATCCGTAGTCTCGTGACATATCTCGGTCATAGTCTCGTCTCTTGTCTCGTCGGTACTCTCGTGTGATGTGTCATACGAAGTCTCGTGTGATGTGTCATCCGTAATCTCGTGACATATCTCGGTCATAGTCTCGTCTCTTGTCTCGACGGTATTCTCGTGTGATATCTCGTCCGTAATCTCGTGTGATGTGTCATCCGTAGTTTCGTTCAGCGTGTTGGTCAAAGCATAGTGTTTCGTTTGCGTGACTAGTTGATCTGAGTTCAATTTGTGACACGTGTTGGTCAAAGTGTAGTGTTTCGTTTGCTTAACTAGTTGATCTGAATTCAATTTGTGTAGCGTAATCGGTTAAGTTTCTGTTTCGTTTACGTAACTAGTTGGTCTGAGTTCAATTCGTGCAGTGTAATCGGTTAAGTTTCTGTTTCGTTTACGCAACTAGTTGGTCTGAGTTTAATTTGTGCAGCGTAATCGGTTAAGTTTCTGTTTCGTTTACGCAACTAGTTGGTCTGAGTTCAATGTTCGATTCGTTCAGCGTGTTGGTCAAAGCATAGTGTTTCGTTTGTGTAACTAGTTGATCTGAGTTCAATTTGTGACACGTGTTGGTCAAAGAATAGTGTTTCGTTTGTCCAACTAGTTGGTCTGAGTTCAATTCGTGCAGTGTAATCGGTTAAGTTTCTGTTTCGTTTACGCAACTAGTTGGTCTGAGTCCGATTCGTGACACGTGTTGGTCAAAGCATAGTGTTTCGTTTGTACAACTCGTGCCTCGTCGGTATTCTCGTGTGATGTGTCATCCGTTGTCTCGTGTGATGTGCCATCCGTAGTCTCGTGACGTATCTCGGTCATAGTCTCGTCTCTTGTCTCGTCGGTACTCTCGTGTGACGTGTCATAGTCTCGTGTGATGTATCTAGTTGATCTAAGTTCAATTCGTGACACGTGTTGGTCAAAGCATAGTGTTTCGTTTGCACCACTAGTTGGTCTGATTACATTAACTGAACAACACATACATCAGTGGCTATCATCTCTACAGAACTACACAGACATAACTTGTTAACGTATCTGTACTGAACTACACAGATACATAAGTGGTTAACATATCTGTACTGAACTACACATAGACATAAGTGGTTAACATAACTGTTGAATCTATGAGTTCGTTTTCGGTTACCCATGCCAGGTTAGTTGTTTTACGACAGAAGCAAGTTTGGAAGGTTTTACCGAAGAAGCACGAATTTAAATACTATAGTACGAAAAAAGATAAAAAAACGTTCTAATGGACATTTGTACACTTGATCCTTAATACGGTAAACTATATAAATACTGGTACATCTTATCTGGGAGGTTATTATGTACCTGTACTGTTCTAACATGACGCTTCACTTTCTTCGAACAATGTAGATAGCGAGCACTGCGCCGTCTTGTATTGATATATGATCTTTGGCATCAAGGTGATCGAGTCGACATTGCGCATCGCACATAACGCGTTTATTTATTTAATAATGATGTTGAACGCAATTATGCACCTACGTACATGCGTACATACGTACACACGTATAGGTTAAGAACACCAGCATGATAAAATACTGAAACAGTATTGGTGGTCTCTAGGCACAGATGAAATACGGATGAGACTTGGATAGGATATATCAGTTCAAAACAGTTTGACACCAGTTTGGATCCGGTTTGTATGCGGACTTTCAACTGTGATCGTTGATAAGTGCAAATCTCGTATGACGAATACTGTTACATGACAAACAGTTTGACCAAAATATTACACAGATAGCTGGTAGTTTGAATGTTTTAACAGATAAGTTCGTATATTTCCCTATGCCTTAACACGGGACAGATACACGGATGTTTTTTTCAACACACAGTCACAGCAGTCATTACGAGTTCATACCGGTTCATACCAGTTAACAGGGTAATTTTTCACTCGCTATAACGACAATGACCATAACATCAAATGATGGGATTATATTCATGCACGAAAGCTCAAAACAATGGATAACCAAAGCACTATCTGATTAACCAAGTCAACCTCGGGTACAAAATTACTGTGCGTAGCAGTTTGATGACATCAACAAACAAACAAACAAACATGCCCAGACACATCTCGAGTACATCAAAGGTCTAATTCCAAAATGTTCACTCTGTTCGAAAAAACGAGGCTATAGGTCCTGATATAACATAGTCCTATATGTAGTCTACATTTCGTATACATTACTTCAGACAAAACGATCTCCGTTGAATTTATAAACCCCTTTTGTTACACATAACGCCTTATTATAACACCACATTTTCGACATGTCATAGTCAACCAAATAAGGGTTCGGTCCCTTGGCGGAGCCTCGGCCTACGGGCCAAGCAATCTCATGTGTGACATATTCAAATGCTGTTTGGTATATTTTATTTTATTCAAAAAGTGGTCGCATACCTTTGCAATAAAAATGGCCTATTCTTTAACTTGGGATAAAAACCCAAAAAGGGGTCGGATATCTTTGCGACAATAGCTCCTATACTTTAACATGGGTTGAAAATTCCCTATGCTTTATCATGGGATAAAAACCCAAAAAGGGGTCGGATACCTTTGCAATAAAATTACCTATACTTTAGCCCGGGGTCGGACCTAGCCACGCACACAAGGCCCAGCTCGCTCGTGATTGGTCAATTGTATAACTAGTTACGCACACAATGCCCATATAAGGTCATTTGCATAATTAGCCACGCCCACAATGCCCAGCTCGCTCGTGATTGGTCAATCGCAGACCGCACAAAGGCTGCTGGGATACCCTCATTTGCATAAATCATAACCGGCGGAAAAGTCGCGGCGTGGTGGAAAGCCCTATCTCATAACATGGGGCTTCCACCGCGCCGCGACACCGTACGCGGTAAGGGTCCTCTATTACTACTTATGTCGTCACATGTAAATTGTTATGCCAGTAGTGAGGCAGCCAGTACTCCGCTTCTTAATGGATTTCAGTGTCTTCAATCGAAATGCCACCACGGAGATCTCGGCGTAACGCGTCAACTCCGCGGACGATTCGGTCAGCCACTAGTCGACCGAGGAAGGACGCCGCGTTAATCCAGGAGGAGCCGATGCCTCTTCCATTAACATCAGCAACTGTCCCAGCGCCGCCGCAGTGGGCGGGTCCGTCCACTGCGGAACTGGCGGCTGAGATGATCAAGCAGATGACGCAGCAAGGTCTCGTGATGCCTGGTGTCAGCCAACAGGTGGCGCCAGTGCCATCAGTGTCCCCGACAATCCAGCCAGCCCTGTCAACTTTGGTACAACAGTTAACTGGTGAGCCTACTAGCGCAGAGTTCAATAGTTTGGCCCGTCCATTGGATTTGCATTTAGATGTACATGTAAGAACTAAAATTCAAGGTGACGAGTTTGTGGAATTCAGTAGTCTATTGCATACATCTAGCCAGGTAGAACAATACATATTACAAATTGCTGGTAGTAATGTGGCATTAGTGCCCAAATCACGATCAGTGAAAATTACAGACATGGAGCAATGGATGGAAGCCTTCCACATCTTCGTGTCCATCTACACCAAGGCCCACCCACTCACCACTACCTCCCTCATGAAACATGCAACCATAGTCCATACCATAACGAAGCGCTCTGGGTTTGGGGCAGCCATGTTTTATGACAGTTATTTCCGTCAGTGGCGTCAACGCGAGCTGACGATGCAGTGGGGGGTGATTAGCAATGAGCTATACCTCCAGGCCACTACTATGGGGTTGGCCATGACAGCACAATGCCCCATGCCCTTTCAGGGGTATAATCCCAGTTCCCCTGCTAGGTGCTGGGACTTCCAGCGTTCCGGGTTCTGTGCCCGAGGGAGGCAATGTAGATTCAGCCACCGCTGCTCGGCATGTGGGGGTCCCCACCATGTCAAGAACTGTCCCGCAGCGCCTCAACAGCGTAAGGGAGGTCCCTACAAACAGGGAAAGAACAAGCCAAGGAAAAACACAAATTAAACCTTTGCCAACACCAATTAAGATCGGACAATTGAGTCATTATTTGATAGGTTACAACGCAACTAAGACACAACGTTTGATCTCTGGCTTCACTCATGGTTTTAAATTACAATATACAGGGGTACGAGCATTCAGAAATGCGGATAACTTAAAATCTGCATATGACTTGTCTCACGTGTTACAACGTGAAATTTCACGTGAAATTAAGGTGGGCAGAATTAGTGGACCATTTTCATCGCCACCATTTCCAAATCTGCAAGTCTCCCTTAGGCCTCATCCCTAAAAACGAGGCCGGCGAGTATCGTGTCATTCAGCACTTGTCCTTTCCCATGGGCACATCCATTAACGACGGCATTTTACCAGAAGTGGTCTCAGTTCATTATCAAACATTAGACGATGCTATACAGTTAATTCAGTCCATGGGTCCTGGCGCTCTTATGGCAAAAACTGACATTGAGAAAGCATTCAGAATACTGCCCGTTCACTTGAGTGATTATGAACTCCAGGGCATGAAGATAGAGAATCAATTCTATTATGATAAAGCATTACCAATGGGATGTTCAATATCATGTAAACTGTTTGAGGAATTTAGCACAGCTATTCATTGGATATTGTTAAACAAATTTCATGTCCCAGCCGTGGTCCATGTCCTGGACGATTTTCTGTTCGTGAGTATGGCTGGAACTCAACAATGTAAGCATGCATTAGATTCATTTGAGAAAATATGTTTTGACATAAACATTCCCATAAAACATAGCAAAACTGTACATCCAACAGCTGTGCTCACATTCCTAGGAATCGAGCTTGATACAGTTAAGATGGAGGCTTGACTCCCTTGGGACAAAGTCCAAAAAATAAAACAACTTCTGGCACAATTCTTATCTCAGCATAAGGTTACACTTAAAGAGCTCCAATCTTTGCTGGGGGTATTAAATTTCGCAACAAAGGTAATTTCACCTGGCCGTCCATTCTTACGTCGATTAATCGAATTAACACGTGGCCTCCAAAAGCCAAATCACCATCGACGTCTTAACCAAGAGGCGAAAGCAGACCTTGCAGCGTGGAAACTGTTTATAGACTCTTTCAATGGAGTTTATATGTTTCCCTCGCAATTCTGGGAAAGTTCAGTGCAATTGCACTTCTTCACAGATGCCAGCGGGCTTGGGTTTGATGCCTACTTTGGTAACAACTGGTTTTCTCATGGGTGGTCTACTCAACAGGCCTCTCTTCACATCACCATCAAAGAACTTTTTCCAATCGTATTGGCAGTAGAAGTTTGGGGCGAGACGCTGTGAAACCGTTGTGTGCTATTTCATAGTGACAACGCAGCAGTAGTCATGGTGATAAACAAACAGACTAGCAAAGAAACCACGGTCATGCGTTTAATTCGACGTTTGGTTGTTAAATCGTTGCAATTAAATATCACAATCAAAGCGCAACACATTCCCGGAAATCATAATATTCTAGCAGATCATTTGTCTTGGTTACAGGTAGCCAGATTCCGAGAGCTAGCACCACACATGGTGAAGCAACCCACACCTATACCAATCCACAGGTTGGAAATCTGATGACTGATATCCAACACTTGTTAGATGCAGCAATAGCACCACAAACAAAGCGCACCTATTCACGTGCTTTTCAATTGATGAACCAATTTGTTCAAAGCACTTTCCATAGAGAAAACCTTGCCTACGAACATAGACACATTAACGTTTTTTATTGCTTATATGCACAATCAGCAGATGGCTTCGTCGACCATTTGTACTTATGTTATAGCAACTGGTTACATTAACCAATTAACATATGGCTTCCTCGACCATTTGTACTTATGTTATAGCAACTGGTTACATTAACCAATTAACATATGGCTTCCTCGACCATTTGTACTTATGTTACAGCAACTGGTTACATTAACCAATTAACATATGGCTTCCTCGACCATTTGTACTTATGTTACAGCAACTGGTTACATTAACCAATTAACATATGGCTTCGTCGACCATTTGTACTTATGTTATAGCAACTGGTTACATTAACCAATTAACATATGGCTTCCTCGACCATTTGTACTTATGTTACAGCAACTGGTTACATTAACCAATTAACATATGGCTTCGTCGACCATTTGTACTTATGTTACAGCAACTGGTTACATTAACCAATTAACATATGGCTTCCTCGACCATTTGTACTTATGTTACAGCAACTGGTTACATTAACCAATTAACATATGGTTTCCTCGACCATTTGTACTTATGTTATAGCAACTGGTTACATTAACCAAATAACATATGGCTTCCTCGACCATTTGTACTTATGTTATAGCAACTGGTTACATTAACCAATTAACACATGGCTTCCTCGACCATTTGTACTTATGTTACAGCAACTGGTTACATTAACCAATTAACATATGGCTTCCTCGACCATTTGTACTTATGTTATAGCAACTGGTTACATTAACTAATTAACATATGGCTTCCTCGACCATTTGTACTTATGTTATAGCAACTGGTTACATTAACCAATTAACATATGGCTTCCTCGACCATTTGTACTTATGTTACAGCAACTGGTTACATTAACCAATTAACATATGGCTTCCTCGACCATTTGTACTTATGTTATAGCAACTGGTTACATTAACTAATTAACATATGGCTTCCTCGACCATTTGTACTTATGTTATAGCAACTGGTTACATTAACCAATTAACATATGGCTTCGTCGACCATTTGTACTTATGTTATAGCAACTGGTTACATTAACCAATTAACATATGGCTTCGTCGACCATTTGTACTTACGTTATAGCAACTGGTTACCTTAACCAATTAGCAGGGCACCAGAACCCAGCTCAGTCATTTGTAATCAGAAAGCTCCTGACTGGGGTGAAGCGTGGGGCACGCCGCCCAGACACTAGATTACCAATTACCCCTTTGATTCTTAGCAAGCTGGTGGAATCATTGACATTCACAGCGTCATCACATTACCAAAAATTTATGCTAAAAGCCATGTACCTTTTGGCGTTTCATGCCTTTTTACGAATAGGTGAGATAGCGCAAAACAAAACAAAAACAAATGTGTTACACTTGACCGATGTTCAGTTCTTTCAAACACGTCAATCACAGCCGGCGAGGTTACAAGTAACCTTCCACTCCTACACGGGAAACTATAATGTTCGCCCAGTGGTGTTTTCACTCCATTCAAAAGACAGTGACACAGCCACCTGTCCAGTGTTGTCGCTACATCAATTTATATCACTGAGAGGCACACACCCTGGTCCACTTTTCTGTTTTCCTGGCAACGTGTTTGTAAAGTATGAATATTTTTGTGATTGTCTGGCCAAATCACTGGCTTGGGCAGGCCTCTCAACTAGTCGGTACAAGACACATAGCTTCCGCATCGGTGCTGCTAGCACAGCAGCAGCTATGGGAATATCGGATGATGATATACAGCATAAGGGTAGATGGAAATCGGTAGCCTTTCATCGCTATATCGGACTGCCCTCTCTATACAACGCAGTTCCTTAGTTCCTTGAATGCCATGTTATGCAGAACTAGCAGTTTCCCGGGCATAGGGTCAGTGGGACTGCATAGTCTGTCCAATTCCCTTTCTAGGAGCATAGGGTCAAGGGAAAGGAGTTGTCACTTCATGTTTATTCATTTCAACGGTACAGCCATGGTAGGTTGTGTGTATGGGTACATATACGTATACATAATTCATGTGTGTGTATGTATGTGTATATATGTATATGTGTTTATATATATAGGTATAGGTTTCACAAAGCGGACGTTCCTTTTAGTTAACAGGTAGCAGTTTGGTATGCAGCCCTACCCCCGGGCATAGGGTCAAGGGGTTTGCGGGGCTGTCACCATTCAATCCAATTGGGGCTTTGAGTCACAACAGAAAAATAATCTATTAAACCCTTTCGTTGTTAGACACATTAAGTATAGATCAGGGTTGGCTGGATAATATGGATATTTGTACGCTAGCTTTCATACGTGGCATAGTGTTATATTTGGTGGGGGAATGCACTCTGGTCCCGGAAGATCAATCAAGGCCAAGAGTGCATTTGTAGCGTATTCGTTGCCCCCACCTAAAGCTAGAAGAGTTACATAGTGATGTACTCATAATCTTGTAGTTGGGTACATCCTATAACTAATAAATCAATGTCGTTTCCTTAAAGAAACGGCCATGTTTCAATTCAAACTTGTGTCTGTTTCCTTTCTTGCCGAGGTGCCGTATAAATATACATTAAAACTCGTTTTAATTGGTTTATGCGGGCATCGGCAAGAAAGAGTTCGTGAGCAGCATTATTGAAGTGATTAGGCTGCGCAGTAATAACAGTGCCTAGCTAGGCGCCATCTTTGTTTACATTTGTCGAAGACAAAGAAATAGGTCAGTTCGAACACAATCGTAACGGTTTAAGTTTCCCACCTCCACCCCAGCTCCACCGGTATAACATTAGAGTCAATACAGCACATCTCACAGCGATCAACCTTCTTTGCATAGTCACTGCGTAATGTTTGAATGTCGTGTAGATTTGTCAGAGGTCATTGTGGAAGTACAGAGTTGTCACTATATCCAGTTTGAATAGCATGTCTAAATGTTGTGCACTGTCTTTATTCATGGTGAAATAAGTAGATTTAGAATTTGTGACACTTTTCCCTGCCAAAACTTGTACACGAGGTTTTCCCTTTTTAAGCTTTTCTCTTCATCATGGAGTGTACGCAGGGTTTTTAGGGCGGTAATTAAAGTAGGATTTAATATTGATTAGCAGATTACATACACTCTTCTCAGCGTATTCGTTGCCCCCACCTAGGGCTAGAAGAGTTACACAGTGATGTACTCATAATCTTGTAGTTGGGTACATCCTATAACTAATAAATCAATGTAAATAGTATGTTTATGAATCTTACTGATGCAAGTGTAGTTAGAGAAATAATAAGGTCCTTCAATCGAAGAAACTTTGTGAGTCTAACAAACTTAGTCCATGGTTTATAAAACAAATTGGTGTACAAGTATATCTACCAATAGCAAATCTGATAAATAAATCTTTAAGTGAAGTAATCTTACCAGACGAATTAAAAGTTGCTAAACTTATACTAGTCCACAAATCAAAAGCTAAAATTGAATTTTGTAACTATAGACCTACATGTTTACTTTCCGCTATCTCAAAGATAGTAGGAAGGGTTGTATACAAAAGGACTTACGTTTTTTAAAATAAATAACAACATCTTAAATAATAATCAATATGGTTTCCGCTCGAAACATTCTGCCATTGATGTTGTATCTACATTAATTCAGGATGTTGTAAATACGTTAGGAAGAAAACAGTCAATCGTTAGTATATTTCTTGATATTTAAGTATGGCATTTTATACCATAGATCATCAGATTGTATTACATACGTTCGATTACTACGGAATAAGAGGTACCCTTCTTACTTGGTTTAGGAGCTATCTTACTACACTGTAATAGAACACAATATGTCAGCTGTGACAATAGTACCTCGCTTCTACATAATAATACCTTCGGGGTGCTTCGAACTAGTTTCCACGAGTACACTCATCACCTGTTCACATGCTTGAATAAATTAATTAAGGGATATCTATGAAATAGAAATTGCCAAATTTATGTATAACTATTCCCATGACAACTTACCAATGTCGTCGTGTAATATGTGTCTACATTAATCCGTGATGTTCACAATCACAAGACTACTTAGAAATACTCGTCCAATCAGCAATTCTACTTTACGATCACCAAAATAGTATATTTTGTAATGGCCCGGTGGTATGGAATGCAATTTCGTTTGATATTCAAAATAAATATAATATCACCTGTTTTGTGTCTTTTTTGAAATAATGTGTCTTAAAACGCTACGTACTGCGCCATATTAAATGTGATATTATTTGTTATTGGTTTTTTATATTATTAGTTTCAAACGGTTGAAAGAAAACAATTATACTACATATTAAGTCGGTATTACTGGATATGTTCATTTGGAATCACATCATTCTTATTGTGTATACGTGAACAAAAAACACTAAATGCATAATAATTTGTGTTCATTTCTTATTAACCGACCATGTCACAATTGTTATTTAATAATTATTGTATTGTATTAATTGTCCATTTATAGTTATTGATTGCACGCTGTATCTATAACAATCGGTCTACCATTATCAATGGTTGGCAGCGACCAGTTACTCAGTTTATATAAATTAGTAACAGCCTTGGCTCTGCTGCCTACCAGGACTTGTACATATTGCATATTCTTCGTTATTTATTTATGTTATGCATTATTCAATTCCGAAATAACGCATTCATTCATTCATTCAAGTGACTGGTGAAAACATATGTGGTGAGATAGTATGTGCCGTCTCCTCTTCCGAAATGCCTACGAAACACAACGCCCACGGGTGCGTCTGCACACCGGAAATGGATTACCGTCGGATGAACTTTGACCTGATTGTGGTCATGATAGAACACACAGAAGAAGATGAATAATTACTTTATTTGACCTGTCAGACATTTCAAATAATACATATTATACAGCCATGTCAAGTTATAATTTTAAATAGTACATGATGTAGACTTATGATAGACTTCTTATGTTATTGCAAACAAAATACGGGTCAGGAGACTCCTCTAAGACTTTGATATTCGCTATCGAGGAGCCACGTACTAAGCCACCATTAAATTGAATCAGTATTTATATATTTTGATGGTAATTTAATTCCGAGTGAATCATGGGAACATTTACAACATATAAATAATATAATTTTGAGTTTAAAGTACCAAGGTCAAAACATTTTCTCTCGTTTTACTAACAGGTTGCTGATGTCAGATTTTATTTGGTTGCATTGATATGGAAATGTAGTTCACATAAAAAGACAATATAATGCATATACGGTAATAAGTTTTGTATTGATACATCAGCTAATACCAACGTGACAATTTGGTACGTAGGCAACTGTATAATTTTTAGTCAACGACCACGTTGACGCCGGTGACACATTCGCATGATTTATTAGGACATTTCCGGGAATACGTGACTTTCTATATTATAGTTCATTTAGTTAATTGATGTCCTAAATTATCCATAGTTCCAGACACATTGTATAATAACGCTGTGTGTCAAATACGCGGACATGGGCTAAACAAACAATCTATATGTTAATCCACGTATATGTAACATGACATAGAGCAAGACATATAAATCACACCTGTATCACAATGTTACCATGAATGCCTCATAAAACATCGAGTGGAAACGTTTCACCTTTAAAACGTCATTCCAGGGATATTTGAACGGAAAGGACGAGGTTGTTTGAACGATTAATTTACTGATAAAATGAGTATCTAATTAAGGACAGTATCAGTTATTGAATGTCAATTGCGAGTATAGCTTGAGCAAAACACGCTGCACACAAATTAATGTTGTTAATGGTTTTTCGTTATTAATAATTTAGTAGCTTAGCTTTAACAATGGCCACTGCAAATTGATCGCACAAATTATGGGTTGCTTCATACGACCAATATGCCGGTGTCACCGCACAATTATTGTTGACAGAGACAGAGACAGAGAGATTGAGCTCGACTAAAACAGACATTAGTTAATTCATACTGTCATCCGTTGCGCTCGTCTCGTCTGACGTCCTTGTGTGTTATACAGCTCTTCTCTGTTGCTAACTTGTGAAAAGGACAAATGGTTGATCTGTACTGAGACAACACGTCTTGAAGACCAGACAAGGAATCGATCATGACATTCCAAAACGTCATACATCAGCACAACCTAGCGGGATCCAGCGTCCATTTGTGTGTCTTGCTTTACCTTGCGATCCAGGAAGGTGAGTGTCTACAGAAGGTTGTCCCATTTATAATTGTGACAATGGAAGTTTCTATTAGAACATGACATTTCTTGTACCTTACTATAGTCGAGCCTACGTACGTATGCATACGTGGTAATGATGCTATCTTCCCAGACGGCTTGAACCTCGCGAGCAACATTTTCAAGGATTAATACTCGAACGTAACACCTTTATTGTTTCGAAATAACCCATTATTCAAAATTTAAAACGTAATACGCGCGTAGAGCGTAAAGCGTCACTTGACAATCGCTGGAACGACGCGCGCGCGACAAATACTTCGGGAAAACGGCCCCTGCGTCATTGACTAGATTGCTTGGCAACATGATGTAGTCGCTGAGAGATGAGTCATACGTCTAACCTCATTCCAATATTATGTCAATACGAATATGATATGACAAGTCTACACTGTTATGACTAGAGGCTATCGATGGACATGAATTAAATTTTTTCGTTGACCTTCATCGTTTTGAACATTCAACGCAACACGTGCGTGACGCTGTTGTCGACGTTTGACATGCGCTGAAGCCATCTCATAACTACGCGAGCATATTACTATGTTTGCATATAAGGATGCTGTTTGTTTTCTAGCAGTTGGTAAATATTACTATCACGACATGTCACAAAAGGCATATTAATAGAATAAGACGTTTCACTCGCTGCTTTTCTGTCCCGGCAACCGAATGGCGCCCTCTTGTTGTCGGATGGCAGACATAGAAATAGGATCGGTGAGTTATGACAGAGGTCGGCGGAAAAAAAACAGTAAAACAGACTGGGTCAATCTTTTCGGCGGCATGTTGTTCAGGCTAATACAGGGATAACCCATGTCTATATTTACTTTGTTTTCCGGCAAAGGAGCATGATAGGTTTAGTGTTTGTACAACGTGTACATCTTGTCGGAAATACAGCTATATATTCGCTCTACTTAATATAACATGTCATATTAATATAAATCTGAAGATATTTTGCGCTTGGGATCGATAGTGTACATTAGCTACAATTATGTTATCGATTGATTGCATACATAGTGTTTTGAAAGTTGTTTTGAAATAAATATTGACGATTGTTGTAGGAAGTAGGAAAATGTTGCTTGTGTTATAAAAACATTATGAAATGAAATGTTGGAGTTTAATAATACAATAATTGGTGAAGTACATTAGCTTTTCATTTATTCACCGGCGGAAGAGCTTGGGGCAGTGCCTCCAATATTTTGGTGGGGGTGGAGATAGGATGAGCCCTCCAACATTTTGAAAAGGGGTTGCAGTTGGAGGTTATTGGTGGGAGCGGTTGGGACTATTCAGTATACATGGGGAGATGCAGTGGGCGGTGTTGGGTTAGTCTCAACGGCGCCCGAGGGGTGCCGTTGAAGTGAGCTTCAAAAATTGTTGAATGTCAGCGTGAAAAAAATTCAACAGCACTCCCGTTTTCCGATGTCATAGTCCACTGCTAAGTGGTGGTGAACCTCCGGCTCAGCCCACCCATTATTAATCTCGGCACCAGTGCTTCATATTGTCATACTCTATAAATATGCAATTAAGTTACATATGAAATCAAGGAAATATTACCATGCGTAATCTATATATAATCACATTACACACATATGAAATAAAATATGATATATATATATATGTATATATACTATAATATCCACTGTAACAACGTACAATGCCCATCACAACAACTATAATATCCACTGTAACAACGTACAATGCCCATCACAACAACTATAATACCCACTGTAAAAACGTACAATGCCCATCACAACAACTATAATACCCACTGTAACAACGTACAATGTCCATCACAACAACTATAATACCCACTGTAACAACGTACAATGCCCATCACAACAACTACAATATCCACTTTAACAACGTACAATGCCCATCACAACAACTATAATATCCACTGTAACAACGTACAATGCACATCACAACAACTATAATATCCACTGTAACAACGTACAATGCCCATCACAACAACTATAATACCCACTGTAAAAACGTACAATGCCCATCACAACAACTATAATACCCACTGTAACAACGTACAATGCCTATCACAACTACTATAATATCCACTGTAACAACGTACAATGCTCATCGTAAAAACAGGAAATGCCCATTGTAATGACAATGTCCGTAATACCATCAATAATTCCAATCGTAGCAACACTACTGTTCATAATTACAGCGATAATGTCCCTCGTAACAACGATAACGCTCATCGTAAATAGCCATGTCGATATGTATGTATATATATATATATATATATAATTATATATATATATATATATATATCTAATTATATATATATATGTATATATATATATATATATTATTGTAATTTGTTTTCTTTCAAAATTCATTATTTCGATTGACACTGGAATAGCATTAACAAGACCAATCTAATTGCAAGTTATCAGCCTATGTACGTCCAAGAAACACGGTATTCTTACACTCGGTCTACACTTTTCTGTCTAAGCGTTCCGAGTTGTTGTATTTTCTACGTGTAGATATTGGAACGTGTTCATATAGCCAGGGCATAGTACCCACACGTACACTTACACCTACATGAACGAAAATACGTACACGGACATATACTATATGTGTACACGCTCTCGTCTTGAACATTCATGTTGACAAACCCTATACCTTGTTATGTAAATATGTAAATCCAGCGACATGTATGGTGTGGAACGCATTCTGTGCTGCAGTCGTCACAATTGACGAGAACATTGCTCGGGGAAAGACAACGTTCATGAGTTCAGTTTTCGGCCGATACTACGCCGCCCGGGGCGTGGATGGAGACTATTCGAAGCATTTCCACACAGAGAAAACGGGAAGATTCGCATGGTGGGCCGTAGACTTTGGGGAGGAGAGAGCACGCGTCACCCGAGTACGAATTGTAAACATAATCACTAATAATCCATATGGTATGTGAACAATGCCATAGTATTACTACCCCCGCAGAGTATCACGTCCACACTCACACACACACACGCACGCACGCACGCACATTTATTGCATATTATTATTACTCCTTTACATTATTATTATTAATATTATTACACATATTACACATATTATTACACATATTATGCCATATTACACATTATTATTAATTTTTATTATTATTATTATTATTATTATTATTATTATTATTATTGTACATACACACATACATTACACACATTACACACATTAAATATTACATTATTATTACTCATACATTACTATACACACATTAATCTCTTACACACACATTATTACATATTACACATATTATTATTAAATATATTACATACACATTAACATATGACTTCATACATATACACATATTTTACATATTATTACTTTTCATACATACTAAATATTACTTCATATACATATATATATTAAATTTATATATATATATTTCTATATATACTTATATATATATATATATTTTACATATTACTTACATATTACTACATATATATATATATATTTTATATTTATATATATATATTTTTATATATATATATATATTATTATTATTATTATTATTATTATTATATATATATATATATATATATATATATATATATATATACTTATATATATATATTACATTTTATATATTTTATATTATTATTATTATTAATACTTTTGCACACACACACACACACACTCACACACACACACTACACACACATACTCACACACACCACACACCACCCACACACTACACACACACACACACACTTCACACACACACTTCACACACACACTCTACACACACACATATACTATATACACTTTACATATTACATACATACATAATACTCATACATACCATACACATAATTTTACTCACATACTACATATTACTAATAATACACATACACATACACTTTCACACACACATACACACATACACACATACATACACACACACATACATACACACATTATTACACATACATATGTTTTACATACATATGTATGATATTAATAATTATACATTACACTACACATTACTCATTGCATACTCATATTACTACTCATATTAATAATTTCATACACACATACATACACATTCTTTTACATTACCTTCCATACACCTTGCATTAATACTCATTGCATTAATTACACATTAATTACATTACACTCATTATTACCATACATTACTCATATTATTATTACATACTCTTTATTACACACACACTCATATATACATTCTTACATACACTACACATTACCTTTACACATTACCTTTTCATACATACATATACATACTTCATATATATTATTACATACATATATTACTTCATACATACATATTACTTTTATACATACTATACTTGTTAAATATACTATATATACATACATATACATATTATTATTATTACATATACATATATTATTATTATTATTATTATTATTATATATATATATATTTTATATATATATATTTATATATATTTATTCTATATATTTATATATATATATATATATTTTTATATATATATTTATATATATATATATATATTTATATATATATATATTTTATATATATATATTACTACACATACTACATATTACACTCTACTTTACATACTCTCATATTACATACATACACATACATACATACATACATACATATTACATGTACATACACATATATGCATATTACATGTATACACATACTATACATACCATACACACCATGCATACTACACATTACTTACACATACTTTTACACACATATACACATTCTCATACATTACCACATACTGTGACACATTACCATTGCATACTACATTACTCATATTACTACATATTACCTACACATACTTACATATTACATACATTTTACATTAACACCATTACCACACACTCCACACACACTCTCACACACCACTCTCACACACACACACCACACACACCACACACACGCACACACACACACTCCACACCTCACACACACGCACACACTCCCCACACACACACACACACACAGACATTACTCATTAATACCACACACCACTGCACACACACACACTTACACTGGCCACACACACACACACACACACACACACACACACACACACACACACACACACACACACACACACACACACACACATCACACACATGAATACACCTGTCAAAAAATTAAAGTCAAATATATAGTAGTGACTTAGTTGGATCATCGTAAGTAGCGTTGCTGTGTTTGCTAAACAACGCCTTTGTGACAATGTTTTAATAAAATTGTTGAAAATATTGGTCTTCAGCGTATTAACCTGTATCCACATCATAGGCCTAAGATGAAATAGTAATCACGTCTATACTGTACCCTTTTGATCAAACATTATCATCGTGCTTTTCATACAACAGCTGCGGGACGATTGCTAAGCTTCTCCGTTGGTCTGACGGATCATCGCCCGAGAACGGACCACGGACCACTCGAGTCGCCCTACCAGACCTGTGCCAAACACAGAGTTCAAATGAAGTCAGGTGAAGTGGTCAGTTTAACCTGCGCTGAACCGATATGGGGGCACTACCTGTTCGTGGAAGCTAGAACAAGAGACGGATTCTTTCACCTGGCGGAAGTGGAAGTGTATGACGGTATGTTATTACGACATTATCACAGGCACGTAAACGTGACCCACCTTGCATGCTCAGTAGTTCAGCCAGTCGATATACCCCAGGTCATGTGTCCGTTGTCCGCTAGGTGGCGATACTTACAAATGCCAATTAACTGACCGAATGTTTTAACAATATAATTCTTATGTTTTGCGGTCGCGAGGTTTTGTCTTTTGTTGATTTGCCATGAAATATGTGAGGATACTATCGATTTTAAATGAACACATTGTGTTTATCTACGACACTTATTCACACAAAGTAAAATAAAAAAGTATAGGTAGGGTCTAAAGCGCAGTGTCCAGTTCTTGAGACGGCTCAAAGCACAAACACGTCCCTGCAACAGTCACAGCGTGAGGAGTTTTGTTGTGTACGCAAATTATCAAACCTATTTCAGATATAATAATCTCATAGCAAATGGGAAAACCGACTTTACAAATAAATTGTTATCGAAGGAAGAGGTAAACAGTTTTTCATGGAACATGTGAATAACTTGTCATAGAACATGTGAGTCATTTGTCATGGAACATGTGAATCACTTGTCATGGAACATGTGAATCACTTGTCATGGAACATGTGAATCACTTGTCATGGAACATGTGAATCACTTGTTATAGAACATGTGAATCACCTGTCATAAAACATGCGCACCACTTGTCATAGAACATGTGAATCACTTGTAATAGAACATGTGAATCACTTGTCATAGAACATGTGGACCACTTGTCATAAAACATGTGAATCACTTGACACAGAACATGTGAATCACTTGTCATGGAAAAAGTGAATCACTTGTTATAGAACATGTGAATCACTTGTCATAGAACATGTGGACCACTTGTCATAGAACATGTGAATCACTTGTCGTGGAACATGTGAATCACTTGTCATGGAACATGTGAATAACTTGTCATAAAACATGTGATTCACTTGCCATAGAACATGTGGACCACTTGTCATAGAACATGTGAATCACTTTTCATGGAACGTGTGAATCACTTGTCATGGAACATGTGAATCACTTGTCATAGAACATGTGAATCACTTGTCATAGAACATGTGGACCACTTGTCATAGAACATGTGAATCACTTGTCATAGAACATGTGAATCACTTGTCATAGAACATGTGAATCACTTGTCATAGAACATGTGAATCACTTGTCATAGAACATGTGAATCACTTACCATTGGTGAACAACTTTTCATGGCAGTATTATTCTTTTCAAGATTTCGATCCAACTATGATCCATATGAACGGATATCGCGACGACTACAGCGTGGCTGACGTCACTGACTTCAACAACGCCACCTGTCAACGAGTAACAACATCAGACGCCAACAAAGCATTTACTCTCAAGGTCGAATTATCGAATGCCGTCCACAGCCGTCTGACCGTGACGGCAGTGCTGGACGAGGGAGACTGTCTCGACTTCCCGGCGACGATGGTGTACACGGACGGCGATCAGTCAGCTATGCTCCTCTATCACAACAACCCTTCGTTCTGCAACAACACGCCCGGACGGTGCGTCTTTGAGTGCGACTGCAGCGTCACGCCGTGTCAGAACGTCCACCTCGTCATCCTCAGTGCCCCCGACCACTTGCGCAACTTGTGTGAAATATTCATCAAGTAAAGGGTGAATACAAAAGGCGACGGTAATAGAATCGTGTATTTTATATAATTTTAAAGTATATATTACATTATATTTAATATAACATTTAAACTTGGGATCTGCAATTTCTATAAGTATTGCGGGTTGTCGTTAGGGTGAAATGTGGAATGTCATCGTTCATTTTGATCTGTGGGGAACGCGGGATTGAGGATCTTCTCATGCGGTTGATGGCATCGAGCGATGCGTTGTAGAAGCGAAGCAGTGGATGTCATAATAATAATAATAATAACCTTTATTGCTACATAATGTTCAGTACAGAACAAATATTATAAATATACATTATTATGCACAACTGGAATGAAGCAACAAATTTGCTTATATTCCTTATTGTTGTGCTCAAGTTGTAAGTAAATCATAATTCGTGAAATAGAACATTACCCTCATGATATTCTAAGTAATTAATTAACAGTACATAATAAGTGTACCATCAAAATATAGACAAATATAATGTAATGGATATATAATTTATTAATTATATATACATTGTACGGTAATATATTGTAATTATATGTGTGAAAACAAATTGTGATAAATAAAATTTAGAAACATCGTTATATATAATTATCATATTTTCTTTTTTGTGGTGAATAAATAATCACTACAAAAAATATCGATATTCTAGTCATATTATACACGTTACTTTCTGTAGCTGGATACAATATGTTTGCTATGTATGTTTATTGGAGTAGATTTTTTCCCGTGGGTTGCAATCGATATCATTATTCTGAAAACGAGCCGAAGTTCAGCGAAAGCCGAAATCTGGTCGACTTGTAGGCCCATTCGCATTCGTTGTTTTGAATCAAATTGGATTCATGTGGAACCGTAAGATAACTGCTTGTTCCTCTATGATGACTAGTGTTTGTATTACATCGGAATATCGCACAATAACTCATTCTGACGCTCTTTTCGACCCAAAAACTATCCTTATAAACATGCTCTGAATGCATGGAAAGGGTCGGCCTGGTGCGAGTATATGTCATATGTGACGTTACGATAGCACGTGATCGCCTAGCTCATTAATTTTTTTTTTTCCGCGGGAATTGCTACACAGACGGGGTTAAAATCGAATTTATGCTACAAATGTATTTTTCTGCATTTTTTTAATGTTCCCAAATGTTACATACAATGTTAAACTTTGTGAACACATGAAAAACGGATTTTAACTAATGCCTTGTTTTTATTTCCTTTAAATATAGTAGTAGTTTGCTCATTATATATTCTAGTCTCTAATACTGTATCTACCTTTGCGTCATTAGATTGTTTAGTATGTAAGAATATTGGTAAGTGGTCAGACATATCTGTATATATTATTCCATGGAACTGATAGTTTGCGCCAAGTATACCATTGCTGTATATATTATCTATGACCGAGGCAATAGTTGCTCTTATGCTGGTGGGCTTATTGACTAGGGGTATAAATTAACTTTGAAACATTGCATCTATGTAATCTTGAGTTTCCGTGTGGCTACCATAATTAAGTATATTAATGTTAAAATCACCCAATATGTAATACTGTTTATTTTCAACCTTAAGAGTTTCTATAATATTCACAACATGTTCAGTAAAAGTGGTAATGTTTGTACTAGGTGGTCGATAGACAATGCCAACAATTATTTTCTTAATATTATTACGTGTCGTAGGCTGAGTATTGAAATGAATAAACACACATTCGAGACATTCGGTTATAATACTCATTTCTGATATCTCAGTAAACTCCAGGGAACTACGAACATACAAGGATACACCACCTCCCTTCTTGGACGGTCTAGCTATATGAATACTTTTATACTCAAGTAATTCACATAAGTCAACATTGTCGTTATTTAACCAATATTTACTTAGACCAATAACTGTGAATGTGTTGTCAATCAACGATAAGAAATCACTCAGTTTACCAATATTCTTTGATAAGCTTCTTATATTTAAATGCATGAGTCATACAACTATCTCCTACTGAACGACAACAAGACCAAATCGTGAACAACTGCAGTGTCAGCCTACTACCATCTCTATGCAATTTCAAAGATTATACAGTGTCTTACTATTGATGCGTGTAAGACACTAGTCCACGCTCTAGTGATATGTTACGGTGTTGTCCGGCATCACGGAGGCACTCGTGAACACGTTGCAGAATTCGGCAGCCAGACTGATTGTAAGACAACGAAAACACCAGCTCACAAATGATTCCTGTGTTGACAGACCTGTACTTCCCGTTCGCTGTCGTATCCAATATAAACTACTGGTCATCGAGTTTACTGACGTCAGGCGGGCCATCTCGGTATTCTTTCTTCCATTCCAACACTTTGGAAGTCTTTGCCAGAAACATTCGTCAAACGACTATCCTTAAAATTAATTTATTTAATCTGCCTTACTTCCAACGAACAACAGTGCTGTAGGACGCTTTTTACAAGCATGTATCGAATACATTCTTTTAATATTATATAATACATACATAACTATTGATTTAGTTAAGTTACTTCATATATATATAAATATATATATTGATTATATTGATTGATTGATTGATTAATTAATTGATTGATTGATTGATTGACTGACTGACTGACTAATTGATTAATAAATTGATTGATTGATTGTTCACTGATTGACTGACTGGCTGGCTGGCTGGCTGGCTGGCTGGCTGATTGATTGATTGATTGATTGACTGATTGATTGATTGATTGATTGATTGATTGATTGATTGATTGATTGATTGATTGATTGATTGATTGATTGATTGATTGACTGGGTGAGTGAGTGAGTTGATGATCGAGCGTATGATTTTATACTTAGTAAACCTGAGCGAAACGTGCCGCATGTGAGTCTATACTTTTAGATTAATAAATAAGGCAGTCTCTTAGCATTTGCAGTGACCTCTGGGATACCGAAGGACGCAACGGCGGATGTGACTAGCCATGCATGTCATTATTGATCGCCCAAATCCGGAGTCGCTTCACACGACAATGATGCACAACCCGTTGACGGCGGAAGTGAGAGACACATGTCCTGTTTGATCCAAACAAATATCTTCTTATCCAGATCGGTCATCAGTCGATCACTGTGTACGTCTAGGTCTATGTTTGGGAATGTAATAAGAACGCTGCACTGTTGTTGACTCATGAAGACGCAATATGGGATTGGAACCTGGATGGAAGTTGACACACAATGCACCAAAGAAAACGTAACAAATATATAAATGTATAGTAACACTAGTCATTTGACAAACATACTCGCCAATAGACTGACGACCACCTTCACAGTACACGTTGAGTGATTATCTTAAACGGAGAATTGAAATTCAGCTGTTTTATGTCATATACTTATATACATACTACGTAATTACACATTTATAATGACAGAAACCAGCTCATCTATAAGACACACTAAAAAATTGATACATACATACATACATACGTACGTACATACATACATACATACATACATACATACATACATACATACATACATACATACATACATACATACATACATACATACATACATACATACATACATACATAAATACATACATACATACATGCATGCATGCACACATACATACATACATACATGCATACATGCATGCATGCATGCACACATGCACGCATACATACATACATACATACATACATACATACATACATACATAAGCAGATGTTGAAAAACATACTGGTCCTTGCTAGGATATCCAGCATGTACTCACTGCTTAGCCAGAGACATATCCGCTGGTTGGGCCACGTACGGCGCATAAAGTACGGCCGCTTGCCGAAAGACATCCTTTATGAACAACTGGCGTACAGAGGCATTGGACGGGCTGACGGAAAGAGACAGTAGCACGCGGTGCAAATAACAACCTCCTCTGTTTCTGGCTGCGGCTAGGACTGTCACTCCCAAATCGGACTACACAGCCATAGCGGACGCTGCCACATTTATAGAAACTGACAACAGGACGCATCCGAATCGTGTAGTCTCGAGAGACGATGCCGATGAAGCAGGATGACAGCGGCGGTTTGCGCTGTACTCTTTCGGTCAGTTTGGTCATAGTAACCGCGGCTTTTTTATGCGTCTGTTTATCTCAGTGTCCAGCAAGATGGTGTTAGAGATTTTTGTTCCAGGGTGTAGTGGTTGATCTTGACAGAGGGGACTCGCTTGGCATCCCGCCCAATGACGTTCGTCTTCTTCAGGCTGACTGTGAGTCCAAACTCTCTGCAGGCGTGTGCAATGCGATTAAGCAGAGTTTGGACGGCCTCTCCTGAGCGCGAAGTGAGTGCTGCATCATCCGCAAACAGCAGCTCCCTGATGCACACCTCTGTTATCTTTTTATGGCACGCACACTTGCCAGGTTGAATAGCTTCCCATCAGATTTGGTGTGCAGGAATATGCCGTCTGAGGAGACGTCGAAGGCACATGACAGAAGGAGTGAGAAGAAGATTCCACGCCATTGCAGACGAGGAAGGGTTCGGACGTCGAATCATTATGCACAACTGTGGCCGTCATGTTTAAGCGAAACGTGCCGCACGCAAATCTACAAATTATTCTAAATTAATAAATCATTCTAGATTACTAAATAACTCAGTCGGTACGCGTTACCAGTTACCGCGTTACCGCTTCTCACAAAACAACTGCACGGATTGTTTAGTTGACTTCAATGCGTAGATCGTTGGCGATGGAATTGAGAGAGACATTAAAATGAAATGAAATGAAATGAAATGACATGAAATGAAGTGTATTTGGTTACTCGGTTACTGTAATATTACAAGTCTGAACGGAAATATGGTTTCATCAAGTAATTCGGAAGATTCTCTAGAATCCCCTGAGGGCTCAATTCGAGAACCACATATAATTATGTAATGTAATACCTGCACTTTTTTAGATTTGACGCAAATAAACAATTACAACAAATCGTCGCAATCCAATATAAACTTACACAATCTAACACCATGAGGCTAAGTAATAATTGAATGGTATAGTGTGCATTGGAAAATACTTGTTAGTTGAGTATATGTGATAAAATGGAAGTATGAAAACATATAACACGAATTACATCATATAGTATAAATATATAGTATATTGCATTGACACAGTGCCATGCAGATCATGAAAGGGCTTTAGTGCCAGGTTTAAGATAATGATAGATATTTTTTATTTTATTTTCCTATTTTTTACATTTAAAAAGCATTAAAGTAAGGTGTTGATGACAACAGCATCAGTAAATTAAATTACATGTGTCATACAACGACGTGTGTATCAACTGTGAACATACATGTCTGCATTACATATCATCATCATCATCATCATCATCATCATTGTGCAGCCGTAGTGTCCCGTGGTTGGGCGAAGGCCTCAGCATGTCGTTTCCAAATTTGCCTGTCTTGCACTATCCTCTGCCAGAAGGTGCCCTTCCAGTACTCGTCTAGTTCGTCTCTCCACCGTCTCGCTGGTCTTCCTCTAGATCGTTTCCCTTCGTAAGATCTCCAGGTTGTGATATGCGATGTCCATCGGTTATCTCGTAGTCTGCTAATGTGCCCTGCCCAGGTCCACTTCTGTCTTCTGATTTGTTCTATTACATATATACCTTTGTCTTCTGTCTGACCAAGATGTTTGTTTTTCTCTCCCGATATGTGATGTTTAACATACTTCTTTCCATCGTTGTTTGTGCGGCTGCTAGCTTCTTCTTTGCCTGGATGGTGAGTGCCCATGTTTCCTCGCCGTATGTCATCGCTGGAAGTACGCATGAGTTGAAGACTTGTCTCTTCAAGCAGGTTCCAAAGTTACCCTTGAAGATGTCCCGGTGTTTGGTGAAAGCTGTCCAGCCGGCGGTGATCCTTCTTTGAATCTCCTTGTCTTGGTTTTTTCTCTGATACTGTATCGCTGTCCCAGATAGACGTAGCTTTGAACGTTCTCTATCTGCGTCGTGTTGATATATATTGGTGTGTCATTTCCTAGCATCATTTTTGTCTTCGATATGTTCATCCTTAGACCTTGTTTTTCACTTTCACCAGCTAGCTCCTGCAGCATGTTTTTTAGTTCTTGCGGTGTAGTAGCGCATATGACTGTGTCGTCGGCGAAGCAAAGATGGCTGAGATATTTTCCGTCTGTCCTCAAGCCTCTGGTTTCCCAGGTCAGTTTTCGGAATATGCTTTCGAGTGTTGCCGTGAACAGCTTGTGCGACATGGTGTCACCCTGTCGTACTCCTCTCTTGATGTTGATCTTATTGCACTTTTTGGGTAGGTGGACTGTCACCGAGCTGTTAGTGTAGATGTATTTCATGAGATCGATGTACATATCTTCTATCCCCTGTTCTTGAAGGGAGGTCAGTATTGCTTGAGTTTGCACCGAGTCGAAAGCCTTCTGGTAGTCGACAAAAGCGGGATAGGGGAGGAGAGGGGTATTATATTGTCGGCACTTCTCTTTCGGTTGGTTTACGACGTGTATGTGTTTTGTCGTTGAGTACCTGCTTCTGAATCCTGCTTGCTCTCGTGGTTGGTTTTCGTCGAGTGTCTTCTGTAGTCTATTCGTTAGTACTTTTGTGAGTAATTTGTAGATGTTTGATAACAGGCATATCGGTCTGTAGTTCTTTAAGTCTTTCTTATTTCCCTTCTTGAAGATAATCACCATCTTTGTGTTCTTCCAAGCGGTGGGTATGAGTGTGTGTGAGTGTGTGAGAGAGAGAGAGAGAGAGAGAGAGAGAGTGTGTGTGTGTGTGTGTGTGTGTGTGTGTGTGTGTGTGTGTGTGTGTGTGTGTGTGTGTGTGTGTGTGTGTGTGTGTGTGTGGGGGAGAGTGTGTGTGTGTGTGTTTGTGGGTGGGGAGGCCTAACTGGGGACGTCCACATAACACACAAGCCTGTAAGTGGGGACCTCAAATGAACTGGGGAATTGTTTCAGGTCCCCAATTCCTTTTCGACTTTTAACCACTCAGATCACCCTGGCAAAGTATAAGAAACATTTTAGCCGAAGGTCCCCAATTACGATTTGACAGACGGAACACACATACATAACGTCGTCTAACTTACAAGCAACCTTGCAATACCTCTGGCCTCTATTTATAACTGGATAGCGGACGGCCTATTTCTTATCACTGGGCTGGTTGTGTGGTGCAGAAGCAGATCTGGCAACTTCACTGAGACCATTAATGACCAGTCCTACTGCTGCATTCATACAATTTAGCAGTGTTTCTGGTCGTCATGTACGGATAACCAGAGAAAATGCCATGTTGTTGAGCATTCGGGTGTATGTCTTAGTAAAAAAAACTATGTAGTTCTATGTAAAGTAGTTAATGTACTCTTATATAGTTGGTTTTCTTTCCAGATGCAGTTTTATGACATACTTAGTGAGTGTAAATGGTTGAGGGGTTAGGGTGGAGGGACTAGGTGGTCGTGGTGTTGTTTTGTTATATCACTAATGTTTTGATTTCTTTCCAAATATAATTAGATGGTGATGGTTGTTAGAGTGAAGGGGCCAGGCAGTGATAGTATTAAGTTGTTATGTCACTAATGATTTGATTTACTTCCAGACACAATTGTTGCACACTTAGCACATTAACATACCATATTCTTTCATATTTTTTACAAAATTTATAGAGTTTATAGATGTGCTCCATCTGCCATATAGCTTGAAATTACCAAAAAGACTAAAAATCATATTACAGTAATGACTCAGTAAATGCAACGGTGCTTAGGGTTATTTCATTTTTTAGTTCCTTCAATCAGCGAAACACCAATCTTTAACTTCAAAGTCACTCTATTCTACAAAACAGTAGATATAATGAAATGTCCATAACAGGTCTGCAAGATCCGATTGATCTAGAGCCATAACCAAGTTATTTCCTATGTAATAAATGCTCTCCCTCTGGCTTGGTGATTTCTAGTATCGTCCATCTGGCCATCAATCTCACCAGATAGTCTATCTGTTGTAAATTTATGCTGGTCACTTCTCGTGGATACAATGAATCTTTGTATTCAATAACACACTCACCCACCATAACTTCAGCATGTAGTTAATTTGGGGTTGAGTACTTATAGTGTCATGGTGAGCAATGCTGAATCAGTCGTGCGGATGTGGTACACAAATCGATTTCCAGGGATTGCCCTAGCACGTCTGAATAATTATCTCAGTTATTCATGCTCTGGTACCGGTTTACTTTATTGAAATATCGGTGGCTCGCGATATATATACATATATACTTATATATTTTGGTTACCCGTATTACAATAATTATTTATTATGTAAACTGTCATGTTTGATGTTAGTATGCTGTTACACTCATGGTTTCAACAAGCAGATTTATATATTACGTAAACGAAACGCATGACAGATAGGATAATCGAGTTCTTTTGCTTACTCGCGTTACATTTATGAGAGTGTTTATCTGGATAGGAGCTACAACTCGGGGATGCACTCAAGTCATGTTCCTCTAGTAAAGCAAAGTTATACGCTTTCAAAGTGATGAATTAAATCCTTTAAAGCGCAACAGAATAGTAAATCACTTACATATATGCATTAATAAATTAAGTGGACATACACACTATACACACACACACACACACACACACACACACACACACACACACACACACACACACACAAACACACACACACACACACACACACACACACACATATATATATATATATATATATATATATATATAATTAGTATGTACTGATAGTCATATCTTAAAAAAATACTCATCGTATCTTAACAAAATATATATAAAAAATGTATGTGATATACGCCCATTTTATGTCCAGTTGCTTAATGTTACATAACGTTACATAAATTTTCATCAAACGAAATCAGTTCTTAATTGTTCTGCCGGACACTGCAAAGTTTATATGGCGCAGTTGTTTGGGAGCTACGTGCGCAATCTAAACCGAAGACTAGATCAAAGGGAGCAGCGTAAGCGGGCTGGGGTTGACTGATTGCGTAACTTAAACGCCTGCCGAGATGGTTGTCGAGTTCAGCGGTTCATCAGATGATCAGCAGTAAGCGACATAAAATGAGTGGCTAATTATTTATTAGTCCCGATTATGTGCGATGTTGTGCGCGTCTCAGTTTCCACCCTTTATTGTAAAAAGTGCGTATTACGGTGTCAAAATGTGTATGCCTTTCATAACGCGCATAAGTTTGATTTGATGTGCCATATAAAGTGTGCGTTGAACACAAAGAATACATTCTCATAAACCAAGGCCAATGGCCAAGATACCAATACATAGCCTTTTGACAACAAATCTACATGAATTTATAACGTTTTAGAAATGTTGTTTATATTTTATTATATAACTTTAACTATGTAACAATTAAAGTAACTGTGCCAAATGTACCGACATTCATCACAGTTTCTTGATAACGAATAATATACCTTGCAAAGCCCGTTGACAGAATGCATGGCCCCGAATTAATATACACGTTGTAATAAGTATGTAGCGAAATTAAATAGTCTTTTCAAATGTTTTATTAATGCATTAATAAGTGATCAGATGGTATTTTTAGTTGGGGTATTGCCAAATACTGTGACTATTTAAGTAGTTATATTTGCAAGCATTTATGTACCGCTAAGAAAGCGCGCAACATCGTTTTTATTATAAAATCATCGACAATCTGATAAAATGACTGTCGTCACTGCATGTTCGCCTAAAGCATTTCACAGCGCTCGAGGTGTGGGAAGCACTGACACTTTTACAACTGTTTGAATCAACGCTCTAAGCCAAACATGTGCCGTTTACAACCGTCTTCGGTTCTGGGTTTTTAACAAGTTTTAACAAGATTGCCATCCAGAGAATTAACTCTATATGGCTGGTGGACAAGGAAGCCCTTTGGCTTATCGAGAGTCCAACCCTTTTATCTACATATATCCAGCCCTTCTGAGGTGTATGTCGATATTATTTTTAAACATATTCACACTACTAGCACCCACACAATAATCAGATAATATGTTCCATTCATTCACAGTCCTTTGTGAAAATGAGAACTTTCTCACGTCTAATCTACACTGCTCCTTTACTAATGTAACTTTATGTCCTCTAGTCTTTCTATCTTTCTTAACTGAAAAAAACATATTTCTATTAATATTTTCATAACCATTCAATATTTTAAACACTTCTATCTGATCTCCTCTCAGTCTCCTGGTCTCTAGTGTTGTTAAACCGCTTTTTTTAGGCGTATTTCGTAACTAAGATCCCTCAGTTTTGGTATCATTTTAGTTGCTCTCCTCTGCACTCTTTCTAGCATATCTATATCCTTCCTGCGATACGGCCTCCACGCTTGAATACAATATTCTAAATGAGGCCTAACTATTGTCTTGTACAGCGGTATTATTAGCTCTTTTTCCTTATACGTTATGTTTCGCCTAATTAATCCAAGGATTTGATTTCCTTTTGAAGCTGCAATTCCGCACTGCTCTGAAACCTTCATATCAGCACTAATGGTTAACCCTAAGTCCTTTTCTTTTTCAGTAGTACTTAGTACAGTACCCCCCATTGTATATTCTACCTCTTCGTTCCTATGTCCTGTGTGGAGGCATTTACATTTCCCAAAATTGAACAGCATTTGCCACTTTTCAGACCATTTGATAAACCTGTCAAGATCATCCAGCATCCAGCATCCAGCGTGTGACTGTCCCCATTCATAGCCGTAGCATGTGATTGTTTCAGGTAATTAGTTAATTGATTTAACATCGGATGTGTGCATTAGTGACGGCTGCAGAAACTTACGCACAGCGACCCGAAATGCATGGGCGTTCCCAGGAACTGTGGGGTGCATTATCCTAGCCGTGTCCAGCTTGTCGGCACATATTACAATTAAGTGAAAGGAAATACCACAGTGTTTCTCATAAAACAAGAACTTATTTGAGAACAGCCGTTACAATAAGTAATTTTGGAAATAAAAATTCGCAAACGCAAAAATATTAACCTTCTTTGAAAAGTCGTAATATTGTTTTGTTGTTAGGTCACCAGTAGTAATTTGGTGTTCAAATGTTATATAAATATAATCGGGCTAGCATAGGTATGTATGTATGCAGGTATGTTAACGTTTTCCTCACAGACGGCTTGCACCTCGGGCGCCAAATTTTCAAGGATTAATCTGCGACCCCACCGATGTAACGTTCAGAGGGGTGTCGGAATAAAAGTTATAATTCGCAGCAATGTGCAACTGGGGCAAAACAACTGTATTGCCATTAAAGCTATTGTCACTTCGTATTTTGGACTGAGCCTATTTTGCGGTAAAAATGGCAATACTCTAAAAGCGGCACACTTAAACACTTATTTTACAAAACGCTCACGCGTTTGGGTCAGCAGGTTAAATACTGTTGGAATGCAGTAAGAAAACTACTTTATATATTAAAACAAGGTTCGGACCATTTTAATAGAGCTGATTCCCGGATTAAACAACGCGCACGACTATCACTTATGAAAAACAAAGTCATCTCGTCAGAGGACGGGTATTTTTGCTAGTATTTTAACACATGCATTTTACGTTTCCTCCCTGTTATCAGTGTAGTTACTGTAGGCCTGTCTTCATTTTACGTATCCTCCCTGTTATCAGTGTAGTTACTGCAGGCCTGACTTCATTTTATATTTCCTTCCTGTTATCAATGTAGTTACTGCAGGCCTGTCTTCATTTTACGTTTCCTCCCTGTAATCAGTGTAGTTACTGCAGGCCTGTCTTCATTTTACGTTTCCTTCCTGATATCAGTGTTGTTACTGCAGGCGCGTCTTCATTTTTACGCTTCCTTCCTGTTATCAGTGTAGTTACTGCAGGCCTGTCTTCATTTTACGTATCCTCCCTGTTATCAGTGTAGTTACTGCAGGCCTGACTTCATTTTACGTTTCCTTCCTGTTATCAATGTAGTTACTGCAGGCCTGTCTTCATTTTACGTTTCCTCCCTGTAATCAGTGTAGTTACTGCAGGCCTGTCTTAATTTTACGTTTCCTTCCTGGTATCAGTGTTGTTACTGCAGGCCTGTCTTCATTTTACGCTTCCTTCCTGTTATCAGTGTTGTTACTGCAGGCCTGTCTTAATTTTATGTTTCCTTCCTGTTATCAGTGTAGTTACTGTAGGCCTGTCTTCATTTTACGTTTCCTCCCTGTTATAAGTGTAGTTACTGTAGGCCTGTCTTTATTTTATGTTTCCTTCCTGTTATCAGTGTAGTTACTGCAGGCCTGTCTTCATTTTATGTTTCCTCCCTGTTATTAGTGTAGTTACTGCAGCCCTGTCTTCATTTTACGTTTCCTTCCTGTTATCAGTGTAGTTACTGCAGGCCTGTCTTCATTTTATGTTTCTTTCCTGTTATCAGTGTAGTTACTGTAGGCCTGTCTTCATTTTACGTTTCCTCCCTGTTATAAGTGTAGTTACTGTAGGCCTGTCTTCATTTTATGTTTCCTTCCTGTTATCAGTGTAGTTACTGCAGGCCTGTCTTCATTTTATGTTTCCTCCCTGTTATTAGTGTAGTTACTGTAGGCCTGTCTTCATTTTACGTTTCCTTCCTGTTATCAGTGTAGTTACTGCAGGCCTGTCTTCATTTTATGTTTCCTCCCTGTTATTAGTGTAGTTACTGCAGGCCTGTCTTCATTTTACGTTTCCTCCCTGTTATAAGTGTAGTTACTGCAGGCCTGTCTTCATTTTATGTTTCCTCCCTGTTATTAGTGTAGTTACTGCAGGCCTGTCTTCATTTTATGTTTCCTCCCTGTTATAAGTGTAGTTACTGTAGGCCTGTCTTCATTTTATGTTTCCTCCCTGTTATCAGTGTAGTTATTGCAGGCCTGTCTTCATTTTATGTTTCCTCCCTGTTATTAGTGTAGTTACTGCAGCCCTGTCTTCATTTTACGTTTCCTTCCTGTTATCAGTGTAGTTACTGCAGGCCTGTCTTCATTTTACGTTTCCTCCCTGTTATAAGTGTAGTTACTGCAGGCCTGTCTTCATTTTATGTTTCCTCCCTGTTATTAGTGTAGTTACTGCAGCCCTGTCTTCATTTTACGTTTCCTTCCTGTTATCAGTGTAGTTACTGCAGGCCTGTCTTCATTTTACGTTTCCTTCCTGTTATCAGTGTAGTTACTGCAGGCCTGTCTTCATTTTATGTTTCCTCCCTGTTATAAGTGTAGTTACTGTAGGCCTGTCTTAATTTTACGTTTCCTTCCTGTTATCGGTGTAGTTACTGTAGGCCTGTCTTCATTTTACGTTTCCTTCCTGTTATCGGTGTAGTTACTGTAGGCCTGTTTTCCTTTTTTGTGTAGTTTGTTCACACAAAATTGTTTCTTCTATGCATTTCAACTAAATTCGTGAATGTCTAGACATATATAACATGCGTAATTATAACATGTGATACGAATAAACGCGGCGCACATTAGGTCTACGTGGAACAACAAAATGGGGCCACTAAAAACTACAAACAAACAAAATTGTAAGTGGTAAAATGCGGCAACTTGCAAGATTAATTGTAAACGAGCGCCAGCTGCCAAATGCAGAGATCCACAGCAGTCAATATTGCATTGATCCGAAGAACTTCGTTGACACACTTGAAGCTGTCAAGCAGGTCGCAGGGTATGATGCTACTTCACGAAAGTACAAAACGCCTAGCCTTGCCCTCAATCTCGGCTATTCTTTGAAGAAATGTGCAAAGATTTTGCACTGTCAGGGGTTGATGGAAGAAGATGAAACGAAGAAGAAACACGGCAAGACGTTTGAGGAGCTTTATGACGTAATGCGGACAGACAGCATTTCTTCGGGTGCGCTCCAGACAATTGACATCAACAAGTTGAAGCTGCTTCCTCTGTGCGAAGATGTCCAAAACCCAGAAGATGTCCAAGACACAGCTACGAAGACAGGTGATTGTCAACGCAAGTTCCTACGCTGGATTTGACAGCTACACGCTGTGCGAAATTACAATGTTCAACCGAACGAGGGGCGGAGAAGTTCAACGAATGAAGACCACGGATGTGCAAAATGCACTGAAAGAAATGTCCGTGCCAGACAAGGAGATAGAGCTGTCCTTGTCAGCAACATAAATAAAGTTATGTAGCATAATGAAGAGGGTTGAATTGCGCGGAAAATTTGATCTGCGAGTTGCCTTAATTCTGAAGCCAAATATGCTAGACAATATTTCTACCATGGTAGAGGTAAGGAAGGCGGTCAGCGTTCACGGCAACTATCTGTTTTGCCAATCAAACTCTGAGTGGCCTTACCAAGGAGCAGATTCCCTCAGAGAATGTCTCCGGGAAGTGGCTTTAAAACAGCCGGAAGGCTTCACCTGGACCGACCCGAGAAAACACTTGGCCACACTCCCCAAGGTGTTTGAATTGTCCGAAACGTCCGAAGACCAGCTAGCGCAATGGGACATTCCATTCGTGTTCACCGCGATTTCTATCGGCTACCGTTAGACCTCGTCCTGAGAGCGAAAGTGGCCAAGTGCAGCCGTAGTGTCCCGTAGTTGGGCGAAGGCCTCAGCATGTCGTTTCCAAATCTGCCTGTCTTGCGCTATCCTCTGCCAGATGGTGCCCTTCCAAAACTCGTCTACTTCGTCTCTCCACAGTCTCGCTGGTCTTCTTCTACATCGTTTACCTTCGTAAGGTCTCCATGTCCATCGGCTGTCTCGTGGTCTGCTAATGTGCCCTGCCCAGGTCCACTTCTGTTTTCTGATTTGTTCTATCACGTCTATGACTTTGTCTTCTGTCTTATCCAGATGTTTGTTTTTCTCTCCCGATATGTGATGTTTAAGATACTTCTTTCCATCTTTGTTTGTGTGGCTGCTAGCTTGTTCTTTGCCTGGATGGTGAGTGTCGCTGGAAGTACGCATGAGTTAAATACTTGTCTCTTCAAGCAGGTTCCAAAGTTACCCATGAAGAGGTCCCGGAGTTTGGCGAAAGCTATCAGGCCGGCGGTAATCATTCTTTGAATCTCCTTGTCTTGGATTTTGTGTCTGATACTGTATCGCTGTCCCAGATAGACGTAGCTTTCAATGTTCTCTGTCTGCGTCGTGTTGATATATATTGGTGTGTCAATTTCTATCATCACTTTTGTCTTCGAGATCTTCATCCTTAGACTTTGTTTTTCACTTTTATCAGCTAGCTCCTGCAGCATGTTTTGTAGTTCTTGCGGTGTAGTAGCGTATATGACTATGTCGTCGGCGAAGCGAAGATGGCTGAGACATTCTCCGTCTATCCTCAATGCTTTCCCAGGTCAGTCTTCGGAATATGCTTTCGAGTGTTGCCGTGAACAGCGTGGGCGATATGGTGTCATCCTGTCGTACTCCTCTCTTGATGGTGATCGTGTTGCTCTTTTTTGTGCAGGTGGACTGTCACCTACCTGTTAGTGTAGATGTCTTTCAGGAGATCGATCTACACATCGTCTATCCCCTGTTCTTGAAGGGAGGTCAGTATTGTTTGAGTTTGCACCGAGTCGAAAGCCTTCTCGTATTCGACGAAAGCGATGCAGAGCGGGATATTATATTCTCGGCACTTCTCTTTCAGTTGGTTTACGACGTATATGTCGTCAGTCGTTGAGTACCTGCTTCTGAATCCTGCTTGCTCTCGTGGTTGGTTTTCGTCGAGTGTCTTCTCTAGCCTATTCTTTGTGAGAAATTTGTAGATGTTTGATAACAAACATATCGGTCTGTATTTCTTTAAGTCTTTCTTATTTCCCTTCTTGAAGAAATCAAAATGTTTGCGTTCTTCCAAGCGGTGGGTATTCGTCTTTCTGATAAGCATTTAGTTTACAGCTTAGCCAGTGTCTTCGAGATGATATCTTCTCCTGCTTTTAATGTTTCAATGTTTACATGGTCGTTGCCTGTTGTCTTCCCATTCTTCATATCTCTTAGTGCTGCTTCCACCTCCCATGGTGTTATCTCTGGTATTTCTTTCGGGTCGGTGTGAATTATGGTACTCTGTTCACTGTAGTATAACTCGGTGTAGAATTCCTCTATTCGTTCCCATGATCATATATTGGTCTTGTATTTATGTACCCTACTTGTCTAGGTGTATAATCAGTCTGCCTCGGCCTAGTGACTGTGTTCTTCTCGCTTTGTACAGGCTCTTCGATGACATATTCGTTTATCGTATGATATCTTGTTTGTTCTTCCTGGTGTCCTCCTTCACTTTCTTTTTGATGGTCTTACATATTTCTGCATAATCTATTTGTTTTTACGGTCGCCGTTTTCCACGATTTATCGTCGTTTCTTCATTACTGCTCGTGTATGTGATGATATTCTCGTCACTACATGCCTGATGATTGCTTTGGCTACACTTGTCGCTCTTAGTTGGATCATCTCAGTGATGTATTTGCTCATTGTGTCGATGTCGTCTAGTTCCTGCAGTGTCTCGAATCGATTTCGCAGTTCAATTTGGAATTCGATCTTTTTTCTTCCCATTTGTGTGGTCTCTTGTTTATCAATTTCTTCCTTTCAGCCTTGACGTCCAGTTTGATGTTACTCATTACCATTCTGTGGTCACTTCCGATGTTGTCTTGGTTGATGATAGTTACGTCAGTGACCATGTCTGGCCTGTTTGTCTGTATGTAGACAATTTCTTTCTTCGTTTCTCCATTTGTGCTTTCCCATCTCCTCAGTGCTTTCTTCTGTACATGGTATTCATGATTTTGTACTTTCCTGATGTTACCCATTCTACCAAGGTGTCTTCTCTTTCGTTTCTCATTCATAACTACAACAACACGTGCACAAACAATAACTGTTATGCCTGCATGTATACACGCAATCAACCACAATGAAGTCACCCAAACAACATAAAAAAACTGCTTACCGCACCACATTATATGAACATACATAAAATAATCTATCTTGGTTTTTTCACTGTCGATGTATCTTATTTTATGCTACTGCTTATGTCTTAGATAATAGACAACATGTTTTTGTTTTTTTTCAACAGAAACTGAACTATAATTATACCATGTGTGGCTTCCACGGAAGCTACTTTTTTCTGGTCTTAGTGGGAGTCTCCATCATCCTCATTGTACACCATTTTATATTATAATTTGTCATATTATTATTGGATGTACAGTCTGGATAAATACATCCACTTCTGTTCTGTTTTGTTTAGTTTAGTTCTGTTCACTAACTGATATCTGGGGCGGTTTACTAACTTATATGTGAGCAGTTCACTAATGATCTCATCAGCTCATAAACCTGATGTTGCTCTTTAAAATCGATTTGGCTCCTTAACAATGATGATGTATATTGAAAACTGTCGACATCAGGACGCATCACGTGTTTCACTGTTGTGTCACGGAAATAGTGTCCTCGGTTCACTGGTGTGTCATGGAAACAGTGTCCTCGGTTCAGCGGTGTATCATGGAAACTGTGTCCTCGGTTCATATGTGAATCACGGAAATAATGTCCTCGGTTCACTGGTGTGTCAGGGAAATAGTGTCCTCGGTTCGCTGGTGTGTCATGGAAATAATATTCTCAGTTCACTGGTGTGTCACGCAAATAGTGTCAACATATCGCGCACTCTGATTATCAATGTTTATTTCTTAGTCCCCGAGAGGTCGGAACGGGGTTAAACGAAAAAAACGGGTTTACCTTGCGGTGTATGTCAATACAATCACCAAACGAGATACACATCTCTCAATTCAGAGTGTCGCGAACTTCTTTCTTCAATATTTTAAGGTATTTATTGGCCTGCATAAAACGATTTCGCAGAAATCGTGAAGAAGCTAGTAATGTCTCCAACATGCTTCAAGATGCAATACTGGTGCTAAGCAAACCCACAAGAAAATAACCTGTGTATATGTGTGAACATATTTTAAATATATATATTGTCCAATGGGAGGTAAAAAACATTGTGAAGTATGTTGTTGGTACTGTTAAAACAATGAGATATTCATGTTTATTACGATATCGAAATGGTACACTTACATCATTTTCCATTGTTTCCACAATTATTCACCATTGTAAGTCTGTCTTTTATATACATCATGCAATATGTTCCTAAACAATATGTATTTTCCCATACCCATTACACGTCCTAGAGAGAATGGTGTTAGGTATAGTTTGAGTAACATATATAGTGCAGAAAATATGCTATAATTACGAGTAGAGTATTTATCGTAAAAGCAAGAACAAACTCTTTCCTATGTATTGTTTTACCAAAAGGTAATAGTACTGGAAGCACTCAAACACATACCAGGCTTTTTTCTTTTATGTATTATCATACTAGGAGTAAGACAAACAACGTACGTTGTTACCACGTATTATGGATGTCGTAATAAACTTCACCCACAGGTGTTGAAAGAAATCAGATTTTTAGGCGCATGCCACATAAAAATGACAATCCGAGTCTACGCATCAAGAAGGAAACACATATATTGCCAATTAGAGTGCCGAAGACTTCTTTCTCCAACACTTTACGCTATCATGTGACTTGTAAATGCAGACGATGGAGAAATCGTAAAGCATTTGTTGTTGACTTCCACATCCTTCGAAGCCCAGTACTGATGTTAACAAATCCTACATGAAAATTCCGTATTATCAGAAGGTTGACGGTATTTCTGAAGCCAAATGAAAGGTGAAAACGTGTTTTATGAAGATGTTGGTACTGTTGAAAATATGAGCGTTTGGTTTTCATGTATGGTTTTTTCAAAGGAAATAGTATTGGTAACATTGGAAACTTTCACAGTGTACTTTGTTACCAAAGATGGCGGGTGTCGTAATCACATCATCAAAAACGATTTAAAACAAATATGATTATCAGGCGGACATCAAAGACGTTGAAGTGGTGTTCACAATAATTTAGGCCCATGAACCACACCATATTAGCTATTGGAAGGAAAAAGAAAGAAATGTTTGAGTTAGACAATATTCTATTTTTCGGTTTGATGTACAGCTCGCCAAAAATATTTTGCCCATTAAGCAATAGTTGGGCCCCTTTTAGAATACCGCCCACACGTTGGATCGTAAGAAGGACATAGCAAGAATACAGAACAAGATGAGTAGCTGATCGTGCATTCTAAAAGGCTGAGGTCTTAGTCACGAACAATGCTGATAGAACATAGCTTACCAACTTTATAAATGAGGAGATTAAAAGTTCTACAATATAGACTAGCTAAAAAAAATTATGTTAGCATATTTACAAAAAACAATAAACGAATTAAATGTGGTCCGCCTATTCTGCCATGCGGGTCACATTACACGAATGCGTTTATTTAACTTACCTCGCTCAACATGATATGGGATATATACCGTTCGACGAGCAACCAACCTAGCGGCAAAAAGGAGGAAGTAACACAGTTAGAGTTAATAAGAACGTTTCAGATCATTGTTGGATTGCCGCGTTTACGGGTGTCTTGATTGTCTGGTTAATTACGGAAATGTATTTTTTATAACTACAACTGAAAAATGTATTCTAATTTTCTATAAAGCAACAGGCGAGCCAAATAATAAATACTGTCTTCAAGATTGTATGGAGGAGGCCATATGCATACAGGGAATAATACAGAGACCAACTAGCTAGAATTTAATTATTTTACTTATGAAAACAGACCCAAACGAATGTGGTTTGACAATCGTAGAGATGGAGCGCATAGGTGAGTTGCCATTTTTGAAACATGGAAGTGGTTGGTAGTATAAAGTTTTTTGCTGAATCATGTATAGTATCTTTGTTGTCTCTGTCTCTATCCCTGATCTTCAAACTTACCAGGGATAGAGACAGAGACAGCTGTACGAATATCAGCAATGAAGAGAAGCGACGGGACACTGGTCACTGGAGCAAAACAAGTGTTGGGTGTTTTGGAGGAGTACTTCATGAAACTACTAAACTCGGAGGAAGAAGGGGATACATCATACTGTAAGTCGAAGGAGAAACATCGGAACAATTTGGAGTGGAAGTAGGACTCAGACAGGGAAGTGCCTTGAGTCCCCTGCTTTTCATTATGGTGATGATCCTGATCAGTGGAAAGATATCGGAGCAAGAAGAACTTAAGAAGATACTGTATGCAGACGACCTAGCAGTGGTGGGTGATAACAAAGAGGAACAACAGAAAGCTTTACAAGAATGGAGTGACACCTTCAGAAAACACGGCCTCCGAATGAACCTGGAGAAGACTGAAGTAATGTGGATAGGTGAACAGGAGGTAGATCTGCATGTAGTTATTGACGGAAAGACCATTAAACAAGTGAGCAGCTTTGTATACCTGGGCGGTACAGTGTGTGAGGATGGAAGGAGTAGTAAAGAAATACAGAGGAGGGTGCAAGCAGGAGCAGCAACATGGAAGAGGGTTAAAGGCATTATGTGGGACAGAAAACTGAAGAAACAACTGAAAGGAAAAGTGTTAGAAGCCTGCGTTGTACCAGCCTGTATATATGGGTTGGGAACACTGCCACTGACAGAGAGACAGGGGGAGAAACTACAGGTGGCGGAAAACAACTGGGTCAGAAGAATATGTAGAGTAACACGAGAGGATAGAAGAAAGATGAAGGAATTGAGAGAGGAGATTGGAATGAAAAAACACCTAAAGAGGAAAGTAGCCGGTAACAGAATGAGATGGGCGGGACATGTACATAGAATGGGTGAAGACAGACTGGCGAAAAGTAGAATAGGGTGGCAGACGAAGGAGAGGAAGACCAAGGCTGAGGTGGAACGACAGCATAAAACGAGACCTGGGGAGGACATGAATGGATGGCAATTGCGGATGAGAGAGAGAGGTGGAAAGAACTGACAAGAAAAGTAGAAGAGGCTACCAAGTGACGTGGACCCCACCCCGCAAGGGAGCAAGGGGAAGAAGAAGAATACGTAGGTTATGGGTCCCTCAACTCAAATCAGCGGGATGGCAACGCGCCATCCTTGGGCAACTTGTGGGAGCTAGGCAAATCCAAGATGGCTGCCGTGAACCTAGGTCAAATTAGAAAATGTGTTACATCTTTGCACTGGAGCATACTAGGAACATGATTTGGCATATGAGGAATGCAATGGAACCATTTTCAATGATGTCCGACTATGTTCACATTCTAAATGGCCACCATTTCCACCGAAAATAGTAAAAAATCGGGCATAACTGTTGATTGGTTTATACTAGAGTGTCACGGATTAGCGAGGTCTCCGTACACTAGATGGCTCAGTCTAGTAGGGTTCTTATATATCAAGGTCAACGCATATGAGAAGGAACGGTGATCGTGAACAAGCAACAAAGAACGAGGAAAATTTAATACTTTATTACAAGATATCTTCCTTTTGGTAAATATCTCAATTAACAAAATAAACAAAATAAAGTAATCCCGTAACCAAATCTTAATAGAACATAATAAATAATAACACTGAATCTTTCGATTATCAAATTCCACTTCCTTTCTAAGGTGGATTATACCGCTATACGACCATACACTAGGCGCCAAGTGTTATCTAAGAATAACTCCCATAATATAAATACACAGTATAAGCTAGTCCTCGCGGACTCTCATTACAGTAATATGTTACAACACACACATATATTTATATATATGTGAATACTTCATGGGTAATAATACCTCACTTCAAAACACAGATAACTACCAATCATAATACAGCAAATAATAGATACATTCAATCAGAAAATAGACCTTGACACTGGGCTAGTCCCATCTCGAATACATACGAACGTTTGTTGAAGTCAACTCGCCGAGCTCAAAACACAATTAGAACGCTGTATCTCGGCCGCACGAGTGATGATGCCGGGCAATTGACGATTGCCGACGTACGCCGCGAATTCTCGAGTCGAGTCCGTTCAATGATCGCACGATCGCAACGATTGCGAAGTCAGTTGAATACGTTCAACTGAAAGACGAAACCGGGCAGTAGACGCATACCGCCGGCCGCTACGAATTCGAACGAGAGGTCTTGTTTTGTCGCAAACGATCGAGAAGTCGGATGAACGGGTTCGCGCGAATGACGACGCCTGGCAGAATACATTTACCGCCGGCCGCTACGAGTCGCATTCGGTCAAGCTTTCCGACGATATCGCTGTGAGACCGCTGTTCGAGGATGGCCCGTGCTGGGTGAGCGCGTCGCGATTATCGCTCATCGACGCAAATACGTTGGGGCCGACCGGAACGTTGTCTCAAAGTACTGCTGACGTGGCGGCATGGTTTCTTCGAAGTTCGATCGATTAGTCACTCTGGACACTGAATATTACACACACACAAAAGCTTGGGAACGTAACCCACGTTAACGATTCCCACCACGCTTTACGACTTTCCTTGCCATTCTCTTGGCAGCAGGGCAACCTGTCTAGTTCAACCCTGGATCTGTCCCAGTCCTTCGCCAGCGCCCAGATGGCGAAATGCGTACAACAAACGTTTATATAAGCAGACCTAATGACACATCATATGACAGGTTTCCATCATTTCTATTGGCTAATGTAATATACAATTCAAACTAGGCATTGTGGAACACCCTCTCTACGATTACAGTGAAACCACCTGCTTGCCTAGAAACACTAGCAACATAATACCACGCTTCACTGAGCGCATCTGCAACCGAGTTGCCGTAATTACGTAACCAGGGCGGTTGGTCAACAATATGTCTATCTACTGGCTTAACATTCCTCATTTCCCAAATTATACCTCAGGCAAGTAGATTTAACCATCTAGAAATAGCAGAAATGCTACATAGAGACAAGCTTTTGGTATCCATCCCGATGTTTTGCCATATCAGGAATTCAATGGAACTATTTAAAATAATGTCCGTCTATGTTCACATGACACAAATTCAAAATGGTCGTCATTTTTACCGAAAATAGCCAAAATCGACCATAAATTTTAATAGGATGATGCTAGAAACATGATTTTTGGTTCGTATTGAGTTCATTTGTATTTCTCCAATGATTTTGTATTTATGTGACATGGAAATAAAGCTGTTGTTAAAATTGGTACGTATGTAAGATAAAATGTGTCTACAGTTCTTCATTTGCAATGATCAGTCATCATGACGAGTATGCTAATAGCTATACATACATGTACATGTATATGGCTACTTCTGACAAGAAACATACGAAAGCTTTGCAAAATGGCATGCAGTAATCACGAATGAATTTGTATCATACATGTACAACATTTAAAAGTACAAAATTCAAAGTTCAAAGTAAGAAGTACTCAATTATACATTTCCTGCAACACAGTTAAACATAACTTGAAAGCATTTTTGTAATGACAGGTTTCATTTGGACATTGACAATGTGTATATCATTAATCAATTCAAAACCAACCGTATATGAAAGGGTTGCCATTCACATTACATTCTCATAGAAAGGTTTAGTCCCGCCATTCTCTCTCATCCTTCTTTTCTATTTTCTTTGTACTATCACATTCTTTCTCATTATCATATCTAGTGTCACTCTCAGGCTCATCATGTTTAGTGTACGGGTTGAGGCACAGGCTTCACCAACACAGAAGCAGTACGGTGTGCAGGACAATCCTGCAGACTGACAGCTACATGCATGACTGCTGCAGGCTTTCCTACAGCTTTACAGTGACAGTTGATGACGTCCATGAGGGCAGGGGGGCTGCTGGTCCTCTTGCGATGCGTGGGTTTGGCACACACACACCCCGCACCAGTGACAAACTCCCATCCATAATCAGCGATATCAACCACGGGTGGAGTCTGCTGATCTGCTGCCGTCCAGAGCATGACTTGGTAGTGAGCTCGCAGGATGTGGTAGTCCAGATTAGCGTCTGTCGGAGGAAGATATATGCAGCTTTCCCTCTGGCCCTTTTTGAGTAGAGCGCATACCTGGTAGAATCCATGCTTGTGCCTTCAGCAACACCATAGAGCGAGCAGATGAATCTTCGTCCAGTCTCCATCAACTGTTCGAGAGTAGCACCTACTTCACCGACAGTGTTGAGGCCAGAGTGGTCAGCAGACTTCAATACCCTTAGCGCCATCGCAATGCCATGGCCAGATGGATAGGACACAGTATCGCAGCCTGACAGTGCATGCATACAAAGCAGTTGGAGGGATTTCGGACCAAGGAGGAAAGAACTTTAATTGATGTTGAGGATAGCCCCACTCCATCGATCTAACTGCACACGGGCTGTCAGCTGCGTACTACACACCCAGAAGATAAGCAGATCAAAGACGTCAGTGTCATCGCAGTACAGTTTTCTTATCATTCTTCACAGCCTCCAGAAGATAACTAATGATAGTAGTATATGCTTCATTATGGCTGTACACGCCCTCCTCTCATCCAACCATCGTTACATTGTTGCCCAAACTGAATGTGGAGATAACCCTGATGAGAGCCTTCTTATTTGCCATGCTCTTCATGATGGCATCGCGCATGGGAGCTTGCTGGATATTGTGATGTTGTAGTCAAGAGCCCCTTCATCTGCACGCCGGATTCGTTCATGGTCCTTTGCTGACGGGTCATCATAGCGATCGTAAATGACCAGCACTTCTGTTGATTGGTACTAGCTGAGTTTGTCCTTCATACAATTGGCGATATCTCAAGCATACCCAGCACAGGGCCAAACGATATGATATAGAAGTTGCAGGCCATCGACGTTCACTATGTCTAGAGTTGCTGGTTGAAGATCATCCACTTTCAGTTTAGAGACGAGAGTGGATTTTTGTCCCAGTCTTCAGACATCCATATTCATCAATACTTGATGCAGGGACAACGCACTGTTCCTAGTCAAATATTGTTTGAAGTTCGACTTGCCAGTGCTGCTCTACCGTGATGAGACGACTGAATAGTGATGCCATGTCATAGAGTGTCTTATCACCTATGGCCACGCCACATTTGATTGATTCCATGGTTATGACTTTTCTTTTCATGGGAGCGTGGAAGCCATCAGGCAATGACGACCTGAAGTTTAAAAGCATGCCCTCCCCTATTTTGAGGGCTTCCTGGACGTTGACAGAAGCACTTGCCACTTTACCATTAATAATGTTATAGAGGCTTGAACTTGTAATTTTGAAAGGATGGGAATGCTTCTTCAACTCCTCGTAAACACGATTCCTGTCATCTGTATCGAGTATGCGCCTCTTCTCTCCCTCCTCATTACGCTTCTCCTCCTTCATCTCCTCATTAGCTGAGTATATGGACTCCATGGCAAGTGTGGCATGGGCACAGATGGGGCAGGACTCCACCCAAATGGCGACTTGGTCTGCTAACAAGGCTAATCCCTTCAAGTCATTTGGCATTTTGCCCTCTTTCACTTTTAATTAAGGCAGTACAAGTGTGTACCAGTACTGTGTTCTTGCCCATATACTAAAACATAGGTATACACAAAAATCGTGTCTCTGGTATATTTGCGGTAAAAATGGCGACCAATTTGAATTTTATTCAGGTGTTCTTAGTCTGACATCATTGAAAATGGTTCCATTGAATTCCTGATAAGGTAAAACATAGGGATGGACACCAAAATCGTGTCTCTATCGTAAACCAAGCAAAAGGTATGCTCGCTTTTGGCTATTTTCGGTTAAAATAGTGGCCATTTACATTTTTTGTAATGTGAACATAGTCGGACATCATTGGAAATTGTTCCATTGAATTCTTCATATGCCAAAACATGTGTATAGACACCAAAATCATGTTACTACCATGCTCCAGTGCAAAGATGTAACATATTTTCTAATTTTAACTAGGTTCCCGGCAGCCATCTTGGCTTTGCCTGACTCCCATAAGTTGCCCAAGGATGGCGCGTTGCCATCCCGCTGATTGGAGTTGGGGGACCCATAACCTATATGGTTCAACAACAAAAACTTACTCTATCAATCATTCTCTGATTCCATATTGAACATAGTAGGGCGGCAACTCGACTAGCAGTGGTACAGTGACTAGGGCTTTGGACTCTCGACCGAGAGAACCCGCGTTCGAATCCTGTGCTGCGGTGTCGAACATTAGGCAAAGTTGTTCACTCTACGTTGTTCCAGTTCATTCAGTTGAATGGCTGGCTATAGAACGTGCTGGCTATTGGTGTACGAATAGGCTTCGCGCATTAATTGCAGCGTGTTTGAATGCTTCCCAGAGTAGTTGAGATGGTATTCGATTGAATAGGTCTGCCATGGTGTAAAGTGTAAAGCGCTTTGAGCAGTCCTGAGGACTTGATACTGCGCTATGTAAGGTCTTACCTTTTAGAGAGAAGGAGATTAAGAGCAGATCAGTTAGAAGTGTTTAAGACATTGAAATAAGATTTGTATTATGAAAACATTGACAGAACTAGTTTTAATTCACATTAGTGGGACAGAACAACGTGGGAAAATAACGTAAGTATATGAATGTTAATAACGCCTGACACATGCAGACTAAGGCAATAAAGTAAATGATAAGCACAAAACATGAACGTGCATGCACACTTTCTTCATCGCCGCCACCCATAACGACAATAATGAAAGACTGAAGACAGTTCATCGAGTTTGTTGTGGAGGGAGTGTGCTTTGGAGAGGGTGATAGCAACGGTAATAGGGACACGTAAGCACTTTTCTTCAGTCTGTTTCTCACACCTTCTCAGAAACCAGATTTCTTGTTGCTCTTCCGTTTGCGTGTTGTTTCAGGTAAGTCAATATCAGGATGGGGGCGGTATGTCACTGCTGTGTCGCAAACTCAGTAAGGCCTCCCGGCTGTATTGTAGAGGTGTCATGGCGGCCCCATGACGGACCTCACCCAAACCAGACGATGAACTCGGTAATACATTCACCTCGCAATTAAGGTCGCGTTAGCACAGTGCAAAATTAGTTCCGCATGCAATAAGGTATAGCAAATTAGTCCCGCCAATTCGGTCACCTCGCTATTCCGGTAACGATAGCCTAATCCCATGGGAGATCTTAAATATGTCGTTCCACTTATAGAAAAACTCACCTGTCCTCCAGATAACAAGTTATTATGCTATTAGCATCCTCTTACAACTAGGCCAGTCTCATTCTTCTAGTTGTATATACATCCTTATCAATTGTAGGCATTTGCGATTATGTCCCTTTAATGTTCACATTTTATATTCAAATTGAAACAGTTCAGGTGAGCTCCTTACGAGCCAGATTGCTAGACCATCAAGGAATATTACTCTTTATTTAATAAAGGCTGCTCTATGTTATGCACATTTTAAAATGAGGCCTATCCCAACTTGATTATAAACTATACACTTGGGGAGGGCTGCGTACAATGCATACAATTAGTCTACTTTAATTACTAATTGTATGGAATCTGCCAACATTCGTGTGGTAGGCATCAGCAGCGCCCTCTACGGTACATACACGGCGATTCTTAGCGATGGCAACATCGGCAACGAAAACGATGTGGAAGGAAACGACGATTCGTCCGACACCGCCCTACGGCGCATGCGTCTTAATACGATGTCCGAAAGACGCGAACTACACCGTGGTTGACTTACAGATTGCCTGCAAAAACCGCACGGACTGTCGACTTAGGTGAGCGATATTTTGTGGTGATTTACAAACTTTATTAAGTCAAAATCGACGAAACTGTAGCTGACCAGGCAGTACTGCGATCACCGGCTAGCTCGATCTTCAATTATGTTACGATTACACAGCCGTCTATGTCAGTAACAGTACCTCAACTCGGGTGAGCGATACTAGGGTTTGATTATTAATGCCGTCCTCTGATAATTCGCTAAACATTAAAATTCACCTATTTTTTTATTATACATTATTAATCCGGGGATTCATCAGCGGTTCAGCACCCTTCCCGTGTCGCGCTCTCTCGTCGCGTTTTTCTCGGATCTTGATATCAGAAGATGGGGAAGGGTGCTCTCGCAGATTTTTCGCCGGAACTTCACCGGTTCGCTGTCTCGAAGACGGGGGGGAATGCTGTCCATAATATTTGCCTATATTCTGGGAGATACTCCCCAAATCCGGGAGACTCCCGGATTTCACAGGAGAGTTGGCAGGTATATTTTTATGCAAAAAGACTAGTGATATCCGAATATGTTGTAAGTACCTACGTCAATAACAGCGCTGACCTTATACGCCGCGTATATTTTGCAATCAAATCTCCTTGTGTCCTTGTTTATACACATACAGAGATAGCATTCATCAGCTCCTCTCCCACTCATATACACACGCACGCTCGCACAGACATGCACACACACACATACACAAAAGACACGCACGCACGCACACACTCGCGCAGCCTTTCACCCATACTAGCGCACGCGCACTCACCCACACACGCTCACGTTCACTCACACGTACGTACGCACGCACTAGCGCGCCTTCTGTATCGATCAAACTATGAAGAAGGAAAAGTGACGTGCGATGACATTAAGTAGCGATGAACACGTTAGTCTATGGTACGCTTATACTAATCGCTAATTGTTATGTTCAGGTACTCGGGGTTGGTGAGCGGCAGCCCAGATGGTGTGAGAAAGTACGTGTCTCAGACCGACAGCAGCCTACAGATCTACGTCGGGAGATGTCTTCGAGTTCTCAGGGGACATCACCGCCGATGAAAGAGAAGACTACGGTTTCGGGCTCTTCCGTGCGTCTGCTCCGGGAGATCTTGCTTTCTATCGAGTGATAATGCAATGCAAAGCGAGAGCTCGGAGTTCTGCGGCGAGATTTGACTGCTGATAACGCTTTGACACTGTCATTATGTTTCACGTGTGACGATTTAGTGTAGGACAAATACGTGGGGTCAGTTGTCACCAGCCACTTCAACGTGGGTATTAGGTTGCAATACTATGAAGTGGAGTTTTCTACCCTTTTGGATTCCACACATCATTTAGCGTTAACATGTTACATCAGTTTTGTTCAAATAGATCCAGTAGTTTTTTATTTATTGCTAAAATCGAAGCAGACTTTTAAAAAGCAGCAACATGTTGCGAGACAATGTCATTTGAACTATTGTTTTAATCCGTGGATTAGTAAATGTTCGTAATACAAAACTGATGGGATGTTAACTTAGACAGCTATTTGTGGCTCGTAGCCATAATAGGCCAATTGCGACGTATCACCCGCTTCGCTGTGGCGGGTCACATTTTGATGTAACAACATATTGTATTTCCGGATTCTATGCTTATAACGGATCAATTACGGTTCTTGCTACACATACCTCAGAAGGGCGGGATACACATAGATAAAAGGGTCGAACTCTCGATAAGCCAAAGGGCTTCCTTGTCCACCTGCTACCTAGTGTTAATTCCCTGGGTGGCAATCTTGTTAAATTTTGTTAAATCAACATTCACACAGTCTTATCTCCAACGCGTCACGGTGTTAGAATCACTTTCACGTTTGCATACACATCATACTGAAAATATTGTTAATCCATTTGTTCATACGACTGACATCTATTTAGTAATTTATAGACGTGTATTACTGGTGAATGATATCACTATATGTACCAAGCATAAACTCGCAAGCGGTGTGTTAACAACACCAGTATTTGTTGTAGTAATACAATGAAGTTCAGTGGATACCGCAGTATTACTATGGTACATTCCGGTAATGAGATTTGAATGAACAAATCCTGTAGAAGACTGTTTAGATGTGCGTGTCGTCGTGAATGAGCGTCCACTGCCGCAATGTCATTTGAATACATTTGGTATACGTCGCTAGGAATACGTTTTTCCTCTACCATCGTGCGATGTGGCCAACAATAAAAATAATTGGTTTGGGCTTCCCTTGTTTCTTCGTTTTATTTAGCAAAACGGCAGATGAATAATATATTATGTTGGTACGATAGGGAAAATAGTATCAATAACAAATCGTCAAGAAATATTTAAGTTTATTTAATGTTTGGAAATTGAGGATTTATACACATGAAGTAGAACCATGGATGAAGATATAAAATGGGCGATATTATTCTCAGTACAAACATAACATATATGGACTTAGGAGGAACGATTGGTGCTGGCTCGAAAGCTTCAGGCGGTTTCAGATGGGTTGTTAGGAGGAATGTAACGCATATACGTCGGAATGTGGTGAATCATCGGATTGTGACACTCACTAAACACCTTTCAACTGCACACGCCTGGAGGCGAACACAAATTTCCAACTGCATCCTAGCGTTGGCGAAATATTTGGAAGCTAAGTCCTTCTCCAGCCCCCCACCAAAATATCGGGGGCTGATTCCCCCGATTCCATCACCTACGTAACAAACAGAGAACATATATAATTATGCATATACAGATGTATTATGCAGTAGTTGGGCCCATTTCAAAATAGACACATACACACACACTGGATGCTATATTGGATGTTATATTTACCAACACTAGACATGAGAAGTATAAGAGTTATAAGACACAGAATTATAAAAAGGTAGCACATTTATAGAATATTAAGCAAATTAGAGGATTTGAAGTTGCGTAAGTCAAGGAAGAGTGTACGCTAGATATAAGAAAGTAGACATTCTCACAGAGTGCCGCACAGTTATAAAAATGGAACACACTATCTATTGATGGTATAAATGCTACAAGTGGGAATACGCTTAGAACACAAATGACAGACGGTTTACAATTAGATTAATAATCGGTGGACTAGCGAAACGCGAACTTTTGTGTCCTTTCCCATATGATCTGTCGTTTTGCTTTTGATGGCAATCTTGTATAAAAACTCCCGTGAGCACCTCAGATCCCACCATGAGCATAACACGGATAGACCACATTACAAATAAAAAAATACTCAAACATGCCGAACATGGAATAACTTTTTATACAAATAAACTTCAGTTCGACAGGTTATGTGCCTCGCATGGATGAACACAGACTTCCAAAACAAACTCTATTTTCACAACTGTCAGAAGATAGCCTGCGTAGAGGCGCGTCCCCTGGGTAGCGGATGGGGGAAACCCTTAGCATGAGGGGTTGCACCGGATAAAACAGAAGAAGGTGCCTAGGACCAAACTTACCATAGGAAAAGGACAACTCTGATTACAAACCCGGGCAGGCCCAGCTCGTTAACCTTGGCAGGTAATCGGCCTAGGAGAAGAACAACTCCGATCTCAAACCACCTGCTGTCTCACAGGTTGATGGTACATTGGTGCTAGAGGCTAGGCCCACCGCTTATAACTGTGGTTGGCGGAAGGAAGGGCATCCGGCTATAAAAATCTAAGTGAAACCCCTAAATAAGGCTGGATTAAATAGAGTGAATGCCCGTGCTAGGGCGTATCCTGTAAGCGACGCGCGAGACCCCCGCCCGAGCTCAGCGATAAATGGACAAGGGCTACCGGCGGAAGGACGAAGGCGGAAGGAGAATGAGGAATATTAAACTGAATGTTGGGAGCATGACAGGAAGAAGTGGAGAAGTAGTACAATTGATGCTAAAGAAGAATCTGCAAGTATTGTGCGTACAGGAAACAAAATTGAAAGGGAGCAAAGCAAGGGAGACCGGTGCCGGATACAAACTGTACTACCATGGAGAAGATGGGACGAAGAATGGAGTAGGAATTGTACTATCTGAAGATCTGAAAGACAGAGTACTAGCAGTGGAGCGACCGTGCGATAGAGTGATGAGAGTGAAACAAGAGATCGGAGGAGAGTGTGGAATGTTGCTATGCACCACAAACTTGATGCACAGAAGAGGAAAAGGAGGAATTCTGGGAGCACATAGATGGTGAGATGCAAGCTGTACCAAGTTGCGAGAGAATAGTGGTGGCAGGAGACCTAAATGGACATGTCGGAAGAGATCGGACAGGATATAATGGCGTACACGGAGGACAGGGAATAGGGGTCGCAAACGAGAGTAAGGCATAAAAATACAAGACTTTGCTACACCAAACCAGCTGAGGATACTGAATACAGTCTACAAGAAGAGAAGGAACAACCTTGTAACATGTAACAGCGGGGGACGAAAAACCCAAATTGACTACATCATGGTGAGGAAAAAGCATGCTAAGGAATCAAATAACTGTAAAGTACTACAATCAAAGGCCAACACCAAGAAACACAGGGTACTAGTTTTTGAACTGGAGGTGAAGAAAACAAGACAGAGGAAAACAGTGGGAAGGAAACAGATCAGATGGTGGAAGCTAAAAGACGACGATGTGAGAGAGAACTTCAGGATAAATATAGTGGAGAGACTATCAGATAAAGATGTAGTAACAACGGAGAACGTGGAAGAATGGTGGGAAGAAACTGCGGAGCAGATCAGGACGTGTGGGGAGGAAGTATATGGGAGATCAACGGGGAAGAAGAAGCCCGGAGTAGAAAGCTGGTGGTGGAATGTCGACACTGAGAATGCAGTTAAAGAAAAGAAAGACAGACTGAAGAAATGGAAACGAACAGAAGCAAAGATAGACAGGGCAGAGTACAAGAGAGCGAAAGCAGCGGCTAAGAAGGTGGTGGCAAGAGTGAGAGAAGAAGCAGTAGAGAGATTGTACGACAACCTAGAAACAAGTGATGGTCAGACGGACATCTATAGAATAGCAGCAGCTAGGGACCGTGCAGGAAAGGACATAGGCCAGATACGTACAGTCAAAAATTAAACGGGAGAAGTATTGATGAAAGACGTTGACATCAAAGAGAGATAGGGCCAAAACTTTAACTGGTTGATGAACGAGGAAAACCGGAGAATAGAAACCGATGAGAGGGGTGTGAATCAACGAATGGTAAGGAATATCAGTGACGAAGAAACAGAGAAAACACTCAGATGGATGAAAAGTGGGAAGACTGTAGGAGCAGATGAAATACCAGAGGAAATGTATGGGCAACTTTAGTGTAAAATTACTATGCAGACTATTCAACTGTGTCATGACTTCAGACCACATGCCATCGGTTTGGCGACCGAGCTTACTGGTCCCAATCTTCAAGGGAAAAGGTGACATTCAGGAGTGTAAGAACTACCGAGGGATCAACCTCCTGACGCACACCTTTAAGATATGGGAGAGAGTCATAGACAAGAGGATGAGAGAATGCACAAACATACATGAAAGTCAGTTTGGGTTTATGCTAGGCAGGAGTACCACATATGCGCTTTTCATTATCAAACAAACAATAGAGAAACACAGGGAGGGGCAGAAGGACATCAGATTGGTATTTATCGACTTGGAGAAAGCATACGATCGGGTATCAAGGGAGGAGATATGGAGACGTGCGAGAGAAAGGAATGTACCGGAAAAGAACACCAGACCGATACAGGATATGTACCGGGGGTGTGAGACAAAGGTACGCAGTGTGGCTGGTGAAAGCAGCAACTTTGGCATAAAGGTTGGGTTGCACCAAGGATCTGCATTTAGTCCATACCTGTTCCTTATATTGATGGACGTCTTGACGGAGAAGGTGAGAAAAGATGCACCAGAATCAAGGATGTTCCCAGATGACATTATGCTGTGTGGAGGAAAGGAGGTAGACATGACAGAGTACAAGGAGACGTGGAGGAAGGCACTGGAAGAGAGAGGTATGAGGGTTAGTCGACCGAAAACACAATTCATGGACTTCATGTTTGAACGGAATGAGGAGATAGACAGACCAACTGTAAAGATACTGGGAGACGAGCTGGAAAAAGTGACACACTTCAAATATCTAGGGTCAGTCGTGGAAGAGACAGGAGGCATGGAAACGGAGATCAAACAGAGAGTGAGTGCAGCTTGGAGAAATTGGAAGAAATGCAGTGGAGTGTTGTGCGACAGGAGGCACAGTGAAGTTGAAGGGGAAGATCAATAAAACAGTAGTCAGGCCAGCAATGCTGTACGGGGCTGAAACCTGGGCAACAACGAAAGGACAAGAAGCAAGGATAGAGATGAATGAGAAGAGGATGCTGAGGTGGATGTGTGGAGTAACAAAGAAAGATAAGATCCTAAACGAATATATTAGAGGAGCAACGAGAGTGACACAAGCATCCAAAAAGATAAAAGAGAAACGATTGAAATGGTATGAGCGTGTGATGAGAAGGGAAGAGGAGCACATAGTGAAGAGAGTGCTAAACGCAGAGATAGCAGGAAGAAGAAGGAGAGGACGACCGAAGACCAGATGGAAAGACACATGCAGAAGAGACATGGAAATCGTGGGTCTGAGTGCAGATGTTGTGATGGACAGGCCGACATGGAGAAAGAAAATTACCAGCCATACCGACGACCCCAGATGATGGGAAAAGTGAGAGAAGAAGCGAAAGAGAGAAGGAACAAGAAACAGAGGACTCCCCAAACGATGATACAGATATATGCTAAAACAAAACTAGCACTGTTTTTCGTGCTCACAAAGCGCTAAATGATTTCACATAGTGACCGGCTATCACCTACTAAAACTGCATTTTATACACTAAACATTTTTTTATAAAAACTATTTTGTATATTTTGTTAAACATTGTCGCATTTACGTAGCGTTTTTTAATAACGGTTTCATCGACCTTAATCATCCTTCCGTCAATAACTATCCGTAACGTCACGTACTGTTCCACTTTCCACATCACCTTGGTCTTCTTAACGTTCACTCCGATGCAATGCTTTATTAAAGGGATGTAGTTTGTTCGTCTACCTGGAATTCTGCTGTATTGCCCATGGGAAAGCGAGCATCGTTGTTTACTATTTGAAAATGCACCCGCGGTCGTGCCTTCAAATTGCCACCATTATTATGAGCTTACAAAACCCAACTTGGCGGGCAGTACACCTTCAACATAGTTAGTATAGTTAGTCTTAAGAACTTTGTATTAATTAATAAATGAAAAACTAGGAACGGACCGTCTCCTTTTAAAATGCTATTACTTTCTTTGCATACTGTTCACTTCTTATAAAGTGTGAAATTTCTAAAGAATAAACTTCGATTGAAAGGAACCCGGTGGCTCTCTTTTTAATACAAAGAAATTGGGGGTGGGTCGAATTTAATTGTTGAAGTTTTGGGAATTGGTCAATTTACAATGTTTTGACAAATGTCAAATTAATTTTGTAATACAAAGTTTCGTCAGATTTCAGTGGACATAATTGGATCCTAGGTCATGTTTAGTGAGTTCTTACGCTATCTGCCGGCTTGACTAAGACTAAGGTATGGGTTGCTTAAGAGGAGGGCCAGATTAATCCTGACTAGCGTCATCGCTCTACGGATAATGGTCTCACGTTTCAATACAAATAATGGGGGTGTTGAGGGTTGGTCAATTTACGATGATCTGAGTTATGTCAATAAAGTATTTTGTATTACAAAATAATTATGGTTATTTTTGAGAGCACGTTGGATGTAGATAAAATATAAATAATTCAGTGTACATTATTTTGCACTGAGCTGGTTTTCGAATCAGAGTGTGTCCCATACATTCCCCGTCTACACCCCCACCCCTTAACAAATAATGACCGCTCCGAAGTTTCCAGCTATACAAAGGCATGGACGTCCCTTCGTCCAGATTCGAACAGATTTATGGCGTGCAATGCCGTGCAAAATCTGGTAATTCAGCTAATGTTATGCCACAGTCATAACTCTTCCAACCTTCACGCTGACATCCATTAGGTCCTAATTATGAGTTGATTGGTTAAATAAAACGAAGAAGCAGGTAAACCATAAACTGGAATATTGTTATTCATCAACCCCATCACACGATAGTAAAGGGAGACAATAGTCACGCAAAGCATTATATTGTACTTGCTAAGAGAACACAAAACAGCGAGTAGAGACATAGTTGCGTTGTCTGCATATTCGTTATAACGAACTCATCGAATAATAAGATTATTCCAACTAACTTTACCAGAATATCTCTTGAAATCCGATATTATGATAGTCGATGCAGATATTTAGTATTGTTAATATTTAAACCATAAGGGAAACAAAACAAACATGATTGCCAAGAAGACTTTTTTCTGATTCAGGCTATATACACTTACACAGTGTCAAGTGTTACCAATGATATGAGTTACGCACAACGAATCACAAACTTGCAGAGGGAGAATAATAGGTGAAGTCAACAATCAAAAATGTGACATAGTATTCTAAAATGATTAGTATAGTACAACCTCTCACAAATACAATAAGTAATGCAATGTAACATCAAGTAATGAATCAAACAAACAAAGTAAACTCTTACGATGATTGGTTTCATTTCATGAATAATAACTTGGATATATTGCTGTGAGAGGCTCCACATAATTAATAGTTGTACTTTAGTAATACAAACAAAATCGCCTCTGAACTAGAAGGTACGCATTCCATATAATACGTTACAACAAAAAATCCCCAAAATATATACCGAGTTAAATCATGAGTAACAATAGTAAGACGTAAGAAAGTAGAGACGTATTATACTATAAATATAGATGGCTAAATACTACCAACACATATACGCACAAGTACATAATTTGACAATCCCGCGCAAATACGCCGATTTCCCATTTCACACAGCAGTTTACACATCTCTAAATCGAACACCAAGTGAAAGTACTCATCAGGTACTATAGAGGTAATTCTGACGTCGGCGTTCTAGTGGTAACGTCACCTGTGCCACTGCAATAAAACTGTGCGAGGATGTTCCAACCCTTCCTTCCGCAATCCCTCAACACGCGATTGAACGCCAGTTCTCCTGCGCCCGTTGCATGGTAGAGGCCGATTCCGTAGTCCTCTTTCCCGTACACAGCGCGTTTCACTCGTGGACTGGTGTCACCTTTCCCCGAAGACTCGACGTCATCTTCCTCCGAGAGGACGCGGACCTGGATGCTGCTGTCTGTATTTGACACGTACTTGGTTAACCCGTGCGCGCGGTCGTCCGTTAGCTCGGAATAGCTGAAAACAACAACGATTGGTAGTTAATCAAACAGACAATGAATACATCAGAAGGTTATACATTATGAGCGTACAACGTATGGTATACTCTCGGTAAGCCAAAGCTATCCCTATCCACTTACCCGATCAGTGTTTTGCTCAGGCCGGCGATGTTGTTCAATCTTGTTTTTTTATAAATCTCCCTAAAATATATTATTTACTACATTAAAGCGTATACGAATGTATACAGCTGCACAACTTTATTTCGATCAAAGAACAACAACTCAAGAAGCGTCCCCACCGGAAACCGGAAGTTCATCGACCACATTAAGGGTGCCGACAAAGGGGGTGCAAGACTTGCAGACCTATCGCACTAGAGCGTTCTGAATACATCGTTCTGGAAGTCTGACTTGACGTCCCGATCTCGTTTGATTGGTAGCAGGATCCTGTGCTGTCACTGCGGTAGTCAAAACGGCCGCAGGACGTCCACAAGGAGGTCGATTGGCTGTCTCAACCGGTTTCACCGGATCGAGAAACGCAGGCTTGAGACAATCGATGGCAACTCTGTCATGTCGATTGCCGAAATCGAGAAGGAACGACTTCTCGCCGTGTGCTAAGACCTTGTAGGGCCCCTCATATGGTGGCGTCAGAGGCGGGCGGTGCCTGTCTCGACGGACAAAAACGTAACGACTGGTTGCGAGTGTAGCTGGCACAGATGACGGTCTTATACCATCCGGAATAGGAGGTCGAGGCGCCAGCCCGCGATTTGTCTCACGGAGTCGTGGAAGGAAGTGAGTTACCTCTTGTGTTCCTTGGTCGCGTGGTAAGAAATCACCTGGAACAGTTAGTGGGGCTCCGTAAACCATCTCAGCTGATGAACATTCCAGATCCTCTTTAGGTGCAGTGCGAATACCAAGCAGGACCCATAGCAGTTCATCGATCCAGTTAGGACCATTAAGGCGGGCCATGAGAGCAGATTTTGAGATGACGGTGAAACCCTTCCACTAGTCCATTGGCCTGAGGATGGTACGCGGTTGACAAATGCAGACGGGTACCATAGAGCTGTGACAAAGCCGCCCACATTTCTGAAGTGAACCGCCACCCTCGGTCTGAAGTCAGTTCTGTCGGAACCTCAAATCGAACAATCCAGTGGAATGCAAGGGCCTTCGCACACGTCGTTGTCTGCGCATCGACCAGAGGAATGGCTTCTGGCCATCTGGCGAACCTGTCTACCACGGTGAACCGATACCGACAACCTTGTGAAGGCGGAAGAGGACCCACGAGGTCGACGTGGATGTGATCGAAACGGCGTGTCGTTGGCACGAAGTGGCCCATGGGGGCCGTGGTGTGTAAATGCATTTTGGCCGCCTGACAACGGAGGCATACCTTTGCCAAAATGCCGACCTGCTTCTTAAGACTAACCTGTCCGCGACCATCTTCTTGCTTGCTCAGATGGACGGGTGAGAAAAGCCATGGACAGCATCGAAAACTGTACGCTGCCAGGTGCCAGGGACGAGAGGCCTGGGTCGTCCGGTAGAGATATCACAACAGATGGACTCACCGCTGGGGTCAAGTGGAATGTCACGGATTACGAGGCCAGTGGTGGCTGTGCGGACGGAGGTAATCCCTTCGTTTGCTCGCTGAGCTGCTGCCATGGCTTTGTAGTCCTCCCCCAGGATGTGGTGAGGTGATTGAAGAGATTCCAGCTCTTGATAAAGTGTCTGCAACCGTACTGTTCTTGCTCTCGATGTGGCGAACATCTGTTATGAATTCTGAGATGTAGGCCAATTGTCTCTGTTGCCTCGGATACCACGGATCGCTTGCTTTGGAGATGGCGAAAACCAAAGGCTTGTGGTCTGTGAAAAGCCTAAATGCGCGACCTTCTAGGAAGAATCGACAGTGTCGAATAGCCAAGTAGGCTGCCAATAGTTCACGGTCGAACGCACTGTACTTTTGTTCCGGAGGTCGAAGCTTGCGACAAAAAACGCCACCGGTTTCCAGGAGTCGATGTTTTGCTCCAGGACAGCGCCAATTGCTGCTCCTGATGCATCCTTTGTCAGGGCTGTGGGTTCATCGGCATGTGGGTGTACGAGCATAGTGGCATGCGCCAGAGCCTCCTTGGCGGCAGTAAATGCTTGCTCGAAGTCCTTTCTCCACTCCAAAGTGGTGGGTTTGCCTGCCAATGCATTATGACATGAGCCGCCTTTGGGACGAAGCGGTGATAGAAATTCACCATTCCAGCAAACTGCTGGAGTGCCATGACAGTTGTAGTCCGTGTAAAGGTCTGAATAGCTTCCACCTTAGCGGGGAGGGGGCGGCCCCTTGACTTGTGATTCGTAGGCCCAGATAGTCGATAGTGTCTGTTCCAAATTGGCATTTGCTTACATTGACCACTAAACCGTGAGAGGCCAGGCGGTGGAAAGCTGTTCGCAGATGGTCTTTGTGTTGATCTACGGATGCAGTGCCAACCAGGATGTCATCCAAGTAGACAAAAACAAACTCGAGTCCGCTGCAGACAGTGTCCATAAGTCGTTGGAAAGCTTGTGCTGCATTCTTGAGGCCGAAAGGGGTCCGCAAAAACTCAAATAGCCCAAAAGGCGTGATAACGGCGGTCTTACTGATGTCCTCTGGGGCCACAGGAATCTGATGGTAACAATGCACCAGGTCGATCTTCGAAAAGAAAGTAGCGCCTGCAAGTTGCGAGGAGAAGTCTTGAAAGTGTGGAACCGGATATCGGTCGGATATCGTGACATCGTTCAAACGTCTGTAATTCCCGCAGGGCCTCCAACCACCAGAGTCTTTCAGCACCATGTGTAAGGGAAATGACCATGGGCTGTCTGATCGTCTTATGATTCCCATTTTATCCATCTTTCTGAATTCTTCCTTAGCAACCGCAAGTTTATCTGGTGGCAACCTGCGGGCCCTGGCGTGAACAGGTGGACCTGTTGTTGGAATTAAATGTTTCACTCCGTGACGAGCTGAAGGGCTTGAAAATGAGTGCCGGATGGTTCGAATGTTTGAGTGTAGCACTTGTGAACGAAGTTGCCTTTACCAAACGTCGGCTTTGGAGATCAACCATCAATCCATTAGCCTGAAGAAAATCAGCTCCAAGTAGCGGCGTCTTCACATCGGCCAGAATGAAGGGCCATGTGTAGTGGTGGTTCGCTAAACATAGCGACATCGTTCTGGTCCCGTATGTTGCGATAGTCGATCCGTTGGCAGCTACAAGAGAAGGCGTACTGGAGCCATTGTTGGTGACCTGATGAGAGGCGGAGAACACACTGACAGCTGCCCCTGTGTCGACAAGAAATCTAGTAGCGGAGTTATCGTCATTGAGATATAAAAGGCTGTTACGTTTGCCGGCCGCTGAAGCAACTACTGAAGGCCGGCTTGATCGTTTCCCGAAAATATGCACGGGACATTGCACCCTCTGGCTGCATTGCCAAATCGTCGATGGTAGTAACATACTTCTTTAACTTGCGACTTCGTGGCCGGAGTTGCGGATTTCGGTTTCGTCATGGCCCTTAACCTTTGGTTACGCGGTAGACGATCTACAACGAGGTTCTGGTCCATGATGTTTGAGGCAATAGCAGCTGCTGGTTGTCCTCTCGCTTGCAAGAGCTGGTCGGCACTCTTGGCCAGGGTGCGCATATCATAAAAACTGACCGTTGCTAGCTGAATGTCCTCTGGCATACATTTCAAGAAGACACTCTCGAACAACATGCAGGGCTTGTGGTTACCAAGGATGGCCAGCATCTCTTCCATCAGCTCAGACGGTTGTCTATATCCTGAACATTGGATGTCTAAGAGTCGGTCGGCACGTTGTCGCCGCAATAGGCCGAAAATTCCCGTTAGTCTTCGCTTGAGGTTGTCAGCTAGCGTCGACTACTCAGACTCCGCAATGAGGCGCCGCGGTTTGTCTTCTACAGAGTTTAGGGACATTTGCCAATCACACCGTAACGAAACATCGAATATTATTGGCTACCGCAAAAGACGGTAATCAATTAAATTGAGTCTCGTGCTAAGTCATCAAATGACAGCACCTTTCTTTCAGTTATAATGTCAAGTTTTCCCAATACATTTTGTGTACCTTTTATTTTCTGAAAAAGTTATTAAATCGCATTAAATATATAATATTTGAATTCTACGAAATTTGCAGAAATGAAGTGCTGCCCTCTGACGATGACATTAATACGGGTATTCTCTATATCAGTAACCAGACTCTCTTTCTTAATGATGTCATGCTGCCGGGCGCCAGACGGATGGGGAGACTAAATGTAAGTTGGATGCTGTTACTAACATGAACGGCTGCGAAATCGTAAAAAAATTGTGATCGAGCCAGCCGGTGATCGCAGTACTGCTTGTTCAGTTACAGTTTCGTCGATTTTGACCTTATTAAATTTCCAAATCACCCCAAACATCGCTCACCCAAGTCGACATTCCGTGCGGTTTTCGTAGGCAATCTGCAAGTCAACCTCAGTGTAGTCCGTGTCATTCGGACATCGTATTAAGACGCATGCCCCGTATGCTTTCATGCCGATGCTTCGTTTCTTCTGTGGACGCGTAATTATTTCATTCAGTATCGCCGTGTATGTACCATAGAGGACACCGCTAGGGGAGCGACTGATGCCAACGATTTTCATCTTGGGAGCGTCCGGAGTCTAAATGAAATATCGACAGTTTCTTAATTATTTATAAACAAATGTTAACAAAATCAACATGGAAAACCCGGACATTCTGCCGAAACAGATCTTAGAAAGAATGTAGGAATGTGTTATTATACGGAGACTGAATACCCAGAATTAAGCAACTCATCGGTCACCGCATTCAAAATGCAATTGTTTTAACACCGCATGACCACCAACAGCTGCGACAGAGAACATAGTGTATAGCATTGTGTTTGAACTGGCTATATTCAGTCATTAGTTTGGAATATGAAATACATATCAAATGGGTCCATTGTAATCGTACTATGGTCTCGTCCGATTACGTGTGCGACTACGCCACCGATTCGTACAGTTGATTTTGATGTAAGTACTGGTCGGTTTAATATACGAGTACATACCAGAACAGTCAACCTAAGGGCGCATACTTCCCTCAGAGCAGGCGGGTTCGGGTACCAGCTGTCGTCGAAACCCGGACGCATCTCGACGGCGTTTAGAGAGCCATAGAGACCCGGTCGTAGCGGTGTTTTGGCCAGCATGAAGTGATTGTCGGTCGGCGTAGAGGCATAGCACCCACCGTGCCACGTCAACTTCCGGTACACGGGACCATTGGGGGCAGTAGGGAACGCAGGGGTCAGTTCGAAGCCGTTAACCCTATTGATGAAGGAAAACCCGACTGGGAGATAGTGAACAGGATGGACAACAACCGGACCAGCAGTTTCGAGACGGACGATGACTCTCAGGCCGCACATCACTTTCAAACAACCTCTGCCGTTCTTGTCGGTGTATGCTAACGTACGACCGATGAAGAGTCCGTTTTCCATCAGGTAGGCCGAGACCGTTTCACCGGGCAGTGGAATGGCGAAGTTGGCGCCGTAGTAGACGTTGACAGCGAGGGTACAAAGACGCTCACGGTAGACCGCTTTGTTTAAGTTGATGTACGGAACATACGGTGGAATTTCCGTCTCGCCCTCTACTACTGTGCCGTTACCGTTATCTCGTCGACGTCTGCGACTACCGGAGTACGTAAACTGTCCAGATTTGATCCAACCTCCGCTTTCTGGGTCGAGAATACTAAGGAACACAGATTCACCCGGCTGCATACCCAGTGCAGCGCCATCAAAATTCATGGTCGTCTTGCCACTCAAAAAGACCTCGTTGCCGTTGGAGTCTTCAGCGACCAAAGTGACGACCCCAAACGTCTGCAGCATGCGAGTTTCGCCCTCTTCGTCCTCGTAAGTGAATTCTCCAGGGGCGGCATCAAGACCGTCAACTTGTCGAGGGTCGGCAAATGTCAAATAGACGTTGACGGTGTCAGACACCGGGTCACCGTTCTCATCCTGGAAGGAGTTGGCTGGAATTGTTACAGAGACGGCAGTGGGTAGATATGAATTGATAGGTAGCTCACCGCCTGTTTTCGGGTCGACGACATTTGGATTCGGTTTTTCTGTGAGGGCGACGTCAACGAACATTTCAGTTACGCCAGGCATGACATCGAGAGTGACCTGTCGCGGCATAAAAGAAGGTGATTTGACCTGGAAGGAGATGCGCCCCGCTTGCGGTGTCGCCTCGAAAGTGAACAGACTGTCATCGACATAGAACGATTGACCTTCGTAGAATGCGTAGATATCAGAAGATGATGCACCTCCTGTCCTTACTTCTCCGGTTACGGTCACCTGGTTGTCATTGTCGCATTCGGCGCAACCGCAGGACACGACCTGGTTGATCTCGTAGTTGAAGCCGCCGCATTCGACGTGCAGTTGGCGCGTGCTGCTCGGTCCGCAACAGAAGCCGTCCTGGTTAGGGGCCGCCTTCGTCGCGCAACGCTCGGTGCAGCATCGACCGACGTTGATGGACGTCACACTGCCACCGTCTACGGTGAGTTGGCATGTGGGTGGGAGCTCCACTTCCATGTCTTGTGGCTTCGCCTCACACGTGTCTGCTGCGTCGGCCTCTATGAAGGACAACATACACAGGTACAGTCGAACCCTGCTTTACGTTCACCTTGGTAATACAGCCACCTCGCAATTAGGTCATTATAGAATAGTCCCAAATTATTTATATAACAGTTCAGTTTAGGAATTTAGTCTCGTTAATACTGTTTGGGTCTTTTTTGCTCAGTACATGGGGCGACCTTAATAGTGAAGTTTCACTGTACTACGGGAGAATCGGGGCGTTTTTTATTAAACAATATTTACTTTATAAAGTTTCGTTTAACAGTTTCATTTCGTATTTAACTTCTATGAAATGTGTATGAAATCGCTTTAACTAGACCGTTTATTTTTAAATAGCGTACCGACACAAATTTTAAAGTAAATCAGTGTTACGTTGCAACTGTTTTAGAAGAAAACAGTGTCATCTTTAGTGTACATTTCTTATTGCAGTTGGCTAACGTTGGTATAGTTAGAGAGTTAGAGCGAGAGCGAGGGCGAGAGTGAGACAAAGAGAGAGATAGAGATAGATAGATAGAGAGAGAGAGAGAGAGAGAGAGAGAGAGAGAGAGAGAGAGAGAGAGAGAGAGAGAGAGAGAGAGAGAGAGAGAGAGAGACAGATACAGAGATAGAGACAGACAGACAGACACGCAGACAGCCAGTCACACAGACAGACACGCAGACAGACATAGCTACTATTACCATTTCTGATTTCTGACCGGAGTTTACCAGTAACACTTTCTATGTTGTGTTTATCGTGACATCGACATGTTATTCTACCACATTAAACCATCACTGACCTTTGATAACGAGACTGGCGAGACGGGAGAAGACCTTTCCTCCGAGGGAAGCGGCCCGACACGCGTACTGCCCTCCATCTTCTTTCGTCAGACCCGTAATCTCATAGACGGAGCCACCGTCGGCGGCTATTATGTTCCCATCTTTAAACCTGGTAGACAGTAGCGCCACGTGTATAGTGGTGGTTGTGGCTGTAACTAACCGTAATGGCGGTAAAATTATAGTAGCAGGAGTACTGGTAGCGGTAGTGATTGTGATTGTGGATTAAACAATTGTTATTGCACAGTTTCTACTTCCTATTTTAATCGAGATTGATACCAGTTGTTCTCTCAGCTCTAATTTACGTGGGGGCTGGAGATAGGGTATTTAGGAAACGGGATTGATTAGGTGGTGCAATTTGAGTAAATGGTTTTTGATGAGCCTAATGGCGAGTGCAGTTGGATTTTTGGAAAGCCTCAAAGTGGGTTTTTTGTGAGTCTTGGGGGAGGGTGCAAATTAAAGTTTTTGCAGAGCCTAATGGTGTTTTGTCGAGCCTCATCTGAAGGTTTCTGGTGAGCCTCATCTCCGAATATTTACCACGTTCCGACACCAATGGTAGCGATACACCTGTATATGCTTGCGTACGTTCGTGCGTAAGTACGTTCATGTGTGCGTGTGTATATGTTGATGGGCGTGCATCCATGCGTCCATGAGTCCGAGTATATAGCTATACAGCTGGACGAAGTAAAATTGATTCATACACGGACACAAGCACGTACACACTTACACACACACAGACACACACACACACACACACACACACACACACACACACACACACACATACAAACAAACAAACACAAACACACACACTCAAACACAAACACACACAAACAATACACACACACAAACACACACACAAACACACACACAAACAGAAACATACACAAACACACACACACATACACACACACACACACCCACACACACACACACACACAAACAAACAAACATAAACACACAAAAACAATACACACACAAACACACACACACACAAACACACACAAACACACACAAACACAAACATACACAAACACACGCACACACACACACACACACACACACACACACACACGCACAAACACACACCCACCACATAGACACACATACAAACAAACCTGCATGTTGCTGCACTCACCAGTCGTACTGAGTGACGGCCGGCTCAGCAGTTGCCTGACAGGAGAACTTCGCCCCCCGTCCAACAAATCCGGCCGTGCTCAGCGGCTCCTCCGTGAACTTCGGCTTCTCTACAAATAAAACATTTGATGTAATATATCAAGATACTAAACTAACGATCCTTTTACTTCCTTATAAACGCCATTCTCTCTTCGAAATCTGTCCTTCCCGGCTGGTAGCCCTAAAGCCAACAACTCGTTGTGACGTGCCTACTTAAAATCGCTTCTAGCTTTAAAATGTACTTTGATCGTAGCAATATTAAAGTATTTTTGTATCACGCAAGAACGGGCAAATTTAAATTGACACAGGTAGTCTTCATAACGTTTCCTGGGCTGGACAGAAAATATAACCACATTTTCTTGATACTTTCTCAGCACGTGATTCATTAATTAGTGTACCTCGTGTGAAAATTTGTGAAAACGACACAACCCCCTCCTCCAAACGAAAGACATTAATAGTGGCAGTTATTATGGGACTATCTATGGTGGATACATCTAGTTATAACATGTCTGTTCTAATGTTGGGTTCAGTACTGAACTGACGATGATGTACTCACCTAGTTTGTACATCAGTATGCTGACGCTGCTGCCACTACTGACGATGTACTCTTGCAAGGCGCTCTCATATCTGTCCTTTCTCGCCGTCAGCTTCATTCCAGAAGCACAAATGCCAGTAATCGTGAACTTTCCGTCGCGGTCACTTACAAGTGTCGCTGACCACTCTTTTCCGACAGTGTAAATGTTGACATCTGCGAGTCCCAGCGACGTCTGTCTGTCTGTCACCCTGCCTTCGACGACGTCATTGGTGCAGAGGCACTGGGAACAGTCAGCACTAAGTGTGCCACCATCATAGCAAGTTCTGTCACAATCTGTAATTCAAACAAAACACACTAGTCGACAGGTTCACCTGGCAAGTTGAGGCAAAATAAACAACATTTGCATGTAATATGTATTCTTGTTGACCCGGAATCTATAGTCATGTAATATGTCCAATTAACAATATATATATATATATATATATATAAGTAGTAAAGGAGGTGGTCCAGCGCGCATGGTTGGATTCGGATGGGAGAAAGAGGAATGACGTCATAACTAGGTCAAGGTCAAATACCCGGATGTAGGTCAATGTCAAAGGTCAAGGTCAAGTACCCGGATGTAGGATGGGGTTAATTTCGCGAAAATTTAAACAACCACCAAGGTGGTTGTATACATTTTCGCGAAATTAACCCCAACTTTTTTTCTCTATCTAACGTAATTATATATTTTACCCGCTAGATGGCGTCATCATGTGACGTAGTACTCCGATTATCCACTAGGGGGCGCTACGCCGGAAGTGACGTCGTACCGGAAGTTAATTGACTGTCATGGCAGCCTCTACTAGGGACGGTACGTCGGAAGTGACGTCGCACCGGAAGTTACTTGACTGTCATAGCGGCCTCTACGCTTCCGGTATTCCCGGAAGTGTATCAACGAATAGAGATCTATCATGGCCAGTAGATGGCAATACTCTGACTAATTACATTGGTGTCCGTTGAGTGGCGTCGGAAACTATAATGGTCACCTCTTTGAATGAAGTCCTGTCAGGTGATTGTCCTTACATGTTATTGACATAGTCGTTTTCGATCACAGCCGTTTTCAAATTCGCTTGCTATGGCAGCCTCTACTAGGAACGCTAGGTCGGAAGTGACGTCGCACCGGAAGTTACTTGACTGTCATTGTGGCCTCTATGCTTCCAGTATTCCCGGAAGTGTGTGAACGAATAGAGATCTGTCATGGTTGGTAGATGGCAATACTCTGACTAATTACATTGGTGTCCGTTGAGTGACGTTGGATGTCGCCTCTCTCATGAACGTGCATAGTTTTTTGTGTTAAGGGAAGTCACGTGATGTACGTTCGGTCTGATTGGCTATGCAAATGAGATGACGCCGAAACCTAATAAGTGTTTGATGTTTCGATTGTGCAACTTTGTTGTCAGTTAAATGAGGGAAAGATAGTTGTGTCTTGATGACTATGAAAACTAAAAACAAACAAACACACTCATCCATACCATAAACACAATTTTATTTTAATATTCCTCATATGAGCTCTTTTGAACACTGTTCCTGTGAATTGTATGTCCCACGCGAATCGGTTTTTGTCGCAAATCGGTAATGCTAATATGGTTCCCAACGTGTGATTTGCAAAGGTGTCGCCGAATGAACTGCGCGCCGCGATGATGCAGGTCGTCTACGACGCCGACGACGACCACTGTCAAACGGAATGCTGGTTTCCTTTGATATGTCGCCGTCCACTGACGCTGTCTGCATGTAAAGCCAACGATCTGAGTTCCCAACTAAATCCATTGGTGTGTTGATATCCTTGAGACCACGAGCAAAGGTTTCCCATCCCACCGGTTCAAACGACTTCCGTTTTCTCAACACGTCATTCACAAGGTCCACGATATTACTTCCGGGAACCGCCTTGTTTCTGTACATCATATCGCCACGATCGTTCCAACTTACGGCCCCTTTCATTTTATCGAGTAGTCGCCGTGCTTTCTGCTTCATAGTTTTCGGCATGCTGTCGATGATTTCGTTTTCGATACTCTCCTTTTCGACGACTTCGTTTTCGTTAGCAGGTTGTACTTTGTTTTCCCCTTCACTGGGGATTTTTTCAATGACCACACGCACGGGTTCTTGCATACGTTTGTCAGAAAGATCGTTGTACCGACTCAATACCTGGTTATACAACACAACCTTTTCCCTCTCGTATATATCGCTTCGTTCTAATATGTCTAGCATTTCACTGTCGAGTCGTTGCAAGACCCTTTCGATAGGATTAGCTGGAGAAGGGCCTTGTGGTTGGATGTTTTCCAAAATACGGGGATCGACCAGGGCCATCTTCTTTGTATACTCCATGGTCACCTGAGATGGAGACGAGAATGTCGAGTTTGTCGCTGAGGTCAGGGGTACATGTGTTGTAGTAGGCGCCTGAGATGGAGACGAGAATGTCGAGCTTGTTGGTGGGATCAAAGACACAGATGTCGAAGTAGGCACCGAGGCAAGTGAATTGAACAATGTAGTGCTTGTCGTCGTAGTGTTTGTCGATGGCCTACAGTGATTGTGAGCAATGTGACTTTTTCCAGTTGTTCCTACGTGTAAAATATCTCTTGCAATCTGGGCATCGGAAAGGTGCCAAGGACGGTGATGGTGTGGGCTTGTTGGCAGCCAGTAGAACAGTAGATAAGCTCATGATGCAGGTGTTTACTGTTCAAATGCAAACAACGAAATGAACCACTAGTTGAATTGCGCGATAACCTGTCTATTTGCTTTGCTTTGCTTTGATAACCCGTCTATTTGCTTTGCTTTGCTTTGATAACCCGTCTATTTGCTTTGCTTTGCTTTGATACCCCGTCTATTTGCTTTGCTTTGATAACCCGTCTATTTGCTTTGCTTTGCTTTGCTAACCCGTCTATTTGCTTTGCTCCCTTTTGATGGAATCTCACGCGATAACCCGTCTATTCTGATGGAATTCCATCTTTTTGATGGAATCTCACGCGATAACCCGTCTATTTGCTTTGCTTTGCTTTGCTTTGATAACCCGTCTATTTGCTTTGCTTTGCTTTGATAACCCGTCTATTTGCTTTGCTTTGCTCCATTTTGAGGGATATCACGCGATAACACGTCTATTCTGATGTGCTATCCGTAGTCTCGTGGAATATCTCGTCCATAGTCTCGTCTCTTGTCTCGTCCGTACTCTCGTGTGATGTGTCATCCGTAGTCTCGTGTGATGTGTCATCCGTAGTCTCGTGTGATGTATCATCCGTAATCTCGTGACATATCTCGGTCATAGTCTCGTCTCTTGTCTCGACGGTACTCTCGTGTGATGTGTCATCCGAAGTCTCGTGTGATGTGTCACCCGTAGTCTCGTGGCGTATCTCGTCCATAGTCTCGTCTCTTGTCTCGTCCGTACTCTCGTGTGATGTGTCATCCGTATTCTCGTGTGATGTGTCATCCGTAGTCTCGTGGCATATCCCTTGTCTCGTCCGTATTCTCGTGTGATGTGTCATATGTAGTCTCGTGACGTATATCGGCCATAGTCTCGTCTCTTGTCTCGTCGGTACTCTCGTGTGATGTGTCATCCGTAGTCTCGTGTGATGTGTCTGGTTCTGTAAAAATTGATAAGTTCTACCAACTCGAAAAAATTGGGTGAGTGCGTGAGTGCTTTCGACGTCGCCGTGGTTCTGTCTGTATGTATGTATGTATGTCTCTATATCTGTCTCTGTGTATGTATTTATGTAAGTCTCTATGTCTGCTCTGTGTATATATCTATGTATGTATATATGTCTGTCTCTATGTATGTATATATGTATATCTCTATGTATGTATCTATGCGTGAGTGAGTGAGTGAACAGACACGAAAAAAGATGCAAGATAAGGTTTGCACAGTTTATTCGTGAACAACACAAACGTATTTACATGTCACACTCCATAACTACAAGAACCAGAGATTAGACATTGATACAGAGTCTTGCAAAGTTCAATCGTGTACAAAACAAAAGAAAGTTCTTTACAGGTCACCCTCTATTACTGCCAGAACCATATGTTTCATAGTGTTTCGCCACTGTTTCGAAACGGCTTCTTGCAACCAAGTATTGATATTACACAACTGTTCGACTGTCACGTCGGCTAGCTTCACACCTGCGTCTAACAAAACACTCAAACAGTCTTTCACCACTGCAGTTGAATTGATGGACTCCACAGCCTCGTCAAAGTGCATGCAAATTTGAATGTCATCAGATAACATGCAATCATGATGAAATTTACTAGGATGATCTATCTCGCAACCACGGCATTGTCGTCTTGAGAGTTCAAAGATGGTACATGCTATGTGGCGTGCAAGCGTCTTCTTCATTTCGGTCGCAGGAAAATCAATGGTAAAGTTCGGACCAGCAAAGTTAGGAGCGGAAATTGCAACGTTGGCAGGCTGGGTAGAAGTTGTGACATTGACAGCGTGGGTAGTTATGACGTCGTTAGGAATGGAAGTTGGTGTCGATGATGTTCTGTTGTCGTTAATCGTCTCTGACGACACAGAGACCATTCGTTGCCGCTTTGGTGGTAGCGGACCTTCACTGTAGCCCTGCAAGAATATTTCGATAACATTAAAAAATATTAAAGATTGCATGAAAATAGTACTCCGTTGCTAGAGTATGGTGATACAAGGTTAGGTAGGAAACAATCATAAGAAGTGACGTGATAGGAAGTAAGGTGACACGTTGTATGATCATAAAGTATAAAACGGGGCGAAGTTTTAGCGGAAGTAAAGACACAGTGGACGCCATTTTGACGGAAGTAAACATATACAGGGACGCCATTTTAGGGAAAGTATAGACACGGGGGACGAGGTTTTAAGTGAAAGTATATAGTAAAACAATATAAAGTATGACTCACCACTGGCGTATACAACTTGGCTTCATCGACCGTCCTCTTCCGACGGGCACAACATCCGCTGGTTACGTGGCGCTTGCTATTATCTTTCCGTGTGAACGATCCCCCACAGTCCGGGCAGGTGAAGGGTCTCAGCGATGGTGGTAATGATCTTGCTGGTGGCAGGACCTCCTCATCAGTCGCAACCGTTTGAACCATGATATACATGTCAGAGGCTACGTAACCGTGTCGTTCGCATTGTAAATGTCCCCTGTCGTCGACAATCATACCCTTCTTGCAGTATCTACACCTGATGTTGAAGGGAGTATGCTGCGGTACTTTGTCGATAAGGAGACCTTTGACCTTGATAGGAGGGTCGACACTTACCTTTGCTTCTAGAGTTGGGACGTCCACTACGTCTGGTTCCGATGGCCCGATAGGGTGGTTGGTCACCGGCATGATGGGTCTGCTCGTTGGCTCGTCCTTGTTGCTCGAGTCCGCTACATTGCGAGGTCGGTAGTAGGGTATCTTCAACATGATGATGTTAGGCGTGCTGTCGTCGTGATACGAATGACGGTCCGATTGGTAAAACACCGCGCTTACATAGTTAGTAAATGTGCCGAAAAGTTACGTGGGCGTGCCGAACGAGCACGAAATTTCTAACCTATGAGAATAGCTAATACTCTTTTGTGAGAATGTGGATGGCTCTGAAAAGAACCGTTTCTTGTTATCTCGTCGAATTTTTCTTATGATGCTGATGTTGATGATGATGATGATGACAGATACACGAGTTTCCGTTGTTGTTGTTCACGCTTTATCCGGACCCGTGTGTTCTTAACGAGAACGAAGCATCGCAGACAAGACTCCGGGTTGCGCGTCTTGCGCATCTCGCATAGTTTCTCGATCGACAACCTCATGAGGCATCGTGTCTGCTTGCGATGGTCGGATGTGATCAGTGACGGAGACAGTCGCTTGGCAGGTTGATAGACACAAAGGTCGGCCACCGGGTGTCGTCGTTTGTTGCTACCCGCAACATCTCGGTCATTGTCGGTAGCAATATCTCGGACGTTGTCAGTAGATGAATTCACACCCATTTTCAAGATGTAAGCTATAATGACCACAAAAGCAGACGCAGGCCTTTTATAACCAGTACACAGACCATAAAGATCACGTGGGCGTGCCGAAAGATCACAGATTGTAGAGTAGAAAATCCAAAAGCACGGACTGCTGAGTAGAATGTACACAAGCGCGAACTGCAGAGTAGTTATTTAGTTCACCACTTATCTAAGAGGGGTGCTTTCAGTTGATGATGCTATATCCACCAGGAGTAAGCACTCGACAAAAACAAGAGACACGAATATTTGCAGTACTCATATGTGATTCGCTCACTTGTCCACATATGTGATTGGCTCACTGCCCAAATTCGTGTCTATTGCACGCAAGCGTGAATTTGGGCAGTACTCCTACATTTAGTTTACAACTTGTCCGTTAGGTGGCACCACTTATAGTTCATGACCTATCCGCCATGGGAAATTTAGTTCAAAAAAATCCGCCAGATGGCGCTAATGGTCAAACCAAGACGCACGAATTTGGGCAGTACTCGAACATTTAGTTTACAATTTTGTTCGTCAGGTGGCACCACCTGCATAGTTAGTTTCGAAAAATTCCGCTAGGGGGCTGCATGGTCAACCTATTTTAGTTCCAGAAAAAAATCCGCCAGGTGGCGCTGTTTTAGTTTCGAAAAATTTCGCGAGGGTGCGCTGCCGGCGTCACGTTACCTTTGACCTTGACCTACATGAGGGTATTTGACCTATTTATGACGTCATTCCTCTTCCTCCCATCCGAATCTAACCATGCGCGCTGGACCACCTCCTTTACTACTTATATATATTATGCACAATAAAATTATAAATATATATGTAGTTATGTGTTATTTTCTACATACTGTGTGCGTGCGTGCGTGCGTGCGTGTGTGCGAGCGTGCGTGCGTGCATGCATGTATTCATACGTGTGTGTGTGTGTGTGTGGGTGGATGTGTATGTGTGTGTGTGCGTGCGTGCGTGCGTGCGTGCGTGCATGTGTGTGCATACGTACTTGGACACGCCCATTGACTGCACTTTTGGCTCTCAGTAGACACGCCAGCGCAGTCTGAGCCTCCATTTTGTGGCGCCGGGTCATCGCAGTGTCGAACACGTTGCTGCAGACCTCCTTCACAAGTGTCTGAACACGAGGACCAAGGATCCCATTCGGACCACTGACCGTCGATCGCAGGACCCTTAGGCAGTACTGCAGACAGATGAGAAACAATGGAGTGTTTAGCCTTGTCACACATGTAATATGAGTAATGTATATATATATATATATATATATATATATATATATATGTATATATATATATATATATATATATATATATATAGATAGATAGATAACAAAGAGGAACTACAGAAAGCATTGCAAGAATGGAGTGACACATTCAGAAAACACGGCCTCCGAATAAATCTGGAGAAGACTGATGTAATGTGGATAGGTGAATAGGAGGTAGATCTGCATGTTGTTGTTGAAGGAAAGACCATTAAACAAGTTAACAGCTTTGTATACCTGGGCGGTACAGGGTGTGAGGATGGAAGGAGTATTAAATAAATACAGAGGAGGGTGCAAGCAGGAGCAGCAACATGGAAGAGGGTAGAAGGCATTATGTGGGACAGAAAACTGAAGAAACAACTGAAAGGAAAAGTGTTGGAAGTCTTCGTTGTACCATCCTGTATATATAGGTTGGGAACACTGCCACTGACAGAGAGACAGGAGGAGAAACTACAGGTAGCAGAAAACAACTGGGTCAGAAGAATATGTAGAGTAACGCGAGAGGATAGAAGGAAGATGAAGGAATTGAGAGAGGAGATTGGATTGGAAAAAAAACACCTAATGAGGAAAGCAACCGGTAACAGAATGAGATGGGCGGGACATTACATAGAATGGGTGAAGACAGACTGGCGAAACGAGCATGGAAAGTAGAAGAGGGTGGCAGACGAAGGAGAGGAAGATCAAGGCTGAGATGGAACGACAGCATAAAAAGAGACCTTGGGAGGGTTGGCGTGAACAGCCATGAATGGATGGCCATTGCGGATGAGAGCGAGAGGTGGAAAGAACTGATGTGGGCCCCACCCCGCAAGGGAGCAAGGGGGAGAAGAATATATATATATACATGTAAACCTTGGGGTTTCGTTTAGTACACCACAAAAGATTGTGTTACGTTTTTGTCATGAAACGTTTGTGACAAATTACGTTATTATTATCATCCAGTTTGAAAGTTTGGAATTGTAATCGCGCAAATTATATTTTTGGGAATAGAGGGTTCTAATTGAAACACGAAACAGCCGTATTAGTGTATGGCAATGACATTAGCGTTAGAGAATGTGATTAGTTTCAGTCTAAATGTTGTTATATATGTATGTATGACAACTCACCAACGCACTTGCAAGTGCGAGATCTCCAGGCACACCTCTTTCTGTTGTTGTTCCACACGAGTCTACCCGGACATGGCCGATTTTCGTACATTATCCCGTTGCTGCACGTGACATACTCGTGACACCCGTCACATGACTGGTAATCACCACTTTCTAGGTTTTCGCATGACCTGATGCATGCACTTCCGGTGGTGTCACATTTTGCCTTTACTGAAACATCAGTATCAGTAATATTATTTACAGTTTATCGTTGTGTACAGAAGAAATATTCAATATCTGGTTTAAATGACAATGGACAAGTGTGTGCGTTGTATTGTTCAATTATTGGCAAGTACTAATTTGAGATAAATTTAAACATGTCATAGCTTGATCAATTTGCATATATGCCTTAAACATACTACACTCTACATATTTATATATATTAGTTTGCAAGTAGTTAATGTGTTTGAATTAAAAGCAGTTTAATGTTATTTATAATACTTCTTTTGAAGCATTTTGTTAAGATTATAAATATATTAATTTCTTCCAACATCGGGTCAACCTATAAAACATCTTATTTCCAGAACATAATATCTTATCAAAATTCAAAACTCATTATAGGAAATGACTGCTATAAAAATGTCAAGTAGAAATATGTACCGTTTACCAAAACGTCAACGTAACGTGTTTTGTCAACATTTCTCTCACACCTGGTGTCAATAAATGTCATTACACTATTGGGAGGGTTGGACGATAATTGATAAGGAACTTGATTAGTTTTGTTGCACATGCAAAGCACGCACGATAGTGATGTGATGATTGCATCAATAAATGGTGAATTGCTCAGGATAACCTACACTTCATGGTTATGTTGTGATCATAAATTGATTTTTATGTGAGGCAGGGATACAATATTTATAGTGGTAAAGGGGCAAACGGTAGCGTAGCGCCTTCTAGTAGATAGGCCTGGGGTTTCCCGAGTGATCAAACTGAGAACAACGCGGAAGAATATATAAAGGAATGATAGGGGCTATATAGGCCAGCTACAAAGGAAATTCAGCCTCACTCTCTGGTTCGGCTTGATTGATCCAGTGTGTGTTATTGGCTCGCCAATCACCCACATTCTTTGTTCAGTTTTGCGAATTATGTCGATTTAGTTATATTTATTATCATTGTTTTGCCCACTCTCCCCCCTGTATAATTTTGACTGCTTGTTTGCTCAGACGTTTGTTACTTGACGCTTTTTCTTGAAACAGGGGAGTACGCGAGGTTTCACATAGGGTTTTGTCATCATGCTAGTGTAATCAATGTGTTTTTAGTGCGGTAAACGAAGTATGTTGATAAGGGTACGAGAAAGTGGCGTGGGCGGAGTGACCCCCACCGTTACGGTGGCAGTTGTAAATGTAGTGCAGTCATGTAGATAGTCATGTTAGTAATTAGATGTCACAGATGTTATATGCTTAAAATTTGTAGGTATTGCTTAACGCTACTGTTGGGGCCGGCATTCTTGCTATGTATTGATGTATGCATATATGGTGTTGTTTAATATGTGTTAGAGAAGAAATGTCATTAAGTTTAACAAGATTTAACAAGATTTAACAAGATTGCCATCCAGAGAATTAACTCTAGATGGCAGGTGGACAAGGAAGCCCTTTGGCTTATCGAGAGTCCAACCCTTTTATCTACATATATCCAGCCCTTCTGAGGTATGTGTCGATTTTATTTTTAAACATATTCACACTACTAGCACCCACACAATCATCAGATAATCTGTTCCATTCATTCACAGTCCTTTGTGAAAATGAGAACTTTCTCACGTCTAATCTACACTGCTCCTTTACTAATGTAACTTCATGTCCTCTAGTCTTTCTATCTTTCTTAACTGAAAAAAACATATTTCTATCAATATTTTCATAACCATTCAATATTTTAAACACTTCTATCTGATCTCCTCTCAATCTCCTGGTCTCTAGTGTTGTTAAACCACATTCTTTTAGGCGTTTTTCATAACTAAGATCCCTCAGTTTTGGTATCATTTTAGTCGCTCTCCTCTGCACTCTTTCTAGCATATCTATGTCCTTCTTGCGGTATGGCCTCCATGCCTGTATACAATATTCTAAATGAGGCCTAACTATTGTTTTGTACAGCGGTATTATTAGTTCTTTTTCTTTATATGCTACATTTCGCCTAATCAATCCAAGGATTTGATTTCCCTTTGAAGCTGCGATTCCACACTCCTCTGAAACCTTCATGTCAGCACAAATTGTCAGCCCTTTCTTTTACAGTAGTACTTAGTACAGTTCCCCCCATTGTATAGTCTACATATTCGTTCGCATGTCCTGTGTGAAGGCATTTACATTTCCCAAAATTGAACAACATTTGCCACTTTTCAGACCATTTGATTAACCTGTCAAGATCAACTTGTAAATGCTGTCTATCCCCATCACTTTTAATCCTTCTAAACACTTTTGTATCATCTGCAAATTTCAACACCTTGCTAGCTATATCATCGTCCAAATCGTTTATATATATTAAGAATAATATTGGTCCCAGTACTGATCCCTGTGGAACCCCACTCAAAACTGATTTCCAGTTTGGAGCCTCCCCACCAACAACTACCCGTTGTCTTCTGTCAATCAGCCATTTTTCTATCCAGTTAATTATACCATTTCCTATGCCATGGGCTTTTAGTTTAAGCAGTAATCTCTGATGTGGCACTTTGTCGAAAGCTTTTTGAAAATCTAAGTAGATGATATCTACTGGTGATCCATCATCTACCCACTTAGTGATATCTTCCAAAAAACATAACATATTTGTTAAGCATGACCTCGCTTTTAGAAACCCATGTTGAGATGGGTTTATCAAGTTATGTTTAACAAGAAAAGCCACCATGTGATCTTTAATTAGTCTTTCTAAGAATTTACAAATCACCGATGTTAAGCTAACTGGTCTATAATTATTTGACTTGTTTCTCGAACCTTTTTTTAAATAACGGTATAATGTTTGCTTCTTTCCATTCTAAAGGAACCACTCCCTCTTCTAATGACAAGTTGAAAACTGTTGCAAGCGGTATGCTAATTTGTTCTACAATTTCCACTAGTAGTTTGGGTGGAATACCATCCACTCCAGGTGATTTATTTTCCTTCATAGCCCTAATTTTCTTAGCTACCATTTCTGGGGTTACAAGTCTTAAATAGTCTGATTCTGCCCCCTTGAACTTAGCCTCTGGTACTGGCAATGAACCAGTGTCTTCTCTGGTAAACACTGAACTAAAATACTCATTTATGTCTTCTGCCATTAAGAATCCTTCTGATATTATATTTCCAGCACTATCTTCTAGAGGACCGACCTTATCCTAAACTTTCTGTTTGCTTCGAACATACGCATAAAAACTCTTGCTGTCATGTTTTATATTACTAGCTAATTTATGTTCATAACTTCTCTTTGAATTTCTAATTTCAGCAGTAGCTTGGTTTAGTGCTTCTTTATAAATGTTGTAGTCTTCGTCATTTCCAGTACGTATATATGACTTCCACATCATTTGTTTATACTTAATTTTTCTAATGGCTTCTTTCGATAAGTATTTTTTTCTGGTCCGTTTCCCTTGTTTTTTGAAGGGAACAAATTTATCTACGATGCACTCTATTTCATTCTTTAAGATATTCCAGCATTCTGTTGCTGTCTTATTCTTCAGTGTATTATTCCAGTCTATCTTTGCTAAATATTTCCTCATTTCCTTATATCTTCCTTTGTGGAAATTTCTCCTGAACTGCTTTTTATTATTTCTTTCTGATTTTACTTTGATGGTAAAATGTATCTGGTTGTGATCACTACTTCCCAGAGGCTCACATAATTTAACATTGTCAACTAATTCATTCTGTGAGGACAAAACTAAGTCTAACACATTCTCTCCCCTGGTTGGTTCTAGCACATGTTGAGAAAGGAAACTATCTTGTACTAAAACTAAAAACTTGTGGTCCTCACTACCCATACTCTGTAGAGATTTCCATTTTATATGCCCATGGTTAAAATCCCCCATAATAACACAGTCCCGTTTGCTCACTTCCCTTATAGCGTTTTGTATTTTTTCATTCTCTTCTATGCTTATGTTTGGACTTCGATAAACTAATCCAACCGTTAACGTTGAGTTTCCTGTAACTATGTTACACCAAACAGCTTCTTCGCAATCTGCTTCTGTGTCTAATTTTTATTTCATAAGCCTGGATAGATTCTTTAATATATAAAATAACTCCACTCCCCTTCTTCCTATTCTATCTTTCCTAAACATTACATATCCTGTCAGTCCCAATTCGGCATGGTGGTTGCCCATGATTCGGTTATACCTATTATGTGAGGGTCAATATCTTCTACCATAATGTTTAGTTCATTTCTTTTGTTTACTATACTCCTTACATTTAAACAAACACATTTATACCCAGCTTCAGAACAGTTTTCCAGACTGTTCTTTGCTGAATTATTTTTGCTGCCTTTCTCTATGCCTCCAGTTTCAGGCTTCTCTGCGAGTCCCCCCTGCGAATTTAGTTTAAATAGATGCAACCTGTCCCACTGTCAACATATCGCAGCAGATTCTCTGAGAATACTGCTGCCCCCTTTCCACTTAGATGGAGGCCATCTCTCATGTACATATCTTCTCTCCCAACAAAGTACCCCCATAAATATAGGAATCCCACGCCCTCTTCCTCACACATCTGCTCAACTAGTGCTTTGATCGCCATCCTCTTACAGTTTCTGTATCTTGCCCCCCTTCCTCCCATTACTGGCAAAATTCCTGACAGAATAACCTGTTCCACTCTTGTCTTCTTTAGCTTCCTCACTAGATGTCTGTACTTCTTAACTATCCCAGTTGTTCCCTCCTTGTCTGCATTGTTTGTCCCAACGTGTACTAGTATAGACCCTCCCTTGCCATGCCCCAATACCTTCTCTACCCTTTCGGTCACATGCTCTATCCTAGCCCCCGGTAGACATACAACAACGTCCTTCCCCTCGCATATAGTCTTGTCTGTTTTTCTCATAATTGAATCACCCATAAACACTCTCTCTTTTCTCCTTGCCCCCTCAATCACTGTCTCGGAGTAGCTCCTCCGGTTTGCATATGTCTGGTTGTTGTTTTTTTTTCTTGTCGTCTTCTCTCCTGTCACATTCTCTTCCATTCCCTTCTTTCCTGTCGCGTTTTCTCTTGTCCCCTTTCCTCCTGTCATCTTCTCTTCTTGCACATTTACTCTCACTTCCTTTCGTCCCTTCTTCTTTCCTCCCATCACATTTTCTTCTCTCCTCTCCCGTCCCTTTTCCCCGGCTACCTCCTTCACTACGGTCACTTTCTCCCATGTCACCTTCAAGCCTGTCATGTTTTCTGTTTTTTGCTGAACACTCTGTCTTCTTCCATCAGTCTTCTGTCTCACAGTCTTACCAACTGCCTCTGTGGTATCTACCTCTTCACCACCTGTATCGCTGTCGTGTCTCTCCTCGTTCTCTACAGTCTGACTATCTGCTGATCTATCCCCACTGGCCCGTTTTCTTTTCCTCTGCCGAACACTTTTCCTTCGTCCCTCTGTTTTCTCAATGTCTTGTTCCTTCACACCGGTCACCTTCCTTCCTCTCAGTCTCCTTTCTTCAGTCTCCGTGTCACAACTCTGCTCCTTCTGTGTTGTAGAATTCTCAACTCTCTCCGCGTCATCCCTCTCTGCTCCATCTATTTCTATGTTGAGTCTCGCCTCCATCTCCTTCACTATATCCGTCAACTTACACACCTCCTTCATCAGACATTCCACCCTCAAACATCCCATACACCGAAATGTGAATCCGTCATCTTTGGTCTCTGCCCATGATTTTGGACAGCCAGACAACGCAAAATCCACCCAGCTCTGGCAGTCGTTGCAAACTAGGTGTCGTTTTGCCCTGAGTTGCCGCTTGCAAGGTGCCATATCAGAATTTATTTATGTTCAAAGTAGTTTTTATGTAGTCTTTGAAAAGACTTTTCTGTGTACAATTTACACCAGATTGTTTAGGTTATAGTTAGTTATATTTGTTAACACAGTGACACACCGTGCCTTACCTAGTTACGATGTCGATGACAATGTATTCAAGTTAGGCTTAGATACAAGGTAGTCTTTACAAAGACTGTTTCCTGTGTACTATTATACACTTTAAAAGATTGTTATTTCAGGTTTTAATTACTCATCTAACTACACCGATTATCTCAAATAACGCTATTCTATTGTCGTTCACGGTACGCTAACTTCGCCAGTGACCTACATTGTAAACAACGTTCCGATTACATTAACGTCCCCAATTATCGCTCGCAAATCGCTTAATTTTAATCTACCCTAGATTACTCCCTCTAGCTAACTTTTAAAAAAAAATATTGCTTAATATATATCTATAATTACGTTATGTATACTATACGCTCAGTAATATCACTTATCTTGATCAAATATCCTTATATTTTCGCAAGTTTGCTGCACCAAATTCAAATCAATTCACCACCGGAAGTCCCCCAAAAGAAAGTTCAAGTTGGCCTGTTTCAATCAACATTTGTCTTGTATCGTTGCTTTCAACAGAGACGTGTATGTGACATGGGCGCACACAGTACAAACGTTATTTCATTCCGATCGTAAACTCGCTCGCTAAACCTTTAAAATATCTTATTTCCAGAACATAATATGTTATCAAAATTCAACACTCTTATATCATTATAGGAAATGACCGCTATGAAAATGTCAGGTAGAAATATGTACCGTTTACTAAAGCGTCCATAAATGTAACGTGTTTGTTAACACCTCTCTCACACCTGGTGTCAATAAATGTCATTTCACTATTGAGACGATTGGACGATAATTGATAAGGAACTTGATTAGTTTTATTGCACATACAAAGCACGTGCGACAGTAATGGGATGATTACAGCAATAAATTGTAAATCAATAAATTGTGAATTGCACAGGATAACCTACACTTCATGGTTATGTTGTGATCATAAAGTACAAACGTTATTTTATTGCGATCGTAAGCTCACTAGGCAGGTCGGTCAGCTTAGGTCATGTTTACGAAGAACATATACCAAATATCGCTCTTAACACTGTCTCTCCATTTTAATTTCGGTGTTTCAGTTCTCTTTTTATCAATTTCTTCTGGGTTTTTTCATGCTCTCTTTGTGTCGAAATCTCCTCATTCATTTTCCGTATGTGTCCTTCCCATCTTTGTCTCCTCCCAACTACCTTCATTTAACGTGTTTCTTCATCTGATTCCTTCTCTTTATCCGCACCTTCTTTCAGTCTACTCGCGTTATTCTATATTTTCTACCAACCAGTAGTTCTGTAATTACTTTTAGTCTACTCGTGTTATTCTACATTTTCTACCAACCAGTAGTTCGCTAATAACTTTCAGTCTACTCGTGTTATTCTACATTTTTCTATCAACCAGTAATTCTCTAATAACTTTTAGTAACTATTAATAAAACAGACTATTGTAAACCTCCGTTAGACATCGTCCATACCTAACTTGCAGCTCGTCTCATTAAGTTTGCTTACAAAAATAGTTCATAAGCATAATAATAATAATTCAGTAGTCATTCGTGACTCTTGGCTCGTACAAAGTAAGCCATTGTGAGTTTAAAACATTAGTGTGAATAAAATAGTAGGTCAGAGTGTGGTCACACGAAACTACTACAGCCTTCTGTATACCTTACCTGACGCAGCTACCGCCACTAGAACCGCTGTTGTCACAAGGATGCGCCGGAAATACGTCATCGGCGCCATGTTGTCTTGAAGACTCACCTGAAACACTCCACTGATCCGGTGTGTTTATTGTCGGCGCTCCCTTCCTTTATATACGCCATGGCGACCCTCTTTTAAGGAGGAGTGGTTTAAATTACACGTGACCACGGTGCATGCGAAGTGACACTTGCATCGTAGAACCTGGCCACAAGAGCTAGTGCATCGTATGACAAGAAACGCCTTTAGAAAATGGTTAGCTTTTTGCGCTTGTGTCAATCTACGGTTAGTTGAAACTTCGTTCACTGAAAAGCGAAGGTCCGACCCAGAAAGACGATAAATGGGAACCTTCTTACAAAGGAGGTAAACGGTCTTCTTTTGTGTCGCTAAATATTTCCCTCTCGTAGCAAAACACAGGTTATGGCTCAGGGGCTGAAAATGTAAGATTGTCTCGTGTGAAGACACATACATTATGAGTTTTAATGTCCTATCCACAGTCAATTTCCGGCGGACCGTATTGACTGTTTCGTCCATTATTGCAACAGCGCTTGTTAGCAGCATACTTGTCTACTGCAATTCCCTTCTTTATAATATCGCTAGCAAGGATATCACAAAACTTCAGCGTGTCCAAAATTGTCTACTACCACGTTTCAAGTCTTTGCATTGGCTTCCTGTACGATATGGTATAAAATTTATGATATGTTCCATTACATAGCAGGCACTGTCCAGTAAGCAACCATCTTGTTTGCATTCACTGCTTACTCCTGTAAGAAAACCTATCCAGCTTCGATCATCTAGTTCTGAACTACTGTTTGTTCCTAGAGTCCACACTAACATTGGAACTAGGGCTTTTTCTGTTGCTGCACCAACTCTTTGGAATATGTTCCCTCTTAGTGTTAGATCAGTTGAAATGATTACAAAATTCCGTTGTCATTTTAAAACGCATCTTTACAACCTTGCTTATCCACCATAGCTCCTTGGCGCCTTGACCCATATGTTGACAACTGGAATATTGCTTATGGATTTTGAGATTGACCAATCCTTTTGTTTTGGTGCGCCTCTGAGCTTGGTTTGCAAGGATTTAGGCGCAATAAACGTTATCTTATTATTATTATATGTATATGGACTCTGGAGCGTCCAACACCAGTCCGAGGGTGTTTCGACCAAAACCAGTTCGGCCAAGGTATTGTGATGTATTGACACCATGATGCAGTGGATTTGACACCTAGGTGTATGCTGCTCCATGACTGATGTCCCAGGATCTTAGTTCGAATCACTAACCCGTGACAGTTTCACCTGGATGATGACCTAATATTATACTGGTTTGGGGTGAACCATACATAAGTATTACACATGTCTTCACCCCCTTTCCACCAACACTTATGAGTACTGTTTTTGTTCACGTGTTGAAAAAACGTGATGTACAATTCTTTTATATTGTTGGAAATAAATTACTTACTTACTTTCTTACATACTTACTTACCAAACATAACATTAAAAGAATCCTTTGTTAAATTTACGGAGCTTTTGCGAAATGTAAAACACCGCTACCGTATCAGCGAGGACACTATTTCCGTGACACACCAGTGAACCGTGGACACTATTTCCATGATACACCAGTGAGCTGAAGACACTATTTCATTCATACACCAGTGAACCGAGGACACTATGTTCATGACACACCAGTGAACCGAGGGTACAAAGTCCATGACAAAACAGTAAACCAATGACACTATTTCCATGACACACCAGTGAACCGAGGACACTATTTCCGTGACACACCAGTGAATCGAGGATACTATTTTCATGACACACCAGTGAACCGAGGGTACAATGTCCATGACACACCAGTAAACCAATGACACTATTTCTATGACACACCAGTGAACCGAGGACACTATTTCTGTGACACACCAGTGAACCGAGGACACTATTTCCGTGACACACCAGTGAATCGAGGATACAATTTTTATGACATTCCAGTGAACCGAGGATACAATGTCCATGACACACCAGTGAACCAATGACACTATTTCCATGACACACCAGTGAACCGAGGACATTATTTCTGTGACACACCAGTGAACCGAGGATACATTTTCCACACAAATTTCCATCACAAACCAGTGAACCAAGAACTCTATTTTAATGACAAACCAGTGAACCAATGACACTATTTCCATGACACAGCAGTGAACCGATGACATTATTTCTGTGACACAGCAGTGAACCGAGGACACTATTTCCGTGACACACCAGTGAACCAATGACGTTATTTCCATGACACACCAGTGAACCAATGATATTATTTCCAAGACACACTAGTGAACCGAGGACACTCTTTCCATGACATACCAGTGAACCGAGGACACTATTTCCGTGACACATCAGTGAAACCAGGACACTATTTCCATGACACACCAGTGAACAGAGGACACTATTTCCATGACTCAGTTATCAATATATACCATAATTGTTAAGGAGCGAAATCGATTTTAAAGAGCTAAACCAGGTTTGTGAGCTCGAAAGATAGTTAGTGATCCGCCGCCAGATGTCAGTCATGTGTAAATTGCAATAAATTCTTCGCACATAGTCCATTTTCTGGTCATAAATAGATATGTGGTTTTTACTGCGCCGTACTTTATTCAGATGAGTCAACATCATGAGTTATTTCCCAACCCTGCATTCAAAAGTAAGATATATATACGCGCAATTTACATTCCTTCAATCATTGTTCGATTTGTTTAACTACCGCTTAGTTTAAAAGCAGCTGTGTCTGCTCCCATACCCGGAATCACCCTATCAATCCAAAGGTGGTGATAGCATGAAAAGACATTTCGCTGAATCAGCTGTACCTTGTCCTCCTTAGGTACTGGCGCCTGGTAACAAACCAACGTCAAAGGTACTTGTGTGTAATGACGCCTACCTCTGTAATAAAAGTCAATAGTGTTGTTTATACACACATATGTTTATATACACATGTGTGTGTATGTATGTATGTATGTATATATATATATATATATGTCGTCCCATACCTTCGTAAATGCAAATAATGTGTACGTGCATGTAAGTACGTGTGCGCTGAGTGCGGGCTTGCGTACATGCAATATGTATATATATATATATATATACTGTACACTTGCTGAAGACAAGATTAACTTCTTCCATCTTATATTCAGCCAAGGAAGTACGCGGCAAAGGACTTGCTGTAGTTAGTTTAAAGCTTGTGGCTTGTAGAGTTGAACGTCAACAACATAATTACACTGGTTCAATTGCTTTGCTCTTTCTTTGTAATTTATTCGGACGGGTGAGTGTGTTGCATTTTACAAGGCACTATACACAAGTTGATGCTCTCAGCTCTTCAATCACAGTTCCGAATGCTTGAAGACGAACATTACGGTCCCCTTTACTGCGACAGTTGACCACGACACAGTAGAGGGGGGATTCGGTAGTGTGTAACTAGGTCAAATCAATCGATCGTGCGCAAACACAGCAACGACATGGTGACTCGATCATCCTTCGCCACATCAGCTAGCTTGTATCTCTGTGTTTATTGTCAATAAATTAGATATTCAAAGCAACCTGCATGTTTGTTGTGCTTTTAGTGTATATTTATCTATATAAAGAAAATAAAAACATTGACATATTGTAGTTACTAGTTAATTATGTATTGGCAGATTTAATGTTATCTTTAAAATAAATTTACTGTAATGTCTATTGATGCATTTAGTTATTTTTTTTAATTATATGCATGTATGTGCATACGTATATGTCAGCTATTGTATGAACTTTAGATTATAATGTTTACTATGGCATACTCATGTATGATTAGCTAAATTAGTTTGTAAATATATTATTGTTATTACTGTAGTATATTTATTATTAAAGGTGAATTCCGTGGTAGGGGCATTTAAGTGTGCATACGTACGTGCGTGCGTACGTGCGCGCGCGCGCGCGCGCGCGCGTGTGTGTGTGTGTGTGTGTGTGTGTGTGTGTGTGTGTGTGTGTGTGTGTGTGTGTGTGTGTGTGTGTGTGTGTGTGTGTGTGTGTGTGTGTGTGTACTAAAAACACGTTGTGTTCGCTCTTTTCTTCAAATTAGGCAATATGGATTAAAGAGCATTGTTTTTTTCTGGCTTGTTGCGAACATCCGAGCTTCAAGAATAAATTGATTTTGTTCTATTCCTTTTGCGATACCCTTTTTGATACCTAATTTTATCTGACCGGTTGAGCGGTGAGTTTTACAACACACAAATAGTTGATGGCCTTAGTTATCCAGCCGCACTTATTTGGAAACGAACATTATGACCACTTTTACGACAACAACTGGCCAGGACACAATACGGGTGGTACGGGATGGCACGAAGATAGATCAGTAAACATCGTCCAACGACAAAGACATTGACCATCCTTGAAGTCGATAACTGCGAGTAGCTTGTCTCTGCCTGGGAGTGCTACGTTCTACTTAAATGTGTATAATTACGAATTGTGGATCAGCTTCATATACATATTTGTTGCATCTATAAGAATTAAAGTATTTTATTATACAATGATTTGTATAATGTAAAGGTACATTTATATTTGTATAACAACTGTTTAATTAATTCATTTATTAATGTAGAATTGTGATTATTACAATTCTTTAGCTCCTTTAGCTCTTTAGTTATGTTAATTGTTTATCGTTGTAAAGTTTCTGTCAAAATATATCGTCTGTCTATCATCTGTCGTCTGCCCGTCTTTCTGTCCGTCCGTCCGTCCGTCCGTCCGTCCGTCCGTCCGTCCGTCCGTCCGTCTGACTTGTTAGGGGTGCATCGATGTTGTCCATCCTCGTGAGTATCCGCATGGAGAAACCTTATAAAGCATATCAAAGACACTGCATTGATGGTGTTGATTTGAATCCTTTCTTTTATACTGGGTTGATGATACTGCACCAATAACGTTTAGCATCTCGGCCTTGTTCGCCACTTGCCACCAATAACTCAGCAGTTATGCGATTCGCGCCAAGCACTTTCCTTTATTTATCTGCTCTAGTAGCCTTCTGTACTTCTTCTAAACACAAGATGGAGGTCCAACTGGTGCAGGTATGTAGTCCGGAATGCGGTCAGTTGCATTCTCTGTCACTATCCAGTTTATATTAAGATGTCTTTCAGAGTAGATATCCAAACATTAAATAAACTCAACGCAACAATGTCAGGCATGTGCAATAAACTTACCATTTCATTAATTATGTTTTGTGTTTATTGAAAATAAATAAATTGAAATTAAAACAGGAATTTGACACAAATGTATTCCATGCCTCATGAAACAAATTGCCATACATTTGATGGAATCGGCAACTATCGTATCTGATGTTAACCTTACGGATATTAATCTTATATAGTATCCACCAAAGTCTCACAAGAAAGCAATTAAGAGTGACATGTTGACTTGACTCGAAATATGCATCAGATCTATCACGTGCAAACTTAGCAACAATTCGGTTATTCACACCAAAGCAACGACACTGAGCTAGTATCAGTTTACACCCAACGGACAAAATTACGTGGAGAAAAGGTTGTTTCAATGTCATGTCAAACGTTGTAGCTATGTTGGAAACTAGTTGGATCTGAAAGTTGAATCTACGTAATGGTTTGACGCCGTTTCGACGTCAGGTTTCCACGTTCGCCCAATGTCCGGTTTCAGCGTTGCATAAACGTCACATTTAGACATTGAATCGATGTTGTGTTTCAACGTCGTAACGAGGTTGAAAACGTCATGAAATTGAAAGTTGGATCGACGTCATGTTTATACGTTGTTTCGACGTTGTAAAGGTGTAGAAAACGGGTTGGATTTGATAGTTGGTCCAACGTCGGTTTTCCACGTCGTTTCAATCCCAGTGGGCACACAATGGTGGTACGACGTCGATTATTGGTTGGATATACGTTGCGACGTCGAACACCATAAATACAACGTCGTTACAACGTCTGATCGTCAACGTTGTAAAACCATTGAAATTTGACGTTGACACAATGTTGATATCAAGTCGACAACCTAACCTGACGCCTTTACAACGTCTGGTCATCAACAAAATAAAAACGTGGAAAGGTGACGTCCGTGCAACGTTGTAATCAAGTTGACAGCACAACCAACTCAATTCGTGTCATGAAATCAACGTCTTTATAAAGTCTTGCCATCGACGATATATTGACTTGGATGGTGTGACGTTGTCACAACGTTGACATAAAGTCGACAAAATAACCCGATGTCTTTGCAACGTTTGGTTATCATCGAAATAAGGATGAGGAAATGTGACGGATAGCCAGCTGAAATTTTGAAGTAGTCGCTGATCAAGATCATGACTGCAAGTGTACCAACTGTAACCGTTCGTCGTAGTATTGTGGCAAACAGCGAACGGGTAATGACTGGTAACTTACGTGGCTCGCTATTTACGTTCGGTAGCTGCGTTTATGTGTGTGGCTGCCGTTGATCCTGAGCCAGTACATCGGATGTCGGATGTCTTGCGCGGGTGTATCGGAATGGCGCGCTTGATATGGGTGCGGTTGGGGTTTATTGGTGTGCAGTAGTGTGTGCAAGGGGTATTGGGTGGGTGGTGACGAGCAGTGCTGCCATCTGGTGACTACAACATTCCTCCCTCCTTATGACGTTTGGTCGCCAACCATATATCCCACTTTTAAAGCATCCAACTTGAATTCCATTTCAAACTTAATATAATTATGTAAGTAATATTTCACAAATTAGTCAATCTAATAAACCTAGTCAATTTAATAAACCCAATGAAAGCGATAATTGTTAAATAATTATACAACGTGTTATGAACATATTGCCAGTGATTGTTGTGAACAGAGTTAGTACAATAAACATTCAAAAACCAAAACTCCTTATAACAAAGTAATGTGGTGGGCAACGAAACGTTGTTGCACTAGTCTTATTTGACCAGGCAGTGCAAGTGCAGGGTTCTGTCGATAGCATAAGAGGGCTGGTGCCCGGCTGCCGTTTTACACCTTGTAAAACGCTTGCGCGTTGAGGATGGCCACGCGAAGCACTACGCAGCTTGGCAGATTGCGCAGTGCCGCAATGTACCGTGCCTGGTGCACCAGCTCATACGGGTGGTCGTGGTTATGACCCCGCGGTGAAAACAGGGGGGCATCTGTTTCCTGCACCAGCCGGTACAGGTCGATCTGTCGTGCCAGTTCGTTCATTCCTGGCGCGGACACCGACTTGTTAGAGATTCCGAAAACACTGTTCGTAAACTGCCGTACCCACTGTCTATAGTCTGCCAGACTACCGGTGAAGCAGTGCATAGTCCAACTCCGTAGCCAACGCAATATGCTTTTCGAACGGTAGTCGTTGGCTGGGAAGTGAATGTAGTGGCCACATTCGCCTATCGCAGTGCAGTCGGGACTGCAGATTTTGGCCTTGAATCATTATCAAGCGACTTTGCCAGTCGAGGGTGAACACCATAAGTGGTTTTTATAACCACCGTCTGATGACTGACGGTGACCTCCTGTATGGCCGATCGCAGCCAGTCGTCTGGAAAGACGCGGTTATCCACCACTGCGGTGAGGCTGACCGTATTATCATCTCGCCAGAGGAAGAAGACCGTTTCCCACGCTGGGACAGCTGTTCTCTCCTGGGTCGCTGTCGCCTGGTATTTCCTCACCCTCATCTCCCTAGCCTGTAGTAATTGTAGCTGGCAGTGGGCGTCCATGGCGGACTCCGTTACAGTGCGGGTTTCACGGATTGAGGCAGACGGGACTAGCCATTCTCTCAAGGTGTCCTGCATGTGGGGTGGCATCTCCGCCATCATCCTTCCCATGCCGTCCCAGTTGAGGAGCGATACTTGGTGATTGGATGGACTCAGCCGGATGTCGACGGCAGCGATAGGTCGGCCTATCATCTCGGCTAACATGACCCGCATGGCCATGCTAGATCGGGAACCCTGTTTGGGGTACCATCCTCTCTTTCTAAACAGGACAACTAGCTCTTCAAAATGTGTGGATGGGGGCCATAATCCGCGTACTCTCGGGGAATTCGATCATGGAGTATGCCCACCTAGCAAAATGTGGAGCAAACTCTCGATTTTGCCTATCCTCCACAAAATGCCCTGCCAGATGAGCCCGTAGGGGGTATGGCGCCAAACTGCTGCTCACACAGCCAGCAAGCAGTATCCGGTAAGTGTGTTACCTTAACATGGAGTTGTATGCAATTGGTGGTTGCGTTACACGGTGCTCTGTCCCAGCCCATCTTGCACCTTCTCCTCTTTCTGGGGGGTTACTCGTCATACCTACAGGTTCGATTGATGGGTCGACCCCCGCGGGTAGTTCGCGGGATTTCCCCTTTTGTTGTGGTCATTTCCACATCTCGCCTGATTAGTGGTTGGTTAGCGTTGGACAATGATTCAACTCCGTCAATGGCTGTGACCTCTGTGGGAGGCCCACCCAAGTTGAGGATTGCCTGTCGTTTCCATCTTATCCATACGGGGATATATTACGGTCCTCGCATACCCGAAGCTTGTCATGGTGCTTCACGTATTCCCACTTACGACCCGCGATACGGTATAAGAAACGCGACACTGCTTTCGTAATTACAAATGGCCCCTTCCATATTGGGAGTAATTTCTTACTTTGCCCCAAGATTGTCCCAGAGTTACGGATATATACTAGGTCACCCACATCAAATGTTCTTTCTCGAATTGGGGCTCGGATGTCATAATCTTTCTTCTGACGGTTTTGTGCCATACGTAGGATATTCCGTGCTGCTACGATTACGTCATCTAGGTATACTAGTATTTTGTTCCATGCGAGACCGCGTAGGACAAGATGCGTAACCTTTGGGAACGTGACAGGTGCATTACATAACCCTTGGGCCATTCTGGCATGTTCGAAGAGACCATATTTGGTTAGGAACGCCGTCTTGTGACTGTCGCGTTCATCTACCATTATTTGCTAATAGCCGTTGGCCATGTTTAATGTGTGGAACCACAGAGTACCTGTCAAATTATCAATACACTCTTCGATCAAGGGCAACGGAAAAGCATCTTCAACAGTTTTCACATTTAGTTGTCGATAATCTTACTTCCCCATCTTCTGTCCTTACTAACACGGGTACAGATGCCCACTCTGATGAAGATGGCTTTATTACTTGGGCATCAAGCATGTTAGTCAGTGTCTTCTCCTCACTCTGACGAAGATGACTTTATTACTAGGGCATCAAGCATGTTAGTCAGTGTCTTCTCCTCTTCACTCTGATGAAGATGGCTTTATTACTAGGGCATCAAGCATGCTAGTCAGTGTCTTCTCCTCCTCACTCTGATGAAGATGGCTTTATTACTAGGGCATCAAGCATGTTAGTCAGTATCTTCTCCTCCTCACTCTGGAATTTTAATGGAGTGCCCCTCAATCGTTCTCTGACGGGGTCTTCATTATAAGTGATTAAGCGATGGCGTATAAGAGTGAATTTTCCTAAAACGTTACTGTCCTTGGAGAAAACGCTACCACATTTAGCTAGTAATAGCCCCAATTGTTCCCTAATAGAGTATATTCTTCTTTGCTTTGATAAACATGTCCTCTAACTGTGGAGGTATTTGTGATTCCACCTCCGTAAGCATAGTGGATACTTGTGTATCGTCTAAGCTACCATCTGGAATAAGGGATACTGCTATAGGCGGTGGTGTTTCGTTAATCCTGTTTACCTCTTCCCACGAAGGCCCTTTATCACCATTAGTATTCCCCATCATTTCGATACGACTGACCTGTATGCTTTCTCGACAGGGCTCTGAGCTAGTATCAAATACGGCATCCATTTCCACAGCCTAAACTAGCATTTTCTCTCTCTGCAATGTGACTGGTTTATTTGAATCGTTTATAATCTCCATAGTAAGGGGTCCAATTCTCCCATTAATTATACAAGATTAACTCGTCCGTCATATCCAGTGAAGTAACGTAGACATTGCAAGAAGGGTTAATGCACTCTACCATCACATTACGTCTGTTTTGGCAGAATTACAGTGCGTTGCGCTACTTGAATTCTACTTATATTGTGCTTCACCGTCGGCCCCTTTTTTATCAGGGCATGAACAGTGACAATACAATACAGTGGTGTCGTCCTTTGTTACAGCGCTGTTATCAATATCCACAATAGAGTGATGCTTTAATATAAAATCAAGCCCTAGAATAAAATCACCTGTTATCCGTCCCACAGCCACATCGAAATTGTACTGATTTTGTTGTATGGTTATTCAGAGTTTCTTGATTAGATAGCATTGCATATACGAGCCGTAGTCTGCATTCTTAATGGATTGACTGACCATTGACATTTTGGCAGCAGTGACTACTACCATGAGCGTATCCCTCCCATACATTCTGGTTGGCATTAACAGTGTGTGGCCTACTGTTAGGCTCAGGTGAGTACTTCTGACTGTCACATGTTCTCCATTATCTTTGTGCTGTTTATTTGACATGTCCAGGAGCCTATTGTTATATGGGTGATGTTTGTTGGTCGGTAGTCCAAAGTGCTTATGTAGCTATTCTATTTACTTTGACATCTGCCCCAATACTACACAGAGTTTCTACTTTAACACCTACACCACCACAATTGTCCTGAATAGTGGACATGCTGGAGGTTGTATTAGCACATCGGTGCCCTGCCTGGTCAATCTTCCTTGGTGGTGTTGTAGGTACCCTAACGCTCGACTCATTGATGATACCTACTCCATTACAATTGTCCGGACTGGTGGACATACATGAAGTTGGTCTTATTAGTGTGCGTTGGTTGGCCAATACCCCAAAGGGTGGTGGTGGACCCATGGCCAACTGGGTTTACCTTATTTAGTTTGACAGTGGTTTATCCGTCCCATCACCTTTTCTGTTGGAAAGGGAGGGGATATCACGACGAGAAGTGGGACTTCGGCTGTAATTCTCTGGAAGCTGATAATATCTTCCGCGGTTATCATCATGGGGGGATTATGAGTCCTGTACCGTCCACGAGTATCATCCCGATTATCCTCTCGTAAGGGGTTAGGGGTGTTATATTGCCCACGAATATCATCATCCCTCCCACCATGCCTACCGCTACGTTCAGGAGTCCTATATCTCCCACGCCGTGCATCCTCACCCCCGTTATACCTGGGTCCCAGTTGTAAGCCTCGGGTATTAATTCGAATTGGTGAATCCAGTTACCCCATTCACCTGGTTTACCATCAAATTTGTCGATAGTGACTTTTCTGTCACTTGGCCGACGAAATATCTCGAGAAATATCGCGTCCGCTGACAGGGACTTGTGCTCATCGCGATGCTTAGTTTCGCCTATATCCCCCCATGTACATGATGTTGGTTCTGTTTGTGCGTACTTCGGTCAGGCTCCTGAACAGACCCCGACACATATTTCCACAATCGGGCCTCTTTCCGGGCCGAACACCTTTGCCTGTAAGGCACGCACGGCTGCTACAATTGTGTCTTGTTTGTTTAGTTTTTCAGTTATTTGAAACAATGCTTTCTGCATCGATTTGACGGCAGATTCGTTCCTGTGACACCTATCCTTGAGAGAATCTGGCCCCAAGCTTGGTTATACTGTCGTAAATACGCTCTGTTGCGTATGTACGTCTAGGGCTACCAAATTCAAATTCGTCCGTTTGTTTGTCATTACTCGATGAAATGTAATCAATGGTCGACTTCCTGGGGGGGGCTTCGTTCCAGTGGCGGAGATGAATCCACCAAATGCAGGGACCGGCTGCTTCCCACTGCTCCCCATCATCCGCACCAAGAACCACTCACGGTACTCCGTCAAACTCGACTTCATTGTTCCTGCGAAAGTGGACAGCAGATGATGTAATAACACAATTGTAATGATATGCCTGTAGGTAGATGACTTCATTGTTCCTGGGAAAGTGGACAGCAGATGATGTAATAACACTATTGTAAAGTAATGCCCTTGAAGTTACGGCCAATAAATGCATTGGCGTCAGAACGTTGTGAATATTCTGGGGATTGAGGTTCACCAAAAACCTCCAATTTCACCCTCGTGAGGCTTGCAAAACCTCAAACTGCACTCCTCCTGATGCTCTCCAAAAACCCGCCAGTTGCATCCCATTGAGACTCTCCGAAAACCACCAACTGCACCCGAGGCTCTCACCAAAACAACAAATTGAAACCCTTCTCTAAATTAATCCTATATCCAGCCCCACCAAAAATGTTGAGGGGGCTCCGCCCTCCAAACAATCACCCCCCCCCGATATTCCGACGCCTTAAGTAGAAATGAGGGGTGCTGTTTGAGATTTTTTCGCCGCAATGATGTTCAAAATGTTAAAAAACAGTATAGGAGAAATTTCCACAAAGGAAGGTATACGGACATGAGGAAATATTTAGCAAAGATAGACTGGAATAACACACTAAAAAATAAGACAGCAACAGAATGCTGGAATATATTATCTAGTGAAATTAAGTGCAAAGTCGATAAATTTGTACCCTTCAAAAAAGGGAAACGGTCCAATAAGAAACACTTATTGAAAAAAGCCATTAGAAAAATTAAGTATAAACAAATGATGTGGAAGTCATATAGATGTACTGGAAATGATGAAGACTACAACATTTATAAAGAAACACTTAACCAAGCTACAGCTGAAATTAGAAATTCTAAGAAAAGCTATGAACAACTATTAGCTAGTAATATAAAACATGACAGCAAGAGTTTGTATGCGTATGTTCGAAGCAAACAGGACGTTCAAGATCAGGTCGGTCCTCTAGAAGATAGTGCTGGAAATATAATATCAGAGGGATTCTTAATGGCAAAAGACCTGAATGAGTATTTTAGTTCAGTGTTTACCAGGGAAGATATTAGTTCACTGCCCGTTCCAGAGGCTAAGTTCAAGTGGACAGATTCAGACTATTTAGGACAATTAAGTGTAACCCCGCAAATGGTAGCTAAGAAAATAAGGGCTATGAAGGATAATAAATCACCTGGAGTGGATGGGATTCCGCCCAAACTACTATTGGAAATTGTAGAACAAATTAGCGTACCGCTTGCAACAGTTTTCAATTTGTCATTATAAGGGAGAGTGGTTCTTTTAGAATGGAAAGAGACAAACATATTATACCGTTGTTTAAAAAAGGTTCGAGAAACAAGTCAGAGAACTATAGACCTGTGAGTTTAACATCATTGATTTGCAAATTATTAGAAAGACTAATTAAATATCTTTACTTACTTAGTTCCTCCTGTTCCTTTCGGGACATCGGGCGACGAGCTTTCTCCATTTACTACGGTCTTTCGCAATTTCTTTGGCCTCATTCCAGGTGATTTCCATTTCTACCAGATCTTCTTTAAACGTCTTGCGCCAGGTCTTAAAGTCTCAATTAAAGATCACATGGTGGATTTTCTTGTGAAACATAACTTGATAAACCCATCTCAACATGGTTTTTTTAAAGCGAGGTCATGCTCAACAAATATGTTAAGTTTTTTGGAAGACATCACTAAGTGGGTAGATGAGGGATCACCAGTAGATATCGTCTACTTAGATTTTCAAAACGCTTTCAACACAATACCACATCAAGGATTACTGCTTAAACTAAAGGCCCATAGCATAGGAAATGGTATAATAAACTGGATAGAAATATGGCTGATTGACAGAAGACAACGTATAGTGGTTGATGGGGAGGCTTCAAACTGGAAATCGGTATTGAGTGCGGTACCACAGGGATCAGTACTAGGACGTATATTATTCTTAATATATATCAACGATTTGGATGATGATGATCTTGACAAGTTGATCAAATGCTCTGAAAAGTGGCAAATGCTGTTTAAATTTGGGAAATGTAAATGCCTCCCCGCAGGACATGGGAACGAAGAGGTAGAATATACAATGGGGTGTACTGTACTAAGTACTACAGTAAAAGAAAAGGACTTAGGGTTAACCATTAGTGCTGATATGAAGGTTTCAGAGCAGTGCGGAATTGCAGCTTCAAAGGGAAATCAAATCATTGGATTAATTAGGCGAAATATAGCGTATAAGGAAAAAGAACTAATAATACCGCTGTACAATGTGAGGCCTCATTTAGAATGTTGTATACAAGCGTGGAGACCGTATCGCAAGAAGGACATATATATGCTAGAAAGAGTACAGAGGAAAGCGACTAAAATGATACCAAAACTGAGGGATCTTAGTTATGAAACACTAGAGACCAGGAGATTGAGAGGAGATCAGATAGAAGTGTTTAAAATAATGAATGGTTATGAAAATATTTATAGAAATATTTTTTTCTCAGTTAAGAAAGATAGAAGGACTAGAGGACATGAAGTTACATTAGCAAAGGAGCAGTGTAGATTAGATATAAGAAAGTTCTCATTTTCACAAAGGACTGTAAATGAATGGAACAGATTATCTGCTGATTGTGTGGTTGCTAGTAGCGTGAATATGTTTAAAAATAAAATCGACACATACCTCAGAAGGGCGGGATACACATAGATAAAAGGGTTGGACTCTCGATAAGCCAAAGGGCTTCCTTGTCCTCCTGCCACCTAGAGTTAATTCACTGGGTGGCAATCTTCTTAAATCTTCTTAAATCATCATCTGCACCAAGAACCACTCACGGTACTCCGTCAAACTCGCTTCGTACACCTTGTCGTTCTCTGCAGGAGGTATGTACACGGCTCCATCTGGGAATTTGGGTCTTACTTTTTGTAAATATGCAGAGGAGGAAGGGTTTCGGGGGTATCCACCTTGAGTGAATGCTATCGAAGCCAGGTTTCACCTCCTGAATCATGATGTCGCCTGTACTATGGTAGTGGTTTTTTAGATTATCCCATTCGAGATGGAACACGTCGTTACCTTCCCCACTAATAATCTGAGGAGTCAGGTAGGTCGATACCTCATTTATGGCATTGGCCATGGCCGTCTCGAGTTCCACGCCGAAATCGTAGGACTCATAGTGGCCGAGTATGTTAAGGATGGTGGTCAGCTGCTTGCTGCGGTACAGGTGATGGACTGTGCAGCAGAGGAGGGTGTGTTTCGGCAGCTTCCTCTCACCCGTCGTCACCGCACGGCAGAGGTCCTGGCAAATACACAGCACGGCATATCGACTTCTGACACTTCTCTCCATCCTCTGCCTCTCCAGACATAGCAATGTTGTGGAAATAGATCAGAAAATGAGAAAGCTTCTGAGGAGAAGGGGGAAAGGAATATGATCAGGAGATTGATTTGAGTTGATGTAGATACTGATCGTAGTGGGTAATTTTCGAGTAGTTTCCTTTCTTCTTGGACTCATAATTAGCCAATTTTCTGCCTTGTAGTGGTATATAATGTTGAGTCAGTGCTTACCTATCCTTAACTTAGTATTTGACTCGATTTCAGCATGAAAATATGGTACTGTGTATTTTGAGGCAATAAATATCGTTGAATCGTCAAAATAACCAACTCAGGGGATTTCTCATGCCACAATTACACGAAAAAGTGGGTTCATTTGTGTGTACGATGAACGGTTCAAAAGTTATGTGTATCCTTGATTTTACCAGTCGCGCGTGACAAAATTCAGGATGGCCGCCAAACTGACCCCTTCGGACATTACTTGGAAATGGGAACATCCAAATATGTTAACTAGACACCTTCAGGGTTGCAAACAAAGTAAGTTTCACTTAGAAATCCACTGGGTGCATGGGGACATACCTTCAGACTGTACTAATGTATGTTGTCTAGAAGAATGGCATCCATATACATGCAAACGTTTGAGTTCTGAAATAAGTTAAGGAGAATTTCAGCTTTAAGTACCTCCAGCTGCATTCTCGTGTCCCACTGCTCATGCGAAGCTGCATATGTCGGGTACACATATATTGGCATGCATGTATGCGAGACATTTATTTCACGTATCAAGTATATGTTTTATCTATTAGTTATAAGTTCTATGCCCGTAATCTGCCCTCGTAATGTAACTTATGCATTATATATGTACACTAAATAATGAGTCATTGGACTACATGCAAGTATTATACATACATGTCTGCACCATGACGTGTCACCCGGTCAGACATAAAAATATAATCTAATTTCGTCTTTGAACAACATATATGTCATGCAATATGGTTTTAATGATCTCCGGATAACTTGGAACACATGATACATTTTACTACGCCTGTTATATTATCCATGAATAAAAGTGATTTAGAGATACGTAATTGTTATTAGAGGTACCTTAATTAATTTATAGTAAACATACATATTAAGCTACTGGAATATGGAAGAAACACAATTTGAGTATTTTTATATCAAAAACCACCATATTCTAGCTGCCATCAACATCATCACTGTGCAGCCGTGGTGTCCCGTGGTTGGGTGAAGGCCTCAGCATGTCGTTTCCAAATCAGCGCCTGTCTTGCGCTATCCTCTGCCAGATTGTGCCCTTCCACTGTTCGTCTAGTTCGTCTCTCCACCGTCTCGCCGGTCTTTCTCTAGATGTGTTGCGTATGATAACTGGTAGTTGGGTCGCGGGTAATTCTCATCAAATGGCAAATCTCCCGCCACAAATCAGAGACGAACTGCGATCCCCGGTCTGACGTAATGATGTCGCGGACGCCCCATCTGGCGATCCATTGACGTACCAACACTTTATCACAAGCTTTTGCGTTCGCCGCCTCTCCGTACATTGTCATTGGAAACGCTTCCGGTCAGGCCGTCTATCTGTCGATCACAGTGAGCAAGGTGTTCTTCCCTTCACACGCTGGGGTCAGTGGGCCTACGAGATCGACGTGGATATGACTGAATCGCATGGTCGGTGCTGGTAACCGTTCAAACGGCGTTTTCGTATGCACTTAGACTTTCGCTTTCTGACATGCCTCGCATGATTTGGTCCATTTAGTGACATCTTTCCCCATGCCTTGCCACCAATATGAACGTTTGACGAGCGCCAAGCCGACCTTTATTCCTGGATGTGCCAAGCCGTGGAGACTGTCGAACACGACACGTTGCACAGCCGTTGGAACTAGGACGCTTGCCTCCTGCATATCTTATTACATCTCAAATGGCACAATATTATAATTCGATATTGAGTACGTCGTAGAAATAACGTTCTTGCGATCTTATTTCTCGGCGCGTTTGACCGAAAATATGCGTCGCTTCGACGGCGGAGGTCCTAGAACTAAATATCGTCGGCACTGCTCTAGGCTTCAAAATCGACGTTGGCGACATTTTGTCGGATCTTGTCCCATTAACTGATGATATACATATACTTCAAAGCACGAATCTTCAAAATTAGCCGAACAAAGTGTATTATATTTGGAGGACTTCCAAGACACTTCCAACCAGCCCGTCAGCAGTTATAAATCTGGTCGATTCAATGGGAAACAAAAAACACCGCTCATTATCCTTCCTGTACTATTGCTACAGCCGTATGCAGAATAGTATGGCACATTGCAAGTCATGTTTTCATTGCAAGCCGAACTTACTTTAATATAACGAACCGCATGCCTTGAAGAGTATTTACAACTGAACCAACTACTCTAGACAGTGTGATGTACACAACAAAAATAATGCTGCTCGTTTATTGGTTGCTTTCGGCCAAGTCAACGCGTCATCAGTAAGATGGCAGTCTTCATGTTATCGCAGATTTCGTTAGAATCTTCCACTTTAAGACTACATTCTGAGTAAACCACTGAACTGAAAATGTTGATTTTAAATACAAATGGTTAGTTTGTGTTAACTCTTTAAGGTGCTTAACACCAAAGCATTGGCTTTAGTTTTCCTTTAAGTTGCAATATTATGCAGTGGAGTTTTCTACCCTCCTACCCGACTGACATCTACTTAGTAATTTATAGACGTGTATTACTGGTGAATGATATCACTATATGTACCAAGCATAAACTCGCAAGCGGTGTATTAACAACACCTGTATTTGTTGTAGTAATACAATGAAGTTCAGTGGATACCGCAGTATTACTATGGTACATTCCGGTAATGAGATTTTAATTAACAAATCCTGTAGAAGACTGTTTAGATGTGCGTGTCGTCGTGAATGAGCGTCCACTGCCGCAATGTCACTTGAATGCAACGTTCATAAGACACATTTGGTATCCGTCTTTAGGAATACGTTCTTCCTCCACTATCGTGCGATGTGGCCAACAATAAAAATAATTGGTTTGGGCTTCCCTTTTTCTTCGTTTTATTTAGCAAAACGGCAGATGAATCATACATTTTGTTGGTACGATAGGGAACATAGTATCAATAACAAATCGTGAGCAATATTTAAGTTTATTAAATTTTTGGAAATTGAGTGTTTATATACATGAATTAGTACCGTGGATGAAGATATAAAATGGGTGATATTATTCTAGTTATAACCATAACATATATGGACTTAGGGAGTTAGCGTTATTAGGAGGAATATAATGCGTCTAAACGTGGTGAATCTTCAGGGGCTAATGCTCACAAAACAATTCAACTGAACCCGCCTTGAGGCGAACAAAAACCTCCAACTGCATCCTAGCGTTGCAAAATAGTTGTAAAAAAAGTAAACTAAAAGTAAGTTCTTATATAGCGCAGTATCCAGTCCTTTGCGCTTTATTCCCTGGCAGACCCATCTCGACTTATCTGGGAAGAATTCAGCCGTTAATGCGCGAAGACTATTTGAACACAAATATCCACCACTGTCTGTAGCTAGGTACTCATTCACACAGTTGAGTGAACTGAAGCCATGTAGAGTAAACGAAGTTGCCCAAGGTTCGACACCGCTGCACAATATTCGAACCCGGGTTCTCTCAGGCTAGAGGCCGAAGCTAATACCGCTGCGTCACTGAGCTATTGCGCTTATTTGGAGAATGAGTCCATCTCCACCCCCACCCCCCCACTAAGATATTGGGGGTTGATCTCCCCAGTCTAACATCTACGTAGCATACAGAGAAACATATATAATTATGAATATATGTGTTAAACAATAGTTGGGCCCATTTCAAAATATTGCACACACACACACACACACACACACACACTCACACACACTCACACACTCACACACTCACACATTCACACACTCACACACTCACACACTCACACACATAAACTGGATGCCATATTGTAAGAAGGACATAGCATGTGTAGACAAACCGATGAGAACTTCTTCTTCTATATTCTAGAATTCTGAGGTCTTAGTTACGAACATGGCTGATAGAATGTATTTTCCCAACACTAGACATGAGGAGAATAAGAGTTCTAAGATACAGAATGATAAAAAGGTAGCACATTTATAGAATATTAAGCAAATTAGAGGACTTGAAGTTGCGTAAGTCAAGGAAGAGTGTACGTTGGATATAAGAAAGTAGACATTCTCATAGAGTGCCGCACAGTTGTAAAAATAAAACACACTATCTAATGATATTGTAACTGCTACAACTGGGAATATGCTTAAAACACAAATAACAGACGGTTTACAAATAGATTAATAATCGCAGAACTCGCGAAACGCCAACTTTTTGGTTTTTTTTTCACATCTGATCTGGGGTTATGCTTTCGATGGCAATCTTGTATAAAAAAAAAACTCCCGTGAGCACCTCAGATCCACCATGGAGAGACCACATTACAAACAAAGAAATACTCAAACATGCCGAGCATGGAATAACTTTTTATACAAATCAACTTCAGTTCGACAGATCCTGTGGCTCGCATGGATGAAAGCAGACTTCGAAAACAAACTCTACTTTCATAACTGTGGGAAGGAACAAGAAACAGGGTGCGCCCCAAACGAAGATACATATATATATATATATACTAAAACGAATCTTGAAAAAGAACGTGGCCGGGGAGGACTCCCACGTGTTGAACCAAGCGAGCAGTCCAAGTCGTCACCGTAACTGTCGGCGAAGGGGATTGTCAACGTGCTTAACGCAACCATTTTTAAGGAATGTATCGTCCTTATGCCAGTGAAACTAACTAAGATAATAATATGATTTATGGTACATATATCCAGTTATTTTTAACCCAAAAAGGGACTTCGGTGTGTATTGAGTCCCAAAAGGGAAGTTAGTGAGTTTCCTTATTGATCCGTACATTTTGTTCTAGTGAAGCCACAATATCGTAAGAACCTTCGTATGACAAGACGTGACGTAGTTACGTACCGTTGTTCGCAACATTCCCCTGTCTTCTATGACTGAGCTTCCACGTAATCTTGAGCGAGTGGATCGATTCACTGTTTTCCAAGCTCACAGAGCGTTAAACGATTTAACTACGTGACCGGCTAGCACCAACGCAAAGTGCTTTATACACTAACAACGTTTTTAATAAAAACAATTCTGTACATTTTGTTAAACATTGTCGCATTTATTCAGCATTTTTGAATAACGGTTTTATTGGCATTAATTTTCCTTCCGTCGATAACTATCCGTAACTTCACATACTATTTTGCTGTGTTGACCGTGGTAAAGTGAGCATCGTTGTTTACTGTTTGAAAATGCACCTGTGATGGTGCCTTCAAATTGCGACCGTTGTTACGGCTTACACTTTGGCGGACAGTATACCTTCAACATAGTTGGCATAGTCTTAAGTACATTGTAGTAATTGATAAATATCTATCTCATTTTAAAACACGATTCCTTTCTTTGCATACTGTACACTCCTTATAAAGTGTGAAACTTTCTAAAGAATAAACCTCGATTGAGAGGAACCGGGTGACTCTATTCTTAATAAAAACAAATTGAGGGTGGGTCGCATATAATTGTTGGAGTTTTGGGGATTGGTCAATTTACAATGTTCTGAAATATGTCAAATGAATTTTGTAATACAAATTTCGGTCAGATTTCAGTGTACATTATTGGATCCTAGGTCATGTTTAGTGAGTTCTTACCCTACCTGACGGCTTGGCTAAGCCTAAGGTACACAGGGCATAACGGGAGGGCAAGATTAATCCTGACTAGTTTCTTCGCGCTGCACGAATGAACCAGTAGTCCAGAAAACACAATAATGGGCTCACGTTTCAATGCATGTAATGTGGGGGTTTTGAGGATTGGTCAATTTATAATGTGCTGAGTTGTGTCAATAGAATATTTTGTATTACGAAATATGATCATTTTTCAGAGCATATTGGATGTAGGTAAAATATAATTAATTCTGTGTACATGATGTTGTACTGTGCTGGTTTTCGAATCAGTGTGTGTCCCATACATTCCCCGTCTACACACCCCCACCACACACCCCGACAAATAATGACCGCTCCGAAGTTTGTAGCTATACAAAGGCATGGATGCCCCTTCGTCCAGATTCGAAAAAATTATGGCTTTCTTGCATGCCGTGCAAAATCAGATGTAGGTAAAATATAACTAATTCTGTGTACATGATGTTGTACTGTGCTGGTTTTCGAATCAGTGTGCGTCCCATACATTCCCAGTTTACACCCCCATACCCCCATACCCCCGATAAATAATTATCGCTCCGAAGTTTGTTGGTATAGAAAGGCATGGACACCCTTTCTTCGTCCAGATTCGAACAGGTTTATGGCTCTCTTTAATGCCTTGCAAAATCAGGTAATCATCAAAATCATTAATTTATTAATGTTATGTCACATTAATAAATCTTCCAATATTCACGCTGTCATCCATTAAGTCCTTATTATGAGTCGCTTGGCTAAATAAAACTAAGAAGCAGGCGAACCACAAACTGGAATATTTTGATTCATCAACCACATCACACGATAGTAAAGGGAGACAATAGTCGAGCAAAGGATTATATTGTACTTGCTAAGAGAAGACAAAACAACGAGTAGAGAAATAGTTGCGTTGTCTGCATATTCGTTATGACGAACTCATATTGTACTTGCTAAGAGAAGACAAAACAACGAGTAGAGACATAGTTGCGTTGTCTGCATATTCATTATGACGAACTCTTCGAATAATAAGATTATTCCAAATGACTTTGCCAGAACATCTCTTGAAACCCGACATTATGATAGTCGCTGCAAATATTTATTACTGTTACTAATTAAACCATAAGGGAAACACAACCAACCTGATTACCAAGAAAACGTTTTCTGATTCAGGCTATGTTTTTGCTTACAAAGTGTCAAGTGTTATCAATGATATGAGTTATGCACAACGAATCATAAACTTGCAGAGGGAGAATAATAGGTGAAGTCAAAAATAAAAAATGTGACAGAAATATAAAATGATTAGTATAATACAACCTCTCAGAAATACACCATACGTAACGCAATATAATGTAAAGTAATGAATCAAACAGACAAAGTAAATTCACTTCATGTGCAATGTGTATTTTCTTGGATATATTTAAGTGAGATGCTTCAAATAATTGATAGTTGTATTTTGTATTACAAGCAAAATCGCTATAGATCTCTGAACTAGAAGGTATATGTTACGTATAATGCGATACAACAAAAAATCCTCAAATATATACCGAGTTAAATCATAAGTAACCATTGTCATGTAAGACGTAAGACAGTAGAGACGTAGTAAATTGCACGTTTAGATGACAAAAATATGCATATGTCACCTCATCAAATATAAAGGAATAGACTATGACCGCGCGTCTTTCGTGTACAACCCACTCCTTTGTTAAACTACATGCAGGACCTTTCATCATTAAACAATCGAAAATGTGTCTCCAGAAATGGTTTGACATTCCAAGAAGCAACGTTGATGTTCTTAATTACTTGCATAATTATAAAATATATTTGTTGTTGTTAGCGCAACGATTGTTCAAGACGCGTCTGATACCAATGCTCCAACAAGTACCTGTATATTCTGTGACGATCCACAATACCTTTTGAAATCTAGTTATACTAATTGCTACCAAGGGAAGCGAGAGCATCGAAATGTATCGATGTCGCGTCGTGAAGTATGTTGATTGCTATATGTTGCGTCAATCATTGAACACCTTCGTCGGTTGCCCGAATTGCTGACAAGGCATTAGTCACGTGTCTATAATCATAAATTCTCTTAGCACCGTCCATTATCCGGAAACGCGTAATGCAGTAACTAAGACATAGTTTATTTTGATTAAGACACGGAAACGTATTATACGGCTACAACGTCATTCTTTGCTCTGTATAATTACCACCCATTTAAACAAGAGTGTGTGTGCGTGTCCGTATGCGTGAGTGAGTGAGTATGTTGTGTTTGTTTGTTTGTTTGTTTGTTTTTGTTTTTTTGTTTGTTTGTTTGTTTGTTTGTTTGTTTGTTTGTTTGTTTGTTTGTTTGTTTGTTTGTTTGTTGTTCACACTGACAGAGTAAACACGGAATTTTCTAAGAATAATAAGATATAGTATCGCTCATGTTTTGAACAACACATTTAATCACAAACAAAATTCGCACTCATTCCCTGAATGGATTTATTACGTATACTAAACAATTCATCATCTCAAACTACGATGTTATATTAAAATCCCAAATTGCTATACATGCCAAAATACTAACAACTAAAAACGAGAAATAAAGCAATTTTTTTGTAATTAAAGTGACGTTTGTAAATTATTGGGCATGCATGCGCATATTGTGTAAACATTGAATTAGTATTGTTATTATTATTATTAAATGGTAACAAATGTATTTTTCTTTTTCTCACTATTTGATGATTTGAAATGAATATTAAGCACATTATGTGATGCTATGCATCACATAATGTGTATGTTATGAGTTCACAGCCGAGACAGCGGAGAAGCTGAGTTATAGCGGTGGAGGTGCAGCGGCGAAAAATTTGCAACAGCATCCCCCCCCCCTCCCATCTTCCGATGTTACTGTCGAGCCAACCAAGACAGCTACAAGGTGAAGGAAGATGTGAAGATATGCGGCGGCAAAAATTTGTTCAGTGGTGCTGAAGCTCCGTTAGCCCCCTCACCCCAATATGAATTTCGTTCTCGCATCACTGGTTGCACCTGCATATTAACGTTGCCAGTTGTACATTTCAAATTCTCTTGGCTAACACAATCGGAAAAGAATACCGAATTCAATTCGTGATGCATCCACTGAACTTTGTACGGCACAAGTCGGATGCTAAGCCGATATCTAACGATGCTAACTATTAATCCACACTCGCAACCATCTTATGTTCCTGATTACATTAAATAGTCATCAAGGCATGGTGACCGAAAACATTTTGTTGGGAACCGTTCTTAGCTGTCGAATAGGCTTCGTTTGCTTCAAGCGGAGTCCATGCTAAAGTTTCTTTTACACGTTCCACAAATGATGGAATAAAGCGGAATATAAAACAAACTCATTTACAGTTCGTATACACTATAAAGACTGAACTGTCTCTCTTTGTGCTTACAGTGCACACAGCTTTAAACGATGCAACTGTGGATACGGTAATAGGAAGCGTTGTAAGGCAGCAAGGAGTGCTTGACACTGTATCAAAACAACGTCTGGTCCGCATGTGTATGCAAATTGTAACAATTATATATGTAAATGCGCAATTTGTGTATTTATCCGCCTAAATGTTCTCTAGGTGGCAGGCTTCATTTTACACTATGCGATGTTAATGCGTGTCCACTGGTTTAACCGAATATATGGCACAGTATTGCTCCTCGTTACATTGAGTGTTTACGATACAGATATGGTCATGCCATGTGAATACAACCAAACAAAATTCCTGAAATTGTTTGCTCTCATCTCTTAAATTTTTGAATAAATCAGTTTGGTGAAAGTCTTTGGTAAGAAAGCAAAAGCAAAAATCCGACATTTGAGTGTTCTAGCTCCAGTAGTTTTCGAGTTACGGCAGTTTGAAATTTGGGTCTTATTGTGTATAATTGGTATATATACATGCAAGTGTGCAAATCAGAGTTATATGGCAGGTCTAATTGTCTTAGTTATGAATCTGTATATATGCAAAGATGGTATGTTGTTATATTTCTTAAACATTGACCAACGTCCGACCCAAAAACGTCAATGAGGCGTAGCATGTATTGTCACAAAACGTTTTCTAGGTGTAAGCTTGTCTCTACAACACAAATAACTAATAACTCTCAATATTCTTCCATGCTTCCTTCACAACAAAAATGGGATACTTCTGGGTGCCCCAAATTTGTCAACAAATCACTTGCGATTCACGAGAGGGTTTTCAGGCATTGATTGCAAGCTAAATATTCTTCCACACATCATGCAGCAGTTGGAGACATCTACAAGAGTTGACGTGGTCTGGGACACTTACGTATCCTGCAGCATCAAAGAGTCAACCAGGGAGAAACGTGGCAAAGGCATCAGAAGGAAGTTGCTGGTCAAAATATTAAGGTTCCAGGGAACTGGGCAGATTTCCTGCTTGACACCACCAATAAGCAAGAACTATTTGCATTCCTTTCCAGCAAGGTTGTGTCTGCCGAATGCAAAGAAGACAAGCAGATCTTCATTACATTTGGCAGCAAAGTTGTCAGCAGAGGCACCAGCCACTGCATGTCGAAGTGTGACCACGTGGAAGCGGATACAAGAATACTTATCCACTTGCAAGGTGTCACGGAGAATGGTTTTAACATCTGCTTGGTGCACACTGTGGACACTGATGTAGTCGTAATCCTCATCGGCAAATTCCACGCCATCGTCGCAAAATATTCACGTGCAAACATCTGGGTTGCTTTTAGCACTGGGAAGAACTTCGTGTGCCTACGTATCAATGCCATCTGCCATGGGCTAGGGAAAGATAAGTCTACAGCCCTTCCCCTCTTCCACAGTTTTACAGGATGTAATACAGCGTCAGCATTTCATAGAAAGGGGAAGAAGTCAACATGGAAAGCCGGGAATTCCTACCCTTAGGTTACCCAGGCATTCAACTACATTGCAGGAAACCCACACACCCAATTGCCAGTGGACTCCAAACACTTCCAACTACTGGAGCGATTCACATTCGTTATCTATGACAAGACAAGCACTCTGGAATCTGTAAATGAGATAAGGAGAGAGTTGTTCTGCAAGAAGAACAAAACGATGGAGAACATTCCACCTAGTCAGGAGGCTTTGCTACAACATTCGAGGCGTGTTGCCTACCATGCTGGAATATGGACGACATGTGAAGTCGTCCAACAGTAAACTTGTACTCCAGATGGATGGGGATGGACATTCGAAACAGAGAGCAAGACCTGGTTTCCTGCGTGGAGCCCACTACCGATGGCCTCCAACGCGTGCAGTGAACTGGTGAAGTGTGAGTGCAATAGCGAGAGGGGCTATGGCGCAAGGTTTTCGTGCAAGAGGGCACACTGGAAATGCACTGAGCTTTGCAACTGTAACATATAACCAAATGCGACACATAACCGAACTCACAAAAACGTTGATCTGACAAAACAAGCTATTCTTACTAAATGTTTAAGCAAGATCATTGAAACTATTTTGCTATCCCATTACTTTGTGATAAATTTAATAATAAAGATTTTTAACGAGCCAAATGGAAACAGAAGACTACGAACTAATAAAGTGTTAGAAACACAGTTAGATATTTTGTCTGGAATGTCCCTCAATTTTGCTAAGCTACCTCACTGTACATTTTACTAGCTCAAACAAGCAGAAAATGAAGCAATGTGACCTTTTATTGACCTCTGGTGACCCCAATATGGCTCGGAATTAAAAGCCGATAGCAGATTTGTGTTGAGCTTGCCAACGTATATATATATGCCGAATTACATGAAAAGCAGGGTATTTAATTTTTATTTTTATTTTCAATGTTTCCTTCTACCATTTTCTTCTAAGTAGCTGAAACAGGCTCCAGCAAAGTCACGTGACTTGGTTCCAATATATGTATTAAAAGTCATGGCACTCAGATTGTCAGAAAAAAAATCGGTGCTTTTGTCCGGCATGTCCAAATAATGTTGCTAAGCTTCCTCACTATTAACACTGACAGGGGCAATAACTTTTGTATTTGGAAAAGAACTGTGATAGTTTTGATATAAAAAAATAATTGCCGTGTGTCACGTATGTAAGTGATGGTTTTGAAATATTTACCACCCTCGCTGACTAAACCAAATTAAAACATTAAAATATGTTTGTGTGTGTTGTGCATTCATGTCATAATATTGATTTACAATTTACTACGGATGTGTGCCTCGTTATTCCACCCGCGCTGACGTGAAATGTATCTGTGTAGTCCTATTATGCCTATTATGTACAGTATACGTTGAAAAGCATGGAAAAAGCCGTAACACTCTTTTCACAAAATAGCTCACCACACAGTAGAAAATCATAATAGAAAGTGTCATCCGGGCTGGTTGTGACACGTAAAGGTCACGGATAAACCCTGGCATGGATGACAACTTGTAACATTTAGGTACGCCTGATGCAATTGTTTTCAGATTATTTGCCTAGTGTTGTAGACGTCATGGGACATCAAAAACAACACGGTACATCCTATGACAAAGTGCGTGTTTTACAGCTACGCAAGAGGTGCGTGTCTGTTGACATAGTATGTAATGAACGCTATGGTCAAATAGTTAGGCAGATCGATTAGCACATAATTAGGCAAGATTGTGCTTTTTGTTATAAACTGTGACACGTTGCATATATAGGATGGGCCTACTACTTGGGGTCCTGAAGTTTTTCTGATGAAGTGCCAATTGAACAACGCCCCTGTAGTACAACAGCTAATAGTCCAGTAGAAATCAGCACATTTTTTACCAAACCCGGACACTGGTTAAAAAGCCAATTTTTATTTTAAGATGACTAATAGTGTTTCCTGAACTTCCAGAAAAAACAACCAAAATCAACTCTGGGGAACCTTTTTATTGGCTGTCCATACATAAATGCAAATGAGTTTTGGCGCACTGACTTCCACTGGCCAGCAAGTTAACGGTTAGGATATTTGTGTTGATTTGTATTTTACGTATCCATTAACTCGCTAATATAAGAAATCAAGTGTTTGCCACAAGATTAGATGTTACCATTGTGTATCGAAAGCCAATGTTTTAAAATCCAAACACGAGCGATAATATCACATATATATTAATTTCACTAAAATGCGTAGTACTTAATAGAACAAACCGTTTTCGTAAACCCCTCAATATATTTTACACACTGGATCTATATTCTAAATATATGACAGTTATTGTATTAATTACTTGCTTACAGATTGTTAAAAAGGCATAATAAATTTATGTAATTATTGTTACGGATTATTATGCATTTGTGCTAGAGCGATTTGAAAATGTGTGGTATGGAAAGCCAAACATGACATTCTTTATACTTGTGTAGCCAAGGCGTAACGGTAGATCTTGGTAAATTTATCAGTAAAAAATTCAGAGTTAGTAAGATAGCATTTTAGATCCAAAATCTCTGTTTGAGTAATTATATAAAGTAAAGTTAGCAACTGTTCTTGAACATATTACCCATAATTATAGTACACATAGGCATATTATGAATATTGCCTAGATAATAGTCATACATATTTTTCAGGAACGGGTCACTGACATGGACGAATGTGTCATTTGTCAAGAAGGTGGTGGTGGCTTAATGGTTAAACTTAGAAAGAAAGGGATAGATTCATTGGTGGCGGTGTCAAAACTACGAGGTGATGGGTTGGCTGAACAATTCAATAATACAAGTGAGCAGTATGTCCATGACAAATGTGGAAAGACTTACACCGCCTCAAAAATGTGACTAAATCAGCTTAGGCAACAAACCATGTTGTTGCATCAGAATGTATGCCAACTCGTACGATCTCGAGAGGTTACGATTATCAAACTCCTTGTCGCATCAAACAGGACAACATTGATCTGGCCCAATTCCTGACTTTTCTGCGAAGTCACAACCCATTTTCCACCAACAATGAAGAGCACCTGCAAAATGTTGCTACTGGGGTCATAGCTGATGAGAGAGTCAATGTAGACCAAGCTGTGGATATTGGAATGAAAATCCACCAGTAGAGCACAGATCAGAAGTACGGAGACATCGTTCTCAGGAAGTCAGACACAGTCAAAACCTTCGCAGTTATGAGGAAAACTGTCAAACTGAAATATGGAAAAGAAGTGCGCATGTCGTCGACGGAGCTGTACCAGAGACTATTGGCCAAGGCATATACTTCTTGACCACCAGATCGCAGTGTCATCTCACAGGAGCTAGCAGCCGTAGCCCCATCTATATTCTACAACAATGGCACAATGCGAAGGCCAGTGAAGTCTAAATTAGTTTCATACATCACCACCCTCGATCCCCATGTTGTCTGCAATGATGAAATTGACGTCAAAGCCACAGTTGTGGATGGGTGTGCCGTTCTGCATCAGATACCCTGGCCAAAGACAGGTACCTTTCATGAAGTGTGTTCATCTTATGTGATGTATGTTCTATACTTGGTAGCACACGACAGGGCCTGGTTCGTAGTGTTCGACAGCTATGAAGTGCTCACGACCAAGGAACGCGAACAAAAGCGAAGTAAATTGGGCAAGATCCTTTCCGCTGATGTGTTGGTTGGACGTAGCACTCCAGTGCCTTCAGACAAAAGTAGTTTTCTTTCAAAACAAGCACAACAAACAACAACTCATTAATCTCCTCTCTACCTACCTGCTGAGAGAAGGTGTCGAGGTGCGTCACGCTGGCGAGGAAGGAGATGCGGATACCACAATTGCGAACTGTATCCACGAGAACGTGTGTGTCCGTTGTGATGATACAGATCTGCTTGTAATCCTGCTTTCCCATGCGCCTGAGAAGTCCACTATTTACATGCAAACCAAGCAAAAACTAATCAGTATCAGCGCTGGTCAACATGCTCTCGGAAAGGATATGTGTAAGTGCCGTGTGCACACGCTATGTCTGGCTGTGACGCAACGCCAATTGTCTATGGTATTGGCAAAGTCAAAATGTAAGTCTCGATGACCTACGATACGTGCACATAATTTCATCAAAATATGTCGCCATTGAAAGAATGCCGCCGACAAGTCGAGCTACTTCCATTCATTCAGAGTGCACCTACAGGTTTCTACTTGGGTTAATTTGAAGACGGTATTGGACAGAATGAAATATGGCTTCCGCTATGACGCACACTCAGTAGTGTCCGTCATCACAGACAAAGAACCAGCACCCGAACATCTTCTACAAGCGATCCGTTGCTCGTGCAAGCGCCAAGATAATTTGTGTGTGTGTTGCAAGTGCTCAAAGAAGCGTCTTGCCTGTAGCGTCCACTGCAAATGTCAAGGACAGTGCGCAAACGGCCCAACTCTTGTACAGCTACCCGACAGTGACGACGATGACAATGCTGATGATGATGTTTAACCAATTATGTATTAGAAGATTACAGGTAGAACATTTATGATTCATCATAGTTACATTCAAGTTTGAATGCCATACCATTCACAGTTTGGGGTATTTGACTTTCATGTGATCTTAATCAAGATGTTAATTAAATCCCAGAACAACGTTGGGACGGAATGCTATATAAGAAATATATGACTAACTAATTAATTAATTGGTTAATTACTTACTTGATTAATTAAACTCCATCATTAATGTGTGGCTTAATAGACCAGTATACATATCATTACAAAGGTATTAACCAATAAATGAAATATTAAAAAATATGACTAACAAACGTAAACAAAAGGTTTTACTTCGAAACACACCAAAAGAAGGATTGGGGTAAAACAAAGTTCCCCAGGGTTGATTTTGGTTGGGTTTTTCTTAGAAGTTCAGGAAACTCTACTGGTCATCTTAAAACAAAAATTGGCTTTTTAACCAAAATGTCCGGGTCATCGTCAATTTCTACTGAACTATAAGGGACATGATTGTGCACTTTTTGAAAAAAGCATGGAAATTGACACACGTGTAAGTTATGATATATAGAATCATTTCAACCTAGGTACCCATCATTATCGACATAGTACGTAGCCGCCATCTTGATTTTTTAAATGGCCGCCACGGAAATCCATTATCCCGTTATATCAGCTTCTAAGCAATATAAAAACATGTTCTTGGTGTCTAACCCAACATTCGTCGGTGTATGCCTCCAGTAGTAAATCGGCTGACAGACAGAAATTTGACGAATTGTGCATTTCTTTACAAAAGCATGAAAATTGGCACATATGTAGAATCATATAATGCTAGGTACCCATTGCTTTCGACATGGTACCTAGTCGCCATCTTGATTTAAAAAATGGCCGCCACGGAAATCCAATAGGCAAATATGTCAGCTTCTAAAAAATATAGAAACATGAACTTGGTGTCAAAACTAACATGTCCATGGTCAAGGAATCCATTTCTGTCATATTCAGTATCCAAGGATGACGGCCATATTGAAATTCAAGATGGCCGCCACTGAAATCCATTATCCAGATATCTCAGCATCTAAGCAACATACAAACATGTTCTTTTGTCTAAACCAATATTTTCAGGGTAAAGGAATTCATTTCTGCATATGCTGTATCATCAGATGACGACCATATTGAAATGCAAGATGGCCGCCACAGAAATCCATTATCCAGATATGTCAGCTTCTAAGCAACACACAAACATGTTCTCTGTGTCTAAATCAACATTTTCAGGGTCAAGGAATTCATTTTTGTATATGCTATAATCCCCAGATGACGGCCATATTGGAATTCAAGATGGCTGCCCATCGTATGCGTTTTACGAACATAATTTTAGCGCTTCTTGAGGTTGTGGAATCCATATGGGGTTCATATATGAATACGTATATATTCACGAGTACATCGAATTTTCTTGGCAGTTGTTTCTAAGCTATATTCTGAACAATAAGATAAATAGCAGTGCATATACTGGTGAAGACAAATATGTCATTGGATAAGAATGGACAGCACAAATAGTTATATTTCAAGTTCACGTTAGCGATATAGAAAACATACATCATGTTGACAACACGTCTTCAGGTTTGTTAGCAACTTACGAATGGATTCGTTTGGCAGAAACCACAACATGTCTTCTCAGCAGTAATACTAGGCCACAAAGAGTGACGGTTGTGCTGTAAGTTTAACATATGTCTACACTCTGGCATACAAAACAACTTTGCTAAATAAATATCATCTTTAGTGTCAACATTTAAAAATTTGTGTAATCCAACAATCGCTGAAATTCGCGCATGTATGCAGACTCCGAGTACAAACTTAGTCATGGACAAAACTATGTAATGCGAACGGAATACACTGTTAAGGGCACATGGAAATATAGTAGAGCAGATATGCGGACGAAACGACAGAAAAACGCCAATTATGACAAGGATCACAATCAGACTGACTGGCGTACCAAACACAGTATTTCTCATAATTGCAGATTGCTCCATACGTCGACACAAATGTGTAAGCAGTGCAATGTGGATGATGCCCAGCAATAATGTATCATGTACATTACATCCCAGTTGGCAATTGTCGGAAGAGGAGTATATATTGTGTGTAGTAGGTATTTTGTTGACATCCTCAAGCAACCAATACGAGAACGCAGAATATATAGCCAAACCACTCAGAAATTGTTTCATTATTTGCTACAATGTATATGGCATTCGTTTCCGGTGGATAGGTAATCATCAGCACCGAAGATCAGATAGTTGTGACCACAGTCCATAAAGCCACTGACGACTTGCAGCACATTCAGCCATGAACACAAAAGGAGGCGGACGTCGGCAGCATATTACTCTATGTAGCACAATGTGTTCACCAAGGATTTCCCAAAGTGGATACCCGGTAGTGTTTACAAATGTGGTTATGCTGGCCGCAAGGCATTCGTTGCTGTTGAAATAAATGAACGTTTTACGATCGATTGAAACCCACTTTTGTCCCATTGCAACCCATGCCATTGTCAACGACCTGTGATATCGGAAGTATTAATGCTATGCTATGTCCAGAGTTGGTGTGTGACATAGTCTCTAGTTCCCTTGGTCGAGGGAAGAAGTTGGCATGGTTAGCATGAACGCCATTCCCCTTTCTCACCCAGTCCTCACAGTCATAAGAAGTCAACTCATGTACACTAAATGAGATACAGAGGTTAATCGCCGAATTTACATTAAGACTTTTGCATTTAGCAGGATGAAACAAGGAAACAGTTGTTTGCCCAGGAATCTGGTACGACTTGGAATACCCCATCAACAAAACGTGCATCGCACCAACTGCCTGGTCTTTGACACTATGGTTGCAACCCTCAGTAGGGAAACCATGCTGGACTTAAACTCCCAGAGGCACCGATGCAATGCCATGACCTAGTGCACTGTGGTTGAAAATCTAGGTGTAGTCCAATTTAGATATTATTTTTCATGTATATATATATGCTGTGAGGTATATCATGGTTGAGAATATAACAGAGTAAAAATTTGCAACTGCCCGAAAGGTAGTAATCGTGAAGACACGTACCATAAACCAGGCATGGATTCTTAAACCCAACACACGTTGAGATCATGTTCCTACAACGTATATATGCATGGCTGCCATCTTTATATTCTGTGTGATTATCACTTGATGGTTGTAGTCTATTTATATTTATTTACATCTGTATTACCGGACTAAACACAAAGAGTCTGTCTTGTGTTGCACGTAAGCTGAATTAAACCAACATATATGATTATATGGATGTCGGCCATCTTGAATTTCAATATGTCTGTCATGTGGGGATACAACATATGGAAGAAATGGATTACTTCACCCTGAATATGTTAGTATAGACACCAATATCATGTTTGTATGTTGTGTAGAAGCTGAGATATTCGGACAGATGAATTTCCATTGCAGCCATTTTGTTTTTCTATGAGAATAATGCAAGTGGTACGACTGGATTCCTTGACCTTGAAGCATATGAACCACGTATGGATTCGTCATATGGAATCTTCAGTATCAAGAGGCACTAAAATTATGTTCGTAAAACGTCTATGCATGGCAGCCATCTTGAATTTCAATATGGCCGTCATCTGAGGATACAGTATATGACAGAAAGGGATTCCTTGACCCTGAATATGTTGGTTTAGACACGAAGAACATGTTTTTATGTTGCTTAGAAACTGAGATATCTGGATAACGGATTTCCAAGGCGGCCAATTTGAATTTCAATATAGACGCCATCCTTGGATACTGCACATGACAGAAATGGATTCCTTGACCATGGACATGTTGGTTTTGACACCAAGATCATGTTTCTATATTTTTTAGAAGCTGACATATTTGCCTATTGGATTTCCGTGGCAGCCATTTTTTAAATCAAGATGGCGACTAGGTACCATGTCGAAAGCAATGGCTACCTAGCATTATATGATTCTACATATCATAAACTACATATGTGCCAATTTTCATGCTTTTGTCAAAAAGTGCACAATTCGTAAAATTTCTGGCTCTTAGCCGCTTTACTACTGGAGGCATACATCGCCACATCGTGGTCGACTTTTGCCGGTATTACAGGTTTTGGCCATCACAAGCATTAAATGGGGTTCGCAGTTACGTGTCTCTAAAAACTGTTCAAGTAATTAAAGTGGACATTGGAGCACAAAATAGGTGGAAAAAAAAAAATGTAATTGTTTTTCGGTTATCTATGCAATGCTCAATATAATATTATATTATAATTCACACGCATTGGTATAGTGTATGTGTATAGCGTAAACTGTCAGTGTAAGTCACTGTATCACTGTCCCATCTATACAGACCCCTGTTCCCTTACACCATACACATGCGACGTGGTTCCCTGCTGACATTCTGACAGTCCCTATTTAACAGCGCTACGGTGGCTTACGAAGTCAGCTAGTGGTATACCATATATGACACTTTGCCTGCATTACAGGTTTCGGCCATAGCGTTAAAATTTGATAAATTAGGATGAACTTTGGTTACAACTAATTCTCATGTACGTACCGTTAGATTACATTCCCAAATGAGATGCATCTAAGAAATGTCGAGTCATTAAAAAGGAGGAAGGCGTCACTGCATCGCATTGCTCTGTGTGCATGCTTCATGGACTGACCGACTGTACACAATGCACTGCTCTCTGTGCCTGTGACGGACTGTGCGTCGTGGACTGACCGACTGTACACAATTCATTGCTCTCTGTACATGTGACGGACTGTGCGTCGTGGACTGACCGACTGTACACAATGCACTGCTCTCTGTGCATGTGACGGACTGTGCGTCGTGGACTGACCGACTGTACACAATGCAGTGCTCTCTGTGCATGTGACGCACTGTATATTGTGGACTGACCAACTGTACACAATCCACTGACATCCGTGCGTGTGACGGACTGTGCGCATGGACTAAGCAACTGTATATAGTGCACTGCTATCTGTGCATGTGACGAATCTTGTGCATGGAATAAACAGCTGGTGATAATGCACCGCTCTCCGTGCTCGTGACGAACTGTACACCAGGGATTGAGCAACTGTACACATTGCACAACTCTGTGTGCATGTGAAGGACTATGTGCGACGTACTAACCAAATATGCGTTGACGTTTCAGAATGGTGTAATAGACATGATGCAAATGTGCTGTGAACATGTCATCCTTTACAACAGTTGTACTATTGTGTGCACATAGGGTGCACAAACAACACTTGAGAAATTAATGAATCAGACCTAAGCTACTGTAGGCAATGTGCCACAATTGTAATACACAAGTACACGATTCGTACGTTATTCCGCCTAAACGGTCGTTAGGTGGCAGGCATCAATGTACGACATTACTGCATTGTTTATGATTTAAACGAGGGCCTATAGATGGAACAGTAATGGTAGAATTACTTCGACTAGTTGCATTATATATATATATATATACACACACACACACACACACACACACACATATATATATATATATATATATATATATATATATATAATACCAAAATGAGTATATTATTATTATTTTATAAGACGTTACAAAAATAACCGAAAGACAATTTATTGGAACACATTTTCACCTATTTGTTTGCTATAAACCTAGTCTCCATGTTTGATAACGTTGATGTTCTTAAAGGCATATACTTGTGAATATATTCTAATGATGTAATAAATGTACACGTTATTGGCCTTGAGCCAGGACCCAAAATTTGGGCAACCGGTACATTTTTAGGGACGAATGCCCATAGTGATTTTTGGCTAGGCCTACATCCCTAGAGATGGAAAATAGGTCATAGCATTGCACCACTCCCAGCTTTCTGTGAGAAATCACTCTTTTTCACACTATCCCCATATCCGCGACAACAAGTTTTCTATGAAATTACTAATGGGGGGGCCCATACACAAACTACTATGGAATATTTATTATACATCCCAGTAGAATGAAAATTGGAAACAATGTGTGTTAAATATCATGCTTTATTATTATTGTCATATCTTGACAATTGTGGTATTTCATCTACCACATCTCAAAATGCAATCCACGGCCTTCAGGTTTTTAACAAACAATCGTTTAAAATTCTGACAGATAACCACATGTATCCTCATTCGAGATTAGTATTACACCAGAATGTTGGCTTACATCCCTAGATATGGAAAATATGTGATAACATTGCAGTTTATACATTCTTTTGTATGAAATTACTCTTTCTAATCCTTTCCCCATTTCCGCAAAAACTATTGTTCTATTACATTGCTGAAGGAGGGTCACACACAAACTATTATACAATAGTTATTATACATGTTATGGGTGTGATAATTGTATATAATATGGCTGAAGTGTCATGTGTCAGAAACATATGAAAATGTTTTAATACCTTGAGAGATGTGGATTTTATGGCATTTTATCTACCGCGTCTCAACATGCAATCTACGCCATTCAGGCATTCAACAAAAGAAATCACTTAAAGGTCTGGCTAGTATCTTCATGTATCCACATTCAAGGTTTTTGTTGCAACAGAATGGTCACTGGACTTCATTTTTTATTATGTAGGCACAGTCTGTATATTTTAATGCAGTTATATGTATTATCATGACATTGAAATTTGCAGTTGGTTTCATTGAAATAAAATTACAATTTCTTATGTTAGCCACCTAAAGTTCTGATAAAATTATATTTTCTTATGATAGCCCTATCGTAACATTCTGTCTGTAACACTAACCTATATACAATGGACTTGTTGTATACATTCAAATTATACAGGTACACATTATTGACTTGTAGCTCTAGTAATGAACCCTATGCACTATAAACATTTCACATGCTTAATTCACTCTGTCTTTAGTTGAGGTTGAAGACAGTGTTTAGACACCCGATTGTCACAGTTTTGGAGTCTGCACATATCAGTACATCTGAGTCAATTTGACAAGCAGACACACTTTAGCAGTTCACACTTCCTGGGACCACTGCATGCTAGTAGATCCAACACGGCCTCGGGTGCTGGCTGACCTTCCATCCAGTGTACAACCAGTTGCTCAGTCCCATCTTCTCTTTTCAACTTCCAGCCTCTGCCAACTGGGATCGGAGTCCTTGGGTCCTACTCCATATGTCTTCTCCATATTGCAACCTTGTAGTTTGCGTGTTGTGCATGTTTTAACTAACAGTCTCTGCATGGTGGCAGTTAGTGACTCTCTATATCACCTCTCTTTGCACAGAACAAGTGGTATCTTAGATAATTGACATTCGCAGCACAATATTTTGGAGCGTAAAGAAGGCATGTAAGTGCCTCTAGTTTGTCCATGAGATTTGGGGAGATATTCCATTCCTGGACCAGCATCCTGAATGAGTCCTGTGATTCTTTGTTGCTAGTCAAGAGTTTCAGAGCACTTGCCTTACCTTTTCCAGCAAATGCACTGACAGTGTCACATCCAGTGTATGCGTGCAATCCAATGACAGCTATATAAACATCTCTGCCAACAGTGGCTGCTATATTTCCAATATGAAGGATTGTTGTTCGGATTCTACTACCACATTTCTGAACCAACGTGGCTCTAATGTTCTCGTTGAGTGTCAAGCATATGCCCTCTCTGGCAGCATGTAGCAATAAGCATTCATCGGCTTCATTGCATACACCATAGAGCTGAAACCTCCTCGCTGCCTTCAGGAGTAATCTTGTGGCATTTGTCTTCAACGGTAGCAAAGAGCACCTTGTCCTGTAGCTGCTTGTTCCATTCATTGACCAAGAAATTAATCAGACAGCTCTTATTATTGATTTGGCTCAGAACGTTCCTACACCGTCTAACAATGTGTGAGGCTGTGATACTCTGTAGCCTATGTCCACGCGCTTCCCCTCTTACTGATCGTTCACTGGTCTTGATAGAGAGTTCCTTGTATGTGTCAAACACAACATCAGTCCCTTTACTCTGACATCCACCCCTCAGTGCCATAGACAGGACTGATTTGGCCACCTCACCAAAACTAGTTTGATCAACTCTTACTTGCTGGACAAGGTTCATGCCATCAACAACTGTTGCAGAATGATCTGGTAGCTCCTCTGCTGCTGTCACATTTTTATGCAGACAAGTAGCTAATATGGCTTTGTTTAACTTTCTTAACAACTCAGCTGGTGTTGACAAAGCCCACGGCAAACGTACCAGGGCATGGGAAAGGATATTCTTCATCTTGAGATCGCGTCCTTGTGCCATCACAATGATGTATTCATCATGTGCCTGGCACTCAACGAGACCATTAGAACCACAGTGTTCCGGAAATGTGGTACTAGAACCCGAACAAGAATCTTCGTATTGGAAATATAGCAGGCACTGTTGTAAAGTTTGTAAAGCTCTCATTGGATTGCACGCATACACTGGATGTGACACTGTCAGTGCATTTGCTGGTAAAGGTAAGGCAAGTGCTCTGTGAAACTCTTGACTAGCAACAAAGTATCGCAGAACTCATTCAGGATGTTGGGCCAGGAATGGGATCTCTTTCCAGATCTCATGGACAAATTAAGGGCATTTACATGCCTTCTTTACGCTCCAAAATCTTCTCCCGTGAACGTCAATGATCTGAGATCCCACCTGTTCTGTCCAAAGAAAGGCGAGATAGAAAGTCACCAAATGCCACTGTGCAGAGACTGTTAGTTGAACCAAGCACAACGCGCAAACTACCAGGCTGCAATATGGTGAAGAAGTTTGGAGCCGTACTCAAGGACTCCAATCCCAGTTGGCAAAAGCTGGAAGTTGGAAAGAGAAGTTGGGACTGAGCAACTGGTTGTACACTGGATGGCAGGTCAGCCAGCACCTGAGGCCATGCCGGATCAACTAGCATGCAGTTGTCTCAGGAAGTGTGAACTGTCAAAGTGTGTCTGCTTGTCAAATGGACTCAGATGTACTGATATGTGCAGACCCAAGACTGTGACAATCAGGTGTCTAGAGCTGACAATAATGAAAGTGTAGCTGAAGATGAACTGGATGATGGCTATGATTACTAAACACTGTCTCCAACCTTAACAAAAGACAAAGTGAATTAAGCATGTGAAATGTTCACAGAGCATAGTGTGCATTACTACAGCTACAAGTCAATAGTGTGTACTTGTATAATTTGAATGTATACAACAAGTCCATTGTATGCAGGTTAGTGTTACAGACAGAACGTTATGATAGGGCTATCATAAGAAAAGAAAATGTTATCTCAATGACAACAACTGCAAATTCCAATGTCATGATAATGGCGAGGACTGCATGTTGAGATGCGGTAAATAAAATGCCATAAACTCCACATTTCTCAAGGCATTAAAACCGTTTTCATATGTTTATGACACATGATACTTCAGCAATATTATGTACAATTATCATATTCATAACATGTATAGTAACTATTGTATAATGGTTTGTGTATGACCACCCCTTCAGCAATTTCCGTAGAAAAATAGTTTTCGCAGAAATGGGCGAAGGATTAAAAGAGTGAGTGCTCACAAAAGAATGTATGTACTGCAATGTTATCACATATTTTCCATATCTAGATATGTAAGTCAACACTATATTGCAATAAGAACCTCGAATGAGGATACATGTGGTTATTTACCCGAATTTTAATTAGTTTTTGTTGAAAATCTGAATGAGGTGGATTGCATTTTGAGATGTGGTAGATACAAATACCACAACATCCACAATTCTCAAAGTATGAAAATAATTATGGAAAACATATGGAAAGCATGACATTTACACCACATTGTGTGAAATTTTCATTTTACTGAGATGTACAATAAATATTCTATATTAGTTTTTGTATGGACCCCCATTAGCAATTTCATAGAAAACTTCTTGTCGCACATATTAGGGGGTAGTGTGAAAAAGAGTGATTTCTCACAGAAAGCTGGGAGTGCTTCAATACTATCACCTATTTTCCATCTCTAGGGATGTAGGCCTAGCCAAAAATCACTATGAGCATTCGTCCCAAAAAATGTACCGACAAACCCTCTGGCTCATGGCCTATTAAGCATATAAGTTATTTTTCGTCTGATCACTGATCTTTGATGCTATGGCCAAAAAATGTAATATGAGAAAATTGTCAGATAGGGTCGACAACTAGGTAACGTTGTAAGCCAGCAAGGAGTGTTTGACACTATATCAAAACAACTCCTGGACCGCATGAAGCACGTGTATGCAAATTGTAACAATTATATACATAAATGCGCAATTTGTGTTTTTAATCGCCTAAATGTTCTCTAGGTGGCAGGCTTCATTTTACACTATGCGATGTTAATGCGTGACCACTGGTTTAACCGAATATACGGGACAGTGTGGCTCCAGGTTACATTGACTGTTTACGATACAGATATACACTAACCAAAAGAAAATTTTAGCAGATTCATTCATTCATTCATTTTTAATTACTCGAACGTTCATAGATGCACCTAATTGTGAATGCAATCTAATGATAGATACATGTGAATCAGCTTAAACCATTCTTCATAATAATTGATCAAATGTTTTTAAAGCTATGACGAGAACCTGTAACACAGGCAAAGTTCGATCACGAGGTGGCGCTGTAGGCCACTAGGGGTGCAGTTCAATTGACGCTACATCTGGAAATCTTCAGGGACCCAAGTTGTATGTGTATGCAAAGTGTCACAATCGTATTCCAAACTGAACAATCTTAATGCTAATCCGCCCAACAAGTACACACATGCATAATACGGTTTAAGTGGTGTCAAAGGTGTACGTTCCACATTCCACATAGTCACATTGGTTCAATAGTAGTATTCCATGATCACGCTAGTATCACGGAGTTGCAACGAGTTGTGTTATGCTGTGTGATTAATTCGTAAAACTGCATTTAGTTACTGAAATAATTCATTGCAGGAAGCGTTAGAAGACAATACGATGTAGCGTGCCGGAAGTAAGTTCCGTCTGAAAGTATGTTCCGGTTCTGCTTTGCGACTGAATTACATAATTAATCATTTTATGTTTGCTGTAGCGACCGTTATTCCATTGAACTACATGACCCCTACGGTGCTATTTATATGGACATGTTCTAATGTATACTAACAATTACAATAGTAAATGTATCATTAAGGCAAACTGTCTTTTATGATATAGATTGTTCACACATACTTTCAGCATGCACCATTTTCAAGCGGGCCGAAAGCAAGCGCTTACGTTTTGCACGCTAGCTTTGAGGATGGAACTTACTTTCGGCCAGTGTATAAACGAGCCAAAAATAGGCGCTAAAGAGAGCTTAATTGAAGTTTATTATTTTAAATTAATATCGTCTACGCTTTATCCGATCATTGCATAACAGACACAAATCTTCGTCACCAAATGTGTTGAAATGTTTTCTAATGTGTCCAACCTCTTGGGTACAAGTCCACCTATTATGTAAGGACGCAACATGCATACTCTCTTCGGTAGTAGCGCAGAGGGTGCGTATAGTAAGCTTGGCTTAAATTAAATGCAGGCATCACATCGGTTGTCACAATGGCTTCAAAGTGGACGACACTAATATATTTTGTTTACATATTAAATTATATGACGATGATAATCCATACGTGTTTTATTCTAATTAGAAAAATCATTTCGCAATTGGTTTATGAACCTTCATTGTCCTGTTCGAATATCACCAGTTTTCGCGGCTGCGCATGTGAATTATTGCGTTCAAAATGTAAATGTAAACAGAAGAATATTTAGCAAAACTTGTTTGTTTCCATTGTGTTTGGACTGCCTATTTATTAAAATTTTAAAGTAGTTATGTATTGCCTGTGCTATATTAAACTCAGTTTGACTGCAGGCATAACAGTAACTGTTGGTCTTGTCACTGTTTATTTTTAAAAAAACTACGGGATAAACAATCTTACAAATGTCGCAGGAACTTACATTAGCGTTGATACATAATGCAATGGTGATTGTGTAGTCATTGTGTTTCCAAAACGAAATTATCGTACGTCTACGGAGAGCGTATGACACCACGACAGAACAGGGATCCTTCCATCATTGACCTAAGCATGATTGTTAGCCGCTGACACTATAGATGTAAGCTTTTCCAAGGCAGAACGTTCCCCCTGTTCATTAATTAGTTTTATTCAGGGTGCAAAAGTCTTCGAAAGTGGTACCGTGTCCAAATCAGTTATACTACTCGTAGTCATGAACACAACGTAAGTAAAACAATGATTGGCAGGTTCCTTCCAGCAGAGGGCGCACGCCGTCAATTAAAAAAAAAAAGGCAATACATTTACTAGCTCTGTCCAAACAGGTAAATGCTGCACCTATCTGGCCTCTTCGCTGCATTAGTGGCGCTATACAGTGTATTTTCAAACACAAATATGAAAATGTGTCAGATTTAGCCACCAGATAGCGACACCGTCCTACAATAAGACTAAACATTACCCACTCGATACGTGTTCATCCACAATTAACGCTTTATGGACTATTCCATGTTCCTGTAAAGTTACTATCACCAGTTTACTTTGCTATATATACTGGCCACAATATATGATAGTGTGACACTTGTATTGAACATCATATAATGACTGTTATTTCTCAATCTACTTAGTTTGTAATCACTGACGCTTCGCTTTGGACGTCAGTAGGAAAATATACGCCGTTTTGGTTATCTTACTATAACCGTGATAACGTTGTTAACGAAGTGACGAAACTATCCAATTAACACATGGAAAAGCGCCCGCATTGCTCTCATTTTATACCGTTGATATTTCTTCCGCATAGTTAATCTGTTGACTAGATCTTGCCGGTATTGAAACTAAGATCGCTGATGCCGAGTAATCTAGCCGACAACTACACGTACGACGGCAGTCTCACTATTCCGCCCTGTTCCGAGGTCGTCGTCTGAAACATCTTCCATGAAACAGTAAAGAAATCGAGAAAACAGGTAATTGATTGTGATCTATTTAGCCTACTTAACATAGTCTGCTTGGATAAATTATGAATTTGACGCCCACGCACAATCCCCATCTCCCTTAGTGTTGGTAGTAGTGGTAGTGGTGGTAATAGTAGTAGTAGTGGTGGTGGCGGTGGTGGTGGTGGTGGTGGTGGTAGTAGTAGTAGTAGTAGTTGTGGTGGTGGTGGTGGTGGTGGTGGTGGTGGTGGTGGTAGTGGTGGTAATAGTGGTACTGGTACTGGTAATAGTAATAGTAGTAGTAGTAGTAGTAGTAGTAGTAGTAGTAGTAGTAGTAGTAGTAGTAGTAGTAGTCGGAAAGAAGAGCTCTTTACTAGGTTTTGTATCATGAATGTTGTAAGTAACACAATATTCCCAATCCTTGATACACTGAGCTTTGCATTTTTACAACTTGTGTGCATATTGAAACATCGTTTATTTTGGTGTAATACGTTTAAATCGTCGCAGTCAACAGCACGTATTTGTCAATGTTCAGTGGTTTACCAACAGGTGGTGCAACTGGCGCCTAGGTCGCTAAAGTTGTAATTTCTGTGTTGACACCTTATACCCGGATAATGCCTAAGACGGATGCTAAACGGCTGAGGGGAAATGACAGAGATGCATTGATTTATTGGAGTCGCTTCTTTAGCGCTAGAAAAAAGTTTTTAATTCCTCTTGCGTGTTCGCCTATGAATGGTTCAGGCGCGGGGCGGACGATTCACTATTTGGGCATTTCTTTAGCGAGGTTGTAAGGCCATATGTGTAAATGGGGGACTGAGAACGTATGGACCAGCGGGTGGTGATCGTACCATTCACGCCGGTCGGAGAGAGCAGGGGTCAGAGTCGACGCCCCGATTTGAACGTATCATCCTGGCATTAGCCGTAGATTCTAGAACAACCCTACGTAGATACCACTTTACTTATTTGTGGGCAATTTATACGTTAAATGTTGGTTAGAGTGTTGATCCTTGCTATTTTGTGCGTTTTGAACATCGGTTTATTGTCTTACTAGTCATAGTCTTCGTTTGTCAAATTACTTATATACGTTATCGTATGAACCCGCTACCCAACCGTTACCGTTTGAATCCGCTACCCAATCTTTACCGATTGAACCCGTTGCCCAACTGTTACCGTTTGCAATTACATTTTATTTTAGTGGTTCAAATGTGTCAGTGCAATCTAGGTTTAAAGCAATTATTTGTAAACTAATAATATATTCGAGATATACAATATCAAAACTTTCTTGCATGTTATGCATACCTGTGGTCTTATATGCGCAAAATAGCCGATACGTGAAATTGTATTTACACCAATCATTTTCAGCTTGTTGCCACGTGGATGATTAATTATGCAGCCCGACAATAGGTCTGCGCGCATGCTCAGTGGAGGACACTTTTAAACCAATCCATCTGACATGGACTGCCGCTACATCCACTCTCCGTTTATTCCAGAAAGTGTCCCTTTCCCGTTTCCTTCTTTTTTTTAATCCGCTGGATATTTATCCGGCCCCATAAAACTCAGGACATTACCGAATATTCACGAGCACGCCGTATGTGAATCGTGAATGCTGGCTCGAACTGAAAATTCCAGTTATTGCATTGATATATTGTCATGACCATTAGTAATTAATGAAACATAATTCTAATAAAATAACTGCGTACAATTATATGAATGAGTCATACTAACAGGATTAATGAATAACTGCGTACATTATAAGGCGATTAATACTCTCAAAGAATTTCTTTGACGTAATTTGATTGCTTCATAAACATTAAAAATTGTAGGCCCCTATTGTTGTTTGTTGAGTCAGCTTGAGAATCAGTTTGACTGGTTATTCTTAAGTACTTTAAGTACATTCAAAAAATACTTCAATTTCAAATACTTTTAAGTACTTTTTAATTGTGATCATGTAATACCGAATCAATGATTCAGTCACCTTACAATCCCCAATGGCCCCTATGGGTGACTGGGCTTCTGTACAAATCCAGTGACAAAACAATGGGGGCATTGAAACATTGGTGCTGGAGATCACACGTCAGTACTCCTCTACTCTGAGTACCTCCTTTAGAAACAATAATATCCACATATATTTTTATAACCCTGTCCCAACTCCCTATACCGTTATACAAATGGGTCCAGAAAAAATACATGTACTTGTACTTAAGTACTTTTAAAAAAGTACTTGTACCAAAGTACATTTCAAAGTACTTCGCCAAAGCCCTGTTTGAATCCAGGCTCTTTTGTGTGTGCGTGCGTGCGTGTGCGTGTGCGTGTGCGTGTGCGTGTGCGTGTGCGTGTGGGTGCGTGCGTGTGCGTGTGCGTGTGCGTGTGGGTGTCAAACAGTTGCTCCACACCGCGGAATCTGGATTGTCGAGGCTAAGTTAATTCACATTGTACGCTCCTATATTATAAAACAGTTCGTTCTATGTTTATTTGTGCCCCCACATCTTCGTCAGTGTTGCAGAAATGTTGCATGTGATCTAGCGGGCCCAGTGAGATGGTTCATAGATTGAGACATTTTCGAAATTCGACCGGAGGTGGAGAACTTGGGGGGCTCAATATTTCAAAAGGCTGTACGTGGAGTTGCAGCCGTTGAATTTCGTGTTTTTTCTATATCATCGTAAAGATAATTATGCCATCTACAAACATGTCGCTGGATGTATGCAGATATATCGAACTTGCGCAAATCATTGGTAAGGATTCTTGCAAGTACAGAAGAGACAAGCATGCATAAGAACAAGTTAATTACAATTGTTAAGGAAACATTGTAGCTAGTTATATTCAAATTCATGCACACAATCAGAGACGTTGAGAGGCGAGACAAAAAAAATTAAATATCAAATTAATCCAAACAAATGTTTGTAATTCTACAAACACGGAAGGGCGAGCTACACTTTATATCAGTATTATATATTAGTATGCTACAGGTCAATAGACATTTTATACACCAGGTATATAAATCATAACAAATGTAGAATTAATCAATATCCTACTTGAAATGATAATACCAACTATATGAAGGAACCAACAGAAACAGAAGACGTACCAAATTAATAATATATGCCTTTGCATGATTTGTTGGCAATGTCTTTATGGTTTACTCCCCCAGTCTTGGTGAGTTGAGCGATCTGAAACAATAGTTATAATGGCAGTGAATAATGTCCATGTCCTTCCTCATTGCTCCCTTGATAAGGCCAATAAGTGTTTATATAGGTGCATTTCTTTAATAGTTGTCCTTTTTATTTCTCCCTCGGCAGAGTTTCCATCCACGTTTCATCCTACTCTTCTCATATATCTTCTTACAATCGTTCCATCTGAATTGCATTATGTGTTCTCAAGTGGCATGCTTTGGACATCCTCCAACACGACTACGTTCTCAAGCAAAATATTTTTGGCAGAATTACCTTCTAGAATTACTCGAAATCTTGCTGATTAATTCCATCACCATGATAAACCTTTGTTGCATTTTAAATAAGATGTTTCAATGTCAATCAACTTTGCATGAAGGAAAAATTAACGAAATAGAGTGAACGGGGCTCTCGTGCAAATTCCCGTGGCATGAGTGCATTCAAACTTTCAAGCCGGTCGGATATAACAAATTTCTGACAGATAGAACGACAGGTGTTAGGCCATCGTTTCAGGAAACGCAAGATTCGCTTTTCCACACCAAGATATATTACATGCATATAGTCCAACGAAAATGCACATCAAGAAGAGGCGACCTTCTGAGCTGATGTATTTCATACCTCTGGGCGTCAAAATGATGTTGGGAGCGAGGAGGAATACATCCTCCGAGTTAAATACAACTCTACCACCCCATGAACCTTGAACGGTGCATATCTCACAGAAATGGTAACTAGTGTGACCTTTGATGCATTTTATGAAAGCTCTGGCTCTGGCTCTCTCACCAACACACGACAGTTTGTGCCGTCATGGGTGACACCATGGTTGCACAACTGTTGTAGTTCTTCTAGAAAGTCTGCAAGATATCCATTTACACAGTTAGGTTTTATAGGTCAACAGAAAAGGGCAACAATAAAGCGCTTAAAAGAGTGGAAACTACACAAAATGGGCCAAAACTGGTTGACTTAAATTTAAAAAGTGGCACATTATCAATGTTGAAACTCAGTTTCAAAGAGTTGTCATCAGAAGGTTATTTGTTTTGGGACAAGTTCCACCGAATCCCTGAGTCAATACCAAAGTACGAATACTGACCGCCACATTTGACCACCGACTGAACAGATGGGTGTCTGCAGAAGTGTTCGTGCATTCTTTGGGAGACAGAGCTAACACCGCCTCAGAATACCAAGCAATTCATTTAAAGCTGAGCGGGTACAACAAGTTCTTTTCGCCCAAGATGCTTTCAAAATCTTTCTCAGAATCTGATGACACAACTTCTGATAATCCATAATCGGATTCTAGATCTGAATCAGCACAAGGCTGCACTGCCCGATTGGCAGCCTCCTCAATAAAAGGGTTTTTATCACTGCTGCTTTACTCTACACTTTAACATTACACATCCTCCAGCCGTAGATAAAACTGCACTCTGTTATGAGCTATACTTTTGTGTGGCTTGTCATTTCATCAGGCAAGTCATGCAATCTACATTAAATGTCAATGTTCAAAAACACAAATAATTGGAAATGGTCTGACAAGATTAGTTACAAATGGAAGAGACGTAGTAGTAGTCAGGAGAGAAATCAACAAGAGAAATGGAGGTGACGAGACATACACTCTGAAACACGAAGAGAGACCCTGACATGGAAGCCATTTTGTTTATTACCATGGAAACGGGGGACGGGCAGAAAAAGTTAATGTAGTAGGCCTAGTAAAATGTATCACCTTTAAATGTGTTCCAAATTATCTGGAGACCATTAAAACGACACTGCATGACATATATGTTGGTCAAAGACGAATCTAGATTACATGCATATGTCTGACCGGGGTGACACGTCATGATGCGGGTACATACATGCCAATATATGTGTACCCGACATATGCAGCTTTGCAGGAGCAGTGGGGCATGAGAATGCAGATGGAGGTACTTAAACCTGAAATTCTCCTTAACGTATTTCAGAACTCAAACGTATGCAGGTATATGGATGACATTCTTCAAGGCAACATATGCAAGCATTGGCGCTATACATGCTTCGTTAAATTATAATGACCGCGATGCGTTCCGGTGATGTAGGGCCGTGCGTAAACGGCATCCTCGCCACTCTTAGTTTGTACAATGACGAAAGGTTACAGTTGGTACACTTGCAGTCATGATCCTGATCGTCGACTACTGCAAAATTTCAGCTGGCTATCCATCACATTTTCTCATCCGTATTTCGTTGATAACCAAACGTTACTTTGTCGACTTGATTTCAACGTTGTGCCGACGTCACACCATCCACGTCAACATAACGGCGATGGCAAGACGTTATAAAGACGTTGTATTTATGAAACGAATCGAGTTGGTTGGGCTATCAACTTGATTGCAACGTTGTACGGACATCACATTTCCACGTCCGTATTTCGTTGATGACCAGATGTTGTAAAGATGTCGGATTAGGCTGTCGACTTGTTTTCAACGTTGTACCAACGTCACACCACCCATGTCATTATAACGTCGATAGCAAGACGTTATAAGGTCGTTGATTTCATGACACCAACCGAGTTAGTTGTGCTGTCAACATGATTACAACGTTGTACGGACGTCACATGTCGACGTTCTTATTTTGTTGATGAACAGAAGTTGTAAAGACGTCGGGTTACGTTGTCGACTTGATTTCAACGTTGTGTCAACGTCACACCACCCATGTCATCATAACGTCGATGGCAAGACGTTATAAACACGTTGATTCAATGACACGAATCGCGTTGGCTGGGCTGTCAACTTGATTGCAACGTTGTACGGACGTCACATTTCAATGTTTTTACAACGTTAACGATCAGACGTTGTAACGACATTGTAATTATAGTGTTCGACGTCGCAACGTATATCCAACCACTAATCTAGTAAGGAAGCTAAAGAAGAAAATAGTGGAACAGGTTGTTCTCTCGGGAATTTTGCCAGTAATGAGAGGAAGAGGGGCATCATGCAGAAACTGTAAGAGGATGGCGATCAACGCACTAGTTGAGTAGATGTGTGAAGAAGAGGGCGTGGGATTCATAAATTTATGGGGGGTACTTTGTTGGGAGAGAAGATATGTACATGAGAGATGGCATCCATCTAAGTGGAAAGGGGGCAGCAGTATTCTCAGAGAATCTGTTGAGATCTGTTGACAGTGGGACAGGTTGCATATATTTAAACTAAATTCGCAGGGGGGACTCGCAGAGAAGCCGGAAACTGGAGGCATAGATAAAGACACAAAATTCAGCAAAGAACAGTCTGGAAAATTGTTCTGAAGCTGGATATAAATGTGTTTGTTTAAATGCAAGGAGTATAGTAAACACAAGAAATTAACTAAACATTATGGTAGAAGATATTGACCCTCACATAATAGGTATAACCGAATCATGGGCAACCACCGATGTATCAGATGCCGAATTGGGACTGACAGGATATGTAATGTTTAGGAAAGATATAATAGGAAGAAGGGGAGGTAGAGTTATTTTATATATTAAAGAATCTATCCAGGCTTATGAAATAAAATTAGACAGAGAAGCAGATTGCGAAGAAGCTGTTTGGTGTAACATAGTTACAGGAAACTCAACGTTAACGGTTGGATTAATATATCGAAGTCCAAACATAAGCATAGAAGACAATGAAAAAATACAAAACGCTATAAGGGAAGTGAGCAAACGGGACTGTGTTATTATGGGGGATTTCAACCATGGACATATAAAATGGAAATCTCTACAGAGTAGGGTAGTGAGGACCACAAGTTTTTAGTTTTAGTACAAGATAGTTTCCTTTCTCAACAACTGCTAGAACCAACCAGGGGAGAGAATGTGTTAGACATAGTTTTGTCCTCACAGAATGAATTAGTTGACAATATCAGGATATGTGAGCCACTGGGGAATAATGATCACAACCAGATACATTTTACCATCAAAGTAAAATCAGAAAGGAATACTAAAAAGCAGTACAGGAGAAATTTCCACAAAGGAAAATAAAAGGACATAAGGAAATATTTAGCAAAGATAGACTGGAATAACACACTGAAGAATAAGACAGCAACAGAATGCTGGAATATCTTAAAGGGTGAAATTGAATGCATCATCGTCAAATTTTTTCCCTTAAAAAAACACGGGAAACGGTCCAAAAAGAAACACTTATCGAAAGAAGCCATTACAAAAATTAAGTATAAACAAATGATGTGGGAATCATATAGACGTACTGGAAATGACGAAGACTACAACATTTATAAAGAAGCACTAAACCAAGCTACAGCTGAAATTATTAATTCAAAGAGAAGCTATAAACATAAATTAGCTTGTAATATACAACATGACAGAAAGAGTTTTTATGCGTATGTTCGAAGCAATTAGAAAGTTCAGGATAAGGTCGGTCCTCTAGAAGATAGTGCTGGAAATATAATATCAGAAGGATTCTTAATGACAGAAGACCTGAATTAGTATTTTAGTTCAGTGTTTACCAGAGAAGACACTAGTTCACTGCCAGTACCAGAGGCTAAGTTCAAGGGGGCAGAATCAGACTATTTAAGACAGTTAATTGTAACCCCAGAAATGGTAGCTAAAAATATTAGGGCTATGCAGGATAATAAATCACCTGGAGTGGATGGTATTCCACCCAAACTACTATTGGAAATTGTAGAACAAATTAGCATACCGCTTGCAACAGTTTTCAACTTGTCATTAGAAGAGGGAGTGGTTCCTTTAGAATGGAAAGAAGCAAACATTATACCGTTATTCAAAAAAGGTTCGAGAAACAAGTCAAATAATTATAGACCAGTTAGTTTAACATTGGTGATTTGTAAATTATTAGAAAGATTAATTAAAGATCACATGGTGGATTTTCTTGTTAATCATAACTTGATAAACCCATCTCAACATGGGTTTCTAAAAGCGAGGTCATGCTTAACAAATATGTTATGTTTTTTGGAAGATATCACTAAGTGGGTAGATGATGGATCACCAGTAGATATCACTAAAACGACATCGATTCAACGTCAGAACATTCAACTTTCAAATCCAACTAGTTTCCAACATCGCTACAACGTTTAACAACGTTTTTCCACGTAATTTTGTCCGGTGGGTGTAAACTGAGACTAGCTCAGTGTCGTTGCTTTGGCCATGGCTAGTGTGAATAACCGTGGCGTTGCTAAGTTTCCGCTTGATAGATCTGATGCACATTTCGAGTCGCTCTTAATATTGCTTTATTGTGTGAGTTTGGTCGATACTATATCAGTTTAATATCCGTAAATTTAACATCCGATACTATAGTTACCGAGTCCATCAAATGTATGGCAATGTATTTCCTTTAACATGAAATACATTTGCGTCAAATTCATGTTTCCGGTTTTCATTTGAATATATTTATTGTCAATAAACACAAAACATAATTAATTAAATGGTAAGTTTATCGCACATGCTTGATATTGTTGCGTTGAGTTTATTTAATGTTTGGATATCTACTTTGAGATACATCTTAATATAAATTGGTCAGTAACAAAGAATGCAATTGACAGCATTCCGGACTACATACCTGCACCAGTTGGACCTCCAAAGGCTGCTAGAGCAGATAAATCAAGGAAAGCGCTTGGCGCGAATCGCATAACTGCTGAGGTCTTGGCAGCAAGTGGCGAACATGGCCGAGATGCTTAACATTGGTGCAGAAGTATCATCAACACAGTACACAAGAAAGGAATCACGTCAACACCATCAAACTGCTGAGCAGTGTCCTTGATATGCTTTGTAATATGTTCTCCATGCGGATACTCACGAGTATGGACAACATCGATGCACACCTAACAAGTCAGACGGACGGGAGGACGGGGGGACGGGGGGACGGGGGGACGGGCGGGCGGGCGGACAATCAAACAGACGCCAGTCAGAAAGACGAACAGACGACAGATGATAGACAGACGATATATTTTCACAGTAACTTTACAAAAAGAAATACTTAACATAACTAAAGAGGTAAAGGAGAATCGCACTAAGACATAACATGTCACTAATTTGGAAGCGCTACTCAAAAAATAATAACGATAAATAGTAATAATAACAATAATAATAATAATAATTCTACCCTAGTAAATGAATTAATTATATAGTCGTTATACAAATATAAATGACATACTTTATTGATATTACAAACATAACAATAGTGTGTACAACTAATAAATACTATGTACCTATACATTATACAAATCATTGTATAATAAAATAGTTTAATTCTTATAGATGCAACAAATATGTGTATGAAGCATTGATATTCACAATTCGTAATTATACACAGGCAGAGACAAGCTACTCGCAGTTATCGACGTCAAGGATGGTCAATGTCTGTGTCGTTGCACGATCTTTAACTGATCTAACTTCGTGCCATCCCGTACCTCCCGTATTGTGTCCTGGTCATTTGTTGTCGTAAAAGTGGTCATAATGTTCGTCTCCAAATATCCGTAAGTGCGGCTGGATAACTAAGGCCATCAACTATTTGTGTGTTATAAAACTCACCACCCACCCGGTCAGATAAAGTTAGGTATCAAAAAGAGTCTCGTTAAAGTAATAGAACAATATAAATTTGTTCTTGAAGTTCGGATGTTGGCAACAAACCAGAAAAAAAACCGCTCTTTACACCATACTCCCTAAGTTGAAGAAACGAGCGAACACAACTTGTTTTCAGTATGTGTGTCGTACATGTATGCATCATACACACACGCGTGCACCTCATGTACATGCACACACATGCGCACGCACACGCACACACGCACTCGCGCACACTCGCACACGCGCACACCCGCACACCCGCACACCCGCACACCCGCACACGCGCACACTCGCACACTCGCCCACACGCGCATACACGTGCACACACACACACACACACACACACAAGAACATGTACACACACACGCACACACATACATGCACGCACATGTAGACACATGCATGCACACGCAAACGCACACACACATTGGTACACTCGCACACACATGCACGTACGCATTCACGTACGCACGCATGCATGTACCCCCCTCACACACACACAAACACACACTCACGTACACGTATATACACACATGCACGTACGCTCACACGTAACCACACAAACACACACACGCGCAGGGATGGTACGCAGCTGTCCAATCGAATTATCCATTCCATTGTAATTACGTCCGCCAATCAATCCGATAGATACTCTTGCCCTACGACCATTGTGAAGTATCACTTTAGAAGTTCAATTCATGGAAGTTGCAGACCAATCTTATCATTGCAAATATTAATCATACGTATTACACGAATATGTCGGCTACTAGAACTTAGAAGTTACTAATAATTATTGGACCTTCATGCATGATTAACTGTACGACAACGATAAAACAGAAACATGAACGAGTGTATTTTTCTGCATGAGCAATACTTGTTTTGGACATATGGCCACGCAGGCATGCGCAGAAGAAATTGGGTGGTAATTATTGCTTTCGTATGGTCAATTATTAGCCGAGCAATAAAGGAAATAACAGCGAAACACAAGAGTTACATCGCTTGGTTAATTGTAAGGTACTATGAATGAATAAATGAAACTTATTAGACCGATAATTACAAATACATACTATAATTGAGTATATACAATAGGACAGGAGACTTCCGTTAATGCATTTAAATACCGCTGCCACGAGAACCTTGAATAATAATTATATTATAACAATAACAATAATATATTTACAAACTAATTTAGTAAACATTATAATCTAAAGTTCATACAGTAGCTGACATACATATACACGTGTACGCATATAATGAGCAAAAATCACTAAATCAATAGACATTACAGTAAATTTGCCAAGATATAATGAGACATAATGAGAATTAATTTGCCAGGTGGCGCTGCAAGGCAAGTCAAGTCTTTAGTGCCAGCACGGCTCAAATACAGCGGTTTGTTTACAGTCCGTACGGTTATAATATCGCGAACAGCTGTGAAATAATTACTTGTTTCGATAATGTATGCAAAAAATTATCAAGAGGGGAGCCTGGTGGATGTAAAAAAAAAAATTGAGAACTCGAAGCTTTGTGGGAGGAAACGGGAACTGATTGTCAGGTACGTCTGTATGAGCGATAATATACGGTGCTGCCACATCATATGCAGGTATGCTTGATATTGATGAAATTATCTAGCATATCGTGCAACACATCCCATCCAAAAATAGAGGCAGTTGCTCATCATACGTGTTTCTAAAGTTACATTTCACGCTTCTACATTTGGAATACAATAAAAATGTTAATGTTGGTATATCCAACACTCTCCCCTAGCCCCATCGCCATACCACACAAAACAGTTTCATCAACACAGATTGTGTTGTTATATACCGGGTGTTGAATATTTAGGCATCATTATTAATGGTAGTGTTGTTTTATTTACAGATTGGAATCTTTGGATGCTACTGAGGACCGGAAAGCGCAGGATGAATCCACAGTTGATTACAGCATGTCAACGCTGATGAGTAGACCAGCATACGAGGATGAGAGATGCCTTTCCGTCTGTCACCATCGGGAGACCAGATGCTAACGCCCAGCACAGTCCCCTACCTGGAACATAGGGGAGATTCCTTGGCTCTAAAGGAGACCCATGGCTATTACTTCCAGATACAGGGACAACTCTTGTGTTCAGAGCGGAAACTGGGTTACTTTGTGGCTTACACTTTCAAATATCTTGTGGTCATTAACGTTCGTAGGAATGATACATTCATTGAAATCATGATAAAGAAGTTGTTAACTTTCTATGAAAGGTATTTCAGGTAGGCAAGTTTAGATACATTCTTTTACCAGAATTATTACCAGAATGGTATCTAGCAGTGCGTGTTGGTTTGAATATATAATTTATTGAGAGAGAGAGAGAGAGAGAGAGAGGGGCGAGAGAGAGAGAAAGAGAGAGAGAGAGAGAGAGGGGCGAGAGAGAGAGAGAGAGAGAGAGAGGGGCGAGAGAGAGAGAGAGAGAGAGAGAGAGACAGAGACAGAGACAGAGACAGAGACAGAGACAGAGACAGAGACAAAGAGAGAAGCTAGCTGATGTGGGGAAGGATGGCTCGAGTCACCATGCCGTTGCTGTATTTGCGCTTGATCAATTGGTTTGGACTAGTTAAACACTATACCGTGTCCCTCCCTCTACTGTGTCGTGGTCAGGTGTCGCAGTAAAGTTGGTCTTCAAGCATCCGGAACTGTGATTGAAGAGCTGAGACCATCAACTTGTGTGTAGTGCCTCATAAATTACAACACACTCTCACCCGTCCGAATAAATGTAAACGTTACAAAGAAAGTGCAAACTATTAAATCAGAATTTATTGCTGACGTTCAACTCTACGCCACAAGCTTGAAACTAACTACAGCAAGTTCTTTGCAGCGTACTTTCGTAGCTGAATATAAGACGTTAGAAGTTAATCTTATCTTCAGCAAGAGTACAGTACATATATATTGCATGCACAGAAGCCCGCACTCAGCGCACACGGACGTACACGCACGAACACGTTACTTGTATTTACGAATGTATGGAACGACAAGTGTTGACTTTGATGATGATTTCAAAATTGTCCTACTTGTTTTCTCCAAACTTTGCTTTTTAAGAGTTTGATTCATTATTAACAATAAATAAATAAAAACAACTGAAAATACTTCAACAAATGTATAATTGTAAAGAAAGTTTATAATAAACAAGTACAAGATTGTATTTAACTATTTTGAAATATAATGCCCACTTTGCAGTGATATATATATATTGTGGTGTGGTGTTTAACACAGGTCTGTGTGGTGCGCCAAGAGCTGTAGTGTAGTGTGTAGTATGTAGTTTGTGCTTCATACACTCGCTTTCAGCAACAGCCGCCGAGTGCGTATGTCTCCCCTGCTGGTACATAGCCTCTCCATAGACAAGACTCTAGCACAACCTCCTTGTGGTTCAGCGGATACTGAGCACCTTGCGGCCCCAGCATATTGTGATACGGATCTCGGAGCAGGTTGGAGCCTTAAAGGTGCAGTGTGCATGGCCAACCAGCGTATGGACACGTCCCGATGCAGTACCAATCCAACTCCCAACTATGGGCAAATAGTATTGGGCAGATCGTGCTCACTAGCCAAGGTAGACAGGTGATATAGGAGAAGGAAACCTCTGACATAAAACCGTACTAGCAGGTCAGGCAGGCCAGCGCTGCTGAGTGGCTATGATGTTACAAATCATATGATGGTACAAGTAACAATGAAATAGAGGACTACCGCGGCGAGAAGACATCGAAGTCCAAGGGGATCGTCCGGCCGCCAGTGATCCAAATGTGAAGTCCGGTTAGGAGTTTGAATGTTGGCTCAGTGAGTGGTAAAGCGGTTGAGGTGGTGGATATGATGGGACGAAGGTGTTTGGGGGTGCTGTACATACAGGAAACCAAATGGAAGGGGTAGAGCGAGAATGCTGATGGATGGATTCAAGCTACTACACGCAGGAGGAGATGGAAGAAGTAATGGAGTTGGCATCATTGTATCAGAAGAGATCAGTAAGACCGAGGTTCGAGTGGAAAGATGGAAGGGACGCATAGCTGATGGTTAGGAAACAGCTGGTATGTGTTATGTCTGTATACGGGCCAGATACATGAAGGATGGAGGCAGAGGAAGAAGAGTTCAGGGATGTTTGGAGAGGATGATGGGATTGGCGGTGCTGGAGGTGATGTTGTGTATTGCGGGAGACTTCAATGCACATGTTGGAGTAGCGGAACCAGGTGAAGAAGAGAGTGTTGGCAGACACGGGTGAGGAGTGAGGAATAAAGATGATCGAACTCTGGTGGAACTGATGGCTAGAAATGGTTTAGGAGTGTCTAACTCTTTCTTCCAAAAGCGAGAGAGCCATCAGATTATATACAAATGCGGACAGCACAAGACGGAATTGGATCTGCTGTTAGTCCGGGGGCAGCAGCTAGGGAAGATTAAGGACTGCAAAGATATAGCTGGAGAGCATGTCACCACACAATACAAGCCAGTGGTGTTCGTTGGGCATATGCAGAAGAAGACACAAACTAAGAACGTGGGCCGCAGGACACATAAGATAAGCATATACGGACAGAAAAAGAAAGAGGCAAAGAAAAAGAAAGCGGCAAAGAAAGCTGTTGATAAGGCGAGGAGTGAAGCAGATGTGCATAGCAAGCTAGATGATATACAGAGTGGCCCGAGTCAGGGATGAGAATAGTAAGGACGTGAAAGGTTGGACGGTGATCAAGGATAGAAATGGGTAGTTAGTGACAGAACAAGAAGCCGTGTTGAAGGTCTGGGAAAACTACTTCAAGGAGCTTCTGACTTGGAATTGCCATCGTATGTAGAAGGGAAAGTGGCGTTAGCTGATATTACTGATACAGAGATGCAAACTGGGTTAAAAGGGATGAAGAAGGAGAGAGCACCTGGTATCGATGACGTGCGTGTTGAGATGGTAATGGTAGCAGGAGAGAATGGAATCAGCCGGACATGTATGAGGCAAGGTAAAGTAGCAGAAGAGCGGTTGACAAGGCTAATTGTCCTAATCTGGAAGAGGAAGGGAGTTGTGCAAGATCCAGGGAAATACAGAGGCATCACACTTCTAAGTCACACCATGAAGCTGCTAGAGAGGATATCGGACGGGAGGATTCGAACGAGAGTAGAACAAGACATAGGGGAAGAACAACAGGGATTTAGAAAGGGCAATGTTTGCATTGAGACAACTGGTGGAGAATAGGTTGGAGATGCAAGGGAAAATGGCAGTGGGATTTGTGGACCTGGAGAAGGCCTACGACACAGTCCCAAGAGAGAGATGGTGTTGGCAACAATGAAATGGACGGGAATGCCAGAAGCAGAAGCCAGATGGGAGCAATGTGTGAATGAATAACAGGAAGAGTTTTGGCTGGAGCTGGGATGCCGGAAGATTTTCCAGTTAACATCGAAGGATGCAAGGAAGTGCCCTAAACCCATTACTAGTTATCATGGTAATGGAACTAATCAGCAGGAAGATCAGCACGAAGGTGTTCTCAGATAATTTTGTATGCGGACGATCTGGCCATAGTAGCAGAAAGCAAGCAAGAGCTACAAGACATGTTGGAGGAATGTAACATGGTGTTCAAGAAACACGGACTGAGAATGAGCCTGGAGAAGACAGAAGTAATGTGGGGTGGACAACAGAGAGAGGCATTGGACACCAGGTTGGACGGAACGGAAATTAAGCAAGTGGACGGCTTTGTATAGCTTGGAGGAATGATTACGGCGGATGGGCGTTCAGATGTGGAGGTGCGACGCCGAATACATGCAGGAGCGAATGCTTGGAGAAAGGTAGAGGGAGTTATAATGGACAGAAAAATCTCAAAAAACGTAAGGGGAAAGTCCTGAGAATGTGTTACACCAGCATGCCTACATGGTCGGGAGACAGTGGCGCTCACAGAACAACAACAACAGAAGCTGCAAGTTTGTGTGAACAACTGAGTTAGACTAATAACAAAAACAACGAAGGTAGACAGACGAAGAACGAATGACCTGAGGAAAGAGGTTGAAATACAATGCAGTGTAACAGGAGAATTAATTAGAAGCCGGATGAGATGGGCAGGCCACTTGGAAAGGATGGAAGCCGGAAAAATAGCGGCAGGACAACATAAGGGACACAGGAAAAGGGGAAGGCCACAGGTGAGATGGGAGGACGGCATGAGGAGGGACAGGAGAAGATCAGGGAAGGATGAAAGATGGAGAGAGGGAGTGATAGACAGAAAACAATGGAAAGAAAAGACACAGAGAGTGGTTCAGCATTACTGTACCTGACCCTCACCCCTGTACAGCAGGGAACAAGGGAACAAGGTGGAGAGCAAATATATATATATGTATATATAAAGAGGGAGCATATATATATATATATATACATATACATATATATATATATGCTCCCTCTTTGTGTTAGATCAGTTAAAAATACACAATTCCGCCGACATTTAAAGACCAACTTTTAAAATCTTGCTTTTTCATCCTACCTCCCTGGCATACCCATCCGTCTGTTCACAACTTGAATACTGCTGCCTACCGGTTTTGAAATTGACTAACCCTTTGTGTTGAAACACCTCAGAGTTTGGTTTCCAAGGATTTAAGATCAAAAGAGGTTACCTTATTATTATTAAATAAATAGTTACGTTGGTTTTCTCTACACACTAAAGATAAAAACATGGGTATTTTTAACATTTATCGAGTTGAAACCTTCCAAAGATTAATGTAATTAACCCTTCACATCAATGTGCAGGTACATATGTTATAAAAATCATGAAAGATATTAAACAATAATTATTAAACACAAAATGTATGGCTTAAAATGAACGCTGCCGGCTGTATTCGTAACGTAAGTGCATCAGTCACGTTCTTTAAAAAAATCTACTATGTAAAATGTCTGTATTACGCCTCAAAATAATTAATTAAAATAATAATTGTGCCCGTAAGTGATGTTACAGCATCGTCCCAAGAAGGTACACAAAATATCAAACCAACCACTACACCTACCATCGCACAAGCCCGATCGTTGACGGAATACGGTCGATCGTGTGTTTATTTGTACGATTCAATCGGACCGATTGACTCGGCCGAGTCACTCGTACGAGTCAATCGGTGATTGTATCGTAACGTGTATCACCGCCTTTACCGGGGCAGACCACCGGCGGTAAGCGGCCACCGCCCTATCTTTCCACGCTCCAGCTTCTAGCTTCTGTGGAGTGGGTTGTGATTGGGACCTCCACCATAACAGCCAACGCGATCTACTGCTAAAGCCAACAACTATGGGAGCCCCCCTCAACCTCCTGTTTTCACACGGAATCTACTAGAAACGGGACGGGGCCCACGGCGATGACGTCATTACATATGGCGTCAACAACAACTACCCACGAAACACCGCACCCTACCCAAACCTTTTCTAAATCTCCTGCCAGATGAACATTTGAAAAATACTCGTCGCCAATTGGATACAGCAAATAATAAAAAATTAGCCATGTTAAAAGCCAGCCATTTTTTCATAAACAGGGGGTTGAAACGAACACCTATTACTGCCGCTGTGCACTTACAAGAGTTTATACAAACTAACCATTTGGAAGTTGCCACTATGTAGTGTTCTTATATACTCTCGTAGACAGCGATAGCGTGAAATCCTGTGCCCTTTTTCTATAATGGAACTAACCCAAATACCACACGGATATATAATGCAGGGCTACGTTCACCTGGTTAGGGATTGAACACCAGTATATGTATAGAAACGGCTATTGTTAACAGACGAAATTATCACATATATACAATAGTAGACAGGCTAAGAGACACAAATTTGTCGAATAATATTGTGTACGTTTAGACAAAACCACGAAAAATCAAAACATGGTATTTGTCATTCAACATTTCCAGAGTTACTGAATCCGTATCTTGTCTGTCATATACTGTGTCCAAGGATGTCGGGCATATTGAAATTCAAGATGGTCGCCATGGAAATACATCACCCAAATATCTCAACTTCTAGGCAACAAATAGATATGTTCTTTGTGTCTAAACCAACATTTTCAGGAACAAGGAAGCTGAGATATGGGTATCACTGAATTGTTAGATGAATGTGTGCAGTAAATATGTATGTCAATCGAATAGACGTGTTGAAAGGGAAATACAAGATATGCTAACATATATTAACATTTCAGGGTTTTTTTCATGAACGTGCTATACAATAGTTCAAATTATCATGTACACACGTGTCACATAGCAATTTATGTCAAAACAAAGCGAGTTAATTTCCAAACAAATCAACGCCAGATTGTTGAGTAATCTTTGTTATCAAGTAATTTAAAAATAAATAATAGTACCAATACGTTTGCCATACGTTCGCCAGAAATGTATTCAACGTTCCATCTTCAAACTTTGTTACGAAAACTTCATTCATATCAGTATTGCTGACATTTAACGGTTTATTCCATTCAGTTTCTGGTGGCAGAAATAATGCTGGCGAAATATGTCATGTTTGCAGACATGTGGGGAATAATTCGCATATGCAACGTCGCAAGCATGTTGTCACTCACTGTTATTTGGATGTTGAAGTCTCCCCGTTGTTTTCGTTCCCTTGGGAGTCACGTATCATAGAAAAAGCTATAAAAGGAATCAAATATGTTCAGCTCATTACCGACGTCCTCCTTCTTCTCCTCCTCCTCATCCTCCTCCTCCTCCTCCTCTTCTTCTTCCTCTTCCTCTTCCTTAGCTAGCCTCTTTTTGCAACACATTGATGCCGCAATACCAATTGCGCAAATGGCAATGACGCCAGCTATGGTACCACCTACAATAAGACCACTACTCGGCATGCGTACTTCCTTCTCCGTTTCGCAGTGTGATCCAAGCCAGTTGGTTGGGCAGGTACATACATAAGAGTCATCAGACTGCACGCAAGATCCTCCGTTGAGGCACGGATTGCTCGAACATGGTCTCAAATCGCCGTACACATACACTTCGCACAAAACAAGTGTCTGTGCTGTTCCGTGCATCTTAATAGTCATGGTGCTTCCAATTAGATTGGGAGAACAGTAGAAACTTTTCCTTGCGACAAGTGACATATTATACCGATGGGAACCACATGCATTGTATACGCCACCATGTCGACCAATGACAATAACGAAATTTGCCAGACTCCACGAGCAGCAATCTTGACGATTCACTATAACAACCTTTTTGACTTCTACCAGATCTACAAAGTTAACCTTCCACCAAGGATTTGTTTCACGTCTGGTTTGACTACACCTGCCCTCCGACAACATATCATCAGCATTTCCATCAACAGCTCGTGAAGCTGTGTAGTTTTTGGTGTTTGAAGACATTGTTGCTGATTTACCAAGTGCATAGTTCTTTCCTTCACAATTTGATCCAGACCAACTTGTAGGGCAGACACATCTATAAAAAGTGCCGTTCAGTTTGCATGTACCTCCATTATCGCACGGATTGCTCAAACATTGGTCACGCAAATTTGGTTTACCATACACTTCGACCTCGCATAAAGTAAGGAAATCGTCATACTTTGGATGTTTGATGACCGAATTACTATCGCCAAAATGCGTCCCTTAACATCAGGTGAACAATAGAAACGTCTTCTATAGATGAGTGTCATGTCGTTCCTTTGAGCGCCACATGTCTTATATAGGCCGTTATAGATACCAACGATAATTTCAAATTCCGTCAGATGATTAGTGTGCTTTTGCCGATTGTATATGACCACCTTTTCAACTTCTAACACTATTTAGAGATCAACCCTCCACCACGGATATGTTGGACGTGCTGTGTGTGTGCAGTATGTAATTGGATTAAGCGTAATTCCATCAACAGCCAAAGCGGGAGGATGACGAGTACCATTAGGATGGGTGAATATTGATTGTTGAGTTGCCACGCGTCCTCGTGCCCAGTTCTTTCCTTCACAAAGAGTTCCAGTCCGACCCGCTGGGCAGTTACACGTAAAATTCGTCCCACTACTTACACATGTTCCTCCATTTTTGCACGGATTGCTCGAACATATTTCTTCGCACCATTGGCAGTAGTAGATGAACACAAAACACGGTACAAGGAAAACAAGCTGCATTTTGTTTTTTGCCCGATCATCGAAGTGATTTGTTCACAACATTGAACGATGTATATTCCTGCGACGCTTTTTCACTAGCAGCCATAATTAGTAACGCCTCGGTTTGAAATGTACACGACGTAGCATCGCCAACGGTGGGCGCTTTTCAACGACGTCACAATATGGGAAACCAAACGCAATTTGCTGATGTCTTAATGGTTTAATAATAAGTGCGCCACAGAGCTCGGATTGTGTGAGGATATTGGCGCGTTAGAAGTTATTTATTATTATTATTATATTTTATTTAATATGGCGCCAGATCAAATTATAAATTGTTCGTGGCGCATTATAACATGTACAACCCAGATAGAGGTAATAATGATGGCTAAATAAACATGCATTTTAATTTTCAGTTATATACCTATTTCTAATCTCAGCTTCATTTCCAAAATACTAGAAAAGGTTGTAGCAAGTCGTCTAAGGTCTCACATTAGCACAAATGTCTTAACTAATGTGTCACAATCAGCATATAGGCAGTTTCATTCAACAGAGACTGCCCTCTTAAAGGTTCATAATGACATTAACTTGAACATTAATAATGGTAAAGTGACTGCACTTACCTTACTAGATCTCTCTGCCGCGTTTGGCACGATTGATCACAGCATTCTCATTGAACGCCAATTAAAGTGGTACGGCATATCTGGCACAGCTCTAAGCTGGTTTTCTTCGTATCTAACCGATAGATACCAAACTATAAAGATGGGGAACTGCTTTTCAGCTGCACTGCCGGCTTTATTTGGTGTTCCCCAGGGTTCTGTTCTTGGGCCTTTGCTTTTTACTCTTTACACCACGCCACTAAGCACTGTTATACAAAGACATAACTTAGATCATCATCTTTATGCTGATGATACTCAGATCTACATTTCGTTGGCTACCCCGGATACAAATCGCTCCCTTAACCAACTTAGTAATTGCCTTCAAGATATCTTCCACTGGATGACTGACAGCAAGTTGAAATTAAATGCAAATAAAACAAACTGAATTGATCATTATTGGTACTCCAATGCAGCGTTGTAAACTGGATGTTTTTTTCCTACGCGTATTTTGAATCAGTATATCACGCCAGCTACCTCGGTGCGGAATCTAGTAGTGATCTTTGATAGTAACTTCAATTTCCGACAACACATATCTCAAACATGTCGCTGCTGTTTTTATCATATTCGTGATCTTCGCCGTATTGGTCGGTATATGTCATTTTCTGTTGCTAAGACTATTGCAACAGCGCTTGTTAGCAGCAGACTTGACTATTGCAATTCCCTCCTTTATAATATCGCTAGCAAGGATATCACAAAACTTCAGCGTGTCCAAAATTGTCTAGCAAGAGTAGTTACAAGATCTCCTCGTTTTTCTCGCTCTGTACCACTTATGAAGTCTTTGCATTGGCTTCCTGTACGATATCGTATAATATTTAAGATCTGTACCATTACATACCAGGCACTGTCTAATAAGCAACCATCTTATTTGCATTTATTGCTTACTCCTGTAAGAAAACCTATCCAGCTTCGATCATCTAGTTCTGACCTACTTTTTGTTCCTAGAGTAAACACTAACATTGGAACTAGGGCTTTTTCTGTTGCTGCACCAACTCTTTGGAATATGCTTCCTCTTAGTGTTAGATCAGTTGAAAATATTACAAAATTCCGTCGTCATTTAAAAACGTATCTTTGCAACCTTGCTTACCCACCGTAGCTCCCTAGCGCCTTGACCCATCTGTTGACAACTGGAAAATTACTTATGGATTTTGAGATTGACCAACCCTTTTGTTTTGATGCGCCTCTGAGCTTGGTTTCCAAGGATTTAGGCGCAATAGAAGTTATCTTATTATTATTATTAAAACAAATTCTTATAAAATTAATATTAGTAAAATACAAATAAATACAGTAATTAAATAAATATACTAAAATATTGATCTTAACTACAGTTCTATGTAGAAATAAGATATTGCAAATTAATTCAATTTAACTAATGTACATATAGGTATAAAATAAATATATAAATAGGTTAATTAATACATAAGAAATATAAAACCAATCAAAATGCAGAGACTAAACTATGCCACATTGGACAAGAAAGAGAGTCGAAAAAATGGAGCGTGCCTTGAAAGTGGAGAGACAATCAGACGTTTTAATGTCGTTATGCAAAGTGTTCCACAAAGTCGCCGCGGCGACCGCAAACGAACTGTCCCCAGCTTTGACATGAGTTCGCAGGACCGTTAACATGTTATTGATGGCAGAGCACAGGGCTCTTGTTTGTTTGTATGGGCATACAAAGTCGCATAAACAACAGAGACATGGCGCTGTCACTCCGTGGCGGTGTAGGATCAACCTAGCAGCAGAGTTGTGCATTCTCTGCAGTCGAGCGACGTTGTTAACAGAAGTTCCGTATATAACTGAATTTCAGTAATCAAGCCGTGATGTAATAATATCATTGACGACACGTTCCTTTGCGACTTAGTGACTCAACAACAGTGTATACCATATATTATCATGTATGTATAAAAAACGGGTATTGTTATCGGACGAAATTATTACACATATGCAATAGTACAGCGACTAAGAGTCACAAATGTCCCTGGCATCTTGATATATTGTGTCGTTTTCTCAAATCAACAACGTTTGTACTGGATGATTACATGCCAACCAGGTTTATTATTAGAAAATGTCGCCCTAAACTTTCACCGAAGCTAACGGAAGAGAAAAAACGACTCAATTCCAAGTCCATGGCCCACAAGCACAAACGACAAGTGACAGTCAATAGGCCTATAATTTAATATGAAGTCGAGTATTAAACGCGAAAATTACGTTTCTAAAAATGCCACTGCCGCTGCCTCAACATTTAAATAGGCCTAGATTCTAGTATAACTTCATGGTTGACACAAGTTTGATAGTTGCTGCGATAATAAACAAGTACAGATGACAAGGAAAGGAAATGCACAGACAATGTTATGAATGTATGTTATGAAAGTATACTGAACATACAAGTGATTTTGTTTGCCTTCTTGTTTTCAGAAAAGGTGAACATGAAGTATGAACTCTTGTGATAAGGATCACAATGGAACTTTGTCAAACATTTCAGTATATAATATAAATATTATATATGTATATATATAATGTTCCTTGTGTCAATGACTGTACATTGTAGTTCAAGTCAGAATGGATGTTTCACAGTGGTTCCTCTTAACTAAGCGAATGTTCGTTATATTAGGCATCCTTACAGTTATGGTGGGAGTCAATTGTTCCTATCACTGCGGTGCAGACTAACTGGTAATGTATTGAAGGATGATTGAAAGTATCAGTACATATGTAAAATTGGGTCAGGATCTGTGATATTTCATTCTGTGATATGTTATGCATCAAGGGGAATTTTCTCCTTCATTATTTACCATTGTTTTATTTCACTTTTTCAAATATTCTAAAAATATGTTTTACACGTTATTGCTAAATGCTTTATGTATTGCAACTATTTGCTTTGTAGTAATTGCAGTGTGGCTTAATGATTAACACATCAATATTTTAAGACTCTCCTAGGAAAATCGTAATTGAAAGGAGGCTGTATTACCGAGGTCACCATAATGAGGGGTTTGCTTTTTATTACCCCATACTGGTATGTAATAACAATAATAATTTGGTCATCAAACTGTAACACTCCTAAGACACTTATTCCTGAGAGAAATATGTATGATGTGCCTCTTTGTTGTTGTGTTTGCAATTCTAATAATTAATTCTTATACTAATTATTTGAAGGTAAGGCATGTATTGAACATTGCTTTAAAACAGTTTACTATAAATGCAGATTATTGTGTAATAAAATATGTGAAGCATCATAGTATTGTCTGATTAGTTTGTACAATACTAAAAAATTGCAATGTATTAAGAATGAACCAACATCAGATATATATATCAGATATATATATACACGGTATATATATATATATATGTATATATATATATGTATATATATATATATATATATATATATAGTTGATAACATTTACTTTTATTGTCTCACATATGTTATAACAACAACACATATACATCAATACATATGAACAGCAAACATGCCGGCCCCAATGGTAATGCTAACCAATACCTACAAACCCCGATTTAAATATATATATATATATATATATGTATAGATATGTGTGTGTGTAAATATATATATATATATATATATCATCAGTATCACCATTGTGCAGCCGTAGTGTCCCGTAGTTGGGCGAAGGCCTCAGCATGTCGTTTCCAAATCTGCCAGTCTTGCGCTATCCTCTCCCAGGTGGTGCCCTTCCAATACTCGTCTAGTTCGTCTCTCCACTGTCTCGCTGATTTTCCTCTAGATCGTTTACCTTCGTCTCCATGTCCATCGGCTATTTCGTGGTCTGCTAATGTGCCCTGCCCAGGTCCACTTCTGTTTTCTGATTTGTTCTATCACGTCTATGACTTTGTCTTCTGTCTTATCCAGATGTTTGTTTTTCTCTCTCGATTTGTGATGTTTAACATACTTCTTTCCATCTTTGTTTGTGTGGCTGCTAGCTTGTTCTTTGCCTGGATGGTGAGTGTCGCTGGAAGTACGCATGAGTTAAAGACTTGTCTCTTCATGCAGGTTCCAAAGTTACCCTTGAAGAGGTTCCGGTGTTTGGCGAAAGCTGTCAGGCCGGCGGTGATCATTCTTTGAATCTCCTTGTCTTGGTTTTTGTGTCTGATACTGTATCGCTGTCCCAGATAAACGTAGCTTTCAACGTTCTCTGTCTGCGTCGTGTTGATATATATTGGTGTGTCAATTTCTATCATCACTTTTGTCTTCGAGATCTTCATCCTTAGACTTTGTTTTTCACTTTCATCAGCTAGCTCCTGCAGCATGTTTTGTAGTTCTTGCGGTGTAGTAGCGCATATGACTATGTCGTCGGCGAAGCGAAGATGGCTGAGACATTCTCCGTCTATCCTCAATGCTTTCCCAGGCCAGTCTTCGGAATATGCTTTCGAGTGTTGCCGTGAACAGCGTGGGTGATATGGTGTCATCCTGTCGTACTCCTCTCTTTATGGTGATCGTGTTGCTCTTTTTGTGTACGTGGACTGTCACCGACCTGTTAGTGTAGATGTCTTTCAGGAGATCGATCTACACATCGTCTACCCCCTGTTCTTGAAGGGAGGTCAGTATTGCTTGAGTTTGCACCGAGTTGAAAGCCTTCACGTAGTCGACGAAAGCGATGCAGAGCGGGATATTATATTCTCGGCACTTCTCTTTCAGTTGGTTTACGACGTGTATGTGGTCAGTGTTTGAGTACCTGCTTCTGAATCCTGCTTGTTCTCGTGGTTGGTTTTCGTCGAGTGTCTTCTCTAGCCTATCTTTTGTGAATAATTTGTAGATGTTTGATAACAGACATATCGGTCTGTAGTTCTTTAAGTCTTTCTTATTTTCCTTCTTGAAGAAATCACAATTTTTGCGTTCTTCCAAGCGATGGGTATTCGTCTTTCTGATAAGCATTTAGTATATAGCTTAGCCAGTGTCTTCGAGATGATATCGTCTCCTGCTTTTAATGTTTCAATGTTTACATGGTCGTTGCCTGATGTCTTCCCATTCTTCATATCTCTTAGCGCAGCTTCCGCCTCTCATGGTGTTTTCTCTGGTACTCCTTTTGGGTCGGTGTGAATTATGGTACTCTGTTCACTGGAGTATAACTCGGTGTAGAATTCCTCTATTCGTTCCCATGCTCATATATTGGTCTTGTATTTCTCTACCCTTCTCGTCTAGATGTGTAATCAGTCTGTCTCGGCCTAGTGACTGTGTTCTTCTCGCTTTGTTCAGGCTCTTTGATAACATATTCGTTTCTCGTATGATATCTTGTTTGTACTTCCTGGTGTCCTCCTTCGCTTTCTTTTTGATGGTCTTGCATATTTCTACGTAATTTATTTGTTTTTACGGTCGCCGTTAACCACCATTTATCGTCGTTTCTTCATTACTGCTCGTGTCGGTGATGATATTCTCGTCACTACATGCCTGATGATTGCTTTGGCTACACTTGTCGCGCTTAGTTGGATCATCTCAGTGATATATTTGCTCATTGTGTCGATGTCGTCTAGTTCCTGCAGTGTCTCGAATCGATTTCGCAGTTCAATTTGGAATTCGATCTTTTTTCTTCCCATTTGTGTGGTCTCTTGTTTATCAATTTCTTCCTTTCAGCCTTGACGTCCAGTTTGATGTTACTCATTACCATTCTGTGGTCACTTCCGATGTTGTCTTGGTTGATGATAGTTACGTCAGTGACCATGTCTGGCTTGTTTGTCTGTATGTAGACAATTTCTTTCTTCGTTTCTTCATTTGGGCTTTCCCATGTCCATCTCCTCAGTGCTTTCTTCTGGAACATGGTATTCATGATTTTATACTTTCTTGGTGTTGCCCATTCTACCAAGGTGTCGCCTCTTTCGTTTCTCATTCATAACTACAACAACACGTGCACAAACATTAACTGTTATGCCTGCATGTATATACGCAATCAACCACAATGATGTCACCCACACCCAAACACCATAAAAAAAACTGCTTACCGCACCACATTATATGAACATACACCTTATAATAAAATAATCTATCTTGGTTTATTCACTGTCGATGTTACTGCTTATGTCTTAGATAATAGACAACATGTTTTTTTTCTTTCAACAGAAACTGAACTATAATTATACTTTGTGTGCCTCCCACGGAAGCTACTTTTTTCTGGTCTTAATGGGAGTTTCCATCATCCTCATTGTACACCTTTTTTATATTATAATTTGTTATATTATTATTGGATGTACAGTCTGGATAAATAAATCCACTTCTGTTCTGTTCTGTTAAGTTCAGTTCTGTTTACTAACTGATATCTGGTGCGGGTTACTAACTGATATCTGGGGCGATTCACTACCTGATATCTGGGCAGTTCACTAATTATCTCATCAGCTCGTAAACCTGATTTTGCTCTTTAAAATCAATTTGGCTCCTTAACAGTGATGATGTATCTTGAAATCTGTCGACATCAGGACGCATCACGTGGACGGTTTCATTGTTGTGTCACGGAAATAGTGTCCTCGGTTCACTGGTGTGTCATGGAAACAGTGTCCTCGGTTCATATGTGTGTCACGGAAATAAGGTCCTCGGTTCACTGGTGTGTCACGGAAATAGTGTCCTCGGTTCACCGGTGTGTCATGCAAACAGTGTCCTCGGTTCATATGTGAATCACGGAAATAGTTTCCTCGGTTCACTGGTGTATCAGGGAAATAGTGTCCTCGGTTCGCTGGTGTGTGATGGAAATAGTGTCAACATATCGCGTACTCTGATTATCAATGTTTATTTCTTAGTCCCCGAGAGGTCGGAACGGGGTTAAACAACAAAAAACGGGTTTACCTTGCGGTGCATGTCAATACGATCACAAAACGAGATACACATTTCTCAATTCAGAGTGTCGCGAACTTCTTTCTTCAACATTTTAAGGTATTAATTGGCCTGCATAAAACGACTTCGCAGAAATCGTGAAGAAGTTGGTAATGTCTCCAACATGCTTCAAGATGCAATACTAGTGCTAAGCAAACCCACAAGAAAATAACCAGTTTATATGTGTGAACATGTTTTGAATATATATTGTCCAACGGGAGGTAAAAAAAATTGTGAAGTATGTTGTTGGTACTGTTGAAACAATGAGATATTCATGTTTATTACGATATCCAAATGGTACACTTACATAATTTTCCATTGTTTCCACAATTATTCACCAGTGAAATTGACATTGTAAGTCTGTCGTTTATATACATCATGCAATATGTTCCTAAACAATATGTATTTTCCCTTACCCATTAAACGTCCTAGAGAGAATGGTGTCAGGTATAGTTTGAGTAACATATATAGTGCAGAAAAAATGCTATCATTACGAGTAGAGAGAATAGTGTTAGGTATATATGCAGACAATGGAGAAATCGTAAAGCATGTGTTGTTGACTTCCACATCCTTCGAAGCCCAGTGCTGATGTTAACTAAACCTACATGAAAATTTCTTATTATCAGAAGGTTGACGATATTTCTGATGCCAATTGTGCACGCACGTGTTTTATGAAGATGTTGATATTGTTGAAAATATGAGCGCTTGGTTTTCATGTATGGTTTTTTCAAAGGAAATAGTATTGGTAGCATTGGAAACTTTCACAGTGTACTTTGTTACCAAAGATGGCGGGTGTCGTAATCACATCACCAAAAACTATTTAAAACAAGTATGATTTTCCGGCGGACGCCACATCAAAGTGGTTGAAGTGGTGTTCACAATAATTTAAGCCCATGAACTACACCATGTTAGCTATCTGGAAAACAAAAGAAAGAAATGTTTGAGTTAGACAATATTCTATTTTCGGTTTGATGTACAGCTCGCCAAAAATATTTTGCCCATTAAGCAATAGTTGGGCCCCTTTCAGAATACCGCCCACACGTTGGATCGTAAGAAGGACATAGCAAGAAGACAGCACAATATGAGTAGCTGATCGTGCATTCTAAAAGGCTGAGGTCTTAGTTACGTACAATGCTGATAGAACATAGCTTACCAACTTTATAAATGAAGAGATTAAAAGTTCTACAATATAGACTAGTTAAAAAAGTTATGTTAGCATATTTACAAAAAACAATAAACGAATTAAATGTGGCCCGCCTATTCTGCCATGCGGGTCACATTGCACGAATGCGTTTATTTAACTTACCTCGCCCAACATGATATGGGATATATACCGTTCGACGTGCAACCAACCTAGCGGCAAAAAGGAGGAAGTAGCACAGTTAGAGTTAATAAGAACGTTTCAGATCATTGTTGGATTGCCGCGTTTACGGGTGTCTTGATTGTCTGGTTAATTACGAGAAATATATTTTTTTATAACTACAACTGAATAATTAATTATATATTTCTATAAAGCAACAGGCGAGCCAAATAATAAATACTGTCTTCAAGATTGTATGGAGGAGGCCATATGCATACAGGGAATAATACAGAGACCAACTAGCTAGAATTTAATTATTTTAGTTATGAAAACAGACACAAACGAATGTGGTTTGACAATTGTAGAGATGGAGCGCATAGTTGAGTTGCCATTTTTGGAACCTGGAAATGGTTGGTAGTACAAAGTTTTTTGCTGAATCATGTATTGTATCTTTGCAGTCTCTGTCTCTATCCCTGATCTTCAAACTTGCCAGGTATAGAGACAGAGACAGCAAAAATACTATACGAACATCAGCAATGTAGAGAAGCGACGGGACACTGGTCACTGGAGCAAAACAAGTGTTGGGTGTTTGGGAGGAGTACTTCATGAAACTACTAAACACGGAGGAAGAATATGAGATAGAGATATATCATACTGTAAGGAGAGAGCTAGAGGTGAGGAAAATAACAGAAGAAGAGGTGGAGAAAGCAGTAAAGAAGATGAAAACTGGAAAGGCTGTAGGAGTGGATGAACTCTCAGTGGGTGAAAGCAAACAGACTAGTTGGAATCAAGTGGCTGACGATACTGTTGTGTGTGCTTCACAGCAGGAGAGATACCAGCAGAGTGGCGAAGAGGAGTGATTGTGCCGATATGGAAGGGGAAAGGGGACATCCATTACCCAGGGAGATACAGAGGCAACACATTACTGAGCCAAACCCTGAAATTGTTGGAAAGGATACTGGATGCTAGGGTGAGGCTTACAGTGGAGAGCAAAATCGGAGAGAATCGGCTGGGATTTAGGAAAGGGAGAGGAACAGATGATGGATTGTTTGCCATCAGACAAATTATCGAGAAGAAGAGAGAATTTAAAAAGGATGTAGCGTTCGGTTTTGTAGATCTGGAAAACGAATTTGACACCGTGCCGAAAGAACTTGCACTTGCAGTCATGAGATGGGTGGAGGCTGGAGAAGCAGAAGCCAGAATGGTGGAGGAAATGTACAAGGAGACAACAGCGGTAGTGAGAGTCGAAGGAGAAACATCGGAACAATTTGGAGTGGAAGTAGGACTCAGACAGGGAAGTGCCTTGAGTCCCCTGCTTTTCATTATGGTGAACAGTGGAAAGATATCGGAGCAGGAAGAACTTAAGAAGATACTGTATGCAGACGACCTAGCAGTGGTGGCTAATAAAAAAGAGGAACTATAGAAAGCTTTACAAGAATGGAGTAACACCTTCAGAAAACACGGCCTCCGAATGAACCAGGAGAAGTCTGAAGTAATGGGGATAGGTGAACAGGAGATAGATCTGCATGTAGTTATTGACGGAAAGACCATTAAACAAGTGAACAGCTTTGTATACCTGGGCGGTACAGTGTGTGAGGATGGAAGGAGTAGTAAAGAAATACAGAGGAGGGTGCAAGCAGGAGCAGCAGCATGGAAGAGGGTTGAAGGCATTATGTGGGACAGAAAACTGAAGAAACAACTGAAAGGAAAAGTGTTAGAAGCCTGCGTTGTACCAGCCTATATATATATATATATATATATGGGTTAGGAACACTGCCATTGACAGAGAGACAGGAGGAGAAACTACAGGTAGCAGAAAACAACTGGGTCAGAAGAATATGTAGAGTAACACGAGAGGATAGAAGGAAGATGAAGGAAATGAGAGAGGAGATTGGAGAAAAAAAAACACCTAAAGAGGAAAGTAGCCGGTAACAGAATGAGATAGGCGGGACATGTACTTAGAGGGAGCAAGGGGAAGAAGAAGAAGATGTAGGTTATGGGTCCCTCAACTCAAATCAGCGGGATGGCAACGCGACATCCTTGGGCAACTTGTGGGAGCTGGGCAAATCCAAGATGGCTGCCGTGAACCTAGGTCAAATTAGAAAATGTGTTACATCTTTGCACTGGAGCATACTAGGAACATGATTTGGCATATGAGGAATGCAATGGAACCATTTTCAATGATGTCCGACTATGTTCACATGAAAAAATTCTAAATGGCCGCAATTTCCACCGAAAATAAAAAAAAATCGAGCAAAACTGTTGATTGGTTTATGCTAGAGACAAGATTTTGGTATCCATCCCGATGTTTTGCTATATCAGGAATTCAACGGAATCATTTCAAATAATGTCCGACTATGTTCACATGACACAAATTCAAAATGGTCGTCATTTTTACCGAAAATAGCCAAAATCTACCATAAATTTTAATAGGATGATGCTAGAAACTTGATTTTTGGTGCATAATGAGTTCATTTGTATTTCTCCAATGATTTTGTATTGATGTGACATGGAAATAAAGCTGTTGTTAAAATTGGGACGTATGTAAGATAAAATGTATCTACAGTTCTTCATTTGCAATGATCAGTCATCATGACTGAGCTACAAGTATGCTAATAGCTATACATACATGTACATGTATATGGCTACTTCTGACAAGAAACATACGAAAGCTTTGCAAAATGGCATGCAGTAATCACGAATAAATTTGTATCATACATGTACAACATTTAAAAGTACAAAATTCAAAGTAAGAAGTACTTAATTATACATTTCCTGCAACACAGTTAAACATAATTTGAGAGCATTTTTGTAACGACAGGTTTCATTTGGACATTGACAATGTATATATCATTAATCAATTCAAAACCAACGGTATATGAAAAGGATGTCATTCACATTACATTCTCATAGAAAGGTTTAGTCCCGCCATTCTCTCTCATCCTTCTTTTCTATTTTCTTTGTACTATCACATTCTATCTCATTATCATATCTATCGTCATTCTCAGGCTCATCATGTTTAGTGTACGGGTTGAGGCACAGGTTTCACCAACACAGAAGCAGTACGGTGTGCAGGACAATCCTGCAGACTGACAGCTACATGCATGACTGCTGCAAGCTTTCCTACAGCTTTACACTGACAGTTGATGACGTCCATGAGGGCAGGGGGGGCTGCAGGTCCTCTTGCGATGCGTGGGTTTGGCACACACACCCCCCGCACCAGTGACAAACTCCCATCCATAATCAGCGATATCAACCACGGGTGGAGTCTGCTGATCTGCTGCCGTCCAGAGCATGACTTGGTAGTGAGCTCGCAGGATGTGGTAGTCCAGATTAGCGTCTGTCGGAGGAAGATATATGCAGCTTTCCCTCTGGCCCTTTTTGAGTAGAGCGCATACCTGGTAGAATCCATGCTTGTGCCTTCAGCAACACCATAGAGCGAGCAGATGAATCTTCGTCCAGTCTCCATCAACTGTTCGAGAGAAGCACCTACTTCACCGACAGTGTTGAGGCCAGAGTGGTCAGCAGACTTCAATACCCTTAGCGCCATCGCAATGCCATGGCCAGATGGATAGGACACAGTAACGCAGCCTGACAGTGCATGCATACCAAGCAGTTGGAGGGATTTCGGACCAAGGAGGAAAGAACTTTAATTGATGTTGAGGATAGCCCCACTCCATCGATCTAGCTGCACACGGGCTGTTAGCTGCGTACTACACATAGTATATCGCGTCATGAGAGCTTGCTGGATATTGTGATGTTGTAGTCAACAGCCCCTTCATCTGCACGCCGGATTCGTTCATGGTCCTTTGCTGACGGGTCATCATAGCCATCATAAATGACCAGCACTTCTGTTGATTGGTACTAGCTGAGTTTGTCCTTCATACAATTGGCGATATCTCAAGCATACCCAGCACAGGGCCAAACGATATGATATAGAAGTAGCTGGCCACCGATGTTCACTATGTCTGGAGTTGCTGGTTGAAGATCATCCACTTTCAATTTAGAGACGAGAGTGGATTTTTGTCCCAGTCTTCAGACATCAGTATTCATCAATAATTGATGCAGGGACAACGCACTGTTCCTAGTCAAATATTGTTTGAAGTTCGACTTGCCAGTGCTGCCCTACCGTGATGAGACGACTGAAAAGTGATGCCATGTCATAGAGCGTCTTATCACCTATGGCCACGCCACATTTGATTGATTCCATGGTTATGACTTTTCTTTTCATGGGAGCGTGGAAGCCATCAGGCAATGACGACCTGAAGTCTAAGAGCATGCCCTCCCCTATTTTGAGGGCTTCCTGGACGTTGACAGAAGCACTTGCCACTTTACCATTAATAATGTTATAGAGGCTTGAACTTGTAATTTTTAAAGGATGGGAATGTTTCTTCAACTCCTCGTAAACATGATTCCTGTCATCTGTACCGAGTATGTGCCTCTTCTCTCCCTCCTCATTACGCTTCTCCTCCTTCATCTCCTCGTCAGCTGAGTATATGGACTCCATGGCAAGTGTGGCATGGGCACAGATGGGGCAGGACTCCACCCAAATGGCGACTTGGTCTGCTGACAAGGCTAATCCCTTCAAGCCATTTGGCATCTTGCCCTCTTTCACTTTTAATTAAGGCAGTACAAGTGTGTACCAGTACTGTGTTCTTGCCCATATACTAAAACATAGGTATACACCAACAATCGTGTCTCTGGTATATTTTCGGGTAAAAATAGCAACCAATTTGAATTTTATTCAGGTGTTCATAGTCTGACATCATTGGAAATGGTACCATTGAATTCCTGATAAGGCAAAACATAGGGATGGACACACAAAAATCGTGTCTCTATCGTAAACCAAGCAAAAGTTATGCTCGCTTTTGGCTATTTTCGGTGAAAATAGTGGCCATTTAGATTTTTTTGTAATGTGAACATAGTCGGGCATCATTGGAAATCGTTCCATTGAATTCTTCATATGCCAAAACATGTGTATAGACACCAAAATCATGTTCCTAGCATGCTCCAGTGCAAAGATAAAACATATTTTCTAATTTGACCTAGGCTCCCGGCAGCCATCTTGGCTTTGCCTGGCTCCCACAAGTTGCCCAAGGATGGCGCGTTGCCATCCCACTGATTGGAGTTGGGGGACCAATAACCTACATGGTTCAACAAAAAAACCTTACTCTATCAATCATTTCCGGATTCCATATTGAACATAGTAGGGCGGCAACTCGACTAGCAGTGGTGCAGTGACTAGAGCTTTGGACTCTCGACCGTGAGAACCCGCGTTCGAATCCTGTGCTGCGGTGTCGAACATTAGGCAAAGTTGTTCACTCTATGTTGCTCCAGTTCATTCAGTTGAATGGCTGGCTATAGAACGTGCTGGCTATTGGTGTACGAATAGGCTTCGCGCATTAATTTCAGCGTGGTTGAATGCTTCCCAGAGTAGTTGAGATGGTGTTCGATTGAATAGGTCTGCCATGGTGTAAAGTGTAAAGCGCTTTGAGCAGTCCTGGGGACTGGATACTGCGCTATGTAAGGTCTTACCTTTTAAAGAGAAGGAGATTAAGAGCAGATCAGTTAGAAGTGTTTAAGACATTGAAATAAGATTTGTATTATGAAAACATTGACAGAACTAGTTTTTCTTCACATTATTGGGACAGAACAACGTGGGAACATAACGTAAGTATGTGAATGTTAATAACGCCTGGCACATGCAGACTAAGGCAATGAAGTAAATGATAAGCACAAAACATAAACGAGCATGCACACTTTCTACATCGCCGCCACCCATAACGACAATAATGAAAGACTGAAGAGTTAGTCGAGTTTGTTGTGGAGGGAGTGTGCTTTGGAGAGGGTGATCGCAACGGTAATGGGGACATGTAAGCACTTTTCTTCAGTCTGTTTCTCACACCTTCTCAGAAACCAGGTTTCTTTTTGCTCTTCCGTTTGCGTGTTGTTTCAGGTAAGTCAGTATCAGGATGGGGGCGTTATGTCACTGCTGTGTCGCAAACTCAGAAAGGCCTCCCGGCTGTATTGTAGAGCGGCCCCATGACGGACCTCACCCAAACCAGACGATGAATGAATTCAGCTGACTTCATAAGAATACACAGCGCCAAAACAGACCAAAAACGAAACGTATTTATACAACAAATACAAAGCGAATGAACGAGCCTAGAGTCAGCTACAATAGTCTCCAACCCTAACCCTTGGCAAGCAAACTATGCGGACAAGAAAGGCGTGGCAGTACAGCGCAATATTCCATTTCGAATACTACGATACTGAAATAAGCATTACACATAATATTATGCCCATTGCAAATGTGATTTCAACTTTTGAGAGAGGGATTGGAATAAAAAACACCGAAAGAGGAAAGTAGCTTGAAACAGAATGAGATGGGCGGGACATGTACATAGAATGGGTGAAGATAGACTGCCGAAAAGATCATGGAAAGTAGAAGAGGGTGGCAGAAGAAGGAGAGGAAGACCAAGGCTCAGATTGAACGACAGCAAAAAACGAGACCTGGGGAGGGCTGGCATAAACAGGATGGCCATTGCGGAGGACAGCGAGAGATGGAAAGAACTAATAAGAAAAGTAGAAGAAGCTACCAAGTGACGTGGACCCCAAGGGAGCAAGGGAGCAAGGGGAAGAAGAAGAAAGCAAAACGGTTACCAATCACTGGAGTTGTTGAGGAAGGACGCAAACAAACACATCCTTACGTTCAGCCAGATAGACTGAAGCTGGCAGAGAAACAAAGCTTTTTATGCAGGCTACATTCTTTGATGTGTCAAAAGAAAATTACGGACGCAATGAATATGTGGAAAGGACTGAAATACGTAACAAAATAACGAGTAAAGAATACAGATTTTGATGTTATCATACAACTGAATATGTTGTTAGGAAATATTATTGATTCAAATAAATATGATAATCCAAAGAGAAGAAAAGACAAAAGGGATGGAAATTGTTTAAAGAATATACTAGAATAACAAGATAGGAGTGAACAACAGAAACCAGCAATGCACATACACCAGGACCGCAGCCAGGTTTTCATATGGGAATTTTTATTATAGGAGCCTATGTGTCAACCACACGTGTCAAAGTTTTATAAAAGACACCTACATCTTCAATGGCGCTCACCAAAATCTTCAACTGCACCCCCCGCGCCCCCTAAGACGTTCAGCTGCACACTCTTAAAGGCCCACAAAAATATCCTACTACATCCAATTACGCGTATTCTTGGGACCCCAACTGCTCCCATCCCTGAGCACGGGAAAGTTCCATTATTTCGTACAGCTTACCTACTGTCTGGTTCGACATACTCAAGATAAGGGTGGATCACTTCCGAAAAAGTGAGTTCGCAAAAAGTGTTGTTCGCGCGAAATCCGGTCATGTTACAAACGCACAAACACATGCACCCGCACACGCACGCACGGACGCACACATACACACACACACCGACGTAAACACATGCCCGCAAGCACACACATACACACACATACACACACATACAAACGCACGCACACACATACACGCACAAACGTACATACGCACGCACAAACAAGCACAAGACACAATAGGAGAGTGTTAAATGAGCAATCAAGAAATCATCACGCGTAACCTTTCTTACGCCAACTAGTGGACGAAGCTAAATTACTAATCGAAATGCTTTGCCAATGTTACAATCCCTGCGTCATGTTAAAAACTTTAACCATCTTTGGTGGTAAGAAAGTAAGGGCGGACACAGACGAAATGATGACAAACCTGGAAAGAAGGGAGAGAAGGAGAAGATGGTGAAGGTGAAGAAGAAGAAAAGAAGTAGGAAGAAGTGGAAGGGGAAGAAGCAGAATAAGAATCATCCTGCTTCGCTGGGCGCATCTGTTGATACTCGTTGCTAATGCATAGCATTATCATCACATTCCATACATGTATATAACTGATACGTTGGGAATCTCGCTAGAAGACGCATTTTCTAGATATTTTATATGCAAGTAATTAAGAACATCAACGTTGCTTCTTGGAAAGTCAAACCATTTCTGGAGACATATTTTCGATTGCTTAATGATGAAAGGTTCTGCATGTAGATTATCAAAGGAGTGGTTTGTACACGAAAGACGCGCAATCATAGTTGACTCGTTTATAATTGATGACGTGAGATACACATATTCTGGAAAACCTTCTAGCTCTCTATGTTTACTTGACCTTGTTACAATTTCGTATTCAGGTCAAATCACCGCTCCCTGAGAATTATGTTCTTGCCTATTTCCGCTATAAACACGGGTGCGTGGTCAGATTCATTACTTTCAGTGGATCAAATACCATTCGCAGTAACAATAATTAACAAATTGTTAGCATCGAAAGACAATGTGTGTGTGTGTGTGTGTGTGTGTGTGTGTGTGTGTGTGTGTGTGTGTGTGTGTGTGTGTGTGTGTGTGTGTGTGTGTGTGTGTGTGTGTGTGTGTGTGTGTATATATATATGTGTGTGTGTGTATGTGTGTGTGCGTGTGCGTGTGCGTGTGCGTGTGCGTGTGTGTGTGTGTGTATGTTCATTTAAGCTCTTGTAAATGGATTTAGGGCTTTATCGAATACAACAGGCATATCGATTTGAATAATTGAACGGTTCCCAACCAAATGTATTCGGTCACCATGTGTTAATGACTATTTAATGTAATCAGGAACATAAGAAGGTTGCGAGTGTGGATTAATAGTTAGGGTCGTTAGATATCGGCTTATCATCCGACTTGTGCCGTACAAAGTTCACTGGATACATCACGAATTGAATTCGATATTCTTTTCTAATTGTGTTAGCCAAGATAATTTGAAATGTACCACTGCCAACGTTAGTATGTAGGCGCAACCAGTGACGCGGGAACGAAATTCATATTGGGGGGCTAACGGAGCTACAGCACCACTGAACAAATTTTCGCCGCCGCATATCTTCACACCTTGGCTCGACTGTGAAATCGGAAGACGGGGGGATGCTGTTGAAAATTGTTCACCGCACCTGCACCACTTTAATAAGACGATGGGAGGGGGTGCTTTCGACAAAATGTTCCCACCACGCCAGCTAATACTGCGATGGTGCACAAAACAATATGTCTATGCTCTAAGTGCACATAGTATTCACAGTCAACAAAAATACACATTAATCATCTCATAAAATTTACATTTCCACCCTCCATTGACGCTTGCCACAAAAACAAACATTCACGCTCACATTTAATGGGGGGTAGAACCATATGTCTGCCTCCTTGCTCCCTGCTCCGATGTCTATTGGTGCATTCTCGCGAGCAGAAACAAAGTTATTAACAGACAGACAGACGCATTTATTTAGACCATACATTATATCGCATGTTAACAATTGAAACAATATAAATATAAATAGAAAGGTCAAGGAGACTATCATTAAGATATGAAAATATCGCTAACATGAGAGCAATCTTTGCGAAAATAGAAGAATATATTTATATACATCATAATCATCATTGTGCAGTTGTAGTGTCCCGTGGTTGGGCGAAGGTTTCGGCATATCGTTTCAAATCTGCCTGTCTTGCGCTATCCTATGCCAGATGGTGCCCTTCCAGTGTGGTTATATGTTTAAATATATATATATATATATATATAAATAATGTATAAAGCACTAGTAAGCTTGTTTTTGCATGCATTTATATGTTCTTGCCAAACAAGTCTGTCATATATATTTATATATATATATATATATATACATATACATATATATGACAAACTTCATATAGATGACAGACTTGATTGGCAAGAACATATAAATGCATGCTTACTAGTGCTTTATATATAATCAATAAAATTAACCGCTACCTCCTAGTAGCTGCACTTAAAACAGTGTATTACATTTTAGTTTACCCCTATTTGACATACAACTGTTATACAAAATAAACATAATTTAAATAGTTTTTATTATCTTTAAAAGCAAATATTGTACCACATTTCACCCCGAAACGTCGGACATATGTGTTTGATATAATGTTATTCTACTTTTTTATTATCAAAAATAGATAAGCGAGCGAAAAATGAACAACTGTCAAACACGTTCCAAAAACGCCTTTTGAACGACTGCTAGTACCATTTCGGTTCGTCGGATCCCAACAATATTGATGTCGTTTGAAAGTTTAAGCTATCTGCTATTCAAACATATAAATGGTTTCCTGATAATCATTCCTAAAATTAACAAAAAACGGACCTACTACCGGGCGCGTTCCGGTGTCTTAGACACTGCGAACGATGTTGTTTCGTCGACACAGTTCACCAAACTACCGATTGAGGTACCACTGTCTGATTTCATGGTATAAGCTCCACCCACTTTCAAACGGCTGCTAAAATGGCATACGCGAAGTAGGCGTGACCAAAGACCGTATATCAATACAAGACGGCGCAGCGCGCGCTATCTACATTGTTCGAGAGGAAAGTACGTAAGCAGTTCGTCCGCCATTCTGGAGTTGCGCCAAGCCAGACCATACGCGTGCAGAAAATGCAATTCTTTGCATTACCATTGCTCAACATTTTCATCGATAACCTCAATATTTGAATTATATAATAAGTGGTACAGCCTGATGATTATTCTGATGAAACTCTACGAAGTTCAGTTGGCTCAATAAATAATTGCAACGTTTTTACGTGATTTGTTTGCTAAGTTCATTATTTTGAATTGTGATAGCAAAAAAAAACTTTAAGGATTATTTTAATAGCTTTCATTTTATATGACGCATCACAGCTTGGTGGTTATTCTGATGAAATGAGGTGACTGAACAAATACGCTAACATCACGGCTGCCGGTCCCGCAGGCGCATGCGCTTGCCTCCCGAATGGCGGACAAAAACCTTCAGTGCAGACTGCCATTTTCTCGCTCAGTGACGCCTTCTGTCCAAATAGAGGCTCCTTGGGCGTGACGTCACAATCACGTATATCAACCAACCAACGCAACGAATTTAGACCCGTTATTGTGACGTCACGCCGACGTAGAGATATATCGGTTTCGCTGCGAACAAAGCACATCAATTTCGCCGCGCTTTAAAAGTGGGTGGAACTTATAACATGATATAAAGAAATGGTGAAGTGCGCAAGTCTGAACCTATGCAAATGAGGAAAACAGCGCCGCAATCGGAAGATTAGTGTACTGAGTTGTAGGTCCGTTTATCGGTGTTCTTTAAATGGTTACCGTGAAAAATCTAGATGACGCTAGAATAACAAAAGTGCATCCTTTCAAATGATATCAAGATCGTCGGGACAGGATGAGCCGTGAGGGTGCTAGCGACCGTAGAATTTCATGTTTTGGACGTGTTCTGGGTTGTTCATTTTTCGCACGCTTATATATTTTTGGTATTATATCATTGCTGAAGCATGGCATAACCACATGTTTTTTTTCGCAAGATTACTTATGTGAACATTTATCATGTAATATTACTGTTATTACATTTACATATATGTTCTGTTGATTATAGCAACGTAACCAACACACTACACGTGAAATCATTTTGAAGTTATTTTGGGTATGACGGCGACTAGTCTACTTAATCATTAACACCTTACATTGGAATAATAAAAAACTGGTTACAGCCTTAATTGGCTCCGCGGTCAACCTGGAATTTATATCATACACAGCGTTTTAATTCACATTAAAAACACTACCCTACAGAAAAGAACAATCCGTGAAATGTCAGGTGAAAAGGTGTCTAGCCTGTACGGTATTTGTAGACTTCACACCTATTAACAACACAAGGAGGCCGCCACAGGGCAAAATCAACAATTGCGGTACATCCAGCGTGATTTACTTAATTACCTACAACGCCTGCCCCGCAAGATACGTGGGTGAGACTGGCAATCAACTCCGAACACGTCTAAATAATCACAGATCGGACATACGACCTCACAACGACATAAAAGTGGCCAAGCAATTTAACGGAGCCGGTCACTCAGTATCCGATTTGCGTATTACAATCTTGAAATCAGGGCCGTTTTCTGACGTCGCCTCACTGGAAACCATATATGGATCAAAATGGATTACAAGACTTAAAACAACGCAGCCAGGGGGACTGAATGTTAGAGAGGACTCTTTTGATATTATACCTCTTTGCGTATCCAGAAATATACACGCCGATATTTATTCTCAAAGAACAAGAATCTGAAAGATATGCTGGTGGCCACCAAACTACAATGAACAATGGACTTCTACGGAACAATGATCCTAGCGTTTGGGACACTGTGAGACGTCGTAGTGTTAGTGCTGACTTGTACGGCTTCATATTTTTCCGTCTCCTGTACAACTATGTTAGGATATATATATATATATATATATCATGCACACTTTAATAACTTATTTTGTTTTTACAGGTTTACCATCCGAAATCATTACTGAATACCCATGTATTAATTATTAATAACAAGGACACGTGTTTGTGGAGGTATGGGGTGGTCAGCAGTAGCGGCTCTATGGACGGCACCACAACTTCGCAATCCCTGGTTTATTTTCATTTCAGCGCATACCTTCGTACGGCACACCGTATGTTTTTTTTAAATACAGCACCGTCCCCCTCTGAATCAGATGAACACCATCGTGTCACAAATACTTTTTCTATCTTGTGTGTATGTGTGTGTGTGTGTGTTTGTGTGTGTGTGTGTGTGTGTGTGTGTGTGTGTGTGTGTGTGTGTGTGTGTGTGTGTGTGTGTGTGTGTGTGTGTGTGTGTGTGTGTGTGTGTGTGTGTGTGTGTGTGTGTGTGTGTGTGGAGTGTGTGTCTGTAATGTATGTGTGTATGTGTGTGTGTGTGTGTGTGTGTGTGTATGTCTGTATGTATGTATGAATGTACGTATACATATATATATATATGTGTATATATGTATATATATGTATATATATATATATATATATAAATGTTATCGAAACTGATCGCCAACTGAGCAATGTCTTCATTCTACAATATATGGTGTGAACACCATTCACCACGTATCTAGTTCATTGGACACCCAACACCCCGTTTTTTTAACCAAAAACTAAACAAACAAAAAATATGTATTCATCTATGTTATTTAACAGGACAGAGGAGGGTAACCTCCAGTTACTATCCTCAACCTTGTCCAATTGGTCATTGTTTAATGTCTATTTGGCATGAGAATGTAACGGTTGAATGCATTCCTCTGTCATGACTGGATAATCACGCATTCTCGTCTCTGTTGTAGACCGATAGTCATTATTTAGATGTACCCTTAATCATGCATGTTTTTCTTATTTAGGTTTAATTTACCAAAATTGCTTTGCAGAAAAGACCATGTACCCGAAAGGACTAAACTGATTTTATCAGATGTCTGGGTTTAGGGTTCATATTCGCCACCTATACTCCGTTGCCAGTGCATTAGGGTCTTCGTTCATGTTCCAAATCCTTAACAGAGGATACTTGAACCAAGTACATCCATTTTTGGGTGAGCGATACTAGGGTTTGATTATTAATGCCGTCCTCTGATAATTCGCTAAACATTAAAATTCACCTATTTTTTTATTATGCATGCCAACTATTATTAATCCGGGGATTCCTCAGCGGTTCAGCACCCTTCCCGTGTCGCGCTCTCTCGTCGCGTTTTTCTCGGATCTTGCCATTAGAAGATGGGGAAGGGTGCTCTCGCAGATTTTTCGCCGGAACTTCACCGGTTCGCTGTCTCGAAGACTCGAAGACGGGGGGGAATGCTGTCCATAATATTTGCCTATATTCTGGGAGATACTCCCCAAATCCGGGAGACTCCCGGTTTTCACAGGAGAGTTGGCAGGTATATTTTTATGCAAAAAGACTAGTGATATACGAATATGTTGTAAGTACTTACGTCAATAACATCGCTGACCTAATACGCCGCGTATATTTTGCAATCAAATCTCCTTGTGTCCTTGTTTATACACATACAGAGATAGCATTCATCAGCTCCTCTCCCACTCATATACACACGCACGCTCGCACAGACATGCACACACACACATACACAAAAGACACGCACGCACGCACACACTCACGCAGCCTTTCACCCATACTAGCGCACGCGCACTCACCCACACACGCTCACGTTCACTCACACGTACGTACGCACGCATTAGCGCGCCTACTGTATCGATCAAACTATGGAGAAGGAAAAGTGACGTGCGATGACATTAAGTTGCGATGAACACGTTAGTCTATGGTACTCTTATACTAATCGCTAATTATTATGTTCAGGTACTCGGAGTTGGTGAGCGGCAGCCCAGATGGTGTGAGAAAGTACGTGTCTCACACCGACAGCAGCCTACAGATCTACGTCATGTCGTCGGGAGATGTCTTCGAGTTCTCAGGGGACATCACCGCCGATGAAAGAGAACACTACGGTTTCGGGCTCTTCCGCGCGTCTGCTCCGGGAGATCTCGCTTTCTATCGAGTGATGATGCAATGCAAAGCGAGAGGTCTGAGTTCTGCGGCGAGATTTGACTGCTGATAACGCTTTGACACTGTCATTATGTTTAACGTGTGACGATTTAGTGTAGGACCAATACGTGGGGTCAGTTGTCACCAGCCACTACAACGTGGGCATTAAGTTGCAAAACTATGAAGTGGAGTTTTCTACCCTTTTGGATTCCATACATCATTTAGCGTTAACATGATACATCAGTCTTGTTCAAATAGATCCAGTAGTTTTCGATTTATTGCTAAAATCGAAGCAGACTTTTAAAAAGCAACAACATGTTGCGAGACAATGTCATTTGAACTATTGTTTTAATCCGTGGATTAGTAAATGTTCGTAATACAAAACTGATGGGATGTTAACTTAGACAGCTATTTGTGGCTCGCAGCAGTAATAGGCCAATTGCAACTTACTACCCGCTTCGCTGTGGCGGGTCACATTTTGATGTAACAACATATTGTATTTCCGGATTCTATGCTTATAACGGATCAATTACGGTTCTTGCTACACATACCTCAGAAGGGCGGGATACACATAGATAAAAGGGTCGAACTCTCGATAAGCCAAAGGGCTTCCTTGTCCACCTGCTACCTAGTGTTAATTCCCTGGGTGGCAATCTTGTTAAATTTTGTTAAATCAACATTCACACAGTCTTATCTCCAACGCGTCACGGTGTTAAAATCACTTTCACGTTTGCATACACATCATACTGAAAATATTGTTAATCCATTTGTTCATACGACTGACATCTATTTAGTAATTTATAGACGTGTATTACTGGTGAATGATATCACTATATGTACCAAGCATAAACTCGCAAGCGGTGTGTTAACAACATCAGTATTTGTTGTAGTAATACAATGAAGTTCAGTGGATACCGCAGTATTACTATGGTACATTCCGGTAATGAGATTTGAATGAACAAATCCTGTAGACGACTGTTTGATGTGTGTGTCGTTGTGAATGAGCTTCCACTGCCGCAATGTCACTTGAATGCAATGTTCTTAAGACGCACTTGGTATACGCCGCTAGGAATACGTTCTTCCTCCACTATCGTGCGATGTGGCCAACAATAAATATAATTGGTTTGGGCTTCCCTTGTTTCTTCGTTTTATTTAGCAAAACGGCAGATGAATCATAGATTTTGTTGGAACGGTAAGGAACATAGTACCAATAAAAATTGTCAACAATATTTAAGTTTATTTAATGTTTGGAAATTGAAGGTTTATACACATGGAGTAGAACAATGGGTGAAAATATAAAATGGGCGATATTATTCTAGGTACGAACATAACATATATGGACTTAGGAGGAACGATTAGTGCTGGCTCGAAAGCTTCAGGCGGTTTCAGAAGGGTTGTTAGGAGGAATGTAACGCATAGGCGTCGGAACGTGGTGACTTTTCGGGAGATTACACTGACACAAACCTTTCAACCGCACCCGCCTGGAGGCGAACAAAAATTGTCAACTGCATTCTAACGTTGGCAAAATATTTGGAAGCTAAGTCCATCTCCAGCCCCCCCCCTCCCCCACCAAAATATCGGGGGCTGATCCCACCGATTCCAACGCCTACGTAACATACAGAGAAACATATATAATTACGCATATACATATATATGTATTAAGCAATAGTTGGGCCCTTTTCAAAATAGTGCGCGCGCGCACACACACACACACACGCGCGCGCGCGCGCGCCCACGCACACACACACACACACACCGAATGCCATATTGTAAGAACGACACAGCATGAATACATAAAACGATGAGAACGTAGCGTATATTCTAGAAGTCGGAGGTCTTAGTTACTAACATGGCTGATAGAATGTATTTTACTAACATTAGACATGAGGAGAATAGGAGTTCTAAGACACAGAATAATAAAAAGGTAGCACATTTATAGAATATTAAGCAAATTAGAGGACTTAAGGTTGCGTAAGTCAAGGAAGAGTGTACGTTGGATATAAGAAAGTAGACATTCTCACAGAGTGCCGCACAATTGTAAAAATGGAACACACTATCTATTGATTTTGTAAATGCTGCAAGTGGGAAATCGCTTAGAACACAAATGACAGACGGTTTACAAATAGATTAATAATCGCTGGACTCGCGAAACGCCAAATTGTGTGTCTTTGTTCGCATATGATCTGGAGTTCTGTTTTTAGTGGTAATATTGTATAATAACTCCCGTGAGCACCTCAGAGAGAGACAACATTACAAACAAAGAAATACTCAAACATGCCGAGCATGGACTAACTTTTTATAAAAAATAAACTTCGCTTCGACAGATCCTGTGGCTCGCATGGATGAAAACAGACTTCCGAAACAAACTCTATTTTCACAACTGTCAGAAGGAACAAGAAACAGAGGACGCTCCAAACGAAGATACAAATATATGCTAAAACAAAACTTGCACTGTTTTTCCTGCTCACAAAGCGGTAAACGATTTCACTACGTGACCGGCTATCACCAACTCGAACTGCTTTTTATACACTAACAATGTTTTAATAAAAACTATTCTGTACATTTTGTTAAACATTGTCGCATTTACTCAGCATTTTTGAAGAACGGTTTCATTGACCTTAATCATCCTTCCGCCGATAACCATCCGTAACGTCACGTACTGTTCCACTTTCCACATCACCTTGGTCTTCTTAACGTTCACACCTATCCAATGCTTTATTAAAGGGACGTAGTCTGTTCGTCTACCCGGAATTAGCGGGTGTAGTAATTTCTAACTGGAATTCTGCTGTGTTGACCGTGGGAAAGTGAGCATCGTTGTTTACTATTTTAAAATGCGCCCGTGGTCGTGCCTTCAAATTGTCACCGTTGTTACGGGCTTACACTTTGCCGGGCAGTACACCTTCAACATAGTTGGCATAGTCTTAAGAACATTGTATTAATTAATAAATGAAAAACTAGGAACGGACTGTCTCTTTTTAAAACGCTATTACTTCCTTTGCATACTGTGCACTTCTTATAAAGGGTAAAACTTTCTAATGAATAAACTTCGATTGAAAGGAACCGGGAGGCTCTCTTTTTAATACAAAGAAATTGGGGTTGGTCGGATTTAATTATTGGAGTTTGGGGAATTGGTCAATTTACAATGTTGTGAAATATGTCATACTAATTTTGTAATACCAACTTTCGTCAGGTTCATGTGGACATAATTGGATCCTAGGTCATGTTTAGTGAGTTCTTACACTCCCCGACGGCTTGGCTAAGCCTAAAGTAAACGTGGCGTAAAGGGAGGGCAAGACTAGTTTCTTCGCCCTGCACGAGTGAACCAATAGTCCAGAAACCACAATAATGGGATCACGTTTCAACGCAAGTAATGTGGGGGTTTTGAGGGTTGGTCAATTTACAATGTTCTGAATTATGTTAATAAAATATTTTGTATTACGAAATTTGGTCATTTTTAAGAACACATTGGATGTAGGTAAAATATAACTAATAATTCAGTGCACATGATTTTGTACTGGGCTGGGTTTCGAATCAGAGTGTGTCCCATACATTCCCCGTCTACACCCCCACCCCACCCCCGACAAATAATGACCGCTCCGAAGTTTGTAGCTATACAAAGCCATGGACGCCCCTTCGTCCAGATTCAAAAAAATGTATGGCTCTCTCGCATGCCGTGCAAAATCATGTAATTCAGCTAATGTTATGTCACATTCGCAAATCTTCCAGTCTTCACGCTGACATTCATTAAAGGGAATAAAAACATATATTGCTCCAATTCATGTTATATTACATCCTGCTATCTATTTCCACGTCCACCAAGCCAAAAAAATCAAAAAAATTCAATCAATTAGAAATTCCACATTTTATGGTGTGCATCCGGACATTTTCGAATATGCATATTTTTGGCGCGCTTTTCGGGATGCCGAGATGTGATGTCACTTATGACTCAAACTCGCATCAGGCCGACCCTTTCCATGCATTCAGAGCATGTTTACAAGTATAGCTTTTGGGTCGAAACGAGCGTCAGAACGAGTTATTGTTCAATATTCCGACGTAATACAAACATTAGTCATCATAGAGGAACAAGCAGTTATCTTACGGTTCCACATGAATCGAATTTTATTCAAAACAACGAATGCGAATGGGCCTACAAATCGACTAGGTTTCGCCGAGCTTGGGCTCGTTTTCAGAATAATTATATCGAATGCAACCAACGGGAGATAATCTACACCAATAAAAATATATAGCAAACATATATTGTATCCAGCTACATAAAGTAACGTGTATAATCTCATAATATCACTAGAATACAGATATATGACGGAGTTGTACAATTTATCATAACAACTTAAATCAGTCAGACAGTTTCCGTTGGTCCCGCTAACCCAGTGGGTAAGCGCGTCGGTTATTAATCATTTATTTTACAATCGGGCGACGCCGGTTCAATACTGACAGCATGCAAACCTTTGATTTTCTATGCACTTTTTTTTTATGTTTTCACGAAGTAAAATAAACAAAATCATTTTATACTATAATGCACTTTTTGTAAATAATTTTTGTTTTTGTAGTAACTATTTATTCGCCACAAAAATGAAAATATGGTCATTACATAACGGTGTTTCTAAATGTTATTTATCCAAACAAATATAATGTAATGGATATATAATTTATTAATTGTAAATATATTGTAATTATATATGTGAAAACAGATTGAGATCTGTCTGGATAAATACAATTTAGAAACATTGTTATATATAATGACCATATTTTCATTTTTGTGGCGAATAAATAATTACTACAACAAAAAAATATTTACAAACAGTACATTATAGTATAAAATGATTTTGTTTATATTACTTCGTGAAAACATAAACAAAAAAAGTGTAAAGAAAATCAAAGGTTTGCATGCTGTCAGGATTGAACCGGCGTCGCCCGATTGTAAAATAAGTGACAAGTAACCAACGCGCCTACCGACTGAGCTAGCGGGACCAACGGAAACGCTTTGACTGATTTTAATTGTTATGATAAATTATACAACTCCTTCATATATCGATATTCTAGTGCTATTATGAGATTATACACGTTACTTTATGTAGCTGGATACAATATATGTTTGCTATGTATGTTTATTGGTGTAGATTATCTCCCGTTGGTTGCATTCGATATAATTATTCTGAAAACGAACCCAAGCTCGGCGAAACCTAGTCGACTTGTTGTAGGCCCATTCGCATTCATTGTTTTGAATAAAATTCGATTCATGTGGAACCGTAAGATAAATGTTTGTTCCTCTATGATGACTAGTGTTTGTATTACGTCGGAATATTGCACAATAACTCGTTCTGACGCTCGTTTCGACCCAAAAGCTATCCTTGTAAACATGCTCTGAATGCATGGAAAGGGTCGGCCTGATGCGAGTGTGTGTCATAAGTGACGTCACGATACCACGTGATCGCCTAGCTCATTAAAATGTCATTTTCCGCGGGAATCGCTTCACAGACGGGCTTAAAATCGAATTGATGCTACAAATGTATTTTTCTGTATTTGTTTAATGTTGTCAAATGTTACATACAATGTTAAACTTTGTGTACACATGAAAAAAGGATTTTAGCTAATGCCTTATTTTTATTTCCTTTAAGTCCTAATTATGAGACGCTTGGCTAAATAAAACGAAGAAGCAGGTAAACCACAAACTGGAATATTTTTATTTATCAACCACATCACAAGATAGTAAACGCAAACGATTATATTAAACTTGCTAAGAGAAGACAAAACAACGAGTAGAGAAATAGTTGCGTTGTCTGCATATTCGTTATGACGAACTCGTGGAATAATAAGATTATTCCAAATGACTTTACCAAAACATCTCTTGAAATTCGATAGTATGATAGTCGCTGCAAATATTTATTACTGTCACTAATTAAACCATAAGGGGAACAAAACCAACATGATTACCAAGAACGTTTTCTGATTCAGGCTATGTACACTTACACAGTGTCAAGTGTTACCAATGATATGAGTTACGCACAACGAATCACAAACTTGCAGCGGGAGAATAATAGGTGAAGTCAAAAATCAAACATGTGACATAGTAATCTAAAATGATTAATATAGTATAACCTCTCAGAAATATACCATAAGTAATGTAATGTAACATCAAGTAATGAATCAAACAGACAGAGTAATTTGTTACGATGCTTGGCATCCATTTCATGTATAATAACTTGGATATATTGCAGTGTGATGCGTTATATAAATAATAGTTGTACTTTATTATTACAAGCAAAATCGCTATAGATCTCTGAACTAGAAGGTACATGTTACGTGTAATGCGTTACAACAAAAATCCCCAAAATATATGCCGAGTTACATCATAAGTAACGATAATAAGCCATACCACCTACCATAGTAAGACATAAGAAAATAGAGCCTTAGTAAACTACAAATTTAGATGGCTAAATACTACCTACACGCACAAGTACATCATTTGACAATCCCGCGCATATATGCCGATTTCCCATTCCACACAGCAGTTTACACATCTCCAAATCGAATATCAATTGGAAGTACTCATCAGGTACTATGAAGGGAGTTCTGTCGTCGGCGAACTAGTGGTGATGTTACCTGTGCCGCTGCAATCAAACTGTGCGAGGACGTTCCAACCCCTCCTTGTGCAATCCCTCATCACGCGATAGAACGCGAGATCTCCTGCGCCCGTTGCATGGTAGAGGCCGATTCCGTAGTCCTCTTTCCCGTACACAGCGCGTTTCCCTCGTGGGCTGGTGTCACTTTCTCCCGAAAACTCGCCGTCATCTTCCTCCGAGAGGACGCGGACCTGGATGCTGCTGTCTGTATTTGACACGTACTTGGTTAACCCGTACTCGCGGCCGTTCGTCAGCTGGGAATAGCTGAATATAACAAAAATTGGTATAGTTAGTCAAACAGACAATGAATACCTCAGAAAGGTATACACTGCGAGCGTACGACGTATGGTATAGTCTCGGTAAGCCAAGCGTATCCCTATCCACTTGCCATCTCGGTTTTTTGGCTCAGGATGGTGATGTTGTTTAATTTTGTTTTTATACATCTTACTAAAATAGATTATTCATTACATTAACTATGTTGTTGCAAAATTATACGTCTATTGTCAGCTAGTGTCGCCTACCCAGACTCCGCAATGAGGAGCCGCGGTTCGTCTTCCTATAGAGTTTAGGGACATTCGCCATTCACACCGTGGTAAAACGTCGAAAACGATTGGCTACCGCAAAAGAGGATAATCAATTAAATTGAGTCTCGTGCTAAATCATCAAATAACAGCACAATTCTTTCAGTTTAAACGTCAACTTTTCCCAACACATTTTGTATACCATTTTCTGAAAACGTAATTAAATCGCAGTAAATATATAATATTTTAATTCTACGAAATTTTGCGAAAATAAGTGTTGCAGCCTAACGATAACATTCATATGGGTATACCCTGTATCAGTAACCAGACTCTATTTCTTAACGAAGTCATGCTGCGAGGGCAAGAGACGGTTAGGGGAGACTAAATGTAAGTTGGGTGCTGTTACTAACGTAGACGGCTGTGAAATCGTAACACAGTTGGTGATCGAGCCAGCCGATGATCGCAGTATTGCCTGGTCAGTTAGAGTTTCGTCGATATTGACCTAATTAAATTGGTAAATCACCCCAAATATCGCTCACCTAAGTCGACACTCCTTGCGGTTTTCGTAGGCAATCTGCAGGTCAACCTCGGTGTAGTCCGTGTCTTTCGGACATCGTATTAAGACGCATGCCCCGTATGCTTTCATACCGATGCTTCGTTTCCTCTCTAGTCCAATATTTTGTTCGTTCAATATCGCCGTGTATGTGCCATAGAGAAGACCGCTAGGGGAGCGGCTGATGCCAACGACTTTCATCTTGGAAGCCTCCGAAGTCTAAATGAAATATCCACAGTTTCGTAATTAATTATAAATAAATGTTAACGAAACCAACATGTAAAGCCAGGGCATTCTGCCAAATCAGATCTTAGAAAGGATGTAGGAATGTATTATTATACCGTGACTGAATAAACCCAGAATTAAGCAAGCCATCGGTCACCGCGTTCAAAATGCAATTGTTTTAAAACCGCATGACCACCAACTGCGGCGATAGAGATAACAGTCTATAGCATTGAGTTTAAACTAACTAGATTCAGTTATTAGTATTGAATGTGAAATCAATATAAAATGGATCCATTGTAATCGTACAATGGCCTCGTCCGATTACGTACGCATCTACGCCACCGTTTCGTACAGTTGCATGCAATTTGCAACGGTACTATTTGATATAAGCACTGGTCGGTTTAATTCACGAGTACGTACCAGAACAGTCAATTTGAGGGCGCATACTTCCCTCAGAGCAGGCGGGTTCGGGTACCAGCTGTCGTCGAACCCCGGACGCATCTCGACGGCGTTGAGAGAGCCATGGAGACCCGGTCGTAGCGGTGTTTTGGCCAGCATGAAGTGATAGTCGGTCGGCGTAGAGGCATAACACCCAGAGTTCCACCTCAACTTCCGGTACACGGGGCCACTTGGGGCAGTAGGGAACGCAGGGGTCAGTTCGAAGCCGTTAACCCTATTGACGAAGGGAAACCCGACTGGGAGAGAGTGAACGGGGTGGACAAGAACCGGACCAGCAGATTCGAGACGGACGATGACTCTCAGGCCGCACAACACTGTGAGACAAGCTCTGCCGTTCTGGTCGGTGTATGCCGTCGTACGACCGAAGAAGAGTCCGTTTTGCATAAGGTAGGCCGAGAGCTTTTCACCGGGCAGTGGAATGGAGAAGCTGGCGCCGTAGTAGACGTAGACAGCGAGGGTACAAAGACGCTCACGGTAGACCGGTTTGTCAAAGTTGATGTACGGAACATACGGTGGTATTTCCGTCTCGCCCTCTACTACTGTGCCGTTACCGTTATCTCGTCGACGTCTGCGACTATCAGAGTAAGTAAACTCTCCCGACTCGATCCAACCTCCGCTTACTGGGTCGAGAGTCCAAAGGGACACCGATTCTCCCGGCTGCATACCCAGCGCAGCGCCGTCGAACTTCATGGTCGTCTTGCCACTCAAAAAGACCTCGTTGCCGTTGGAGTCTTCAGCCACCAAAGTGACGACACCGAACGTCTGCAGCATGCGAGTTTCGCCCTCGTCGTCCTCGTAAGTGAATTCTCCAGGGGCGGAGTCGAGACCGTCAACTTGTCGCGGGTCGGCAAATGTCAAGTAGACGTTGACGGTGTCAGACACCGGGTCACCGTTCTCGTCCTGGAAGGAGTTGGCTGGAATTGTTACAGAGACGGCAGTGGGTAGATCTGAATTGATAGGTAGCTCACCGCCTATTTTCGGGTCGACGACATTTGGATTCGGTTTCAATGTGAGGGCGACGTCAACGAACATTTCAGTAACGCCAGGCATGACATCGATGGTGACCTGTCGCGGCATAAAAGAAAGTGATTTGACTTGGAAGGAGATGCGCCCCGCTTGCGGTGTCGCCTCGAAAGTGAACAGACTGTCATCGACATAGACTGATTGACCTTCGTAGAATGCGTAGATATCAGAAGACGAGGCACCTCCTGTCATTACTTCTCCGGTTACGGTCACCTGGTTGTCATTGTCGCATTCGGCGCAACCGCAGGACACGACCTGGTTGACCTTGTAGTTGAAGCCGCCGCATTCGACGAGCAGTTGGCGCGTGCTGCTCGGTCCGCAGCAGAAGCCGTCCTGGTCAGGGGCCGCCTTCTTCGCGCAAGGCTCGTTGCTGCATCGACCGACGTTGATGGACGTGACACTGGCGCCGTCTACGGTGAGTTGGCAGGTGGGTGGGAGCTCCACTTCCATATCTTGTGGCTTCGCCTCACACGTGTCTGCTGCGTCGGCCTCTATGAAGAACAACATACACAGGTACAGTCGAACCCTGCTTTACGCCCACCTTGGTAGTAAACCCACCTCGCAATTAAGGTCGTTCTAGGACAGTTCCAACTTAGTTATGTAATAAGGAAGTGTAAGAAATTAGTCTCGTTAATACGGTCACTTCTCAGTACGGGTTATTTTTACACAGTCCCGAGGGCGGCGTTAATAGTGAGGTTCCCCGGTACTATGTCTGAATTTCAGGCGGATCCGGGCGTTTTTTATTTAAAAATATTTATAATTATAATGTTTCATTAATATTTTCATGTCGTATTTAAAGTGTCTATGAAATCGCTAACTAGACTGTATAGTTTTTAATAACGCACCGACTCAATTTCTTAAAATAAATCAGTGTTGGATTGAAAATATTTTACGAGACAATGATGTTATCTTTAGTGTACATTTCATATCATAGTTGGCTAATGTTGGTATAATTACAGAAAATGTGTGAGAGGGAGACACAGAGAGACAGACAGACAGACAGACAGACAGAGACAGAGACAGCGACAGAGACAGCGACAGAGACAGAGAGACAGAGAGACAGAGAGACACAGAGACACAGAGACACGGGGACACAGAAACACAGAGAGAGAGAGAGAGAGAGAGAGAGAGAGAGAGAGAGAGAGAGAGAGAGAGAGAGAGAGAGAGAGAGAGAGAGAGAGACAGACAGACAGACAGACAGACAGAGACAGAGACAGCGACAGAGACAGCGACAGAGACAGCGACAGAGACACGGAGACACGGAGACACGGAGACACGGAGACACGGAGACACGGAGACACGGGGACACAGAAACACAGAGAAACAGAGAGAGAGAGAGAGAGAGAGAGAGAGAGAGAGAGAGAGAGAGAGAGAGAGAGAGAGAGAGAGAGAGAGAGAGAGAGAGAGAGAGAGAGAGAGAGAGAGAGAGAGAGAGAGAGAGAGAGAGAGAGAGACAGAGACAGAGACAGAGACAGAGACAGAGATAGAGACAGACAGACAGACACGCAGACAGCCAGTCAGACAGACAGACACGCAGACAGACTTAGCTACTATTACCATTTCTGATTTCTGACCGGAGTTTACCAGTAACACTTTCTATGTTGTGTTTATCGTGACATCGACATGTTATTCTACCACATTAAACCATCACTGACCTTTGACAACGAGACTGGCGAGACGGGAGAAGACCTTTCCTCCGAGGGAAGCGGCCCGACACGCGTACTGCCCTCCATCTTCTTTCGTCAGACCCGTTATCTCATAGACGGTACCACCGTCGGCGGCAATTATGTTCCCATCTTTAAACCTGATAGACAGTAGCGCTACGTTTATATTGGTGGTTGTTGCTGTAACTAACCGTATAATGACGGTAAAATTATAGTAGCAGAAACACTGGTAGTGGTAGTGATTTGATTATGGATAAACAATTGTTATTGCACAGTTTCTACTTCCTATTTTAATCGATGAGATTAATACCAGTTTTTCGCTCAGCTGTAATTTAGGTGAGGGCCTGAGATAGGGTATTTAGGAAACGGGATTGATTCTGTGGTGCAATTTGAGTAAATGGTTTTTGATGAGCCTAAAGGGGAGTGCAGTTGGATTTTTGGAAAGCCTCAAAGTGGGTTTTTTGTGAGTCTTGGGGGAGGGTGCAAATTAAAGTTTTTGCAGAGCCTAATGGTGTTTTGTCGAGCCTCAATTGAAGGTTTCTGGTGAGTCTCATCTCCGAATATTTACCACGCTCCGACGCCAATGGTAGCGGTACACCTGTATATGCTTGCGTGCGTGCGTGCGTGCGTGCGTGCGTGCGTGCGTGCGTGGGTGCGTATGTGTGTGTATGTCGATGTGCGTATATATATATACAGCTGGACAAAGTCAAATTGATTCATACACGGACATAAGCACTTACACACACACACACACACACACACACACACACACACACACACACACACACACACACACACACACACACACACACACACACACACACACACACACACAGACATACACATACAAACACACACACTCACACATGCGCACGCACGCATACACTCACACACACACACGCACGCACGCACACTCTCTCACACACACACACGCACGCACACACACATACACACACACACAGCGACACACCTGCACGTTGCTGCACTCACCAGTCGTACTGCGTGACGGCCGGTGTAGCGGTTGCCTGGCAGGAGAACGTCGCCCCCCCTCCAACAAACCCGGCCGTGCTCAGCGGCTCCTCCGTGAACTTCGGCTTCTCTACAAACACAACATTTGATGGAATATGTCAAGGTACTAAACTGACGGCATGTCCCATGATCCTTTCACTTCCTTATACACGCAATTCTCTCTTCGAAATCTGCCCTTCCCAGCTGATAGGCCTACAGCCCACAACTCGTTGTGACGTGCCTACTTAACATAGCTTCTAGCTTCAAAATGTAATTTGAACGTAGCAATATTAAAGTGTTTCGTATCATATAAGAACGGGCAACGTTACATTTACACAGGCAGTCATCATAACGTTTCCTGGGCTGGATAGAAAAAGTTAACCAAATTTTTTTAAACTTTCTCAACACGTGAACCATTAATTAATGGAAAATTCGTGAATCCAGCCAAAGGTGATATCCCTCAATTTCCTCACAACCCCCTGTCCCAAACGAAATAAATTTATAGTGGCAGTTATTACTTCACCATCGATGTTAAATATATCTAGTTATAACATGTCTGTTCTAATGTTGTTGTCAGCACTGAACTGACGATGATGTACTCACCTAGTTTGTACATCAGTATGCTGACGCTGCTGCCACTACTGACGATGTACTCTTGCAAAGCGCTCTCGTATCCGTCCTTTCTCGCCGTCAGCTTCATTCCAGAAGCACAAATGCCAGTAATCGAGAACTTTCCGTCGCGGTCACTTACAAGTGTCGCTGACCACTCTTTTCCGACCGTGTAAATGCTAACATCTGCGAGTCCCAACGACGTCTGTCTGTCTGTCACCCTGCCTTCGACGACGTCATTGGCGCAGAGGCACTGGGAACAGTCAGCACTAAGTGTGCCACCGTCAGGGCAAGTTCTGCTACAATCTGAAATTGAAACAAAACACACTAATCGACAGGTTCACCTTGCAGGTTGAGGCAAAATAAACACAACATTTGCATGTATTATCGTTGTCATGTCTAGGTTACTAGAAAGGCATAGGAAGATACTGTCAGAAATGGACCTTATCCCTAAAAATACAATCTGTCATTCTACAAACTGATCGATCTTTGATGCCGCAATGAACCCATGTTTTATCTTTTATAGAGATATATACAAGACATTGAATATGTTGAAAATGCAACAAACGTAGGGACAAAAATTGTATTATGAAATTTAAACGATAGATGACGAAGATGTGATAGCAGAGTCAAAGGTAATTTCTTTTATAACGAGGATTCCAGTCCTCGGTGTGTGTGTGTGTGTGTGTGTGTGTGTGTGTGTGTGTGTGTGTGTGTGTGTGTGTGTGTGTGTGTGTGTGTGTGTGTGTGTGTGTGTGTGTGCGTGCGTGCGTGCATGTGTGTGTGCATACGTACCTGGACACGCCCATTGACTGCACGGTCGGCTCTCAGTAGACAAGCCAACGCAATCTGAGCCGCCATTTTGTGGCGCCGGGTCATCGCAGTGTCGAACACGTTGCTGCAGACCCCCGTCACACGAGGCTGAACACGAGGACCAAGGGTCCCATTCGGACCACTGACCGTCGATCGCAGGACCCTTAGGCAGTACTGCAGATAGATGAGAAAGAATGGAGTGTTTATTTTTATCAAGTCTTGTCACGTATGCTATGTGAGTAGTATATATATACACTGTATATATATATTATATATATACATGTAAATGTAAATCTTGGGGTTACGTTTAGTACACCAACAAAGGTTGTGTTACGTTTTTGTCTTGAAACATTTGTGACAAATCGCATTATTATTACCATCCAGTTGGAATCTTGGGAATAGTAATCGCGGAAATTATATTTTTGGGAATAGAGGGTTCAAACTGAAACATGAAACAGCAGTATTAGTGTGTGGTGATGACGTTGGCGTTAAAGAAAAAAATGTGGTTAGTTTCAGTCTAAATGTTTATATATGTGTATGTATAACAACTCACCAACGCACTTGCAAGTGCGAGATCTCCAGGCACACCTCTTTCTGTTGTTGTTCCACACGAGTCTTCCCGGACATGGCCGATTTTCGTACATTATCCCGTTGCTGCACGTGACGTACTCGTGACACCCGTCACATGACTGGTAATCACCACTTTCTAGGTTTTCGCATGACCTGATGCATGCACTTCCGGTGGTGTCACATTTTGCTTTTACTGAAACATCAGTGTCAGTAATATTATTTACAGTTTATCATTGTGTACAGAAAAAATATTCAACAACTGGTTTATAAATGGCAATGAACAAGTTTGTGCGTTGTATTGTTCAATTATTGGCAACTACTAATTGGAGATAAATTTAAACAAGTCATAGCTTGATCAATCTGCATATATGCCTTAAACATACTACACTCTAGATATTTACATATACTAGTTTGCAAATAGTTAATGTGTTTGAATTAAAAGCAGCTTAATGTTATTTATAATATTTCCTTTTCAAGCATTTTGTTCAGATTATACATATATAAATTTCTTCCAACATCGGGTCAACCTTTAAAATATCTTCTTTTCAGAACATAATATGTTATCAAAATTCAACACTCTTGTCTTATTATAGGAAATGAGCGCCATAAAAATGTCACTTAGAAATATGTACCGTTTACCAAACGTCGATAAACGTAACGTGTTTATCAACACCTCTCTCACACCTGGTGTCAATAAATGTCATTACACTATTGGGAGGATTGGACGATAATTGATAAGCGAACTTGATTAGTTGTGTTGCACATGCAAAGGACGCACGATAGTGATGTGATGATTGCATCAATAAATGGTGAATTGCACACGATAACCTGCACTTCATGGTTATGTTGTGATCATAAAGTACAAACGTTATTTTATTGCGATCGTAAACTCACTAGGCAGGTCGGTCAGCTTAGGTCATGTTTACGAAGAACATATACCAAATATCGCTCTTAACACTGTCTCTCCATTTTAATTTCGATGTTTCAGTTCTCTTTTCATCAATTTCTTCTGGGTTTTTTCATGCTCTCTTTGTGTCGAAATCTCCTCATTCATTTTCCGTATGTGTCCTGCCCATCTCTGTCTGCTCCCAACTACCTTCATTTTCACGTGTTTCTTCATTCTGATTCCTTCTCTTTATTTGCACCTTCTCTCAGTCTACACGTGTTATTCTACATTTTTTACCAACTGTACTTATCTAGTAACTTTAAGTAACTATTAGTAAAACAGACTACTGTAAACATCCGTTAGACATCGTCCATACCTAACTTGCAGCTCGTCTCATTAAGTTTGCTTACAAAAATAGTTCATAAGCATAATAATAATAATTCTGTAGTCATTCATGATTGGCTCGTACAAAGTAAACTATTGTGAGATTAAAACATTGGTGTGAATAAAATAGTAGGTCAGAATGTGGTCACAAGAAACAACTATCCTTCACCGACAACACCCTTCTGTATACCTTACCTGACGCAGCTACCGCCAGTAGAACCGCTGTTGACACAAGGATCCGCCGGAAAAACGTCATCGCCGCCATGTTGTCTTGTAGACTCACTTGAAACACTCACACTGAGCGAGTGTGTTTATTGTCGGCGTTCCCTTCCTTTATATACATCGCGACCCTCTTTTAAGGAGGAGTGGTTTAAATGACACGTGACCAAAGCGAAGTGACACTTGCATTATAGAACCTGGCCGTAAGAGCTAGTTCATCGTATGGCAAGAAACGCCAAGGTATTGTGATGTATTGACACCAAGATGCAGTGGATTTGACACCTAGATGTGTGCTGCTCCATGACTGATGTCCCAGGATCTTTGTTCGAATCACTAACCTGTGACCGTTTCAACCGGATGATGACCTAATATAACAGATATCAGCAATGTGTAAATTAAACACACAGCACATTGTCCATTTTCTGGACATAAGTAGATATGCGGTCGTTACTGCGCCGTACTTTATTCAGATGAGTCAACAACATGTTATTTTCCAATCCTGCATTCAAAAGTAAGAGATATATATACGCGCAGTTTACATTCCTTCAATCATTGTTCGATTTGTTTAACTGCCATTTAGTTTAAAAGCGGCTTTGTCTGTTCCCTTACCCGGAATCACCCTATCAATCCAAAGGCGGCGATAGCATAAAAAGGCATTGCGCTGAATCAGCTGTACCTCATCCAACTTAGGTACTGGCGCCTGGGAACAAACCAACTTCAAAGGTACTTGCGTGTAATGACGCCTACCTCTCTAATAAATGTCAATGGTGTTGTTTATACACACATATGTTTATACACACACACACACTCATAAGTATATGTAGACATATATGTATATATATATGTATGTATGTTTGTGTGTGTGTATGTATGTATGTATGTTTGTATATATATATGTATGTATGTATGTATGTGTGTTTGTGTGTTTGTGTGTTTGTGTGTGTGTATGTGTGTATGTATGTATGTATGTATGTATGAATGTATGTGTATATATATACATACATATATGTATATATATATATATATATGTCGTCCCATACATTCGTAAATACAAATAATGTGTACGTGCGTGTAAGTACTTGTGCGCTGAGTGCGGGCTTGCGTGCATGCAATATATATATATATATATATATATATGTACTGTACACTTGCTGAAGACAAGATTAACTTATTCCGTCTTATATTCAGCCATGGAAGTACGCGGCAAAGGACTTGCTGCAGTTAGTTCCAACCGTGTGGTGTAGAGTTGAACGTCAACAACATAATTACACTGATTCAGTTGCTTTGCTCTTTCTTTGTAACCTCTAAATTATTCGGACGGAGGAGTGTGTTGTATTTTACGAGGGACTACACACAGTTCCGAATGCTTGAAAACGAACATTATGGTCCCCTTTACTGCGACAGCTGACCACAACACATAGAGGGAGGGACACGGTAGTGTGTAACTAGGCCAAACCAATCGATCGTGCGCAAACACGGCAACGACATGGTGACTCGAACCATCCTTCTCCACATCAGCTAGCTTCTCTCTCTCTCTCTCTCTCTCTCTCTCTCTCTCTCTCTCCCTCTCTCTCTCTCTCTCTCTCTCTCTCTCTCTCTCTCTCTCTCTCTGTTCTATTTCTCTCTCTCTCTCTCTCTCTCTCTCTCTCTCTCTCTCTCTCTCTCTCTCTCTCTCTCTCTCTCTCTCTCTCTCTCTCTCTCTCTCTCTCTCTGTTTATTTTCAGTAAATTAGATATTCAAAGCAACCTGCATGTTTGTTATGCCTTTAGTCTATATTTATCTACATAAACAAAATAAAAACATTGACATATTGTAGTTACTAATTAATTATATCTTGGCAGATTTAATGTTGTCTTTAAAATAAATTTACTGTAATGTCTATTGATGCATTTAATTATGTTTTGCTCATTATTATGTGTATTTGTGCACATGTATATGTCAGCAACTGTATGCACTTTAGATTATAATATTTTCTATGGCATGCTCATTGTGGTAGTGGCATTGGAATGTCTTAACGGAAGTGTCCTGACCTGATGTATGTTCTCAATTATAATAATCATGTACTTGTAATTATTGGTCTAATCAATTTCATTCATTCATTCATAGTGTCTTACAATTAACCAAGCGATGTAACTCGTGTGTTTCGGTGTTATTTCCCTTATTGCTCGGCTAATAATTGACCATATGAAATCAATAATTATCACCCAATTTCTTCTGCGCATGCTTTAGTGGCCACATGTCCAAAACAAATATTGCTCATGCAGAAAATGCACTTGTTCATGTTTCTGTTTTATCGTTGTCGTACAGTTAATCATGCATGAAGGTCCAATAATTATTAGTAACTTCTAAGTTCTAATAGCGGTATTGCGAATACATCTAAAGCAACATATTCGTGTAATACGTGTGATTAATGTTTACACTGATAAGATTCGTCCGCAACTTCTATGAATTGAACTTCCCTAGTGGTATTTCACAATTGTCGTCAATTAAGAGTATCTATGTTTTTCTTGCGATATGGCCTCCATGCTTGTATACAATATTTTAAATGAGGCCTAACTATTGTTTTGTACAGCGGTATTATTAGTTCTTTTTCCTTATGCGCTGCATTTTGCCTAATTAATCCAAGGATTTGATTTCCCTTTGAATCAGCAATTCCGCGCCGCTCTGAAACCTTCATATCAGCACTAATTGTTGCTTTTACAGCAGTACTTAGTACAGTATCCTCCCATTGTATATTGTACATCTTCGTTCCCATGTCCTGTTTGGAGGCATTTACATTTCTCAAAATTGAACTTGCCATTTTTTAGACCATTTGATCAACCTGTCAAGATCATCTTGTAAATTGTGTCTATTTCCATCACGTTTAATTATTCTGAACTCTTTTGAATCATCCGCACATTTCAACACCTTACTTGTTATATATTAGTCCAAATCGTTGATATGTATTAAGAATAATATAGGTCCCAGTACTTATATATGTGGTATCCCACTCAAAACCGATTTCTAATTTGAAGCCTCTCCATCAATTACTACCCATTGTTTTCTGTCAATCAGTTATTTTATTATTAAGTTAATTATACCATTTCCGATGCCATGGGACTTTAGTTTAAGCAGTAATCTTTGATGTGGCACTTTGTCGAAAGCTTTCTGAAAATCTAAGTAGATAATATATATATAACCTCGTCTACCCATTTAACTGTCTTCCAAAAACATAACATATTTGTTAAGCATGATCTCGCTTTTAGGAGCCATGTTAAGATGGGTTTATTAAATTATGTTTAAAAAGAAAATCCACCATGTGATCTTTAATTAGTCTTTCTAATAATCTGTAAATCGCCGATGTTAAACTCACTGGTCTGTAGTTCTCTGACTTGTTTCTCGAACACGTTTTTAAATAACAGTATAATGTTTGCTTCTTTCCATTCTAAAAGAAACCTCTCCCTCGTTTAATGACAAGTTGAAAATTGTTGCAAGCGGTACGCTAATTTGGTCTACAATTTCCAATAGTAGTTTGGGCGGAATCCCATCCACTCCAGGTGATTTATTGTCCTTCATAGCCCACATTTTCTTAGCTACCATTTCCGGGGTTACAATTAATTGTCCTAAATAGTCTGATTCCGCCCCCTTGAACTTAACCTCTGGAAATGGCAGTGAACTAATACCTTACCTTGTAAATACTAAACTAAAGTACTCATTCAGGTTTTCTGTCATTAAGAATCCCTCTGATATTATATATCCAGCACTATCTTCTAGAGGACCAACCTTATCCTGAACTTTCTGTTTGCTCCGAACATATGCATAAAACCTCCTGTTCTCATGTTGTTTTATTACAAGCTAATTTTTGTTCATAGCTTCTCGTTGACTTTCTAATTTCAGTTGTAGCTTGGTTAAGTGCTTCTTTATCAATGTTGTAGTCATCATCATTTCCAGTGCGTCTATATGACTTCCATATCATTACTTAATTTTTCTAATGGCTTCTTTCGATAAGTTTCTGGATCGCATCCCTTATTTTTTCAATGGAACAAACGTATCAACGATGCACTCAATGTCACTCCCTAAGATATTCAGCATTCTGTTGCTGTCTTATTCTTAAGTGTGTTATTCCAGTCTATCTTTGTTAAATATTTCCTCGTGTCTTAATGTCTTCCTTTGTGGAAGTTTCTCCTGAACTGTTTTTTATTATTCCTTTCTGATTTTACTTTGATGATAAAATGTATCTGGTTGTGATCACTACTCCCAAGTGACTCACATATATTGACATTGTAAACTAATTCATTATGTGAGGACAAAACTATGTCTAACACATTTTCTACCCTGGTTGGTTCTAGCACATATTGAGAAAGGAAACTATCTTGTACTAAAACCATCCTCGCGCGCAAGGGGTCGCTGGTGCTGATTACGTCAGTGCCAGCCAGCAGTACTTTTGCATGGCAAACAGCCCTGGCTTGCGAGGATGACTAAAACTAAAAATGTGTGGTCCTCACCCCCTGTACTCGGTAGAGATTCCCACTGTATATGTCCATGGTTACAATCCCCCATAATAATACAATCCCGTTTGCTCACTTCCCTTACAGCGTTTTGTAATTTTTCATTTTCTTCTATGATAAGCATAGAAAAAAATGAAAAATTACAAAACGCTGTAAGGGAAGTGAGCAAACGGGATTGTATTATTATGGGGATAAGATTATTTGGACTTCGATATACTAACCCAACCGTTAACGTCGAGTTTCCTGTAACTATGTTACACCAAACAGCTTTTTCGCAATCTGCTTCTCTTTCTAATTTTATTTCATCAGCCTGGATAGATTCTTTAATATATAAAATAATTCCACCTCCCCTTCTTCCTATTCTAGCTTTCCTAAACATTACATAGCCTGTCAGTCCCAATTCGGCATTTCGTATATCGGTGTTGGCCCACGATTCAGTTATACCTATTGTGTGAAGGTCAATATCTTCTACCAAAATGATCAGTTCACTTATTTTGTTTACTATGCTCCTTGCATTTAAACAAACGCAATTATATCCAGCTCCACAACAGTTTTCTAGGCTGTTCTTTGCTGATTTATTTGAGCTACCTTTATCTATGCCTCCTATTTCAGGCTTTGACCGGGTGGGCGATGAGTTTTACAACACACAAGTAGTTGGTGGCCTTAGTTATCAAGCCGCACGTACGGATATTTGGAGACGAACATTATGACCACGTTTACGTCGACAACTGACCAGGACACAATACGGGAGGTACGGGGTGGCACGATGATAGATCAATAAACATCGTGCTACCATAAAGACATTGACCATCCTTGACGTCGATAACTGCGAGTAGCTTGTCTCGGCCTGGGAGTGCTACGTTCTACTTAAATGTGTATAGTATAGACTTGTGAATACCATTGCTTCATATCCATATCTGTTGCATGTATAAGAATTAACGTATTTTATTATACAATGATTTATATAATGTAAATGTATTGGTATTTATTAGCTGTATAGTACATTGTTATGTTTGTAATATTTATAAAGTATGTCATTTTATATTTGAATAACAACTGTATAATTAATTCATTAAAAATATATAATTATTGTTATTATTTCTACTAATTATTGTTATTATTTTTAATAGCGCTTCCAAATTAGTGACATGTTACGTCTTCTTGACCTCTATAGTTATGTTAATTATTTATATTTGTAAAGTTACTGTCAAAATATATCGTCTGTCTATCATCTGTCGTCTGTCCGTCTTTCTGTCTGTCGTCTGTTGTCTGTCTGATTGTCCGCCCGCCCGACCGTCCGTCCGTCCGTCCGTCAGTCCGTCCGTCCGTCCGTCCGTCCGTCCGTCCGTCCGTCCGTCCGTCCGTCCGTCCGTCCGTCCGTCTTGGAGAAACCTTACAAAGCATATCAAGGACACTGCGCAACTGTTTGATGGTGTTGACGTGATTCCTTTCTTGTGTACTGTGTTGATGATACTTCTGCACCAATGTTAAGCATCTCGGCCATGTTCGCCACTTGCTACCAAGACCTCAGCAGTTATGCGATTCGCGCCAAGCGCTTTCCTTGATTTATCTGCTCTAGCAGCCTTTAGAGGTCCAACTGATGCAGGTATGTAGTCCGGAATGCGGTAAACTGCATTCTCTGTCACTACCCAGTTTATATTAAGATGTCTCTCAGAGTAGATATCCAAACATTAGATGAATTCAACGGAACAACGTCAGGCATGTACAATAAACTTACCATTGAATTAATTATGTTTTGTGTTTATTGAAAATAAACATGAATGTAACACAAATGTCTTTCATGTTAAAGGAAACACATTGTCATACATTTGATGGACTCGGCAACTATCGTATCGGATGTTAAATTTACAGATATTAAAATGATATAGTGTAGACCAAACTAACACAAGAAAGCAATTAAGAGTGACATGTTGACTTGACTCGAAATATACACCAGATCAATCACGCGCAAACTTAGCAACAATGACCTAGCGCCAGTTTACACGGTGTTCGTGCCCAGCGAAATCATACTCAGAAGTTGCTATATCTTACTTACGAACTTACTTAGGAATTCATACTCAAAAGCAGCTACATTTAAGTACCAAACAGGATGAGGTCAATTATTTTGATTTGTATTTAAGTACATTTTCTCTACTTGTACATGAGTTTGGATTTGGATTTCTTAAATGACTTGTACTTGTATCCTTGTACTTGTCAAAATATCAAGTACATTTCAAGTAAATCTTAGGTACATAAGTTAAGTAATTTTAAATGCAAAATAATATGTTTGTACTCGGTGTACTGTTTTGTCTGTGTGACTACCAACATCGAATATCATCCATTACTGTCATAACCACGGTCAGGTTTCCCGCCACCGAAACAAATCCAGAAGCCTTCCAAAGTGAGTCATAGCTTCCTCGATATTCTTAGCTTAGCCTTGGGAAATCTCCCAATGTGACATTTGCACGCAAGCCAAGACATCTAGCAGACTACCACACCCTGGCAGGATATGTAATGTTTAGGAAAGATAGAATAGGAAGAAGGGAAGTTGGAGTTATTTTATATATTAAAAAAATCTATCCAGGCTTATGAAATAAAATTAGAAAAAGAAGCAGATTGCGAAGAAGCTGTTCGGTTTAACATAGTTACAGGAAACTCAACATGAACAGTTGGGTTAGTTTATCGAAGTCCAAACATAAGCATAGAAGAGAATGAAAAAATCAAAACGCTATAAGGGAAGTAAGCAAACGGGACTGTATTATTATGGGGGATTTTAACCACGGGCATATACAATGGAAATCTCTACAGAGTATGGGGAGTGAGGACCACAAGTTTTTAGTTTTAGTTCAAGATACTTTCCTTTCTCAAAAGGTGCTAGAACCAACCAGAATGCTGGATTATATTAAAGAGTCAACTTAAGTGCACAGTCGATAAATTTGTATCCTTCAAAAAACAAGGAAAACGGTCCAAAAAGAAACACTTATCGAAAGAAGCCATTAGGAAAATTTTGTATAAACAAATGATGTGGAAGTCATATATATGTACTGGAAATGATGAAGACTACAACAGTTATAAAGAAGCACTTAACCAAGCTACAGCTGAAATTAGAAATTCAAAGAGAAGCTATGAACAACAATTAGCTAGTAATATAAAATGTGACAGCAAGAGTTTTTATGCGTATGTTCGAAGCAAACAGAAAGTTCAGGATAAGGTCGGTCCTCTAGAAGATAGTGCTGGAAATATAATATCAGAGGGATTCTTAATGGCAGAAGACCTGAATGAGTATTTTAGTTCAGTGTTTACCAGGGAAGATATTAGTTCACTGTCAGTACCAGAGGCTAAGTTCAAGTGGGCAGATTCAGACTATTTAGGACAGTTAATTGTAACCCAGGAAATGGTAGCTAAGAAAATAATGGCTACGAACGATAATAAATCACCTGGAGTGGATGGGATTCCGCCCAAACTACTATTTGAAATTGTAGAACAAATTAGCGTACCGCTTGCAACAGTTTTCAATTTGTCATTAGAAGAGGGAGTAGTTCCTTTAGAATGGAAAGAGACAAACATTATACCGTTATTTAAAAAAGGTTCGAGAAACAAATCAGAAAACTATAGACCAGTGAGTTTAACATCAGTGATTTGCAAATTATTAGACAGAGTAATTAAAGATCACATGGTGGATTCTCTTGTTAAACATAACTTAATAAACCCATCTCAACATAGGTTTTTAAAAGTGAGATCATGCTTAACAAATATGTTATGTTTTTTGGAAGACATCACTAAGTGGGTAGATGAGGGATCACCTGTAGATATCGTCTACTTAGATTTTTAAAAAGCTTTCGACAAAGTACCACATCAAAGATTACTGCTTAAACTAAAGGCCCATGGCATAGGAATTGGTATAATAAACTGGATAGAAAAATGGTTGATTGACAGAAGACAACGTGTAGTAGTTGATGGGGAGGCTTCAAACTGAAAATCGGTATTGAGTGGGGTACCACAGGGATCAGTACTAGGACCTATATTATTCTTAATATATATCAACGATTTGGATGATGAAATAACAAGCAAGGTGTTGAAATCTGCGGGTGATACAAAAGTGTTTAGAAGGATTAAAAGTGATGGAGATAGACAGCATTTACAAGATGATCTTGACAAGTTGATCAAATGGTCTGAAAAGTGGCAAATGCTGTTCAATTTTGGGAAATGTAAATGCCTCCACACAGGACATGGCAACAAAGAGGTAGAATATACAATGGGGGATATTGTACTAAGTATTACTGTAAAAGAAAAGGACTTAGTGTTAACCATTAGTGCTGATATGAAGGTTTCAGAGCAGTGCGGAATTGCAGGATTAATTAGGCGAAATATAGCGTATAAGGAAAAAGAACTAATAATACCGCTGTACAAAACATTAGTGAGGCCTCAATTAGAATATTGTATTCAAGCGTGGAGAGTACAGAGGAGAGCGGCTAAAATGATATCAAAACTGAGGGATCTTAGATATGAAATTCGCCTAGAAGAATGTGGTTTAACAACACTAGAGACCAGGAGATTGAGAAGGGATCAGATAGAAGTGTTTAAAATAATAAATGGTTATAGAAAATATTGATATAAATATTTTTTCTCAATTAAGAAAGATAGAAGGACTAGAGGACATGAAGTTACATTAGCAAAGGAGCAGTATAGATTAGATATAAGAAAGTTCTCATTTTTACAAAGGACTTTAAATTAATGGAACAGATTATCTGCTGATTGTGTGGGTGCTAGTAGCGTGAATATGTTTTGAAATAAAATCGACACATACCTCAGAAGGGCGGGATACACATAAATAAAAGGGTTGGACTCTCGATAAGCCAAAGACTTCCTTGTCCACCTGCCACCGAAAGTTAATTCTCTGGGTGGCAATCTTGTTAAATCTTGTTATATCTTGTATTAAATGCTACAGTGCATAGAGAGGATCGTGGAGAATCTCAGTAGGACTTGTTAAAAGTCGCCATCGCAGGAGCGACCCGTCGTATTATTTTAATTCTGCTTATGTTGAAAGAAAAGAATATATATGTAAAATTATAAACATTCAGATGTAGTAAGGTCCGTCGTTAATGAAAACATGGAGTCTTGTGTTTTATTATACAGCTGAGGTGCATGTTCATAGAGTGTAATGAAGAAGACGAAGAAGAAGACGGAAGGAAGGAAAAGAAAGAAGAACATACAACGTTTAAGTGGGTACTTTATTTACAATGCTCTTGCCCTACGGACAGTTGCTCAATGAGACATTTACCTTGTGAGTAAGTGTCCCACACCCATTAAATTTACGACGCAATTGACCCTCGAAACTCACCTGATAACAACACATAAATCAGGGAGCGGCAAATTTGACAGTCAATAATACGGTCAAGTAAACAAAGACAATGTTTCTCGACATATTTCTGATGTCATTAATTTTAAACGAATCAACCTGACATGTTTCGTTCATATTCAGACTTCTTGTTTGATAATCTGCATCAAACACCTTCCAATGCACAGCGGCTATTTGCATTACTATTAACACCTGCGGGTACGAATGGCATTCCAGCAAAGTTTCTTGCATCACTAGATACTGTCACTCTATAAGCCAGTGTAAAATGTAATACAAGTTTTTTGCAATGAAGCCGGTTACAGAGTACAAACACATTTCATGCACTCTTTATTCTAACAGGGCAAAAGAAACTAAAAACTAATTACATGACACCGTACAAAACAATCAGCCCGATGAATCACGTTGATCAATCGTCTAAAGATTGTCACTGTTGTCACTTAGAGAATCAAACAGAGAATCAACTGGGAAATAGGACACAGACAAAACAGAGAAATAAATAATTTAAAAATTATTATTGTCCCTCCGTTGTGTCTTATATTTCATTTTCGATCTGTCCAGTCGGCACGCTCGTCTCCTCTCGTTTGGTTTGTCATTGCTGTCGCGCCAATTATAATTTAGTCAGCATCGACAGTTCACTTGTACTTCTTGATAAAGTCCATAAACATACAAGTGCAAGCGTCGGCAAACCAGTTGTTACCTTTATTAACTCTCTGATAGTAGTAATAGTAGTAGTAGTAGTCGTAGTAGTAGCAGTAGTAGTAGTAGTAGTAGTAGCAGTGTAGTAGTAGTAGTAGTAGTAGTAGCAGTGTAGTAGTAGTAATAGTAGTAGTAGGAGTAGTAGTAGTAGTAGCAGTAGTTTATTGACTCTCTGATAGTAGTAGTAGTAGTAATAGTAGTAGTAGTAGTAGTAGTAGTAGCAGTTGTAGTAGTAGTAGTAGTAGTAGCAGTGTAGTAGTAGTAGTAGTAGTAGCAGTTGTAGTAGTAGTAGTAGTAGTAGCAGTGTAGTAGTAGTAATAGTAGTAGTAGGAGTAGTAGTAGTAGTAGTAGTAGCAGTAGTAGTAGTAGTAGCAGTAGTAGTAGTAGCAGTAGTAGTAGTAGCAGTAGTAGTAATAGCAGTAGTAGTAGTGTAATAGTAGTAGTAGTAGTAGCAGTAGCAGTATAACAGTAGAGTAGCAGTAGCATTAGCAGTAGTAGTAGATCTGGTAGTAGTAGTAGTAGTAGTAGTAGTAGTAGTAGTAGTAGTAGTAGTAGTAGTAGTAGTAGTAGTAGTAGTAGTAGCAGCAGCAATAGCAGTAGCAGTAGCTGTAACAGTACAACAGTAGAGTAGCAGTAGCATTACCAGTAGTAGTAGACATAGTAGTAGTAGTAGTAGTAGTAGTAGCATTAGCAGTAGTAGTAGATATAGTAGTAGTAGTAGTAGTAGTAGTAGTAGTAGTAGTAGTAGTAGTAGTAGTAGTAGTAGCATTAGCAGTAGTAGTAGATCTAGCAGCAGTAGCATTAGCAGTAGTAGTAGATCTGGTAGTAGTAGTAGTAGTAGTAGTAGTAGTAGTAGTAGTAGTAGTAGTAGTAGCAGTAGCGGTAGCAGTAGTTGTAGCAGTATAACAGTAGAGTAGCAGTAGCATCAGCAGTAGTAGAAGATATAGTAGTAGTAGTAGTAGTAGTGGGCGTTATGGGCTATCTGGGGACGCCTATGGCTTGTGTGATTGTACGTTCGCGAATTCCCACTGATAACCTCTACGGATGAAGTATCCGTGGGTCTTTTTATTTTTCTCCTTCTTCTTCTTCTTCTTTTTTTTTCTTCTTCTTCTATGTTATGACCACCTTCATTGGGTTGAAGATTGTGTCATTTGGGGGGCGGGTAAACTTTGGCATCAGGAAAAAGAGAAGAAATGTAATGGTGCAATTTAGTGGGGTTATGGGATGCAGAAAGGGGGAAGGGAGGGGAGGGAGGGAGGGGAGGGGAGGGAGGGAGGGGAGGGAGGGAGGGAGGGAGGGAGGGGAGGGGGAGGGAGGGGAGGGGAGGGAGGGGAGGGGAGGGGAGGGAGGGAGGGAGGGGAGGGAGGGGAGGGGAGGGGAGGGGAGGGGAGGGAGGGGAGGGGAGGGAGGGAGGGGAGGGAGTGGCGTGGAGGAGGGAGGGAGTGGGAGGAGGAGGGGAGGGAGGGGAGGGAGGGAGGGAGGGGAGGAGGGGAGGGAGGAGGGGAGGGAGGGGAGGGAGGGGAGGGGAGGGACTCCAAAGAATCCAGATACCATTTCTTGGGGCAGGCTGCTCAACTCAGCCATTGTGCTCGGGTAAAATGACATCTTCCTGTACTGGGTACGGTGGTAGAAAAGGTCATACCCGATGTCACGGGTTTTCCCTGTTTTTGTTTTACGAGGACCGGATAGTGTGGGCAAGTACAGCGAGTTGATTGTGATGGCTCCTGTTTTGTATTTATATAGGGTACTGAGGCGTGCTTTCTTTCTACGGACTTGGAGGGTTAGCCAGTTTAATGTATTTTACATGGACTCTACTGCGGAAGTGTGGCGGTGTATGTTGGTGACTCAAAGTGCTGCCCTCCTCTGGATCTTTTCGATGGCAGTTGTGTCTGGTTGTGTAAGCGTCCCAGACTGGACTGGCATACTCCACGACAGGTCTGACAAGGGCTTTATATGCTGTTTCTTTGCTTTTTTATTCCGTATTTTGACATTCCGTCTAAGGAAACCCAGGGTCATGTTTGCTTTGTTTGCGGTGGTATTGATATGAGCGCTCCATGTGTTGTCACTTGTGATCATAATGTCTAGGTATTTCACCTTATAGTGAGAGCTTGTCCATGCAGCTTGTATGAGGCTTTCAGTGTCTACCGTTTGTACGTGGCGCTCAAGACGGAACACTTCTGAGGGTTGAATGTCATTGATCGCTGCTCTTCCTAATGGGAAAGCGCTTCCATGTCCATCTGTAGGTTTTCTTGGTCTGTTTTTGTCTTTATTTGGCAATGGCAGATTGTGTCAACTGCAAACATGCGGATGTTTGATGTTATACCCTCAGGGAGGCGGTAATGTTGAAGAGAAAGAGAGCAGGGCCAAGTACTGACCCCTGGGGGACTCCTGAGACAACCGACATGAGGGAGGATTTGGTGCGTTCGATCATCACTACTTTCACCCTGTCCCGGGGGAAGCTTTGGATCCATTGATTGATGTTGCCATTGATCCCGTATCGTCGTAGCTTGTGGGTACGCAAACAGTAGTTCACTTTGTCGAAGGCCTTAGAAAATTCAATCATCACCACATCCTCCTGCATTCCTCTCTCCGTGTGTTCTGTTATTTCATCAATGAGGCCTAACAGTTATGTTTCGCATGAGTGTCGTTTACGGAATCCATGCTGTTCGGATCTTATGATGTTTTGATTCTCTGCATGGGACATGATATGGCGAACTAGGATAAGCTCCATTAGTTTGCTTGGGACACTGGTTAATGAAATGGGTCCATAGTTATTGCCTTATTTATATGATTGCTAATCAAAATATCTTGCAGGTTCTGGCTTACTCAGATATTATCTTATGTAAGTAGTTTTATGTTTGTTACTTTATCTCCTATTACATTCTACCACATAATCAGGTTTGTTAAATCTTGTTTACAAACTTATCGAAACCTAAGTTATCATAATTATCATTCACTAGACTAAAGTGTTCTAAATATACTTTATCTGACTAACTTTAAGCACAACTTTTACTCAACATTTGCCTACTGCTTCTTTGTGAATAATATTAAGGCAATAATAATACTTATCGATCAATAATTCCACTCGCTTTTAAACTTTTCTGCACCACAAGTTCTCAACGATCTGGAGATGAAAAGAAATGAATACATTCATTATGTTGTAAAACATATTTGTAATGTATTTAAATTCAGCTCGTTCTTGACGATAATCCATTATCTTTATGACTGGTTGTGAAAACGGCCTAGACCAAGTTTAATAAACGACTCGAGCGTCTGTGCCGTGGATGTTCTCTCGCCAGGCGTTTCCCGTTATCTTGCAGGGCGTACCGCAACGAAATAAATTGCTTTAGGTCAACACTTCTAGCTGTTGTCTATGAGCTGTTGTCTAAGATGCGTAGACATCTTCCTTTGTGGGCTCGATGTTCAATCGAAACATATCTTAACAGTAAGCCGTATATAAGGCATACCGCGAACCATATTTAGAACACATTGATCAACAATGAAACAGCAGATTATGCACGTGTACGAAAATGCTACAATATGGCCAGATCGCTACGTGGAAGTGAACGTTCGTACGATCGTAGGAGCTACGAAGGCTTCTTGAAAACGGATTTATGAGCAAAAATATTCGCACAATAAGTCTTCGTGAAACCGTATCCCGTTTATTGACGTGACGGTTGCCAAGTTATGTCAATTCGACTGTTATTTTCCTTGTTACGAAATAATTGTTCTGGACCAAATGTTATTAACAGTTAATTTATAGACTTCGTTCGTAGAAATAAATAATTAATGTAGCATATTACGTAAACAATATTTGCATAATTTGTTTCTGCTTGACAATCGGTCCGACGACGAAGTAGACAGGCGCGTTGCCGCCACGACTAGTTCGAGATGTGGATCGCATCAATCGCAGAAAGGATTATAATTCGTGCACTTCGACGGAAAGAGACGAGACCGGAAAACGCTGCGGTTTATGGGGATTGTGGCGTTATTATTCCTTGCTGCAATGGCGACTCTAGCGCGTTCCTGTACGTGATTTTGCCTAGAATGATTCTTGTAGAATCGTGGGGATATTAGCACAGTATAAATGTATTTTTATTATTAATTAATGGACGTAAAATCATAAGTTGCTGAGAGGTTTGGATCTATGTAATATACTCTAGGTAGCCATGGTGGTTAGAGAGGAGGAGGAGGAGAATAAACTGCTTTTGCTGTTAATAGCAATCGGTAAATCACACCTCCTATACTTCCCCTGTGAGGTTGAGTGGCCGGCTCGTAGACTCCTTCCATGGCTTACACACATGTCCGTAGGAAGTTAAGCACGGAGAGGAATTGCAACGGTGTGTGGAGTACCACTAAGACAGGCCGGCATATAGTACGTAACACAAATTGTATTGATATCTGCACCGTAACAACGTTTTTTGAAGACGGTGTGTCTAGGGATGTTTTTGTATCACATCAAGTCTTTGAATCACGCACGTTCTCAATGCAACAAAATGTGAGATAAACCAATCCCAAATCTGACACCATGTCAGGCGTATTCGCCTGCAACAAATGATGATTAAATCATGACTGGTAAAGACCTAACAGTGTATGAAATAGATCCAGAGAAACTTCGGTTCTTGTACTTCAGTCACTAGGCCAGCTGCAAGAGCATATCTTCATCTTCGTTACCTGGCAGTGTAGTTGCACGTGCTGCCTCCACGACCATATCAACTAGCATATATATATATATATATATATATATATATATTTATCACATTGTAATTATAACTCCACCAAGCATGATGACATTGGTATCGGGTACCATTGTAGCTCGTACATCAAGGATCGGGCGTATTCGCATTGCCGAAACGCGGAAGTTATATAAGCAGGGCGTGTTATCCAATCATCTCGTTGCCATCCTAGAATCAAAACGAATTTGGTGTTGATCAATTATGGGTGATGTGACATATGTAATGTTCGGGAAGTCGAAGTATTTTTTAGAAACTGCATTGCAGCGAGTACATGTAAAAATCCGATTGATCAATATACTTCGATCTCCTGGGGTTTCCCTTAGATATGGGGCGCGGGCGTCCGCGTGTTCCCAAGGCTACAGTCGCGATTAGAGGAATCAACGACTGGGACAAATTAACACTGATTCAACGAACATTCGTTCACTGCATATATGATATCTGCCAGGGGTAGGCCTAATGCAGTCATGCAACTACCACCCCTGGCTTTGTCAGAATTGACATTGTCATGAACTCGTAGAGTAGTGTACATTTGTAATGGGGATACTTAATCATTAAAACAGTAGCATTTATTATTATGAGTAAACAATTAAAATGAGAGTATTTTTTGTTGTGCTGCATATTTCTGCGAAAATCCAAAGTTACTAAAACTGGTTTGACACTGTCGCATTGTTTGATAGGTAGAATGCGCCAATAAAAGTAAAATCTGCCGATAGAGGTAGGTGGTAACGCGCTTAATTTGCCCCTAAAGTGCACTTTGCCACACACTACTCTATGCTCTTGAAATTATTAAATTTTCATGACAATTTATGAGATCAGATTTCTCTTAAGATGAAGACTGCTATGATGTGATGTCCACGTTGTTTTTGCTTGGAACAAATAATAAGATCATCATGAGTATAATAACACGCTGTAAACCAAGGAGCCTCTATTTGGACAGAAAATGGCAGTCTACACTGAAGGTTTTCTTCCGCCATTCGGGAGGCAAGCGCCTGCGCCTGCGGGACCGGCAGCGCGCGATGTTACCGTATTTGTTCAGTCACCTCATTTTATCAGAATAATCACCAAGCTGTGATGCGTCATATAAAATAAAAGATTAAAGTAATCCTTGAAGTTTTTTATCTATCACAATTCAAAATAATGAAATTTGTAAACAAATCACGTAGAAACGTTGACATTATTTATTGAGCCAACTGAATTTCGTCGTGTTTCAACATAATAATCATCGAGCTGTACCACTTCTTGTATAATTTAACAAGATTTAACAAGATTTACAAGAGATTTAACAAGATTGCCACCCAGAGAATTAACTCTAGGCGGCAGGTGGACAAGGAAGCCCTTTGGCTTATCGAGAGTCCGACCCTTTTATCTATGTGTATCCCGCCCTTCTGAGGTATGTGTCGATTTTATTTTTAAACATATTCAAGCTACTGACACCCACACAATCAGCAGATAATTTGTTCCATTCATTTACAGTCCTTTGTAAAAATGAGAACTTTCTTATATCTAATCTACACTGCTCCTTTGCTAATGTAACTTCATGTCCTCTAGTCCTTCTATCTTTCTTAACTGAGAAAAAAATATTTCTATCAATATTTTTATAACCATTCATTATTTTAAACACTTCTATCTGATCTCCTCTCAATTTCCTGGTCTCTAGTGTTGTTAAGCCGCATTTTTTAGGCGTATTTCGTAACTACGATCCCTCAGCTTTGGTATCATTTTAGTTGCTTTCCTCTGTACTCTTTCTAGCATATCTATGTCCTTCCTGCTATATGGCCTCCACGCTTGAATACAATATTCTAAATGAGGCCTAACTATTATTTTGTACAGCGGTATCATTAGCTCTTTTTCCTTACACGTTATGTTTCGCCTAATTAATCCAAGGATTTGATTTCCCTTTGAAGCTGCAATTCCGCACTGCTCTGAAACCTTCATATCAGCACTAAGGGTTAACCCTAAATCCTTTTCTTTTACAGTAATACTTAGTACAGTACCCCCATTGTATATTCTACCTCTTCGTTCCCATGTCCTGCGTGGAGGCATTTACATTTCCCAAAATTTAACAGCATTTGCCACTTTTCAGACCATTTGATCAACTTGTCAAGATCATTATTCTTGTAAATGCTGTCTATCTCCATCACTTTTAATCCTTCTAAACACTTTTGTATCATCCGCAAATTTCAACACCTTGCTTGTTATTTCATCATCCAAATCGTTGATATATATTAAGAATAATATAGGTCCTAGTACTGATCCTTGTGGTACCCCACTCAGTACCGATTTTCAGTTTGAAACCTCCCCATCAACTACTACACGTTGCCTTCTGTCAATCAGCCATTTTTCTATCCAGTTTATTATACCATTTCCTATGCCATGGGCCTTTAGTTTAAGCAGTAATCTTTGACGTGGTACTTTGTCGAAAGCTTTTTGAAAATCTAAGTAGACGATATCTACTGGTGAACCCTGATCTACCCACTTAGTGATGTCTTCCAAAAAACATAATATTTGTTAAGCATGACCTCGCTTTAAAAAAAACATGTTGAGATGGGTTTATCAAGTTATGTATAACAAGAAAATCCACCATGTGATCTTTAATTAGTCTTTCTAATAATTTGCAAATCACTGATGTTAAACTCAACTGGTCTATAGTTCTCCGACTTGTTTCTCGAACCTTGTTTAAATAACGGTATAATGTTTGCCTCTTTCCATTCTAAAGGAACCACTCCCTCTTCTAATGACAAACTGAAAACTGTTGCAAGCGATACGCTAATTTGTTCTACAATTTCAAATAGTAGTTTGGGCGGAATCCCATCCACTCCAGGTGATTTATTACCCTTCATAGCCCTTATTTTCTTAGCTACCATTTCCGGGGTTACAATTAATTGTCCTAAATAGTCCGAATCTGCCCCCTTGAACTTATCCTCTGGTACTGGCAGTGAACTAATATCTTCCCTGGTAAACACTGAAATAAAGTACTCATTCAGGTCTTCTGCCATTAAGAATCCTTCTGATATTATATTTCCAGCACTATCTTCTAGAAGACCGACCTTATCTTGAACTTTCTGTTTGCTTCGAACATATGCATAAAAACTCTTGCTGTCATGTTTTATATTACTAGCTAATTGTTGTTCATAGCTTCTCTTTAAATTTCCAATTTCAGCTGTAGCTTGGTTAAGTGCTTCTTTATAACTGTAGTAGTCTTCATCATTTCCAGTACATTTATATGACTTCCACATCATTTGTTTATACTTAATTTTTGTAGTGGCTTCTTTCGTCAAGTGTTTCTTTTTGGACCGTTTCCCTTGTTTTTTGAAGTGTACAAATTTCTCAACTATGCACTTAAATTCACTCTTTAATATATTCCAGCATTCTGTTGCCGTCTTATTTTTCAGTGTGTTATTCCAGTCTATCTTTGCTAAATATTTCCTCATGTCCTTATACCTTCCTTTGTGGAAATTTCTCCTATACTGCTTTTTACTATTCCTTTCTGATTTTACTTTGATGGTAAAATGTATCTGGTTGTGATCACTACTCCCCAGTGGCTCACATATCTTGACATTGTCAACTAATTCATTCTGTGAGGACAAAACTATGTCTAACACATTCTCACCCCTGGTTGGTTCTAGCACATGTTGAGAAAGGAAAGTATCTTGAACTAAAACTAAAAACTTGTGGTCCTCACTCCCCATACTCTGTAGAGATTTCCATTGTATATGCCCGTGGTTAAAATCCCCCATAATAATACAGTCCCGTTTGCTTACTTCCCTTATAGCGTTTTGTATTTTTTTTATTCTTTTGTATGCTTATGTTTGGATTTCGATAAACTAACCCAACTGTTAACGTTGAGTTTCCTGTAACTATGTTACACCAAACAGCTTCTTCGCAATCTGCTTCTCTTTCTAATTTTATTTCATAAGCCTGAATAGATTCTTTAATATATAAAATAACTCCACCTCCCTTTCTTCCTATTCTATCTTTCATAAACATTACATATCCTGACAGTCCCAATTCGGCATCTGATATATCGGTGGTGGTCCAGGATTCAGTTATACCTATTATGTGATGGTCAATATCTTCTACCATAATGTTTAGTTCATTTCTTTTGTTTACTATACTCCTTGCGTTTAAACAAACACATTTATATCCAGCTTCAGAAGAGTTTTCCAGACTGTTCTTTGCTAATTTATTTGTGCTGTCTTTATCTATGCCTCCAGTTTCAGGCTTTTCTGCGAGTCCCCCCTGCGAATCTAGTTTAAATAGATGCAACCTGTCCCACTGTCAACAGTTCGCAGCAGGTTCTCTGAGAAAACTGCTGCCCCTTTCCACTAAGATGGAAGCCATCTCTTATGTACATATCTTCCCTCCCAACAAAGTATCCCCATAACTCTGTGAATCCCACCCCCTCTTCTTCACACATCTGCTCAACTAGTGCGTTGATCGCCATCCTCTTGCAGTTTCTATAGGTTGCCCCCCTTCCTCCCATTACTGGCAAAATTCCTGACAGAATTATTTGTTCCACTCTTGTCTTCTTTAGCTTCCTCACTAACTGTCTATACTTCTGTACTACCCCAGTTGTTCCCTCCCTGTCAGCATTATTTGTTCCTACATATATATAGACCCTCCCTTGCCATGTCCCAATACCTTCTCTACCCTGTCAATCACATGTTCAATCCTAGCCCCCGGTAGACAAACAACAACGTCCTTCCCCTCACTCAGTGTCTTGTCCGTCTGTCTCATAATGGAGTCGCCCATAAATACCCTCTTTTTCCTCATTGCCCCCTCAACCACTGCCTTAGAGTAGCTCCTTCTTCGGTTTGCATCTGTCTGGTTGTTGTCTTTTCCCCCTGTCGTCTTCTTTCCTGTGGCTTTTTCTCTTGTCACCTTTCCTCCTGTCAGCGTCCCTTTTATCGACTTCTCTTCAATCACATTTGCTCTCACTTCCTTTCGTCCCTTCATCTTTCCTCCCATCTCATTTTCTTCTCTCCTCTCCCGTCCCATCTCCCCTCCCTCCTTCTCTACCATCACTTTCTCCCCTGTCACCTTCACGCGTGTCACGTTTTCTGTCGTCGATTTTCCAATTTCTTCCCCTCCAATCACCTTCCCTCCTCTCAATCTCCTTTCCTCAGTTTTCTTGCCACTGCTATTCTCCTTCAGTCTTGCAGTATTCTCACCTCTCTCCCTGTCGTCTCTCTCCATTCCACCTGTCTCCTTTCTAATTCCCATCTCCATTCCCTTCACAATATATGTCAACCTAACTATCTCCTGCAGACACTCCACCTTCCAACACCCAATGCACTGAAAGGTGAATCCTTCCTCCATGGTTTCTGCCCATGACTTCCCACAGCCGGACGATGCAAAATCTACCCAGCTGTGGCAGCTGGTAATTAAAATATTGAGGTTATCGTTGAAAATGTTGATCAATGATAATGCAAAGAACTGCATTTTCTGCACGCATGTGATCTGGCTTGGCGCAACTCCAGAATGGCGGACGAACTGCTTACGTACTTTCCTCGAACAATGTAGATAGCGCGCACTGCACCGTCTTGAATTGATATGCGGTCTTTGCTGTAAACTCGTGCACAATACGACTCGTAAACCCAGTTGCATGATACATGAGTTTATATCGACTGGGTCTGGGTGAACTGTAAAGCGCGCGTACTTCCGGATGATGTGATGCAAAATGAATTCTCCGAACACTTCGAAGGGAAAGACGCCACAAAAGGGGTAATACACTCGCGTTAGGGTCTAATACACTGTCGTTGCTGTCATATAGTACCAATGACATGAGAGGATTGGACATTAAATTCGTGTTAATGTGTGATTCTATAGCAGTTCAATGTTGGACCCTTTTTGACAGCTCGACTCGAGTCTCGACAACGACATCTTCACAGACTTCAGACTTCACTGGACTTTAGTAGTTCAGTTAATCGGTTATCAGTGTTGTCAACGGCGACGGTTTACTCTCTGACAAAACGACCACCTAGTCTAGAGTGGCTGTACGGGAGCGCGGCTAGTGTAGTAGTTAGCAAATCCACCTGGCATGCCCGCGCTTTGAAGTTTGAGTTCGAAACCCAGACTGAGCAGGCATGATATTTTGGTGTAAAAACCTGGCGGCGATCTTTTACTTTCTGACCTAACCATGAAAACGACCACCTACAGACGCCAAACTTCTCCTCACATATCTTACATACATATACACACACTATGTTACAAACAAAATTATTTTACGTTCCTACAACGATCAAATTTCGCAAAACAGAAACCTTTCATTACTTGTAAACCATACTGATGATAATAATTATGCCTTAATTAATCGAGCTACTTTTTTAACAGAAACAATACCAATATTATAACTACCACACGCACACACACTCACACGTCCGTATATATTAACGATATATTATATTTATATCGCGCGCGAACATGTGTACAGTGATGACAGCGCCATTGTACAGAATTTCTATGAAGCTCGACACAATGTCAATTTTACGGTAACCGTGGAGCAACGGATAGTCGCCGCTGTAGAAGTCAAGTTTTACTTGAGTTTGTTTTGCGAAATTTGATCGTTGTAGGAATGTAAAATAATTTTGTTTGTAACGTAGTGTGTGTATATGTATGTAAGATATGTGAGGAGAAGTTTGGCGGCTGTAGGTGGTCGTTTTCATGGTTAGGTCAGAAAGTAAAAGATCGCCAACCTGGCACTCAACATTCACTTACATTGGCCGTTTGGGGACTGTGTATCCCTCGTGATTCGGAGATCACGTTAATGTCGGTCCCGTCTCAATTTGGGACGTAAAAGAACCACTGAGGATGACAAGCACCCTGGTAGTGACCACCCTCAATGCCAGCATATAAAGGTCGGTTTGGCGATAATGTTCTAAAAAACGCTGACTAATTGAATGAGACCTCATAAGACCATTACATTGTAACCACAATAATACAGACTAGTCAGTTAATAGAACGTTGCCGAGCGCTGGTAACAACTAGAACTAGAGCTGAACTTCTTGTATGTCTGACATACAATTTATTATCATAGACAGACATAATCAAAACATTACACTAACGATCAAACTTCACACAAAAAGAAAAACTAAGCTAAAATTTGCTGTCTTCTGAGCCAGCTGAGTAGCTCCAAGAATACCATAAAATCGATATGAGGCATTGCATACGCAAACCAGTAAGCATAAAATGATATTTGCCACTTGCGTCGAATGTGGACCCTGCTATATCACTCATTTTACGCATGCGATGTGGTAACACACGACTGCAGCATTGCAAACTAGCGCAAACCGAGTCACCGTTTGGGCTTCAAAACTGCACTAAGACGCAATATTTTTGTAATATAAATATGCCTGGGATGGTGTTGAATGATGATACTACCTTTGGTAACGCACTGATGTATCAAGGTGGGTCCAGATTCAACACAAGTGCTTGATATTTTATATACATGTACTCACACAGGCACATTATATAATATAGACGTGGGCAATGATTTTTCTGTGAAATTTACCTATTTCAATTTGTACTCCAGCCCTTGCGATTATATGTATTGAAATAAAATTTGCACCACTAAAAATGTTAATATGTTGTCTGTTCATACGTAAACATTTATGATAATTAAGAAACTACGAGTTCAGTAGGCTTTCAAAACAATTCATGAATCAACAATCTACAGGCCGTGGCGACATACTGCCTGTGCTAAGATGCTATGTTGTTACGCTAGCGCTGAATGTAAGGTCGAAAAATGATGCTAAATCATGCTTCTTCACAGACCTCACGCCGCATCAATTTTACCGGGGTAGTCATATTTAGTCATAATAAAGTTTATATTGATGAGGAATGGTAGTTCGACTGAACAATGATAAGCACTCGTCCAAACTAAGAAAAATGTGCTGGCCACATGCGAATGTAACAAGCCTATGCGTAGCTGTCATCTTTTGCTAATAACTTCACTATTTCACATTAGTCCGACTAGTGCTTATTACCAATTGATTCATCATTAAATTTTGAATCAAATAAATGTTGTTTTGTGAAAATTACATTTAATTTGTTGCCACGCCGACACTTAAAATTTGAAAGATTTGCGAATTTTATCCGAGTATTGACGCTTAGCATGGCTTCGGTAGCTCGCTCGCTACTCTTGCGATTAGTTAAGTTTCTAATATTTTATTCGATGTGTATGCAATATATTTCGGCATATTGTGGTTCCTAACTGCAAACAAATATGATATAATTTGATTATTTGTTTATCGTTAAATGTGGATCTCCGCATCGTGATAAAATAGACTGATCCACATAACCTTAGCAATGGATGCTAGTACAAGTTGATCTTTGGTGTGAGGGGCGCGCGATGCCCGTCGTTAACTGACATTTTTTTAAACATTCTTTGTGCTATTTTTGCTGTTTGTTATCCCACTTTACATGATCGAATGTTATAATTATACTGTAACATGTACGTGCTATGATAGAAACGATTAGGGAATTACAAAATATAGTAAATAACAGGAATGTCGGCAAACGGCACTGCTACGCACATGTCCGACCGGCAAGAATATGTTTGCATGTTGTTGCTATTTACGCAATTTAAGAAATCGTATTTATTATATAATATCCATTTACTCTACTTTGGAAATAATGTACACATATCTATATACGTTATATGTCAAATTAAAGCAAAGATAATATCAAATAATAAAGTAGTGTTGGTGGTGGAATGCATGGCAGGCCGAGATCGATGACAATAACTTTGATAAGAACATATGTTGGTTGTTCCTTTTGTTATGTGACCAAAGAATTTTGAAATGTACACTAATATATTTTAAAGCAAATATACAAATTTACAAAATTACAAGAAAACAGTGTTTGTGTTAAATATGCGATTACAGATAGTTTTAATTTAATACTATTTTTAAAATAAAACAGTTATACTTATACAAAGTAAGTTATAATTCCTACAGAACTTAACTCTCCAACTAAAGTACATTAGAAATATTCCATTATTTCTTCATGTAATTACTTTATTATGTTGTAATGGTTGTAATGGTTGTTCAGGTTTCAGGTCCAGAACAGTTTTAGTTTTGACAATTTTCCCCGACTCAAGGTGATCAGGGAAAGGAAACCCATTCACAAAAAGTTAGATAAAACCAAACAACACGACATAGCTCAATGAAACTTATTTTAATATCCACATATCAAATTTATCTTTTAGGTGTTCATATTTTTATTTGCCTGAATTATTTTTTTCGAGTTTGTGCTTTGTCTCCTGCCAGGTGCTAAATTGCCAAAACAACACATTTCCTCATTTTGAAAACATGATATCATTCACATCCATCTCATATTTTGCATACTAATTGTACATGTTGTCCTTGGACAGGTGTAATATTATAAGATTCAAGATAAAAAAATATTGTATTAGGTCAAAAATGGCATTTTTATAACAAAATGCTTGCCAATCCTATATAATAGTATAAATATGCATGCTAACACACGCGCGCACACACAGAGACAACACACCACACACACACACCACACACACACACAAACACATTATGTAATGCTGAATAATGTGTTTTGTTAAAAATGTCCTTGCCAGATCCTATTTAATTAAAAATGATGTAACTAACTTAACATGATGGAGTTATTTATGTCTCGATGTAAGTAATAACATTTGTTGGTTTCTTTTCAGGGATCAAGTGATCACAAAATTCTTCACACCAAAGTCTACTCAGTCCCGACCAGGTATATTTGGTAGGAACTAGATTTGGATACTTCAGCACAATGTTTGCACGTGTGTGTTTTATATCTATCTTGAATGGTTCTCTCTCTGTCTTTTCACTGACTACAGTGGATAGTATAAGGAAGTTGTCTGTTGTCATGACTTCTTAGTTTGTTAGTTGAGCACTGGCGAGCATCATGTACATGTCTGATGTGTACTTTGTCTATTGACATGACTTGTTAGTTTGTTAGTTCAACATTGGTGGCATCATGTACATGTCTGATGTGTACTTTGTCTGTTGCCATGACTTGTTAGTTTGTTAGTTCAACATTGGTGGCATCATGTACATGTCTGATGTGTACTTTGTCTATTGCCATGACTTGTTAGTTTGTTAGTTCAACATTGGTGGCATCATGTACATGTATGATGTGTACTTTGTCTGTTGCCATGACTTGTTAGTTTGTTGGTTCAACATTGGGGCATCATGTACATGACTGATGTGTACTTTGTCTATTGCCATGACTTGTTAGTTTGTTAGTTCAACATTGGTGGCACCATGTACATGTCTGGTGTGTACTTTGTCTATTGCCATGACTTGTTAGTTTGTTAGTTCAACATTGGTGGCACCATGTACATGACTGACTTGTACTTTGTCTATTGCCATGACTTGTTAGTTCAACATTGGTGGCACCATGTACATGACTGACTTGTACTTTGTCTATTGCCATGACTTGTTAGTTCAACATTGGTGGCACCATGTACATGTCTGGTGTGTACTTTGTATATTGCCATGACTTGTTAGTTCAACATTGGTGGCACCATGTACATGTCTGGTGTGTACTTTGTATATTGCCATGACTTGTTAGTTCAACATTGGTGGCATCATGTACATGTCTGGTGTGTACTTTGTATATTTCCATGACTTGTTAGTTTGTTAGTTCAACATTGGTGGCACCATGTACATGACTGATTTGTACTTTGTCTATTGCCATGACTTGTTAGTTTGTTAGTTCAACATTGGTGACATCATGTACATGTCTGATGTGTACTTTGTCTATTGCCATGACTTGTTAGTTTGTTAGTTCAACATTGGTGGCACCATGTACATGACTGACTTGTACTTTGTCTATTGCCATGACTTGTTAGTTCAACATTGGTGGCACCATGTACATGTCTGGTGTGTACTTTGTATATTGCCATGACTTGTTAGTTTGTTAGTTCAACATTGGTGGCACCATGTACATGACTGATTTGTACTTTGTCTATTGCCATGACTTGTTAGTTTGTTAGTTCAACATTGGTGACATCATGTACATGTCTGATGTGTACTTTGTCTATTGCCATGACTTGTTAGTTTGTTAGTTCAACATTGGTGGCACCATGTACATGACTGACTTGTACTTTGTCTATTGCCATGACTTGTTAGTTCAACATTGGTGGCACCATGTACATGTCTGGTGTGTACTTTGTATATTGCCGTGACTTGTTAGTTCAACATTGGTGGCACCATGTACATGACTGATTTGTACGTTGTCTATTGCCATGACTTGTTAGTTTGTTAGTTCAACATTGGTGGCACCATGTACATGTCTGGTGTGTACTTTGTCTATTGCCATGACTTGTTAGTTTGTTAGTTCAACATTGATGGCACCATGTACATGACTGATTTGTACTTTGTCTATTGCCATGACTTGTTAGTTTCTTAGTTCAACATTGGTGGCACCATGTACATGTCTGTTGTGTACTCTGTCTATTGCCATGACTTGTTAGTTTGTTAGTTCAACATTGGTGGCACCATGTACATGTCTGATGTGTACTTTGTCTATTGCCATGACTTGTTAATTTGTTAGTTCAACATTGGGGCATCATGTACATGACTGATTTGTACTTTGTCTATTGCCATGACTTGTTAGTTTGTTAGTTCAACATTGGTGGCATCATGTACATGTCTGATGTGTACTTTGTCTATTGCCATGACTTGTTAGTTTGTTGGTTCAACATTGGGGCATCATGTACATGACTGATTTGTACTTTGTCTATTGCCATGACTTGTTAGTTTGTTAGTTCAACATTGGTGGCATCATATACATGTCTGATGTGTACTTTGTCTATTGCCATGACTTGTTAATTTGTTAGTTCAACATTGGGGCATCATGTACATGACTGACTTGTACTTTGTCTATTGCCATGACTTGTTAGTTCAACATTGGTGGCACCATGTACATGACTGACTTGTACTTTGTCTATTGCCATGACTTGTTAGTTCAACATTGGTGGCACCATGTACATGTCTGGTGTGTACTTTGTATATTGCCATGACTTGTTAGTTTGTTAGTTCAACATTGGTGGCACCATGTACATGTCTGATGTGTACTTTGTCTATTGCCATGAATTTGTTAGTTCAACATTGGGGCATCATGTACATGACTGATTTGTACTTTGTCTATTGCCATGACTTGTTAATTTGTTAGTTCAACATTGGGGCATCATGTACATGACTGACTTGTAATTTGTCTATTGCCATGACTTGTTAGTTCAACATTGGTGGCACCATGTACATGACTGACTTGTACTTTGTCTATTGCCATGACTTGTTAGTTCAACATTGGTGGCACCATGTAGTTGTCTGGTGTATACTTTGTATATTGCCATGACTTGTTAGTTTGTTAGTTCAACATTGGTGGCACCATGTACATGACTGATTTGTACTTTGTCTATTGCCATGACTTGTTAGTTTGTTAGTTCAACATTGGTGGCACCATGTACATGACTGATTTGTACGTTGTCTATTGCCATGACTTGTTAGTTTGTTAGTTCAACATTGGTGGCACCATGTACATGACTGATTTGTACTTTGTCTATTGCCATGACTTGTTAGTTTGTTAGTTCAACATTGGTGGCACCATGTACAGTGTCTGGTGTGTACTTTGTCTATTGCCATGACTTGTTAGTTTGTTAGTTCAACATTGGTGGCACCATGTACATGTCTGGTGTGTACTTTGTCTATTGCCATGACTTGTTAGTTCAACATTGGTGGCACCATGTACATGTCTGTTGTGTACTTGTCTATTGCCATGACTTGTTAGTTTGTTAGTTCAACATTGGTGGCACCATGTACATGTCTGGTGTGTACTTTGTCTATTGCCATGACTTGTTAGTTTGTTAGTTCAACATTGGGGCATCATGTACATGTCTGATGTGTACTTTGTCTATTGCCATGACTTGTTAATTTGTTAGTTCAACATTGGGGCATCATGTACATGACTGATTTGTACTTTGTCTATTGCCATGACTTGTTAGTTTGTTAGTTCAACATTGGTGGCATCATGTACATGTCTGATGTGTACTTTGTCTATTGCCATGACTTGTTAGTTTGTTGGTTCAACATTGGGGCATCATGTACATGACTGATTTGTACTTTGTCTATTACCATGACTTGTTAGTTTGTTAGTTCAACATTGGTGGCATCATGTACATGTCTGATGTGTACTTTGTCTATTGCCATAACTTGTTAATTTGTTAGTTCAACATTGGGGCATCATGTACATGACTGATTTGTACTTTGTCTATTGCCATGACTTGTTAATTTGTTAGTTCAACATTGGGGCATCATGTACATGACTGACTTGTAATTTGTCTATTGCCATGACTTGTTAGTTCAACATTGGTGGCACCATGTACATGACTGACTTGTACTTTGTCTATTGCCATGACTTGTTAGTTCAACATTGGTGGCACCATGTACATGTCTGGTGTATACTTTGTATATTGCCATGACTTGTTAGTTTGTTAGTTCAACATTGGTGGCACCATGTACATGACTGATTTGTACTTTGTCTATTGCCATGACTTGTTAGTTTGTTAGTTCAACATTGGTGGCACCATGTACATGACTGATTTGTACGTTGTCTATTGCCATGACTTGTTAGTTTGTTAGTTCAACATTGGTGGCACCATGTACATGTCTGGTGTGTACTTTGTCTATTGCCATGACTTGTTAGTTTGTTAGTTCAACATTGGTGGCACCATGTACATGACTGATTTGTACTTTGTCTATTGCCATGACTTGTTAGTTTGTTAGTTCAACATTGGTGGCACCATGTACATGTCTGTTGTGTACTTTGTCTATTGCCATGACTTGTTAGTTTGTTAGTTCAACATTGGTGGCACCATGTACATGTCTGTTGTGTACTTTGTCTATTGCCATGACTTGTTAGTTTGTTAGTTCAACATTGGTGGCACCATGTACATGTCTGATGTGTACTTTGTCTATTGCCATGACTTGTTAGTTTGTTAGTTCAACATTGGGGCACCATGTACATGACTGATTTGTACTTTGTCTATTGCCATGACTTGTTAATTTGTTAGTTCAACATTGGGGCATCATGTACATGACTGATTTGTACTTTGTCTATTGCCATGACTTGTTAGTTTGTTAGTTCAACATTGGTGGCATCATGTACATGTCTGATGTGTACTTTGTCTATTGCCATGACTTGTTAGTTTGTTGTTCAACATTGGTGGCACCATGTACATGTCTGATTGTGTACTTTGTCTATTGCCATGACTTGTTAGTTTGTTAGTTCAACATTGGTGGCATCATGTACATGTCTGATGTGTACTTTGTCTATTGCCATGACTTGTTAATTTGTTAGTTCAACATTGGGGCATCATGTACATGACTGATTTGTACTTTGTCTATTGCCATGACTTGTTAGTTTGTTAGTTCAACATTGGTGGCATCATGTACATGTCTGATGTGTACTTTGTCTATTGCCATGACTTGTTAGTTTGTTGGTTCAACATTGGGGCATCATGTACATGACTGATTTGTACTTTGTCTATTGCCATGACTTGTTAGTTTGTTAGTTCAACATTGGTGGCATCATGTACATGTCTGATGTGTACTTTGTCTATTGCCATGACTTGTTAATTTGTTAGTTCAACATTGGTGGCACCATGTACATGTCTGGTGTGTACTTTGTCTATTGCCATGACTTGTTAGTTTGTTAGTTCAACATTGGTGGCATCATGTACATGTCTGATGTGTACTTTGTCTATTGCCATGACTTGTTAGTTTGTTAGTTCAACATTGGGGCATCATGTACATGACTGATTTGTACTTTGTCTATTGCCATGACTTGTTAGTTTGTTAGTTCAACATTGGTGGCATCATGTACATGTCTGATGTGTACTTTGTCTATTGCCATGACTTGTTAGTTTGTTGGTTCAACATTGGTGGCACCATGTACATGTCTGGTGTGTACTTTGTCTATTGCCATGACTTGTTAGTTTGTTGGTTCAACATTGGGGCATCATGTACATGACTGATGTGTACTTTGTCTATTGCCATGACTTGTTAGTTTGTTAGTTCAACATTAGTGGCATCATGTACATGACTGATTTGTACTTTGTCTATTGCCTTGACTTGTTAGTTTGTTAGTTCAACATTGGTGGCATCATGTACATGACTGATTTGTACTTTGTCTATTGTCATGACTTGTTAATTTGTTAGTTCAGCATTGGCGAGCATCATATACAGGACTGATGTGTACTTTGTCTATTGTCCAGACACCCTCAAGTCCTCATCATGTCCGCCTCACGCCGCAGAGAAACGAAGCGACCGACACGGCAGCGGAGACCATCTTGCAGCCAAGAAACTACACCTCAAGCCAGAATCAGGTGAAGGACAGGCCATTAGCCAGAAATAATTTTTTCCAGGCTCGAATTAATAAAAATTGTGCCTTTTAGTGCGTGAAAGGCTTGCGTTGAAGCCATTCTCATGAATGACAGTCGTTATTGGCCAGTTTAGTTTTTTCAATGACAAACCAGTGTCATTGAGCCATTTGTTTTATTAATACTGATCCATTCGATTTGTTTCACTACCAGTTGTGCCAATGATAGTGAGTTAATGTGAGCCCTAGACTTGGAACTATTAGTTAATCTAGTGGCCAGCTGGCCTCCTCTAAATTCCACCTGTCATGTCAGTTGTAATTATCTGCCTTCACCAGTCATCTGCCAGTCTTAAAGATGGGGAGACAGGTGTCTGGCTAAGCCCCTGGTGAGGCGGGTGGTAAACTGGGGTGTGGTCGGTCAGTCATCTGCCACTTTTTCAAAAGATCACATGCTTGTGACAATCACATCAAATTGTGAGCTAAATTAGTTCCGTTGTATTTACATGCACCCAATTACGAGGTCTTAATTGCGCATACTGCATGCATGTGTATTAAACCATTAAATTAGAATATCTACTTATAGATTTGCTGTATGTTTCCGTGGACAAAATGAGTGGTCAGCCACTTCCCTGGTGGGGCCACAAATTCAGAGTATTGTACAGGTAATACCTGCAGCCCTTTGTTCAGTGCTCCGTGTGTGGGGGTAGGCCATTATGACAGCCGCTGTCAGTAAGGATAGGGTGTTAGTAGTACTATTTTGGAGCGCAGTGGGGAAGTGACGAGAGCATCAATCCAGAGAACTCGGGTTTAAATCCGGTGCTTATATTTCAAACCTTGGGCAAGTTCGTTCACTCTACTTCACTCAGCTGTATGAATGAATACTTGTCTATAGACAGTGGTGGATATTTGTGTAAGCATAGCCGTTATACTGTAGTTACAGCATGGCTGAATACTTCCCAGATAAGTCAAGATGGTATTCAAATGAATAGGGAGTAAAGTGTAAAGCACTTTGATATGTCCTAAGGACTGGATACTGTGCTTTATAAGAACTTACCTTTACGTTTACCTTTATGTGTATTTCTCTAGGTGGCAACTATCAGAAGAAGTCTCCTAGTAGTCACAGTCACCATCACCGTCATCATCACCATGGTCACCGCCATCGTCACGAGTCAGAATCATCGTCAAAGAGTCGTTCGTCTTCAAATAATGACTCGTCTTCTACACCAGGTGGGTACAGACCGCAAACTATAATTTATTTTAAATATTTTTTTACATATTATTTTACTCATTTTGTTTAGTTATAAACAAATGTTCAAAGTCATATTTTGTCAAAGGCATTACTCTTTATTCAGTCAGACTACTGCTGTGCACTGCTTACTGTATTACTTGTTAGAAGAAAAAATTTAAGAAATTGAATTAAATTAATTCAATTATCTGTGGGACTACACCACCCTATCAGCTGTTTCTAAGATTGTCTGGTTACCATAGTTATTATCATTAATAAATCACACCTGGGTTCAATTCACTTTTATTAAGTCCAATCCAATTCATGTGTATTTACCAAGGATCAATTCCAATTCAATTCAACGTACTCACAAAAAAGTTCAATTCCAATTCATGTGTATTTACCAAGGATCAATTCCAATTCAATTCATTTTAATTCAAATCGGCAACAATAGCTTTTTTGTAAATTTGTTGTGATTATTATTAAGTTTGTGCACATTGATGTGCAATGAAGCCTCGGTGAAAATCCACTGAAGCAAACAGTAACCCTTTAATTTGTTTAATTTAAGCCAGGAAGTCCATAATAAAATGCTTGCTAAGCAGGCCTGAAAGAATGCTACATGTGACATAATGAATCCTTGTGTCGCATGTAGCTTTCTTTCATATAGAATCATAGATATAATACTTTTAATATAATTGGTCAAGAATCAAGATAGGATGAGTAGTTTTTTTAAGATATGAGAGTTGTTTATAGAGATAAGTAATTTCAAGAGGAGTATGTCAACTTAACCTCAGAATAACAAAACTCTGCTACATGTAACTTTGAATTAGAACAAAACTTGTAAAAATGCACTCATCCTTCATACTGTGACGATCACATTCCATTTACATTAGCTGTCGTAATGCCAAACTTTTTACATGCCCCCTAAAGTCATCACCACCAGGAACTGAGACCAGGAAATAACAAATGTTGAGGAATGTATACTGGAATTTGATACCACCGTAATGACCCTATGTATTAGGACACCATATGTTTTGGGACACCCTAAATATCTAGAAAAAAAAAAAAAATTCTGTACTGTACATTTTGGGACACCTTAATAAATATAATTATTTTATCCCTATGTATTGGGACACACAGGATATAGGGCCATTGAGACACTCAAAAATAGTTAGTGGCAGGGTAATAAACAAGGATGACATAGCGTCAGGACTTGTTTGTGTCCCTAAGTATTGGGACAGTGAATCTGAGATTTATTTTTGTGCACCGTATGTTTTGGGTCAGCTGATAATTTAATTAATTTTAAGTGTCCCAATACACACGGTCATTACGGTTTACAAAATATCCTAGTGACGATTTTATGCAAGGGTTTTTGTCGATGTTTGCAAATACACTGGTGGGCAGAGCCGGGCTATATATACGAAAGAGTGGGTTATATGCAGTTTTTCAGTACATTGTGTTTCAGTTAAATCGAGGCACTCCGACAAAAGATCAAGGTCACACTCAGGGTCAAGTGAACGGTCGCAAGGTCATCATAAGTCGTCTCGACCTCACTCTCACAGTAATTCCACAGGTTTGTTGGCTGTTTGTAAACCTATCAGTCCAGAATGGTTGAAAAACAAATGTAACTGAAGGCAGTGTTTCCCCTGGTGTATGACAAGTGAGGCGGGTCGCCTCGCCATTTTTCCATGCAGCCTCACCCAAAATATGCCGAAATTGCCGCCTTGTAGCTATTTCATGCGCCCATTGTTTTTCGTTCTTTCACTTATATTCCTGTAAAATCGCACATTTGTAGCAACATCGTTTAGTCGTCTTAACGTCGCTCAAGGCCGGTTAGGATTTACCTCCCCCATTGGACAATGTGAATGACATCACTTGTCAGTTGTCCAATCATGGAATATTCCCGCGGGATCCACTGTGTCTCCAATGGTGACACCTTGCAGAATTTTGACATATTAGAAATTTATACATTCATGTAACATGGCACTCAAACGGTAACTGCATTTGGGAAACATGTGGAACTCGGAAAAAACCCAAAGAAAATGCTAGCTGAACCAAGATGTCTTTTGCACTCAATTTTACTATTATAATATGTGCCCACACTAAATCAGAATGCTGGTGTAGCTGATGTTGAATTTCTGGTTTATGACGGTGGAGGGAGTAAAAACCGTGCAGGCTGATGGCACTACGTCACTAATCAGCACTTGTGACAAATGCGGACCCATTTCGAGCCCAAATTAAAACCGTGCATTCTATTTACTAGTCGGCACTTGTATCAAATCCGGACCCTTTTGAAGCCCAAATACCGACCCAGTTTGTGCTAATCTGCGTCGCTATGGCCGTGTGTTACCGCGCAGCATGTGTAAAATGAAAGATATAGCAGCGTATGTTGATATAAACCGGGGCGCTATTTACACCTCAAATGGGTGTAAGTCGTAATAGTCTTAAAGGTAAATATGCCTAGGATAATGTTGAATGATGGAAATGTCTCACTGAAGTGAGACATTTGGGAAAGTTGATTTGAGTGAAGTACTTACGAATATAAACCACCAAAGTTTACATCTCATAAAAGATGCCTATTTCCTAAAACCGTGTGTATTAATGGGTTATTAATAACTTGGGTTAGACGATTACAGGTTTACACAGAAATTGGATATACTAAAAACAACTTATACTGTTTTATAAAAAGTACACAATTTGAGAAACGGTCTTGCGATTAATAGAAACATACTTTTGTGGCATTCCCAAAAAATTTATTAATTGCATAGCATGCTAGTAACAAATAAAATATAATCTTTAGAACAAACCACCAATTTACCATAACATTATGATATTATAATAATTTAAAGGTGATGATGAAAGAGTCTTCAGATGATACGATTGGATGCTTCCCAGAGAAATTAAGATGGTGTTCGACTGAACAGGTCTGCCGGGGAGTAAAGTGTAAAGCGCTTTGAGTAGTCTTTACGACTGGATACTGCGCTATATAAGAACTTACCTTTTACTGACTCTGTCAACGTGGTAACAAGGCCTGGGGTTAGGGCAAGAAAAACATCACCACAACCAAGAACCAGTGGTCAAGTGGAAACGACACCTGAACTGAGTACCAGTGGTAAAGTGGAAACCACACCTCAACACGATGAAACAATCATGATTACTGACCTTTATCAATCATGATTACTACATTTACAAGTAGTGTCTTGTTGTTTAATATATTCCCCTCTGTATTCAAGAGTAAAGGTTAAACATACCTCAGAATGCACCATTTTTAAGCTAGTTTTAAAAAGTCTCTGGGGAAGACGGGCTTTGCACCTGCGGTGCTCGCGTAGCCCACTACGTCATCCATAATTTTACCCAGGGGAAACACTGAAGCTGGTTGGTTCTAGAATTGCACTTTCGCATTTTTGGATTTCGTCATTTTCCAATAGTTAATGTTATACATTCCCAACAAGGCAACATATTGCAAGATTCTGAGTGATGTATAACTACCCGAACTGCTTAAGGTCGCTCGGGTGCCTATCGTGTCAGTTGATTTCTTTACTTTTCCTTCATAGAACATTAGTAGGTGTTGGTATGAACATATGTACTACAAAAGAAAACATGGCATTAGTGCCATATGTCACCAGTCCGTCCTTCAAAAACTACTACTTTTTGTGCCTCAGTGGAATTCCCCTTCATATTCTTGAAACTATAACGACGTTACCGTAGAAACTATAATGACAGTTTCATGCCGGCACAGATGTCCATGAGTGTAAATTTGCTTGCAAATTTTTCTTTCAGGGTATTTCTCAAAATGAAATAAAATGCCACTTTTAGGTGATTTCTGAAAAAAAATTAATTGTCTTTAAACGCATAGAAATTTCACTAAACAACCTAGAAACTTAATTCTTTTTGGACTAGAGTATTGCTTGATGTCTTGATGGCAGTGTGAAAAAAAAATTCTCTCTTCAAAACTTATTAGAAACTATTGAGATCATGAGCTCACAAGGAAAATCCATAATTAAACAGAATCCGTTACTTAATTTTAAGGGGTTTTCAAAATTTAACAAGCTGCCGCTGTATCACCAAGGACACTGTTTACATAACAAACCAACAAAAGTGTCCTGGTGGGCAGTGGTGGCGCATCCTGTTTCTTGGTGTATAAGATCACTGTTATGGAGCGGAATTGGTTATAAAGAAGACACAATAATTAAGAATGCTGGTGGAACAGTCCCAAGATTGTGATTAATACAGATTGTGTTTACAGCAAAGACTAAAGTGGACCATGGCAGTAAAACGTCACAAGCCATCCTGGACAGCATCAAACAGCCGGTGGTCAGTCTAGTGCAATGTGACCCTTTGATATCATGTGACAGGCTAGTGTCATGTGACAGGTTTCTGTCGTGTGACAAGCTAGCGTCACATCAGAAGTCCAAGACCACACCACTGGGTAGGTCGTAACTTCATATCCCTTTTGTTTTCTGTGGGTCAACGCTGATTTTTTAAAACGTTTGTTTTGACATTGTTAAAACGTTAGTAAGTGACACATTATTTTATGAGTCATATTCATATGTAATGCACATTATTGCATGGATTTGTAAGTCATTAAATTCACAATTCATGCACATTATTGTGTAAGATTCATAAGTCATACTCAGAAGTCACACACATATTACAGTGTTCTGCATAGGTAAAATTTGCAGGGCGTTACGCCCTGCCCTTCTTCAGTACCCAGAAAAGGCAAAAAGAACGTCCTGCCGTTTTTACACGACGCCCTGCTATATTTGCATCGTAACCCTACTTGTAGCTACAGACAGCTACACAATTAATATTAATTTCAGAGTGTCTGCAAGTGCCCCGATATTGAAACACATCCCTATCCCTATTGCGCCATGTGCGCGGTTCAATTTTTCAACAATCCAACAGAACGCGTCCCGCAATTAGTAATAGGATACAAAGTCGAAATCGGGGCTCTTGCAAACATCATGCCACGCGCTCAGTTCGATTGTTCAGGCGCCCATATCTCAACACCTATCCCGTCATTAAATTCTCTTAATCGTTTGTGCCAACAAATATTAAAATACGTTGATTTGAGGAAGCGCTGATCTTCGAAAGTGGACAGATCGGAGTGACAGATTTTCGCGCAGTGCCTCGACTATACGTATCGTCAAGCAGTCTTTATTTTGTTTGTATCTTCAAAAATGTTACAGTCCGATCACCTGGACACTTCTACAGTTAGATCTGTCATTTAATTCTTAATCGTGAAACATGCAAAAATTATAAAAATACGTTTTGATCTGAGGGGCTGCCAAAGTTTGCATGTCGATAGACCAGAGCCTGTTCGCGACAGACTGTCGCAAAGCGCCAGCAGGACCGTAGCCGGCATGTGTGGTTAGAAATTGTTTTTATTCATACACTCTATGTGTTAATGTACCGATATATAATGATACCTAACGACGTGTAACATAGCTGAACATAGCACTGAATAATTGCGTAATGTGTGCGTTAAAACAACCGACTCCCCCAATATGTAATGACCCGTCTGCACACGAAGGTGTTCATGCTCATGCAAGACATCCCGTTTCTAGGTCACAACGTCATGTGCTGTGTATAATGGACTAGCCAGAGGTGCTAAGGTTGCTGGCGGCCAACGTCTTGTTTGGTCCAAATCGTATAGCAGTAGCTACCTGTAATAATTATTATTCAGAGGGGTTCCATTAAACAGTGGCTTCAAACTAGTGATAGTTACTTGTTTCTGTTTGTTGACTGATTGTTAACATTGAGATTGTGTGTCGGTGTTTTTTTTTCTGTAAATAAAACAAAATTCGCTATGCATCATTTTAATGTATGACATCACACCTTTTCAGTTACACCTTTTACTATTTGCAGTGCAATGTATCTAAATTTCTGTTCAGACCTAGACCAGTATTTTGCATACTTTTTGCTTTTTTCTCTTGGAATATTAAATATGATGTGAATTTATACATAAAATGTTGTGTCATGCTGAAACTTAAATAAAGTTAAGACATGCCAATTTAACTAAATTAAACATGTTGTACTGTCTATGTATACTATAATGTTCCATTTGTCCACATTTATATTGATCTAAATGTAATTTTTCAAAATTACTATATTTGCTTGTACATTTTTGAATTTCAAAATCGAACAAAGCAGTATATCTAAATTTATGTTAAACTAGCCCAAAGGAATTTGGCACTTATATTACCTGTATAATATTCTCTGTGTATGTTGAATATTATGCAGATTGACACAAATTAAATAGTTATGTAAAGCTGAATATTATGTTTTGTTCTACAATGCCGGAGCCTATATTATATATTGTACATAAATATATGTATACACTGTGTACATAATATACTATATGTAAATAGTATGATATTAAACTACAAGCTGTACACTGCTACTACATCTCATGTATTTAATTTAGTCACATGTCGCAAGTGCCCTTTTAACCACTGCTCACCGTGCTCTATGTGCCCTTTTACTAAAATGGCATCCTGCCCTTTTGAAAACCTGGGCAAAACACTGCATTGTTGTATAAGATTCATAACTCATATTCACAAATCATGTACACCATTGTATAAGATTTGTAAGTCACGTGTCATGCACATTATTGTGTAGGATTCACAAATCATATCCATGAGTCATGCACGTTAAGTCATGCTTGTTATGCAGGCTTTGACATTCATGGGAAATGAGTTTGCTGGATCTCCACTGGGAAAATTCTTTCAACAACTTGTTCACTATGTGGCGCCACTGATGTTTAAACGTTCTGACCTTTAGTCCCAGTCCACTATGTGGCGCCACTGCTGTTTAAACGTTCTGACCTTTAGTCTCAGTCCACTATCCACATCCTGGCCCATAATCTAAGATGGCAGGTCCATGCTGTCTTCTAAATTAGGGAGTCATGCTGACTCCCCCCAGGGGTTGTGTAAGGAGTCCGGAGGGAACAGATTCCTTTGAAAATCTAAGACTGTTGTCCTATGAGATGTACTTTGAACTCAAAAAGTTAAAAGAATTGAGATGTTTGAATTATACAAATGCTCTAGCTACAGTAGTTGTGTGTCAGTTTAGCTTGTGATGAACATTGAGCATTCTTATTACACCAGTAGTCCACCAGCTTATGTAAGAACAATAATGTTTGTCAACTGTAATAATGCTTTGGGACTACAGGATTACTGACCATCTCATAAGCATTTTTTATTTTATATAATATTTATTATAACGCTAACAAATATTTTCCCTCAAAACATCAAGGAAAAATTGCTACTTTTTTGTATTCGCAACAATAGTCAACGTAATGCAAAAAAACCTTTTTTTTTCAATAAGCATGTGAACTGCCTGTCTCAGTTTTAATGATAGTAATAACAGCATTTGTCTAATTATCTAAGTATCTTTGGCCATCCAGAGCCACATTACAGGATTAAAACATTTTATGCATGAATTACAAGTGTATAAAATATTAAAAACAAATTTGATTTAAATATTAGTAAAATACTAGTTAAAATGTAAGTTTAAAAATGAATAATATGTATGTATAATATGATTAATTATAGTTAAATGTGAATACCATTTTAAAACATCAGGAGTCCTGAACCTGATTTAAACAGAAAAAGCGCATTTAAAACAAAGTGTCTTGAGTTGTTTCTTGAAGTTGAAGGTAGTTTTCTGTTTACCAACAGACAAGAGCCGTGACACAGAGCTGACAGACAACTCTGATGACGATGACTTGCTCCAGCCCCCCGTGGCCCTCCTTCCCTTGTCGTCATCATCAGACTCAACCCCAAAACCAAAGAAGAGAGTCAAGTAAGAATACAAAGCAGCAGCAGAAATTATTTATATTCGAGCTAGCCTGTGTATGTGTTTGGAGGTTATGTTAATGTTTTCCTGCCTCATGGTTTGCATCTTTGGTGCCAAACTAAGAGATTCATCTGCGACCCATAAGGAGAATGTAATGCCATTATTTTTTAAAGTTTCCCGTTTTTTAAGGGTTTTTAATGCATTCCACCTTATTAAACATACATAACTAAAAAAAATTGTAACATTCCGCTTGTTTTCTTTGATAGCTTTGAGGATTGCCAGTCAGCTGGGGACGTTTTACGTTACTTGTGTTAATGTGGACATTTTTTAGAGTTATGTCAACATGTCATTTACTAATACTGCAACCATGTATACGTTGCACCATTCAGAAGACGGGCATTTTTGTTTGTACTGACGAAATAGCTGCACCCTAGTTGTCTTGTTACAGTAATCTCAGTCAAAACTACGTTGTAAAAATGATTTGAAATGCACCATCTTCATAACTCATGTAATCTAATTTTATAATGTTCAGATAATAGTTATGAGTTTTTGACTTAATGTTTCTTGAAATTGTTATGTGTATTGTAATTATGTTCCTTTGTCGTAGAATTAGATAGTAGTATCTAATAAATGTTCTTAAATGCATTTAATAACCCATTTTAAGGCGACAATGGCTTTAACCTTATTTTTTAATATAATTTCTTAATACTAGAACAGATATGTTGAAGGTTTAATTGTAAAAAAGCTTGACACGACCGCAGTTTGAACATTTCGAATGGGAAATTATGAAAAAACATTCAGATTCTAAAACATGCTGTATTGGGGAATATCGTGATTGCCAGCTGGTTTAACCACAAGACATTTGATGTTTGACATACTTCCTGCTAATAATCATCACCTCTGCTGATTTTGGGAAATTATACAGACAACCTTACTTTAAATACATATTTTGTATAAAACACAGTTATTTGAATGTAATGTTGATGCTTCAGTGCCATGCCACACCTTTGAAGTAAAGTTTTGAAGCTCCTACCATAATAACAACGACAATTTTGCTGATGTTAGGAGGTTCTTGATGTCAGATTGTACGGGAATGCCATCTTTTTCAGCAGCACAACACTAACACCTTCGAAAGACACGTCAGAATCACAAAATGAGGTACAGAAACTGTTGCTTACATAAAACCTATATTGTTATTAATTATTTTATGTTTGAACCGATTTACCAGGAGAACGTAACTTATCTGTATAACGTGTTATTAACAGATCCTAACTTCATAACATGTCTCAAGAACGATTATCGCATATATTTTATCTTGACACGCAGTCAGCTGCACCAAAGTGTCGGTACACACCAGTTTACAAGGGGAGCAACCCAGCAGATGTAGAACATAATCATATGGATTTGTTTGCGGCTCTTATGGATTTATGTTCCCGAGAGACCGTTTCAGTAAAATAATGAATTTGTAAGGAAAATTCATCATTAAACACATATGTTGTGAAATTTAAGGAGCTTTTTCAAGATACAAACTATTTACGTGGCACACCAGTGACAATGTCCAGTGGCGTACCCTGGTGTAGACAGTTTTTAGTATATAAGGTCACTGCTACGGAGCGAAATACATTTTTAAGGCGCAAAATCAGGCTTATGAGCTTATATGAATGTTTTTGAACCAGTCCTCTGGTGAACTCAGGTTGGTAGCTAGGCTAGGGTAGTCCAGCAGGATTACTTTGCTAATCTCTCATGTCTTCTGATAGCAGAGCACCGCTAAAAGCAAGCTCTGGTGTTCGACTGTTTTAGGTGAAGAACTCGAGCCAGTCGAGTGAGGTTTACCAGTGCAGACAGGTCAAACTGACCATCACATTGGACATGCTGCTGGAAGAGAAGAAGGCCACCGTGAGTACCACTGGTCACTAGTTGTGGTCACTACTTGTGGTCGGTAGTTGTGGACATTAATTGTGGGCATTGGTTGTGGTCACTACTTGTGGACACTGGTTGAGTACCATTGGTCACTACTCTAGTCACAACTCGTGGTTCACTAGTTGTGGTCACTAGTCATGGTCACTACTTGTGTTTATAACTTGTAGTTACTAATTGTGGGCACTAGCTGTATTGTTATGTAAGCATGTATTTTAACTAAATCTAAAAAGCGTGTTCGAATATTTGCTGTTTATTATTTACAGTAATAATGATGTTGGTATAGATGCTAGTAATAAAGTAGATAAAACGAGCGTATTAACTCTTTACTTAGTAGACAGCCTTCTTGTTTGCTGTGGGCAGACAATTTGAAGATGACAGCCAATTGTGAATTATATTGTGTGTTGCTTGCATCAAAAATTGGGTATCAAGAATCAGTGCATGAAAATACATTTAATTAATTACATTGTACATATAAATTAATGTTTGAATAAACTATGTTGTTAAAATTGCTGTGTTGCACTCAATTAAGTTTCAGATCTTGAAGCGATGTTCAACAATTACAATAACAAAATAAAACATAAATTTCATCAGGCTATACCCAACCATTCACAGGACCTACCATACGTGCTCCAGTGAAACAAATGTAGCCAGGCATTTAGTTTTGCCCTAGTAAGACATTTATACAATTCTGATGGTTAGTTTTAAAATTACACATTATTTTGTAAAATGACATCAGCGTGTCACCATCATCAACACCCGAAATGTTGAAAGACAGCCGCCTCTTTCACAACTATGTGTCCCTTAGCATTATCAATGTTATCAAAGTAGGAAACTACAACAAAATAAACAAATTAAACTAGGTGTGGACAGTGTCACGATCAACAAAATGGCTGTATATATACGCTGAAATGAAGACTCCAACGACGGGTCATCTGCTGGATATATCCATGTCTAAAAGTGGCACTGACATCGTTAATGGGCGATAATAAATCTCTGTGATCGTTGCCAACACTACTGATGATGTATACAACGATTTCTGATTCGAAATTGACAGAAAACGGTCTCAATCAAATCCGTCAAATGCCGTGTGAAGTCAGAATTCATTTTTGACGAACACAACTCAACATCCTTCCAAATAAACTCTCTTAATTCAAAAACACAAACTGCTTCATACAAAAACGTGTATTCTTGACCTTTATAGAATCTAGGTGACCAATTTGACCTGGCTAGTTAGTATAAAAGAAGGATCTGATCATGGTAAACGAAAGGCCTATGAGGAGCCAGTTTTGCGGGCGGTTTTGGATGGCCTGTATGTACAAGGGGGTGGGCGGTTTTGGCACAGTTGCGCAGTTGACTGGATAAATCATTGACTTCCTTGTTTTCTTGTAGGACCTCCGAAGAGAAGAACTGGGAGACAAAGGGGAAGAACTAAAGGTAGGCTCCCTTGCCCTCTTCCCCACCACCAATGTCCGTGACCCTTTGTAACCTTGACCCATGAAAATAAATGGCCATAACCCTCCATCACACAGCATAATGGTAGCTGCACCCTGAGTTATTAATACGCTTCCATTAGAATCTTATTTCACAGTTTTGAACAACAGTCTTGACACCGAAAATTATTATATTTATTCTAATTCATTTACTGTGTTTAGCGTTTAGTAGAATGCCAATATGTGGTTATCTTAAATCACAATTTCATGATATGGAACAAACAATCTTAACCCATAAAACAAACCTATGTAATCGTGGCAGTCGCAGATCAATGTACACGGGAAACTCTGTGTTCATCCATTTCATTTTGCTGTGTCCGAAATGTCAGTAGAGAAGCTGCTATTTTCATTAAACCTGAAATGGAACATTTCTTGTACAGCATGTTTCTGAATTTACCTACCTAAGTTTTCTCACAACATGATTCTTAATCATAACTTTTTATACATTCCAAACAACACATTTTGTGTTTAAAAATATTTGTTGTAATTTGCACTGCATAGGGTGAACAATGGAGCTCGTTTCCATTTTAAACGATCGCCCAGCCAGCTGAGTTCAATAGCTAATACAGCTACTGTTGTTGTGTTTGTAGGAGTTTATACGACAAGGCGGCATAGAGAACCTTTCTATTACTACCAGTGGTGAGTGCTGTGTTTTATTTCAGTATAAAACATGTCTTTCGTTCGAACCTCACTTTTTGGTCACAGTCCCAAGTTATTTCCTTAGCAGTAAAGTATAGGAAGTTAGTCCCACTAATACGGGCACCTCGCTATTCAGGACAAATCCTGAGGGTGGACATAATACTGGGGTTCCATTGTATATTGAAGAAACTGATGGTTTTTATTTTGTGTGCGTTAGGATGTGTGCATGTGAACCTGTCATAGTCTCTCAGTAAGTAAGACTCTAACCCACTGATTCATGCTCCATCTGGCAGCCAGAGCTGCTTCACAGTCAGCGTGGAAGAGACATCTGTCAGGCAATGTGTGTATATGACAGTAATGTCATACCTGACTCTATAGAGGCTAGGGCAGTTAACCTTCTTGTTATGTTCATAGGACCTGAGAAATTGTAGTGAAGATTGATGAAGTTTCAAAAAAACATTTGATGTGAACTGAGTGTACATAATTCATTGGGCATATTAGTGGGTTTAATGGTAGAATGTATTGACGGTGATGCTGTGTACATAATTGATCAGGCATACTAGTGGGTTAATGGTAGAATGTATTGACAGTGATGCTGTGTACATAATTGATCAGGCATACTAGTGGGTTAATGGTAGAATGTATTGACAGTGATGCTGTGTACATAATTGAGCAGGCATACTAGTGGGTTAATGGTAGAATGTATTGACAGTGATGCTGTGTACGTAATTAATCAGGCATACTAGTGGGTTAATGGTAGAATGTATTGACAGTGATGCTGTGTACATAATTGATCAGGCATACTAGTGGGTTAATGGTAGAATGTATTGACGGTGATGCTGTGTACATAATTGATCAGGCATACTAGTGGGTTAATGGTAGAATGTATTGACAGTGATGCTGTGTACATAATTGATCAGACATACTAGTGTGTTAATGGTGGAATGTATTGACAGTGATGCTGTGTACATAATTGATCAGACATACTAGTGGGTTAAAGGTAGAATGTATTGACGGTGATGCTGTGTACATAATTGATCAGACATACTAGTGGGTTAAAGGTAGAATGTATTGACGGTGATGCTGTGTACATAATTGATCAGGCATACTAGTGAGTTAATGGTAGAATGTATTGACAGTGATGCTGTGTACATAATTGATCAGACATACTAGTGGGTTAATGGTAGAATGTATTGATGGTGATGCTGTGTACATAATTGAACAGGCATACTAGTGGATTAATGGTAGAATGTATTGACTGTGATGCTGTGTACATAATTGATCAGGCATACTAGTGGTTTTGGGCAAGGAAGTTTGACTGCAATGACTGTTGTGAGATGGGACTTTAGGTTTGAGCTTTTTTCATGATGTCTTGAAAAATGCTCAAACCTGAACAACAGTCACTGAAGTCAGATATCCTTGCCCAAAACCACCTTATTGCACAAAGGAGTATTCTAGCTAATAATTCTTGACAGTTGCATGATCACACATACAGTTGTTAGCTCAGAATAATTTTCAAGGATGTGAAAATCCATCACACTTGAAACGTTCATTGCCATGGTAATACACAACCAAAAGTGCCCATATTTCACACATCATATACCATTCATTTTTCTAATCAGTGCTCCAGATCTGGTTATGACATGTTCAATATTAACAGAGATATGGCATATTGGTTATATGGGTGTTTTCGAGTAGTGGCTACCCTTAACGGTAGAATGTATTGACAGTGAGGCTGTGCTGCTTTCGAAAAGTTTTATTGTGGCTGTGGGTTTTGCAATTATTCTACCCATAACACATGTGGGTGTCGTAATACATGACTGTTTTGGCAATACAGTCAAATGTTGGCAATACAGCCACCTAGCAGTTAAGGTCACGCTATGTCAGTCCCAGATTATTTCTATGTACATTAAAGTATAGATCTTCCACTAATAATAGGGTCACCTCGCTATTCAGATTGCTTTGTGACAGTCGACAGTCCTGGGGGTACCTTAAAGGGTCGTAGTCTGTTCGTCTATCCGGAATTAGTGGGTGTAGTAATTAGTCTGTGGGGAATTAGTGGGTGTAGTAATTAGTCTGTGGGAAAGTCGAACATCAAAGGGTATAGCAGTTAACTCAACCCAACTGAGCTCAATTGCCAATGAAGCTTGTTTTGAAACTGGGTGTTTTGTTTACTATTTGAACGTACACCCGTGGTCACACCTTCAAATTTTGACCGTTGTTACGGGCTTACGAAACACACTTTGTCGGGCATTATTCCTTCAACATAGTTAGTATAGTCTTAAGAACATTATATTAATTAATAAATGAAAAAGTAGGAACACACAGCCTCCTCTTAATAGTAAGGTTTCTCTGTATTAATAGGCATTGTTATTTTAATAAACAATAATTTCTTAAAAGAGCTGGTGGTATGTGGCTTTGAGAGATTTTAATCATCCTGTAACTATTGCCAGTGACATATTGGCAATGTCAATGAAGACGTTTCAATATTTTCTCAGATTCAGTTTTATTATAACCATAGAAAACATTATTATTGCCAATAGTGGGAAAATCAGGTACCATACGGGGTGTGTAGCTGTATGTGGTCGGAGGAGGAAGAAATAGAAAAACGTACGTCTAAACAGCTGTATATCTCTACATTAGAGCAACAAGACCCCAAGCCAAATATGGACGATACACGTCATGCCGTGATACATCAGGGAAATTAATATAGTTAAAATCAAAATGCTAATTACATAAAACACCGATAAGTTGCTTCACTACAGTGCCGGCTTTAAGAGAGTTCCTGAAGTTTTGCGGTCCATTTCCACCCTACTTGTTACCCCCTTAATCACAGATGCTTGGATCAATCACAGCCTCTATGACAGCTGGAGTTGTTTTTCCTGTTACAACGGAAAGGTAATTTATGGTCACTAAAATATGTGTTTCTTTGATGTATCAGTCACCCTGATACTGCTGGTTAATTCGACTGGATCAAGCAACATTCCATTCGTTCACTTGTTGATCACTAGGGGGAGCTAATGTCACTACCTGGGGTCCAGCTTATGATCTAGACCAGTATATTTAACGTTTTTGGGTCATACTTAATATAATAGTCATTATTCAGGATACACTAGTCCTGTCCACAAACTGTCAAAAAACAGCTATATGGCATTGCGGTATGCAGTGTCAAACCAAGAGTTTGTGAGAAGTCGGGCTTCTTTGTTGCCATTCAAAAGCAAGCTCAGCTGTAGCTCAGCCAATACACAATGCATGAAATGAAGTGGACCAACAACATCAAGAGGACCTATTGGTACTGCTGTGCACTGGGTGATGTAAGTTTTCTGAAAAACGACATCTGTCATTGTCACAAATTTTGCAGTCAGCAAAAGTTTAAAAAGAGGTTGTCTGTTTCTGATTTTTTCGGTTATTAATTAATATAATATTCTTTATATACTATGTTGAAGGTATACTGCCCGCCAAATTGTCTTTAGTAAGTCCAAAGCAATGGTCACAGTTTAAAGGTATGACCGCGGGTACACGTTCAAACAGTAAACAAAACATCCAGTTTCAAAACAAGCTTTATTGGCAGTACAGCCAAGTCGGGCTGAGTTAACTGCTATGCCCTTTGATGTTAAACTTTCCCATGTTCAACACAGAAACTTCCTGTTACAAATTACTATGCCTGCTAATTCTGGGTAGATGAACAGAACATGTCCCTTTAAAGAAAATGCTTGGGAAGCACTACAATGCATAGTGTAACTGGTATAAACCTGTGTTTAACCTGTTTATGGGGGTTGTCAGCATTAGTAGCGGGTCACGCATACTTACCTTGGCCCAGTCTCATCTAACAATCTGTTAGGCCCTTTCTCTGTGACTGTGGCTACCCAGGCAAAGCTGATGTGTGAGTAGGGGGTAAATGCTGATTGCTGGGGTGCAATACTTTGTAGCCCACCTAATGGTGTAGTAGATGAAAAGGGTGGCATAAAAACTGTCCGGGGAAAACAAAGCAGTATATTTAAACTGTCATTCCTGCAAGGGCGTGGTATAAATTACTGTTGTTGTTTAGGGTGTGTTGAACTTTATTTTAGAATACAAAGGTAAAGTTATATAGTGCGGTATCCAATCCTTTGGACTGCCGAAGTGCTTTACACTTCACCACTGGCTGACCTGTTCATTTGAACATCATCTCAACTTCTCTAGGAAGTATTCAGCCATTTTGATGGGGTTGTAATTGGATCATCAGACTCAGTCGAGAGGATCCATGTCAGAATCCTCTTGCCGCCGTTTTGAGCTTGGGCAATTTTAATTTTGTTCTCCACATTGCATCAGTTCACTCAGCAATATGAATGAGTACCTGGCTAGAGACAGTGGTGGACACGTGTGGCCTACCACAGCAAAATAGGTTTTGTGTACCTTTTATTAGTCCACAGCTCATGAGCTTTAAAATGATACCACATGTGTTGAAATATCTCTGGTATTTTTTGATTTATTGCTGAAATCTTATGAAAGCAACGTTTTGAGAAAGTATACCATTTTGAGCCATGTTCTCTACAGCGTTATAGTCCATGGGGTTCGTAAATGCTTGTGTTTTATTCGTTTTTGATTGTTTGTCAAGGAAAATATATGCGCCGTTGAAAGATCAGATTATAAGTACACGCGTTTCTGCCAAAATCACAAAAGAGATGGAACATGACCTGGACAGGTCTTGTTGGTGTTGGTCTTGTTGTGTTCAGAATAGACCCATGCTACTTAATACCTGGTTCATTGGCAGGTCACATAAGCGATGAATATTTTTTGTGTGCAGTGAATGTAGAATTGCTGAATGCTTCCCACAGATGTTGAAATTAACAGTCTGCCAGTGAGAGAATGGCATGAGGTGTAAAGCGATTAGAGCGGTCCACGCCATACACAAACTGTCCTTCATCTTTTTACTATCCGTGATATATACGAGATAGTTTTTACCTACACACTAGATAGTTTTTAGCTGACAAAACGTTGGAAAGTAGTCCTGGAATGTTGGCAAGGTGATGGAAAGGAACACACACACTGTCACGTTATTTCTCAAAAGTGCTTGTTGTTTACGTTTTTGCGAGAGCTAATGAACCAGCAGTAATGCTACGTATCATGCACAACAAATAACTCATCACCACTATTAGTTGGCAGTCATGACTGATTGTGATGGATCAGATTTGTTTAAAGAGTGGCTTAACCTGCTCATAACATTTTAAAAGGAGTGTTTTAGAAGCAGCTGTTTTAGAGGAGGTTGCACAAGTCCGCAAAGTCTCCAGAAGGTATTGCATTTTGTATGAGTTTGTTGCCACTGTGGTGAATATAAACTGATACAGTGGCGCCACCTCTTGAGTGGGACATATTTCAAAATGGACATTGAGGCTGTTGTGGGCAGCGTGGTGGGTGGTGTATTGGCAACCGTGTTGTATCATTTGAATCCAGTGGGTGTTGGCTGTGGTTTTGGAAGCCTTTTTCGATCACTCAAAATTGCAATTCCCACCTCCTATTGATGGTGTGGATGTTAATTTGATCCAATGGGAAACACTGCGTTTCTCTGATCTTTGCAAAGGTATCTTTTTTATGCTAAATAGCAAAATCTTTTTCAGAGTGACAAAGCAAGCTCATATCTTATAAAAAAAACAATAATCTCTTATCAGAATAAATAAATAAAAAACTGCATAACTTTAGTGTCGATGACGAATAATTGTGCATGTTGTGTTATACTTGTACTGAATTACACCTGTTGAGTTCAGATGCCTTCGTGCTCTGGTGACAGTGACCTAGGCCCAGTGAGCCATGCTAACTCTCTACTGCACTACAGCTATGTACACTTCACTGCTGTCAAATCACTGAACATGGGTCATTCACACCGTGATGTCTATCAGTGTTTTGCTCAAATAGTGTGTGGCCTGAGGCATTAGAGTGGAGTAGCGTAAAGGGTCTGAATGTGAACGGTCAATTGACCTATAGTTGTGGTCAGCACCTGCCAAATATATAACATTACATTGATAACTGTTCTTGATAGAGAGAGAGATACCTTTATGTAGATCATCCATGAATACAATAGTACTGGTATAATGCATGGACCATATTCGTTATTATGTACATGCATGCCCTAATTAACATACACACCATTTTAGCAGCGTGTGACCCTGTGACAGTGATCTCAAATGTCAGCATTGACTGTTGGATCCATCAGGGAAATTTACTTTCTACAAATGTCACACTTAATTGAAAGCCCAGTGATAAAAAATATCAAAAGGTCCTCCTAAATTATCAGACTTTACAGTGTTCTGGTATGCTGTGGTTCATATGTGAGATGCATGAATCGCTTGCCAGTCACGTCTGTTGAGATGGCTGTACCCAGGAACCTCAGGAAGCAAATTGAAGCAGTTAAACTAATACTGATATTATATAATGATAATAGTTAATTACAAAATATATAAAACAAAAAAGAAAATAAACTACTGAAAATAAATAAATACAAAATACCCATAGCACCCGTTAATACTACTAGCTCTAATTCACACAAACGTCACCATTATGATTATCAATTAATACTAACCAATCAGAACTAACTCATGTTGACTAGCATTGGCCAACGTTATCTAACACTTACTAAATATCATTAACACATTGTCTGAACATTGTACAGTGCAGTATATGCTGACATGTCATGACACATTCACATTAATTATTACTCGTAATTCATGACACGACCATTTCTACTATAAAAAAATGTCAGGGCCACGTTCAGAGTTCGCGATGTTGCTTTTTGCCCTGGATTTTGCCGTTCAAAGTTACGACTTGCTGATGTTTCGCCGCACCAGCACGTCACCAAAGATGGCTTCTATTGTTAGTATCACATTTGATGAGGATTCTTTTTTTAATGGTATGGTTGGTGCGTTTGAGCGCTTCAGTTCACACTCAAGCATGACAAGTTGAGGTTCAGGCTTCAGCGTTTGAGCGCAGTCACTGAGCATAATTTATTAGAGCTATAGTAATGAAAAACAAAGCGACTTACGAACATTCTTTTGTATAACTAACCGCTTGTTATCACCAAACAAATGACGGACCATACTGCGACAATAGAGAGTGCAAGCACTCCGATCCCGATTCCCATTCCCATTCCCGGGCCGATCGCACCAGTTGGTTGTCCAACAGTCGAACAGGTTTGATACCTCAGTGTGTTTATGCCATCATTCCACATTGTTTCAGATATACAGTACATTGTTATAAAATATTCATTTCAGGGCACTTTTGAGGCCGAAATAACACTCCGGTTTGCATCAACATGCGATTTATTAACATTGTTTATTTTAAGTGCAGCGTGCAGTAACCCGTGACCCCAGCAGCGCACACTGTTCAATTCGATTAGGTTTCCCGCCACCAAAACAAATTCAGAAGCCTTCCAAAGTGAGTCATAGCTTCCTCGATATCCTTAACTTAACCTTAGGAGATCTCCCAATGTGACGTTTGCACGCAAGCCAAGGCATCTAGCAGACTAGCACACACTGGCAGGATAGGTAATATTTAGGAAAGATAAAATAGGAAGAAGGGGAGGTGGAGTTATTTTATATATTAAAGAAATCTATCCAGGATTATGAAATATAATGAGAAAGAGAAGCAGATTGCGAAGAAGCTGTTTGGTGTAACATAGTTACAGGAAACTCAACATGAACGGTTGGGTTAGTTTATCGAAGTCCAAACATAAGCATAGAAGAGAATGAAAAAATGGGCAAATGGGATTGTATTGTTATGGGAGATTTTAACCATGGGCATATACAATGGAAATCTCTACAGAGTACGGGGAGTGACGACCACAAGTTTTTAGTTTTAGTACAAGATACTTTCCTTTCTCAACATGTGCCAGAACCAACCATGGGTGACAATCTGATAGACATAGTTTTGTTCTCACAGAATGAATTACTTGACAATGTCAAGATATGTGAGCCACTGGGGAGTAGTGATCACAACCAGATACATTTTACCATCAAAGTAAAATCAGAAAGGAATAGTAAAAAGCAGTACAGGAGAAATTTCCACAAAGGAAGGTATAAGAACATTAGGAAATATTTAGCAAAGATAGACTGGAATAACACACTGAAAAATAAGACAGCAACAGAATGCTGGAATATCTTAAAGAGTGAAATTTATTGCATCATCAATAAATTTGTTCCCTTGAAAAAACAAGGGAAACGGTCCAAAAAGAAACACTTATCGAAAGAAGCCATTAAAAAAATTAAGTATAAACAAATGATGTGGAAGTCATATAGACGTACTGGAAATGATGAAGACTACAACAGTTATAAAGAAGCACTTAACTAAGCTACATCTGGAATTATAAATTCTTAGACGAGGGATCACCAGTAGATAAAATTAAAGATTAAAGATCACATGGTGGATTTTCTTGTTATACATAACTTGATAAACCCATCTCAACATGGTTTTTTAAAGCGAGGTCATGCTTAACAAATATTATGTTTTTTTGAAGACATCATTAAGTGGGTATATGAGGGATCACCAGTAGATATCGTCTACTTCGATTTTCAGAAAGCTTTCGACAAAGTGCCACATTAAAGATTACTGCTTAAACTAAAGGCCAATGGCATAGGAAATGGTATAATAAACTGGATAGAAAAATGGCTGATTGATGGGGAGGCTTCAAACTGGAAATCAGTTTTGAGTGGGGTACCACATGGAACCTATATTATTCTTAATACATATCAACGATTTGGACTATGATATAACAAGCAAGGTGTTGAAATGTGTGGATGATTCAAAAGTGTTCAGAAGGATTAAACGTGATGGAGATAGACACTATTTACAACATGATCTTGACAGAAGACAACGTGTAGTAGTTGATGGGGAGGCTTCAAACTGGAAATCGGCATTGAGTGGGGTACCACAGGGATCAGTACTAGGACCTATATTATTCTTAATATATATCAACGATTTGGATGATGAAATAACAAGCAAGGTGTTGACATTTTCGGATGATACAAAAGTGTTTAGAAGGATTAAAAATGATGGAGATAGACAGCATTTACAAGATGATCTTGACAGTTTGATCAAATGGTCTGAAAAGTGGCAAATGCTGTTCAATTTTGGGAAATGTAAATGCCTCCACACAGGACATGGGAACGAAGATGTAGAATATACAATGGGGGGTACTGTACTAAGTACTACTGTAAAAGAAAAGGACTTAGGGTTAACCATTAGTGCTGATATGAAGGTTTCAGACCAGTGCGGAATTGCAGCTTCAAAGGGAAATCAAATCCTTGGATTAATTAGGCGAAACATAATGTATAAGGAAAAAGAGCTAATAATACCGCTGTATAAAACAATAGTTAGGCCTCATTTAGAGTATTGTATACAAGCGTGGAGGCCATACCGCAAGAAGGACATAGGTATGCTAGAAAGAGTACAGAGGAGAGCGACTAAAATGATACCAAAACTGAGGGATGTTAGTTATGAAATACGCCTAAAAGAATGTGGTTTAAGATAAGGAGATTGAGAGGAGATCAGATAGAAGTGTTTAAAGTATTGAATGGGTATGAAAATTGATAGAAATGTTTTTTCTCAGTTAAGAAAGATAGAACGACTTGAGGACATGAAGTTACATTAGTAAAGGAGCAGTGTAGATTAGATATAAGAAAGTTCTAATTTTCACAAAGGACTGTAAATGAATGGAACAGATTATCTCCTGATTGTGTTTGTGCTAGTAGCGTGAATATGCTTAAAAATAAAATTGACACATACCTCAGAAGGACAGGATACAAGTAAATAAAAGGGTTGGACTCTCAATAAGCCAAAGGGCTTCCTTATCCACCAGACATCTGGGCCCGAGGTTACAAAGTTGTACTCGGTGCTCAGAATTTCATGCTCAAGCCTCGCTTTCACACCATGCTCATACTCACGGAGGTTTTAAAACTTTCTGAGCACGAAATCGTTGTCAGACTTGAGCATGAAACGTCTAAATTCTTAGTATGTTATGGACCTTGCTCAACGCCGTACTCAAACAAAGATGGCAGCTCACACAGAAATTAGTCGAATTCGTTGTCCGAGGCGCTTCCGAGATGTAATCAATCCATTTGAAGAACTGGTTCCACACGAAAATAGTGAAATATTCCGTTTTATGCTTCAAACTGCACTGTTTACTGAACATTTGTCAAATCTGGCGGGAAACAAACACTATGACACAATGTTTATGTTTTGGTGCACCTTTTTCGACGACAGGGACCATTCGTTTATAGCTACTGCTTAGCGATTAAATTTCACAATCAGCTGCCGAGCAATTCGTACAAAGCGTTTCTTCAAAACAGTTTCGTTTAGCTGGACGATTAATGACGTACCATCCAAACATTAAGCCACATCGATACAACATGTGTACATTCACAATAAGATAAAATAAAATAAATTTAAGCTATTAGCCCATGCAAAGTTTGAGCATGGAATTTAGTATGAGCACGGAGTACGCTTTATAACCTCGGGCCCTGGAGTAAATTCTCTGGGTGGCAATCTTGTTAAATCTTGTTAAACTCTCATAGTGAGGAAGTCTGCTCTAACTTCCAAAACTACATCGATTATCAAGGGAAAACATCAATAAATAAAACAGTGTATTGTTTCAAGGCACATTAGTTTGTTACATTCTTGTTACTAACAGGTTATTATTAGTTTGATACTAACAAGTTGTTAGTATCAAACTAATAATAACCTGGTTTACATGGGTTGTATAAGTTGTGATATTTAGAAAACAATACTTACAATTAAAAAGAACAATAAGTGGGACCCTTGCTACAGGCTTGGGACCCCTCAAAAGAAGGCTGGGGGTCCCGAGGACCCTTGAACACAAACATCCTGGTAAACCCTTGGCTAATTATATATTTTGTGGCATAATTTATGATATCTGTATATGTGTTTTATTCTGGATATATAAGCTTGGATACTAATTTATACTGCTGAGTGGCAGGATATTGCATCAAAATATCATTAGGGTTTGTTCTGAATTAAAGGGTTTGAATCAAGCAAATCTTAAACATCTACAGTAGTTATTTAACAATAATTTAACAAGATTGCCACCCAGAGAATTAACTCTAGGTGGCAGGTGGACAAGGAAGCCCTTTGGCTTATCGAGAGTCCGACCCTTTTATCTATGTGTATCCCGCCCTTCTGAGGTATGTGTCGATTTTATTTTTAAACATATTCACGCTACTAGCACTCACACAATCAGCAGATAATCTGTTCCATTCATTTACAGTCCTTTGTGAAAATGAGAACTTTCTTATATCTAATCTACACTGCTCCTTTGCTAATGAAACTTCATGTCCTCTAGTCCTTCTATCGTTCTTAACTGAGAAAACAATATTTCTATCAATATTTTCATAACCATTAATTATTTTAAACACTAAAATCCCTCAGTTTTTGTATCATTTTAGTTGCTCACCTCTGTACTCTTTCTAGCATATCTATGTCCTTCCTGCGATATGGCCTCCACGCTTGAATACAATATTTTAAATGAGGCCTAACTATTGTTTTGTACAGTGGTATTATTAGCTCTTTTTCCATATACGTTATGTTTCGCCTAATTAATCCAAGGATTTGATTTCCCTTTGAAGCTGCAATTCCGCACTGCTCTAAAACCTTCATATCAGCACTAACGGTTAACCCTAAGTAGTCAATATCTTCTACCATAATGTTTAGTTCATTTCTTTTGTTTAGTATACTCCTTGCGTTTAAACAAACACATTTATATCCAGCTTCAGAAGAGTTTTCCAGACTGTTCTTTGCTGATTTATTTGTGCTGTCTTTTTCTATGCCTCCAGTTTCAAGCTTTTCTGTGAGTCCCCCCTGCGAATCTAGTTTAAATAGATGCAACCTGTCCAACTGTTGACAGATCGCAGCAGGTTCTCTGAGAAAACTGCTGCCCCCTTTCCACTAAGATGGAGGCCATCTCTCATGTACATATCTTCCCTCCCAACAAAGTATCCCCATCAATCTGTGAATCCCACCCCCTCTTCTTCACACATCTGCTCAACCAGTGCGTTGATCGCCATCCTCTTGCAGTTTCTATACGTCCCTTCCTCCCATTACTGGCAAAATTCCTGACAGGATTATCTGTTCAACCCTTGTCTTCTTTAGCTTCCTCACTAACTGTCTATACTTCTGTACTATCCTAGTTGTTCCCTCCCTGTCTGCATTATTTGTTCCTACATGTATCAGTATAGACTCTCCCTTGCCATGTCCCAATATCTTCTCTACCCTTTCAGTCACATGTTCTATCCTAGCTCCCGGTAGACAAACAACAACATCCTTCCCCTCGCTTAGTGTCTTGTCCGTCTTTCTCATACTGTAGTCGCCCATAAACACCCTCTCTTTCCTCATTGCCCCCTCAACCACTGCCTTCGAGTAGCTCCTTCTTCGGTTTGCATCTGTCTGGTTGCTGCTTTTCCCTCTGTCGTCTTCTCTCCTGTCACATTCTCCTCCGATCCATTCTTTCCTGTCGCTTTTTCTCTTGTCACCTTTCGTCCTGTCAGCATCCCTTTTATCGACTTCTCTTCTATCACATTTGCTCTCACTTCCTTTCGTCCATTCATCTTTCCTCCCATCTCATTTTCTTCTCTCCTCTCCCGTCCCATCTTCCCTCCCTCCTTCTCTAATAATGCATTGAACAATTCAAAAATTATTTGTGAAACAGAAAGGTGATTAATAAATTATTAAGTTATGTCAACTATGTTCATATGTTGTTTTAGAAATAAATAATTGTTAAGTACAGTACTGAACAGAAATACATTTGAGAAGTTGAGTTGAAATGCATCATGATTGATTTATTACAGAGTTGTGTACAAAACCACTTGAAGGCCACATACCCATTTCTTTAGTACTGTGTTGACATAAATACTCATTTTGGCTGGTTGAATATAGAACATACCAACAGTAGTTTCCACGTAGTAATCAATCTTATCAAGTATAATCTGACTGACTAGTAAAAGTATAACCCAACTTGTCTTTACTTTATCAGATAAGACAGGCAGCCTGTATGTGTAATACCAGTAGTTTGACCAGATTGAGGGTCCTTGTAAAAATCCATCTCCATGCAAGGTTTCATGCACAAGGCAAGTCACATCAAACAAAATGGAAAGGTTTTAAATGGATACAAAAATCTGATACATAGTCAGTATCCAAGATGTTTGTTTAACGATTGCATAGTGGAAATAACATGATGTAGTCCTATAGGTTTGCGTCGATCACGCGATGTATAAACCGACAGGTGTGTGACATTACGAGCCGTAAACAAGCCGGTGTCTGTCTCACGATCAGTGATAAAATCTCACATATATGATGTCACCAGCTCCTGTCTTTCCGTCAATTCCACTGTTTTCCTCCTGTTTGTCCAAGTAGATCTTCCCAGTCCAGTTGTGGGTTGTGCCCTGTCCTGCTGTGACGTTATACCATGTTATATTGTCATTAACCAGAACAAACCTGTTTCCAGACACGCACAGTGGATACACTGGACCAATTGTCATTCATCTTCGGTTGTCCTCAATACGCAGTTTTTGTAGGCGTTATCAATGACCTGGTGTCGACTGTGACGCACGAAGTCGCTGGTGCCGTGCATCAGGCGTGGGTGCACCGCACGGTGCATTGGCAGTGCCTGGCAGTGCCTGGCAGGCTTCGGCAAGTGTTTAAATAGCTCTTTTGTGCATGGTGCATTAACAGTTGTAGGCTGTTCACCGCTGGGTCCACTGCTGCTCAGACTGGCATGTGTGAGTACTTAGTGAGTCTATGGCATGTGTGAGTACTTAGTGAGTTTATAACATGTGTGAGTACTTAGTGAGTCTATAATAATTGCTTCTACTTCCTAAACATTGCATGTAACACGAGCCACGGTTGGTTGAAATTAGTTTTATTATTACCACCTGACCTGCTGCCAACCACAGATCTAGTGAGCGATTTCATTGGCTGAGCTTAAATTCAGAGTTTCACAAAGCGATCAGCCAGGGGGTACTGCTGGCTGGCACTGACATAATCAGCAGCAGCAACCCCTGGCGCGCGAGGATGACTGTCACCAGATGACTGCCGTGGCATGTAGCACGTGAGCATATTATTATGTCTGCATCTGTCAGTCAACAGCAATTACAACAGCCAATAAACAGCAGTGTCATTATTGCGCGTCTAGACATTAATTAAATTTACAGGTGTAGAATTATATAACGAAATAAATAAATTAAGATGACGTTAGGTAGAACCATTAAATTACATTAAATAATTATGGTTTTCTGAAAGTTATTAATATAATTATAAAATGTCTTAGAAGAATACAGAATAAGTATTATAATTGTTATAATTACAATATAAAACTCATAATATTTTTATTCAAAGGTTTTTATCTGAATTCAACAATTTAACTTTGTCATTGACTGTTAGTAATAATTATAATGTTTCCTGCAGTGTGTTGTAAATTTAGAAGCTTGTTGGATGAGTATTGGCTATTCACTGGCGCTGTCTTTCTCATGGTGACACTCTACAGACGTAAACACATGTCTGGCCATGCTTGTACTTTGACAGCTGTAATTAAAACAATGTAACTTATTGGATATTGTGAAACAAGCATCCCTTTGAAGTGCTAACCCTTAACTGCCAGACAGGAATTACAGTGTAGCAACACAATAATTATGTTGAAACAAAGTATATCTACTTTTGATGATTAAATTAGTAACTTCCTGGATTCCCAGGCACTTGAACAGGCTGGGCTTGTCACTGTATCTACCTGGTACTTCAGAGAAAAGTTTGATTGGCAACCTTGAGGACCGGGGAGGGGGCGGGATGCAAGGGGTGTGTGATGGGGGGGTCATTACGGAAATTGTTTTTGTCAAGTAGGCAGCCCTGCGAAGCTCCAAAACTGCACGATCAGACCCAGTAGCCACAACTCGCTGTTGGAGGAGCACGCACCACGAGGAAACTGTTTAACCACAAAATGACCATGGTTTCTGCTGTGCTGCATAACATAATGAAAGTTCATTGTCACGCATTTTTCAAGTTAACCTACTGTAAAATGGTGCTGCTCTTGCAAATAAAAATGCATCTGCAGTCCTGACAGTTTGACTGATTAGTGGACGTGATATGTGTGCTATGTTTTACTGATGATTGACTCAGATATTGTGTGACTTCTGACAGTTTAGAAAAAACTTCAAACACTGCTCGTTAAACCTTAAAGAAAAGAAAGGCTGTCCGTTTGTTTTTATTGTTAAATCATGTTGTACGGTATAAACTATAATGTCTTCTAACATACTCACTGCCCACATGTTTCATTGTTAAATCACGTTATACAGTATAAACTATAATGTCTTCTAACATACTCACTGCCTACATGTTTCATTGTTAAATCACGTTATACAGTATAAACTATAATGTCTTCTAACATACTCACTGCCCACATTTTTTAATGAAGAATAAACAACTTTTGAATTCAAACAATGTTTACAAAAACAATTTTCCAAAAAGTGAGCTCAGATAATTCAGCAGGTGTGATGATATATTACATGATGTCCTTGTCCATCTTGTTAATAATCAGAGCTGAGGCCACGCCTTCAAAAGCGCCAAGCTGCTATGTAAACAAACAGTTTCATCCCGAAACTCTTAGATTTCAACAACACAAATATGGTCCATTAAAACACCTGTAGACAGTCAGGATGTTACAGTGGATATAGTTTATATAACATGATTTTATGATAAAATTAAGGACTCCTCCCATTAATGTCCAGGGAGCGTGTGCTTCCTCACAATGCTGTTTGTTATCATTTTTAGTCCTTTGGGCCGAAGGTCCGATGGACTAATGCCATCACTCTGCGTCCGCCGTGCGCCGTTAACTGCCATATCTCTGAAACCGTTCAGCAACTTGTTCTATAATATTGCATAGACATATCTTAGGGTACTGCCACTGAGAAATCTGTATTTGATTGAATTATTCTAAGGGCCCAAAAAACTGGTAATTTTTCACATTTTGCCTATTTCTTTTTTTTAAACTGTTCATTAACTTTATCTCAAATTTCTGTCACAACTTCTTCAGACAACTTCCGCTAGATAATCACATGGTAGTTTTTCTCCACAATTTGATGTGTTTTGACAGCACTGCAGAACGACTACCATGTCGCCATCTGTTCTTTGTTTCACAACGTTCACTGATAGCGATCGATACTTTACAAGAAAAAGGTAAAATGACTGACTGCAGAATAAGTAAAAAGAATACCCAACGTACCCTGAAATCTGCTCATTTATGCTATCGATGAATTGGTTTTACTTCCTGTTTCAGAGGATGACTTGCTGCCCCAACACCGGGAACAGATAAAGAAGGTCAGTGTTGCCACGCCTTTTTCTCTTCCTCTTTCAGCTTCTTCTTATAATTCACGATTTCAGGCGAAGCCACGCATTTTTAATCCTCCTACAACGTGGAAACAGACCACCAGTTTTCTTCCGTGTTCATAGCATAAAAACGAAGTGCAGGTGATTTTTAGATAGTACCTCATTTTGGTAATTTTTTGTTTCCTGAAAAATATTCTCTAAGGGGATGTGGCCATATTGAAGAAAAATGTGTCGCCAATGTGAAAATAAAAAGTTATCCCATATATAAGTAAATATATGGGGCATTTACAAAGCAGATGAAGAATTCTGAATAAATTAGTAACAAGATGGACAAAACAGTTCAATTTCTAGAAAGTTTAAAGCTAGATATGTAAACTAAAATCAAATTATCCAAATGAATATTTTCATTGGAAACCTGCTGCAGTATAGAGTCACCTTGAGCAATTTTGTTGACAACTGTTGGAAAATGTAGATGAAAGTGAGTCATATAGAAGAAACCAGGTAAGGCAAGGTATATACGCACCACTAAGGAATAATGTGGCGTACCTAGTGAATTATTTATGCCAAAGGTGTAACATTTTACATTGACAATTACAAAGATTATTTGTGTGAATTACCTCTAGAAATTGTCGTCAGCGAGTGTTGTCACCTTGAAACATACATAAAAATACAAACAGTTTCTTGACAGGTTAATGTTTACAAGTGTTGATTTAAGCCAAGCACTGGATTGTTGTTACATTGTCGTTACAGTGAACTAATACCTTCTCTAGTAGTCGACAATGCCAATTATCCAACCACAATTCCAGTAAGAAAACAAATATTTAGCAAAGTATATTTACCACAGGTGTGTGACTATGCTTGGGGGTAAGTGGTCATACCCTCAGAGGCAGGTGTGGGCAACTTATTTAATTGTATTCTGTGCAACACAGTCAGTGCAGAAAACAAATTGCTGTGGTAGTTGGCCTGTCCTTTGAGGTGTGTACCCACGCATATCACATTGGCGCATGTCACTTTGTCGCATATCACATTGTCGCATGTCACTTTGTCGTCAGGCACATTGTTTATGTGAATATATCAAGAATATAATTGTCCCTCTCTGTCCAACTGTCGCCAGTGCCATTGTTGCAGGCCAATGGGTGTTCCCACGCATGTAACTGGCGAAGATAAACATAGTTTGGGTAAACAAAACACACTTCATTTAATAATGTTTATTTTTATTACAACAACAATAAAGCACCATTAACAGCGGGGTTTGCACTTTTGTATGCAAGTGTTATTGTTGGTGTGACTTGTTTCAGTACAAACATGAAATTGTATTAAGTTTTTTCCAAAACTACCTTTTATTTTGTAACTGCCCGAGTTACCCGGGAATAAATCTGACATGGACGAATTTTTAAAAAGATCTAAATCTATGAATCACCCCAATTGGCCCGCAAGATCACATATAACATTTCAGCGGCACACATATGCAAAACTAACGAGATATGGGTCCACAGACAGATAGACAGAGAACTGTATTGTTTTATAAAATAAATTGCTTATATAAGATGATGGAATTAAACTGTGTGAATTCAGGCGTGTGTTGCGTGTACTCTGTGTGATTGTTTAACAGTTCTGAAATCACAAAGGTGTGGTCAGTATCAAGGTGTGCATACCTGCCCTGGGGGCTCACTTACCCTGGGGCTGATGTGCCCCATATTATCCTAGTACAGATAATTGAGTGAGTCCAATTTCTTGTTCACACTCATAACACTGGATTTAGGACATACAAAATAAGTGGCAACTGCATCGGCGACCAATTCTGCAGCAGAACTGATGCTTTCTTCTTCAGTTATGTGTTAACTTTACCATGATACTTTACTTTGATTGCTTTTGTTCGATTCCTTTTACATGGGCCACTGCATTTGCACAATTGGTTGGTTAACCATGGTGAATGCATTACACATTTACCCCAGGCCTTTAGCCAGAAATACTTTTGCCAGTCTGGAATTAATCAAAAGTCTGCTTTTTAGCTCATGAACAGTTTGCCTGGAAGCCATGCACATCAGTCATAGCCATAGTTTAATTTTTCCGTTGACAAACCAGTGTCATTTGAGCCATTTATCGCTTTATCGGACCCTACAATGCGCCACCTAAAGTTCCAAATTTCAGGGTCTCCCCACTTGGAGTTGTCCCTAAGAAGGCACCCGGTGAGTATCGGGTAATTCACCATTTGTCGTATCCAGAGGGATCATCTGTTAATGATTGTATTCCACGAGAATTCTCTTCCGTGCAGTATGCCACAGCCATTACTTTCATAAAGAAATCTCCTCGCACAATTTTTCTGGGTAAGTTGGACATCGAAGCTGCATTCCGTATAATACCAATATCCCCGCAAAACACGCCTTTGTTAGGGTTTCAATGGAGGAGCAAATTTTATATGGATGCCGTTCTGCCTCTGGGGTGTGCTAGCTCGTGCTCAATTTTCGAAGCGTTCAGTAGTGCTTTGGAGTGGGTAGCTAAGACTAAGTTGGGTGTTTCAGAAATGTTTCATTATATCGATGACTTCCTGTTTCTCGCAGATTCTTCTGCAAAATGTACAACTGATATGAATGCATTCATATCACTCTGTGGGCAGATGGGTGTGCCACTAGCGCCAGAAAAAACACAGGGTCCTGCTACTGTACTTCCTTTCTTAGGCATTACATTGGACACGGTGAGGTTAGAAGCCAGACTCCCCGAGGATAAGCTAGCCAAATGTAAGTCACTAGTGTCTGAGTTCTTAGCAAAACAGAAAGTCACTCTTCAGCAACTCCAATCACTGATCGGCTTTTTAGGACATGCTTCATGTGTGGTAGTGGCCGGAAGGTGTTTTTTAAGGCGCATTATCGATCTAACTGTCGGCATAACCAGACCTCATCATCATATTAGGCTGACTCGACAGGCAAAGCTTGACTTGAGAGTATGGCAGGAATTTTTGAGAAATTTCAATGGTAGGGCATTTTTCCTGAATGAGAAGTTTCACACAGGTGAATGTTTGGATCTATACACTGATGCATCGGGCAGCGTAGGATACGGAGCAGTGTATGGCAAGGAATGGTTTTGGGGAGAATGGCCTCAATCATGGTTTTCACGGAACATTGCAGTGTTAGAGTTGTTCCCTATCATGGCTGCGGTAGAAGTCTGGGGGGAGGCATGGGCAAATCAGAGCGTACGCTTCTTTACAGATAATGAAGCACTTGTGTCAGTTATTAATAAACAGACATCCCGCGAACCCCAAATTATGACTCTACTTCGCAGGATAATCCTCACTTGCCTAACGTTCAATATAAACTTCGTGGCATGTCATGTGCCGGGTCGAGTCAACATTTTGGCAGACAGGTTGTCACGTGGTCAGTTGGAGGAATATAGAATGTTGGCTCCATGGGCTAATGCCATGCCAATCGATCTGCCAGCTCATATCTTGCCACATAATTTATAACAAGGTGTTTAAAGAAACCATGATAGAGGATGTGCAGTCTTGTCACGGGCAAGCTCTTGCAGTCCTGGTAGAGTAGCGCACCTTTAAAAATTATGTGGGTTTTTGAACAGTGTTACAATGCTAGGGAGGCTTGTCACGGGCGAGATCTGCCAAGCTTTGTAAGTAGCATAGTGCTTTGGCTGTTACAATGATGGGTGCTATGATAAATTAGAATGGTAGCAAGACTTGTCACGGGCGAGATCTTCCAGTCCTTGTGTATATAGATATAGGAGTCCTTCTCATTTGAGGTGGGGTGGTCACATGCTCAGGTGACCTTGTGGCGGAATGGCCCCACCTCTCTTTAGTATGTTTTAATAAGTAGTAGTTTTAGTTGTCAAAATGTTTGTGAGACATCTTTTTGAGGTTTTTATGTATTATCTACCACTATTTTAATGTAGTGCTTTATAATGTGGGCCTTTATTTAGAATGTATAGGCTAAGTAAACGGGACAATGTTTAAGACCTCAAATGGCCCACATTTGTTTGTAAATATTTGCATGTTATAACTTAGTGGAAAGGGGGTAGCAGTTTTCTCAGAGAACCTGCTGCGATCTGTTGACAGTGGGACAGGTTGTATCTATTTAATCAGGGGGGACTCACAGAAAAGCCTGAAAATGGAGGCATAGATAAAGACAGCACAAATAAATCAGCAAATAACAGTCTGGAAAACTCTTCTGAAGCTGGATATAAATGTGTTTGTTTAAATGCAAGGAGTATACTAAACAAAAGAAATGAACTAAACATTATGGTAGAAGATATTGACCCTCATATAATAGGTATAACCGAATCCTGGACCACCACCGATATATCAGATGCTGAATTGGGATTGACAGGATATGTAATGTTTAGAAAAGATAGAATAGGAAGAAAGGGTGGTGGAGTTATTTTATATATTAAAGAATCTATTCAGGCTTACGAAATAAAATTAGAAAGAGAAGCAGATTGCGAAGAAGCTGTTTGGTGTAACATAGTTACAGGAAACTCAACGTTAACAGTTGGGTTAGTTTATCGAAGTCCAAACATAAGCATAGAAGAGAATAAAAAAATACAAAACGCTATAAGGGAAGTAAGCAAACGGGACTGTATTATTATGGGGGATTTTAACCACGGGCATATACAATGGAAATCTCTACAGAGTATGGGGAGTGAGGACCACAAGTTTTTAGTTTTAGTTCAAGATACATTCCTTTCTCAACATGTGCTAGAACCAACCAGGGTGAGAATGTGTTAGACATAGTTTTGTCCTCACAGAATGAATTAGTTGACAATGTCAAGATATGTGAGCCACTGGGGAGTAATGATCACAACCAGATACATTTTACCATCAAAGTAAAATCAGAAAGGAATAGTAAAAGCAGTATAGGAGAAATTTCCACAAAGGAAGGTATAAGGACATGAGGAAATATTTAGCAAAGATAGACTGGAATAACACACTGAAAAATAAGACGGCAACAGAATGCTGGAATATATTAAAGAGTGAAATTAAGTGCATAGTCGATAAATTTGTACCCTTCAAAAACAAGGAAAACGGTCCAAAAAGAAACACTTATCGAAAGAAGCCATTAGAAAAATTAAGTATAAACAAATGATGTGGAAGTCATATAGATGTACTGGAAATGATGAAGACTACAACAGTTATAAAGAAGCACTTAACCAAGCTACAGCTGAAATTAGAAATTCAAAGAGAAGCTATGAACAACAATTAGCTAGTAATATAAAACATGACAGCAAGAGTTTTTATACGTATGTTCGAAGCAAACAGAAAGTTCGAGATAAGGTCGGTCCTCTAGAAGATAGTGCAGGAAATATAATATCAGAGGGATTCTTAATGGCAGAAGACCTGAATAAGTACTTTAGTTCAGTGTTTACCAGGAAAGATATTAGTTCACTGCCAGTACCAGAGGCTAAGTTCATGGGGGCAGATTCAGACTATTTAGGACAATTAATTGTAACCCCGGAAATGGTAGGTAAGAAAATAAGGGCTATGAAGGATAATAAATCACCTGGAGTGGATGGTATTCCACCCAAACTACTATTGGAAATTGTAGAACAAATTAGCATACCTCTTGCAACAGTTTTCAACTTGTCATTAGAAGAGGGATTGGTTCCTTTAGAATGGAAAGAAGCAAACATTATACCGTTATTCAAAAAAGGTTCGAGAAACAAGTCAGAGAACTATAGACCAGTGAGTTTAACATCAGTGACTTGTAAATTATTAGAAAGACTAATTAAAGATCACATGGTGGATTTTCCTGTTAAACAAAACTTGATTAACCCATCTCAACATGGTTTTTTAAAGCGAGGTCATGCTTAACAAATATGTTATGTTTTTTGGAAGACATCACTAAGTGGGTAGATGAGGGATCACCAGTAGATATCGTCTACTTAGATTTTCAAAAAGCTTTCGACAAAGTACCACATCAAAGATTACTGCTTAAACTAAAGGCCAATGGCATAGGAAATGGTATAATAAACTGGATAGAACAATGGCTGATTGACAGAAGACAACGCGTAGTAGTTGATGGGGAGGCTTCAAACTGGAAATCGGTATTGAGTGGGGTACCACAGGGATCCGTATTGGGACCTATATTATTCTTAATATATATCAACGATTTGGATGATGAAATAACAAGCAAGGTGTTGAAATTTGCGGATGATACAAAAGTGTTTAGAAGGATTAAAAGTGATGGAGATAGACAGCATTTACAAGATGACCTTGACAGGTTGATCAAATGGTCTGAAAAGTGGCAAATGCTGTTCAATTTTGGAAATGTAAATGCCTCCACACAGGACATGGGAACGAAGAGGTAGAATATACAATGGGGGGTACTGTACTAAGTACTACTGTAAAAGAAAAGGACTTAGGGTTAACCATTAGTGCTGATATGAAGGTTTCAGAGCAGTGCGGAATTGCAGCTTCAAAGGAAAATCAAATCCTTGGATTAATTAGGCAAAACATAACGTATAAGGAAAAAGAGCTAATAATGCCGCTGTACAAAACAATAGTTAGGCCTCATTTAGAATATTGTATTCAAGCGTGGAGGCCATATCGCAGGAAGGACATAGATATGCTAGAAAGAGTGCAGAGGAGAGCAACTAAAATGATAGCAAAACTGAGGGATCTTAGTTACGAAATACGCCTAAAAAAATGCGGTTTAACAACACTAGAGACCAGAAGATTGAGAGGAGATCAGATAGAAGTGTTTAAAATATTGAAGGGTTATAAAAATATTGATAGAAATATTTTGTTCTCAGTTAAGAAAGATAGAAGGACTAGAGGACATGAACTTACATTGGCAAAGGAGCAGAGTAGATTGGATATAAGAAAGTTTTCATTTTCACAAAGGACTGTAAATGAATGGAACAGATTACCTGCTGATTGTGTGGGTGCTAGTAGCGTGAATATGTTTAAAAATAAAATTGACACATACCTCAGACGCGCAGGATACACATAGATAAAAGGGTCAGACTCTCGATAAGCCAAAGGGCTTCCTTGTCCACCTGCCACCTAGAGTTAATTCTCTGGGTGGCAATCTTGTTAAATCTTGTTAAACTCATCCAATAATCTGGTGAGTAATAAATAACTGTCAGAAGGTTATTCTGGCCATATTCTACCATATCTGTTGTTGACTTGTTGCATTGCATAAAATCATTTTGATGCCGCTGAAAATGCACCATGCATGCACAGTGCACAACGTTGGTGTTGCTTTTTATTTATTTGCTATCTGGAAGCTTAAAATAGACATTCACAGACAACTTCTGCTTTAATCAGCATGTCGGGATATATATAATACTGTGTACCGGCTTGTCTTGTCTTTTTAATAATAATTACTAGTTATAAGTAAATTTGCGCATACAAAGTTTATTACCCCTACCCTTGATTTTTTAATTCTACATTCCGCAAACAAGTTTAATAAATGTTGACATTTATTTATGTTATACCTATCACATCTGAAAACACAGACTTCCGATGTCCTTCCTCTATATGCCAGGTAGTAGGTGAGTCAGCAACTTGTATTCAGTTATTATGAAATGGTAGATTGGTCTGTGGCTAATAATTTAAGAACTTGTCTTTCACAGTAAACCTTTGTGATATCTCTTAGATCAATTTCCACCCATTCACAGACGGAATCACGACATTCTATAAATGCATGCACTGTACCACATACAGAGTGGCACCTATTTTTTAGTTTATTTGTGCACAGAAAACCTGAGAGTATACTTTTAGAACCCACATACAATGGTATGTGCAGACAGGCCAATAAAACGTGACACCATGACAGTAAAACTGGTTTAGTTTGACTTAACCATTTAAATGTTGCTATTTATCATCCTAGACTAGTTTTATGGCTCAATGATGCATAGATTGTGTTCACACTGACTTAGGATGGTTTTGTAAATCAAAAATCTAATTTGGTAGATCAAAGGGAAATGGTTAAAGATATTAAATGAACATAGACAGAGTCAAGTGGACCTCTGTACCTGGGAGAGGATGAACATAGACAGAGTCGAGTGGACCCCTGTACCTGGGAGAGGGTGAACATAGACAGAGTCGAGTGGACCTCTGTACCTGGGAGAGGATGAACATAGACAAAGTCAGTGGATCCCTGTACCTGGGAGAGGATGAACATAGACAGAGTCGAGTGGACCTCTGTATCTGGGAGAGGATGAACATAGACAGAGTCGAGTGGACCTCTGTACCTGGGAGAGGATGAACATAGACAGAGTCGAGTGGACCTCTGTACCTGGGAGAGGATGAACATAGACAGAGTCGAGTGGTCCTCTGTACCTGGGAGAGGATAAACATAGACAGAGTCGAGTGGACCTCTGTACCTGGGAGAGGATGAACATAGACAGAGTCGAGTGGACCTCTGTACCTGGGAGAGGATGAACATAGACAGAGTCGAGTGGACCTCTGTACCTGGGAGAGGATGAACATAGACAGAGTCGAGTGGTCCTCTGTACCTGGGAGAGGATAAACATAGACAGAGTCGAGTGGACCTCTGTACCTGGGAGAGGATGAACATAGACAGAGTCGAGTGGACCTCTGTACCTGGGAGAGGATGCACATAGATAGAGTTGAGTGGTCCTCTGTATCTGGGAGAGGATGAACATAGACAGAGTCGAGTGGACCTCTGTACCTGGGAGAGGATGAACATAGACAGAGTCGAGTGAACCTCTGTACCTGGGAGAGGATGAACATAGACAGAGTCGAGTGAACCTCTGTACCTGGGAGAGGATGAACATAGACAGAGTCGAGTGAACCTCTGTACCTGGGAGAGGATGAACATAGACAGAGTCGAGTGAACCTCTGTACCTGGGAGAGGATGAACATAGACAGTCGAGTGAACCTCTGTACCTGGGAGAGGATGAACATAGACAGAGTCGAGTGAACCTCTGTACCTGGGAGAGGATGAACATAGACAGAGTCGAGTGAACCTCTGTACCTGGGAGAGGATGAACATAGACAGAGTCGAGTGAACCTCTGTACCTGGGAGAGGATGAACATAGACAGAGTCGAGTGGACCTCTGTACCTGGGAGAGGATGCACATAGACAGAGTCGAGTGAACCTCTGTACCTGGGAGAGGATGAACATAGACAGAGTCGAGTGGACCTTTGTACCTGGGAGAGGATGAACATAGACAGAGTCGAGTGGACCTTTGTACCTGGGAGAGGATGCACATAGACAGAGTCGAGTGAACCTCTGTACCTTGGGAGAGGATGAACATAGACAGAGTCGAGTGAACCTCTGTACCTGGGAGAGGATGAACATAGACAGAGTCGAGTGAACCTCTGTACCTGGGAGAGGATGCACATAGACAGAGTCGAGTGAACCTCTGTACCTGGGAGAGGATGAACATAGACAGAGTCGAGTGAACCTCTGTACCTGGGAGAGGATGAACATAGACAGAGTCGAGTGAACCTCTGTACCTGGGAGAGGATGAACATAGACAGAGTCGAGTGAACCTCTGTACCTGGGAGAGGATGAACATAGACAGAGTCGAGTGAACCTCTGTACCTGGGAGAGGATGAACATAGACAGAGTCGAGTGAACCTCTGTACCTGGGAGAGGATGAACATAGACAGAGTCGCCTGGGAGAGATGAACCAGAGTTGAGTGAACAGAGGATGAACATAGACCTGGGAGAGGATGACACATAGAGAGTCAGAGTGAACCTCTGTACCTGGGAGAGGATGAACATAGACAGAGTCGAGTGAACCTCTGTACCTGGGAGAGGATGAACATAGACAGAGTCGAGTGAACCTCTGTACCTGGGAGAGGATGCACAGACACAGTCAGACAGAACCTCCTCTGTACCTGGGAGAGGATGACACATAGACAGAGTCGAGTGAACCTCTGTACCTGGGAGAGGATGAACATAGACAGAGTCGAGTGAACCTCTGTACCTGGGAGAGGATGAACATAGACAGAGTCGAGTGAACCTCTGTACCTGGGAGAGGATGCACATAGACAGAGTCGAGTGAACCTCTGTACCTGGGAGAGGATGAACATAGACAGAGTCGAGTGAACCTCTGTACCTGGGAGAGGATGCACATAGACAGAGTCGAGTGAACCTCTGTACCTGGGAGAGGATGAACATAGACAGAGTCGAGTGAACCTCTGTACCTGGGAGAGGATGAACATAGACAGAGTCGAGTGAACCTCTGTACCTGGGAGAGGATGAACATAGACAGAGTCGAGTGAACCTCTGTACCTGGGAGAGGATGCACATAGACAGAGTCGAGTGAACCTCTGTACCTGGGAGAGGATGAACATAGACAGAGTCGAGTGAACCTCTGTACCTGGGAGAGGATGAACATAGACAGAGTCGAGTGAACCTCTGTACCTGGGAGAGGATGCACATAGACAGAGTCGAGTGAACCTCTGTACCTGGGAGAGGATGAACATAGACAGAGTCGAGTGAACCTCTGTACCTGGGAGAGGATGAACATAGACAGAGTCGAGTGAACCTCTGTACCTGGGAGAGGATGCACATAGACAGAGTCGAGTGAACCTCTGTACCTGGGAGAGGATGAACATAGACAGAGTCGAGTGAACCTCTGTATCTGGGAGAGGATACACATAGACAGAGTCGAGTGAACCTCTGTACCTGGGAGAGGGTGAACATAGACAGAGTCGAGTGAACCTCTGTATCTGGGAGAGGATACACATAGACAGAGTCGAGTGAACCTCTGTACCTGGGAGAGGGTGAACATAGACAGAGTCGAGTGAACCTCTGTATCTGGGAGAGGATACACATAGACAGAGTCGAGTGAACCTCTGTACCTGGGAGAGGGTGAACATAGACAGAGTCGAGTGAACCTCTGTATCTGGGAGAGGATACACATAGACAGAGTCGAGTGAACCTCTGTATCTTGGAGAGGATACACATAGACAGAGTCGAGTGAACCTCTGTATCTGGGAGAGGATACACTTACTGTTTACTGTGTGTCTCAGTTAGCGTGTAGATCAATATTATTGTTTTACGTTTGCAGCTGGACATACGCACAAAATATCAATAAGTAAATCACTCTAAGTAACAACAGGTGTACCTTAGGCTTGATTGGGTTTGCTAATAGTGTCTAGTGTCATGTTTGCAGCTTGAGATGTTTACGATGGAAATATAAAAAAGTAAATAACTCTCAGTAACTACCTTAATTGGGTTTGCTGATGGTGTCTACTGTTACGTTTTCAGCTGGAGATCAAAGATTCAAGATTCCATTTATTTGACCTTGTCCATCCATATACACATTACATACATTAATACATTGGTAATATGAATAATATGTAAGGTCGGGGAGACACCTGTTAAGACATATATTGTTGCTAGCACGGGAGTCACCCTAAAAAGTAGATAACTATAAATAACTACCTTAATTGAGTTTGCAAATTAATGATGTATTGTGTTGTGTTCAGCTGGAAATGTGTAGGAAGGAGATCATGCATCGCCAGCCAGGAGAGACCGTCTTTCAACCGGAACGTTTTGGTCGTCTGTTCTCGTTTCCGGACAGGCTTACCTTGGCTTCTTGTGGCTTCGTTCCCGGCACAAGCTTCCTCGATGAACAGCTCGCAACCCTGCCACCTGGTGAGTAGTCAGTTACTTCACAGGTTGTTTATTAACTCTTTACTGTGCAGAGCAGCCAAAACTGCCAACAAAACTTGCTTCTCCTAGGCCTTTCGTTTACCGCGATCAGATCCCTCTTTTACACTAACTAGCCAGGTCAAATTGGTGACCTAGATTCTATAAAGGTTAAGAGTACATGTGCTTTCGCCATCTTACAAAAGCTGTTTGCGATTGTGAATTAAGAGAGTTTATTTGGAAGGAAGTTGTTTTTGTCAAAATGAACTCTGATATTGCACAGCATTTGGCGGGTTTGATTGAGATTGTTTTCCATTAATTTCGAGTCAGAAATTTATATATACAGCATCAGTAGTGTTGCATCAGTAGATCGCAGAGATCTATTATCATCCAACTACAATGTCAATGTGACTTTTAGACACAGAGATATCCAGCAGATGACCTATCATCGGCGTCTTCCTTTCGTAATATATATGCAGCCATCTTGTTGATCGGGGCACTGTCCGCACCTTGTTTAATTTTTTATTTTTGTTGCTGTATTTTGCTACCTTGATCACATTGATAATGCTAAGGGAACACATATTTGTGAAAGAGATTGCTGTCTTTTGACATTTTGGATGTTGATTTTATATTGGAACAGAACAATCCATTCAGTAATATGATCAGTAGATGGTAGCCATTTTGTAAATTAATTTATGATTTTTACGTTTTCACACACGTTGTCATTTACAAAATAATGCATAATTTGAAAACTAACCTTCAGAATTATATAAATGTTTTACTCGGCCAAAATTAAAAGCCTGTGTACATTTGTTTCACTGGCTCACTTATGATAGGTTCTGTGAATTTTTTGATATAACATGATGAAATAGACGTTTTATTTTGTCATCGTAATTGTAGAACTTTGCTTCAAAATCTGAAACTTAATTGAATGCAACACAGCAATTTTAACAGCATATTTTATTCAAACATTCATTTCTATAGTCGATGTAATTAATTTCATATATTTTCATGCACTGGTTGTCGAGATATCCAAATTTTAATGCAAGCAACACACAATGCAATTCTCAATTGGCCGCCATCTTCAAATAGTCTGCCAACAGCAGGTTGTAAAATAATATTCAACGACTCCTGCAAGATCTGGCGCTCGAGGTTAACTCTACCTTAAAGAGTTAAGCTCGGCAAATCTTGCAGGAGTCGCTGAATATTATGTGAAGTTGTTCCTCGGGACTTTGACTAATATTGTCAAAATTTTTCATAATGTTGTTTTTGTGTTTTGTTTTTTTGTAGGAGCATTGTTTTTAAACCTAGGCTGTCTGCTTCTTGTATTTTAGTATAATGTCCTTAGTGCTAGGATAACTATGGTAATGGTATACTGTTCGCCAAATTATGCTTCATAAGCCCAAACAATTTTAATGTTGTATCCAGGAAATGTTTAAGTTTAAAAGAAAACATTCCTACTTAACGAATTTTTACCTTGTATCTTATCTAATGTAGGGTTTAGACAATCTGTGTAAAATTAATGGTATGCTTGTGTTGCCAGACCTGCTGGTACAGTTCCTGTAGCAGTGGAACAGTTCAACTAAATGTTAAGTTTGTGTTGCCAGACTTGCTGGCACAGTTCCTGTAGCAGTGGAACAGTTCAACTAAATGTTAAGTTTGTTTTGCCAGACTTGCTGGTACAGTTCCTGTAGCAGTGGAACAGTTCAACTAAATGTTAAGTTTGTGTTGCCAGACTTGCTGGTACAGTTCCTGTAGCAGTGGAACAGTTCGTTCAACTAAATGTTATGTTTGTGTTGCCAGACTTGCTGGTACAGTTCCTGTAGCAGTGGAACAGTTCGTTCAACTAAATGTTAAGTTTGTGTTGCCAGACTTGCTGGTACAGTTCCTGTAGCAGTGGAGCAGTTCAACTAAATGTTCAGTTTGTGTTGCCAGACTTGCTGGTACAGTTCCTGTAGCAGTGGAACAGTTCAGCTAAATGTTATGTTTGTGTTGCCAGACTTGCTGGTACAGTTCCTGTAGCAGTGGAACAGTTTAACTAAATGTTATGTTTGTGTTGCCAGACTTGCTGGTACAGTTCCTGTAGCAGTGGAACAGTTCAACTAAATGTTAAGTTTGTGTTGCCAGACTTGCTGGTTCCTGTAGCAGTGGAACAGTTCAACTAAATGTAGCCAGACTTGCTGGTACAGTTCCTGTAGCAGTGGAACAGTTCAACTAAATGTAAAGACTTGCTGGTACAGTTCCTGTAGCAGTGGAACAGACTAAATGTTATGTTTGTGTTGCCAGACTTGCTGGTACAGTTCCTGTAGCAGTGGAACAGTTCAACTAAATGTAAAGTTTGTGTTGCCAGACTTGCTGGTACAGTTCCTGTAGCAGTGGAACAGTTCAACTAAATGTTATGTTTGTGTTGCCAGACTTGCTGGTACAGTTCCTGTAGCAATAGAACAGTTCATCTAAATGTTATATTTGTGTTGCCAGACTTGCTGGTACAGTTCCTGTAGCAGTGGAACAGTTCAACTAAATGTTAAGTTTGTGTTGCCAGACTTGCTGGTACAGTTCCTGTAGCAGTGGAACAGTTCAACTAAATGTTAAGTTTGTGTTGCCAGACTTGCTGGTACAGTTCCTGTAGCAGTGGAACAGTTCAACTAAATGTTAAGTTTGTGTTGCCAGACTTGCTGGTACAGTTCCTGTAGCAGTGGAACAGTTCAACTAAATGTTATGTTTGTGTTGCCAGACTTGCTGGTACAGTTCCTGTAGCAGTGGAACAGTTCAACTAAATGTTATGTTTGTGTTGCCAGACTTGCTGGTACAGTTCCTGTAGCAGTGGAACAGTTCAGCTAAATGTTAAGTTTGTGTTGCCAGACTTGCTGGTACAGTTCCTGTAGCAGTGGAACAGTTCAACTAAATGTTATGTTTGTGTTGCCAGACTTGCTGGTACAGTTCCTGTGGCAGTGGAACAGTTCATTTAAATGTTATATTTGTGTTGCCAGACTTGCTGGTACAGTTCCTGTGGCAGTGGAACAGTTCATTTAAATGTTATATTTGTGTTGCCAGACTTGCTGGTACAGTTCCTGTGGCAGTGGAACAGTTCATTTAAATGTTATGTTTGTGTTGCCAGACTTGCTGGTACAGTTCCTGTGGCAGTGGAACAGTTCATTTAAATGTTATATTTGTGTTGCCAGACTTGCTGGTACAGTTCCTGTAGCAGTGGAACAGTTCAACTAAATGTTAAGTTTGTGTTGCCAGACTTGCTGGTACAGTTCCTGTAGCAGTGGAACATATCAGCTAAATGTTAAGTTTGTGTTGCCAGACTTGCTGGTACAGTTCCTGTGGCAGTGGAACAGTTCAACTAAATGTTAAGTTTGTGTTGCCAGACTTGCTGGTACAGTTCCTGTGCAGTGGAACAGTTCAGCTGTGTTTCCATGCTGTCTCCTGCCACAAACAGTTTCTCTCATGGACCTTCCAACTGTGTAAGTACCAAGTCTTCTAACTATAATCGAGCTAGCTGGGTATGTTAACATGTTCCTCTTAGACCAGCGGTTCCCAATCTTGTTCTCCCCTCATACACCCTGCGGTCTGAAACGATCGTCAGGATACCCCCATCATTTTCAACATAAAATATATAGACTCAATAAGAACAATATTGTACACTTGGTTCAATGATAACACAATCTTATTAGTGACAAAAATGAAAGTGAATATCTAATTTATATATTAAAATGTATTAAAAAATCTAGAGGGATGGGTAGGCTTATAAAATATATGTCTTAGACAGCTTGCACCTCAGGTGACAAACTACCACGAATTAACCTTTGACCTCTCATAGAAAAAGTAACACCTTTGTTTTTTTGTGATTTCCCATTGGTAAAGGATTTTGTAGTGTGTTTAGGGTTCACACTAGATGTTGTTAGACGGACATAAATTGATTGTTATCGATGTTATGCATAGTTGTCACAACAAACACCATTTATGAATACTCAGCGAAACCATCTGCTATGTCTATGAAAGTACCACTGTCTAGATGATGGGCATTTTTACGAGTCACTTCAATATCTTCTTCCTACAGATAATCCTTTCCCCGTTAGGCCCTTGCAAGGAGAGAGACTCAACACTTGGTCATTCCACCAGCTCCACCTCTCACGATCCTCCGGTATTCTCTCCTTATCCTTGCTATCTCATGCTGTTCCAAGATATCCCATTTACACAGTCGCTCCATCTTAATTTTTATATTCCTCTTCACCTGCCTTCCCCTTCTCTTGTCCCTGTGTTCTTCATCAGACTCTCCGCACTCATTCTGTTCCTGTCTGCTACCAACTACCAACTTCCACACTTCTTAATTTCCTTCTGCAAGTTTTGACCATATACATCGTTCCCTCTTTGGGGTGTTTAACAGAGTTCTCTCTTCAACGTCTGTTGTGGAAGGGTGCTCCTCAGAACTGTATCACCGCCTAATCAATCAGAGAATTACTGTCCTTGCTGACAACTTGGACGCCAGATCTTTTAACATGTTTACACGGTCCATTGTATACTTTAAGTTGAATAAATGCAGCTGTAGTGTGAAAAGACGGAATAAAGACACTCCACTTTCACAAGTCATTGAACTGTGAATTTTATTGATCACTTTGTGCTCATTACTGTTGTGTGTATGACCTTTTGATGTGACTTGTTTTATTCACTCATTACTGTTGTGTGTATGACCTTTTGGTGTGACTTGTTTTATTCACTCACTACTGTTTGTTCTCAGAACTTTCTCGCTGCTGGATCAATCAGAGGGTGCTCTGTTAATAACCTTTAGATTACTCTAGAAGATGTCAAATGTCTAGTTGTGGCCTCGTTGACGACTAAGTGCATGGTAAATATATAAAAACAGACTGAAGTAGTATTCTTATTTACCCATTACAACCCCAGCACTTAAGGGAACTTGAACCTCTTTGCCTGTGAGGCGTAGACTATTAATCACATCTGAGGACAATACATTATTGTTTATCTATTTAGACCAGTGCTCAACCATTACGATCTGTTCTATTAAAACACTCTACTTTGTTGTCTGTCATATCACCAACTAGCAGTGAAATTTTTGTCAAATTCTGCAAATTGTTTACATAGAAAATTGACATGGAATGTTCCCCCATTTGTCGCCTTTAAACAAACCGAGCCTGTGCTACAAAGTGGCACATAGACATATAAATTTCTGCCCAGCTGGAATATTGTTTCCTGCAGATCTGTCCTTTTTCCTGCTCGTGAACTATTTTTAGGGTGCATAAAGTCCTGGTAAGTTTGTAGCTGTCAAAATGCAATACACTAATCACATACGCTGAACCTGGACGAGAAACAATTATCTATCACCATCTATGTATTCCCTTTGCTTTGTGACATTGATACATCCAGTTTGTTTTAATATATATAATACATACATTAATATATATATATATACCAAGCTGCCGTTCCGCTTGAGCGAAAAGAGCAGACATGGTCATTAAATACGTCAGTTGGAAGAGTCGCCTAGGTTGTGTCATTACAGAATATATATAATTAATAAACATTTCGTATCATATATTATACAACATGGAAATTGACAAATGTCTAAAATGAGAAAAACATTGAACTATGTCCACCCTTTTTTCTCGCCCATAGTAATTTAATAATAGTTTTTATTTTATATAGTGCTATATCAAATAATGGTCACCGTGCTGTATATAAAACTAATAAATGAAAATACAAATAAACACCTTTAAATACCAGAATAAATAATTTAAGATAATAAACATTGGTACTTACATTAAAGCTAATGATTTTTTTATGTTAGAATAATTAAATACACTGTTTACTTAAGATAAATATCAACAGTCAGGTAAAGCAAGTTAATCTAAAAAAATCAATAAATATATCAAGTGGTTATAACAAGTAAGCCTGATAAAATTAGAGTTTCAGTTTGCTGTAGAATAATTATATTAAGAATGATGAAAAAGTAAATAATTATTGGTGTTATTTAAAATGAAATTGCAGTCCTATTTAAGTGTGCGTAAGGATACAAAATAAGTGCATCTTTAAGGTGTCTTAAAAGATTCAAGAAATGTTCATGTTGTGACATTAGTTTGTAGAGCATTCCACACAGTAACAGCAGCATGAATAAATGCACAGTCCCCTGCTCAAGTTCATGACCTCTTGACCACCAAACTGTTACTCTCAGCTGAAAGTATGCTTCATCCAGTTGAGATATTTGAAGATTTCACGACAAAACGTGATACAGCCATTTTTGAAATTTCACCCAAACCAAGACTAAACGTTTGTTTAAACACATGTTGAGCTAGGATAGTTTATAATTTATACAAAAACGCAATAGATCCCCATGAAACGACGTGCACAAAGAGCGTTTGTTTTTAAAAAAAATAACCGCCGTCCGTCTTTTTTTATCGAAACGCGATTTATCCACGGTGCACGCTGTGTGAATATATACAGCGTTTTGATAACAAAATCATTTAAATTCATGTTTTGCGTAACAAATATTTCAGAGTCTGCCAACATTCTCTATGATTTTGGATTCTAGATATATATATATATAAACTTAATTTACAAGTTGTTTTTAAAACTTTGAGGTTGAAGCACAAAAGTGACTTTTTCTCAAAGCAAAGAAAATGGACTTATCGCGTTTTGCCATGAATCCTTCATAAATTGGTAAGAGATAACTGTTTTTGTGCCTTTTTGACATGACAAATGAGTAAAAAAAAAGGTATTTGCTAACACGACAGCACCTCAATTTTCTCAACTAAACACGTTATATATACGTCATTATGCCATGTACAGCAGAAAACAATGCAGCTTTTAAAAGTATGACGCATCATTGATGCACAGCCACTGTCCAGATTGGTCCCTGCGTGTGTGAAATCTGGTTTTGTGAGTCCTGTTTTGGTAAATGTAAGTTCTTAAAAGTAAATTTCTTATATAGCGCAGTATCCAGTCCTCAGGACTGCTCAAAGCACTTTACTCCCTGGCAAGCCTGTTCAATAAAACACCATCTTGACTTCTTTGGGAAGCATTCAGCCGCGCTGCAATTAATGCACAAAGTATGTTGATGTGCAACTGGTGTGTGACCTGTTGTTTGTGTGACAGTGTCGGTGAACCGGTGCGGTGTGGAAGGTCTCTTCACCCTCCTCTATGATGTTCTCCTCATGAAGACTGGCAAGGGGTCAACATGGGTCCCCAGCGTCTCAAACATCATTCGGGTCTTTCTCAATTATGGTGAGTTCTGCACAATCGATGGATGACACGATCACACAAACACACACTGTCCTTTCTGCACTTTGAGATGGTTTTTAACATCACAGCGTAATAAAAGCAAGATACCATGACAGTCCGATGTAGTTTTTTTTTATATACATTTTTTATTGGTAAACGCAATAACTTACCTTAGCTGCATGACATTATGATTCTCGCATTTGTTGTGTCAGAAATCATCCAACACATACACGCATACCGTTGGTAAGTTTTATGTATAAGTATAAATGTTATATCATAGTTTCAGAATTTAAAGCAGTTTAAATATTACTAACATTTAAGTTACTACGAGCCTGGTAGTGACGTCATCATTTTGCCGCCATCCACAATAGTTGTGGATCTACCCTACAGGAGGGGAGGGATACTGCTGATAAAGGATAGAGCCATTACCATCCTAGTGGAATCAACTAGCTATGTGATGATTTGATTACCAACTTTGTCTCTGGTGTGTGTTAATGTTATAAATGTGTGGGTTTCCTTGAGTTTGTCTGGGGGTCCGTAGGTTTGGTGGGATTGTGTGGTTTTGCATGGGTTTGCAAGCGTTTCTGTGGGTTTGCGTGGGTTTGTGTCTCCTATGTCACAGTTTGCATGACGTCTGATTTTGTTATTCCGACAGGTGCAACCTTTGAAGATCTCTGTCCTCATCCACACCTTGTGTCATTCTCCAAGGAAGACCTCCAGTTCGTATACTGTCCCCTATATGTGAGACAGCCACACCAGCTGTATCGGCCCCAGATTTGCACAATTCTTGACAAATAGTTACTGTTTACAACATATCTAAGTCTACCATATAACTTATAAGTTGAATGATAACCTGTGTAGATTGATAATACCCGGTAGAAGATAAATGTATTTCTCGATTGTGAGCTGGCAGTATTCTAAAGACATTTCATTATGTGCATTTTTGTGACAATGTGTTGTGACATCTGGTTGTGACATCATATTGTGACAACGTGTTGTGACAACTTGATGTGATAATGTGTTGCGAAACTGTTGTGACACTGTTGTGACACTGTTGTGACAACGTGTTGTGACACCGTGTTGAGACAACATGTTGTGACACCATGTTGTGACAACGTGTTGTGACAGTGTGTTGTAACAACATGTTGTGACATTGTGTTGTGACACTGCCGTCACATTTTTTGACAACTTGTTGCATTGTCTTGTGATATTTTCTTGTGAGATTCTTTGCAACAGTGATATTTTCTGGTGAAATTGTCTTGTGACATCACCTTGTTATATTGTCTGTGTGACTTTGTCTTTGTGACATAATCTTGATATTGGATTGCAACATTTTCTTGCGGCATCGTATTTTGACATTGTGTTGTGACAATTTGTTGTGACATTGAATCATGACATTGCAGGTCAACCGAAAACAAGGAGAACATTGAGGAAGGTCAAGGTGACCACCAGGTGGCACCACTGGATGCAGCGAGGACGTATGGCAGCGAGAATCTGCAACTTGTCATCCAGGTCATCTCTCACGCTCTCACTCTAAGGTCAGAGGTTGCTACCATTGCCGTGGGTAACTAGCTGAGATCAGAAATAAAAACACTACAGACTTATTAGGATTATTTATTAGTATTTAGAGAAGACCTTTTCATTGGTATCCGGAATGACACTTTGGAACTCATTGCCAGAATATATAAGACAAGCAGACACACTGACTAAGTTCAAGACTCTTCTTAAATGTCATCTCTTAAGTTTGCTTTCATCCACTGACGAACTGTGAAATAGGACATTTTGAAGAACACACATTTTAGTTTTTTGTATTAAATATTATTTTGTATTTTAGTAATTTTTTTAATATAAAAAATTCTTATGACAAGTATATATGTTGTTCTTGAATGTAGTGATAATCCGGTTTCTTTGTTATTCCAACATGTATATATTGAATTGAAAAACCTTTGGTGTCCATTAAATGTCTGCATGCTCTATAAGTATTAATAATAACTAATATGTTGTCACTCTGCAGGCCACATCTGTATTCGGTGAATGACCTGATGACCTTGACCTCAGCTCTACTCAAGGTCGCGCTTGATGTCTCACTCACAGAGTACGTGTTTGTAACAACCAGCATCTTTCTTTTCTTTTGATTGTACGTAACATCTTGTACCAGTGACATGTTGGTAGGTCTGTGAATAAATCCACCACCAGATTAGTAATTACATATAGACGTAGAATCTGTTTTCTGCATTGTTTCAAGGGCATGTTCGCTGTTTTTGTGTTTTTTTTTTTTAAAGATGAAGCATTCAAGGTGTTATATCTCGAAACATGATGTAAATTATTACTTTTTTTAAGTAGTGCTGTTAATAGCCTACAAAGCAATAGTCAGGCCTCATTTGACATATTGTCTATAAGCATGCAGGCCATTGTAAGAAGGACAGATAAACTAGAAAGAGTACAACAAAGAGTAACTAAGCTGATTCTTTAACTGAAAGTTCCTACTTATGAAAGCACTCTAATAGAATCTGGGTTGACAACATTAGAGACTAGGAGACTAAGAGTATACCAAATAGAAGCTTTTAATATTTATTGAATGTGTACAAACATTTTCAAAAAATTATTTATTTCAAAATTAAAGAAAACAATAGAACCATATGGCACCATTAGGTAAGAAGCAGTATAGGTTGGATATGAGAAAGTACTCATTCTCTCATAGGACAATAATTGACTGGAACTAATTATCTGATGATTGTGTTAATTCTAACACGTATCATTCTAACTTGGGGCCGATATTTGTTTTGCGAAAAAGAGTGATACATATTATGTATGGAGCAAATGCTGAAGACCATACAAACAACCTGTTTGTCGATCTTAGTTATGAAGTTTGTTGATGATATTGATTATAAAATGGCTATCACAATGTACAAGGTGAAATATAATTTACTTCCAAAAACATTCTAAGCTGTTTTCACTTTGAAGGCTATGCGTGTGTCTAATGTTCCAGTCAAACTGTGGAATAGTTTATCTGAAGATTTAAGAAAGTGTCAGCATATTTGCATGTTTACAAAAAGTACAAACCAACTATAACTGAGAGTATTGTACTCGTGGTGCTATGTGGAGAAATGGTGATGCATACGAATATCAAAAATGTCAACAACAACAACAAAATATTAACATTACGTTATAGACACTGTGTACAATAATTTGTGATTGGTAATTTTATACTTAATAAAAACATATTGTATTTACATCGCCAGCACCTAAAATGGTTGGGGGTGAACCATTGATAAATACTGTACTTCTGTTCACCCCCTATTCACATACAACATTATATTTGTCATATTGTTATGTGTAATGTTGAATATTGTTGGAAATAAATGATTTACTTACTTACTGACAGTGTGAATTTGTTAAAAATAGAACTGACAGATATCTAACATTGGCGGGTTATAAGTAGGTGGGAAATAAATTGTTGTACTCGCGATAAGCCAGACTTCCTTGTCCATACGCCATCTGGAGCTCGTAACTTTGGATGGCGATATTGTTCAATCTACTCATGCTGAAACAAATTCAATTGAAGGTGCAACATATTTAGAGAATTTATGATGCATTTCAATATGCATATCATTATAGTCCTCTCTTGATTTGTTACAGAGGCATGCTGGCATTCGACTTTCAAGAATGTCTCTCGGCCACACTGAATGCATTCTCGTCAGACGATTGGTCAGCAAAGGTAGGTTTTCAGTTTTGACTCAATGGCCCTAGTTTGTCTTGTGTAATCTTAGGTTAGAGAAATTGTTGAAAAATTCAAAAAAACAGTTGTTAGTGGTGTGAATACTAAAAATACAAGTCAGCGAAGTCAAATGACATACATTGCGCAATTAAATTTGTGCACATCTCGTTTTTTTTGTTTTTTTTTATAAATTAAATCTACCTTCCCTGCAACATTATTTGTTTAAATGTGTTTAGTTTTTTGTGAAATCATCAGACAAACTGTAACATCATTTTCACGTGATAAAGTTAGCTCAGCCTCTCACAAATCGGTAGATTACCCAACCTAACAGTCAAAGTCAATTCTTTCTGATTTTAATCAGAATATGAGTGAAGAGGTTCATCAGACAGAATGATTCAAATGAGTGAGATTTTAACATATTTCACAGTCGGTTTTTCCATGGCGTTTCGACTGCTATCAGCTGTCTTTATCAGGTGGCTACCACTAGATGGTGATATGGTATCATTCCTGACATGCCACACAGAATGACTTCCTGATGGACTAACCAACGTCAATCTGTGTTTCTCGCAGGCCATCGAGCTGTGTTACACTCTGTCGTCGCTGACAACGCACCACCACAACCGTGTCCACCTGGTGGCTATACTGCCCCCTGGTGTGCGCGGCCGGTTCCTGCAGCGACGTCTTGCCTACGTGATGCTGCAGCAGCTCGTGTTTGCCAACTCTCGACCCAACGACCTCACCAACTTCAAGGTACAGATGCAAACATGTGTTAAAAGGATGCAGTCTGTTCCTCACTTCTTATTTATTAATATAATGTTCTCAAGACTAATAAATACGTTGGAGGTGAACTGTCTGCCAAAGTGTGTAATTAGTAAGCCCGTAACAATGTTCGCAATTTGAAACTTTCCACCCGTGACATCTTCAAATTGCATAGAAAACATCCAGTTTCAAAACAAGCTTTATTCGCAATGTTGCCAAGATACGTTGAGTTAACCGCAATGTCCTTGGATGCTCAAAGATTTCCTATTATTCCACCTTTAACACAGCCAATTCAGCAGATTTCCGTTTGTTTTTTATTATAAAATCATGTTATACAGTGTATCTATCATAACATACTGACAGCCCAAGTGTGTTTAATGGACCATTAATTTTCTTGTCGTTAAAATTGAAACTGAAAGTGTTTCGGGAAGAAACAGTTTGTTTACATAGTATCCTGCTGCTTTCGCAGGCATGGCCTTAAGTCAGATTATTGATGAGTTAGATAGGCGCATCATGTCGTAGCTATTTCATGTCTGTGGAATTATCTGAGCTCGCTGTTATGGGATTTGACTGTTAATAATAATCATAATAATGGAATGACTTCTTTAGCGCCTGTATCCTTGAAAAGTCCGAGGATACAGGCGCTGGAGTATCATTCATTCTCATTAAGATTTCTGTGTAGCAAACACATTTCAGTAAGTCACTCCTCATTTGTGAAGCTGTCAATGCAGAGCTGCATTGTCCAGTTCTGTTTGATCACGTCACTTCCAGCTGTATGTCTCTGTCTCATATTGCCCGTTCCTCCCCAGGTGCGTCAGCTGTTTGGCGTGATGCAGGCGATTCTCTCCCAGGCCCACACAGACTTCTACCAACTCTCCAGTCTCCTTGCTCTCATCAACCTGTGTGTCGGCAATGAGACACTCAAGACTGCCGAGAGGGTGAGACACCTGTACTTGTCTTACATCGCTGCTAGCGTACATCCGGTTATGGATGCTCATAATATAATCAGGACTATATTGGAAATAAATGTGACCCATCACAACGAACCAGATAATAAATTGCCAATGCTGCACATGAGCCCTAAGTGTCTGACTAGGTCATGTCTAATCAATTTTATGATCTTGACATAGACACGTACCTTATGCTATAACCTTTCCTCAACAAGTAATCCAAAATAATACAGTAGATGCATTTTACGAACCCATGAATTTAAAAAATAGGCAATATGAGTCACAATGACTTCATTTCTCAAAATATTGTTTTCTGAAGTTTCCTTCAATTTTAGCAATAAATCAAAACTTTTGGGGATATTTCAACAAATGTGGTATCATCTTAACCATTTCAGTACTACAGCCCTGATAAGCTGTGACCACTGAATACTGCATTCCCAGTGAATATGCAACATAATGGACTACCTTCATGTCAAGATTTGAGCAACAAAAATGCAGGCCTCGACATTAACACTGGCCCGATGGCCCAGCGCCTTTTTTGAAGCTGTCGGGCCAGTTCGGGCCACCAGTTCATATATTTTACTGGCCTGACGGGCCACTGGTTTCCGGTTCCCGAACGCCGCCGAGACGAAGAGGCCGTCACGGCACGACCGCATCGGTTATCAGATGCATTTCGTCAGAATTCTTAGACCCGACTCAGTTATAGGACATTGTAAACATAGGGTAGATACTAATTCTGATCAATAATGAGTCCAAACTCCAACACTTATCATGCGGACGACGGCATGCAAAGCCATCGAATACATTTTCTAACCACCGGCAGCGCAGGTTTTTATAATAATAATAAGATAACTTCTATTGCGCCTGAATCCTTGGAAACCAAGCTCAGAGGCGCATCAAAACAAAAGTATTGGTCAATCTCAAAGTCCATAAGTAGTTTTCCAGTTGTCAACAGATGGGTCAAGGCGCTAGGGAGCTACGGTGGATAAGCAAGGTTGTAAAGATACATTTTTAAATGACGACGGAATTTTGTAATATTTTCAACTGATCTAACACTAAGAGGGAGCATATTCCAAAGAGTTGGTGCTAGAGACGCCATTTTTTAAGTCCCGCTGCGTCCCTGGGACACACTTAGTACAGTGGATGGAAGCTGCCTCGACTTTGGAGTTATGCACCATTTTTCTTCTCTAGATATATGAAAGGAATACAGCTTAAATCCAAATTTAACTAGTGGCTAAAGTGGCAGAAACCAAATGTAATGCTGCGTCAGCAAGGGCAAGGTGAAAGCCACCTATTTTGGGTGGTGCCACCTAGTGAATGAACCGTGAAATAGTCCAATGCCTTGATTGACCTGTACATGAAAGCAGCGTCAAATCAACTACCGACTCGGACTGACTAGCTGTCGTCACCACACTTTATTTAAACTTGGCAAATATATATGCATCTGAGTACACTCTTAAAAAGAACAATATTATAATATTGTTAGCTTTGGACATCTCACTTTGAACAATCAATCTGTGTATAGTAACTTCTAACAACTTTGTTGGTAAAATTATATTAAAAAAGACTAATGATGTTTTGCACTTCACAATGATCGTATTTTTGACGGTAACACAAAATCCGGGCCACTAACTTTTCAAATCTACTGGTCCCCTGGGCCAGTGGATTCAAAACCTTAATGTCAAGGCTTGAAATGCATTTTATGAATAGGATTGTTATACATTTTCAGAAAGTATGATAATCAGCGAATAAAATTGAGCCATATCATTTTACATTCCGTCGTCTTGGTAACCAACAATCCAAGATGGCCACCAAGATTTCAACGTTTTTGCAGTTGCTGAACTCGGTTGTATACTAAGTTCGCCGACATCGTTATTATGTCGATCGTCAACATCCGACAAAGATTCTTCGATAAAACTATCAAATAATCTGTCCATTGTGGCCACCGCAGATTTTGTAAAGTTTGTAAAGATACGTTTTTAAATGACGACGGAATTTTGTAATATTTTCAACTGATCTAACACTAAGAGGGAGCATATTCCAAAGAGTTGGTGCTAGAGACGCCATTTTTTAAGTCCCACCGCGTCCCTGGGACACACTTAGTACAGTGGATGGAAGCTGCCTCGACTTTGGAGTTATGCACGCTTTTTCTTCTCTAGATATATGAAAGGAATACAGCTTAAATCCAAATTTAACTAGTGACTAAAGTGGCAGAAACCAAACATCGTTATTATGTCGATCGTCAACATCCGACAAAGATTCTTCAATAAAACTATCAAATAATCTGTCCAAAACATACGGTGGTAAATCGCTAGTTGAAGTAATGCGGTCCGCCATTGTGGCCGCCGCAGATTTTGATAATCCATCATTAAAAACGGAAAATCGCCGTAAACTGTTATTGAGTAATAATAAACAATGACCACTGCTGAATAGCTAATTTGTTCGCCTTGACAACCGTACACAACAAGTTGCTCCACGTAGTGGATTATTATGAATAAAAACGATTTGAATAACAGACATTATCAATGCCGGAAAACCGGCCTGTCGTACTGAAGCGTCACAGACAGTGCGGCTGTAAAACCGGCCTGTTGTACTGAAATGGTTAAAGCTTATGATACATGGAATCCAAAAGGTACAAATGTCCATTTCGCAATTTTCCTACTTACTACCCACTTTGTCGTAGCTGGTCAAAGTGTACTTCTGTGTGCTTCCATGTGTTATCTCAGTATTATTACATGTATGTTCTCTTCTCTTCTTTGCATGTCTAATTTACTGAATAAACTCATTCAATGGAGCAGTGAACCAATTTTATTAGTTGTACATCTGCTCATTTATGGTTTTGATAAAATGTTGACATTATAACGACATTGTCAGATGTTGACAAGAAAAATGTGGTTGTGACCGACATAATTATAGCACAGTGACAGCATCTAATGAACCAAACAACCTAAATATGTCAAATGTGACTTTGTCACATCTGACAGGAGGGGTCATGTACAGTGTGCATGACCCCTCCTGTCAGTGGCCAAATTTTACATGGTGAGAAAATAATTTGTTTAATCAACCATGCATATGGGCTAAAAAGGTGAGGTTGGCTGAGAAAACAACTGTGGTCAAATTTCAGAAAAATCCATTTACCTCTCAAAGCACCCAAAGTTTTTGTAAAAGCACGAAATAGGGATAAATTTTAAAATGCGAAATATCAATATCTACTTAATCTTTTTTAATACAATTTTTACTGTGTACTACTTTGTATTCATAATAATTATGTCAAGACAATAGAACAACCAATTAGGTTATAAGAATAAATCACCTATAATTGTGAAAATTAGACAAATGTAAGATTTTGTTCATTTTAGAAAACACAGTAATCCATCATAATTGACTACATTATAATAGACTACATTATATAGATAATTTACATTCATTGTAAATCACATAATATTTTGTTATATTGCACTTAGGCCATTTTGTATTATGTAGCAAGTTACACACCACAATTTAAGCAGACAGATTTTTTGTATGTAAGCTCTGTTTAACGTCGCGTCAGCAGTAACTGTTGTCGTTCATTGCACTGGTGCTGCTGTAGCCAGGTCGGATGTGCCGCTTCGTACTAGATCGGCATCAAACGTGTGGTTAGTTGGGCAACTGCTTCCTTGTATCGAGAACCTGAACCAACTGCCTTCAATTGGTGAAGTTCTGCGGCGAGTTTTCAACGACTTGAAAGTGAAGAAGCTGGCGCTGCCTGCAAACTGCAACAATGTGATGAAGTGCTGCGGGTTTGGCATCTGTCTAACATTCCGATGACGCAGAAGCCGAATGCTGTCGAGAAGTTGAAGAAACTCTATCAGCAGCATGTAAACACATGCAAGAACTGAGCTGGAAACTGAGTTTGGAAGTCGATTGCTGGAACTGTTCGATCAGCTGATCCGCATTGGTTGTGATGTGGAGTTTCTGCAAGATCAATGAAGTGAGAGGAAGATGGTGATGGCTGGGGAGGACAAGCGAAAATACGACGAGATGCAGCGACGAGTCTGCCTCCAAGGCAACTGATGAGACCGAGCCGACAACTGAGCCATTCACAGAGTCATCACCGGATGAACAGTCGGACGTTGATGTGGCTATCTCTATCAGCAAATATCACCACAAACATCTAGATGTATCTGGATCATCGCAGTCTTCTGAGCGGGCCGAACCAGTTCCCTAAACCAAGAAGGTAGCATGGCGCTGTCTTGTTGATGACCCGTTGTTTGTCGCTAGCTTGGACAGAACACAAACAACATCACGTCAAGCGATGCATATTGTGACACCTGCATTGATGGCTGCTGGCGTTGATGTGTCAAAACTCACTCTGTGTAGAACATCACTCGACACAGCAGGTAGAGATGGCTGCATCGCCATCGCACAGGCCATTAAAGAGAATTTCCACCCGGATGTACCTCTCGTCGCACATTTCGATGGAAAATTATTACCTAACAGGCAAGGTGAAAAATCAAATCGCATGCCCCTCGTAGTGTCAGGGAAAGGGTTCGAAAAGTTGCTCAGTATTCCACGAATTTCATCTGGCACCGGAGCGAAGATGGGCAACGCTGTCGTCCAGTTTCTGCGGGATTGGGAGGGCGTTGGCGAGCACGTGGCAAGACTATGCCTTGACACAACATTAGGCAACACTGGTACCCACACAGGTGCCATTACTGTAATTCAAGAGGCATTTCAAAAACATATCCTTTTTCTCGCATGCCGACACCATATACTGGAGATCATTGCTGCTGCAGTCTTCGATCTATTCTTTGTGTCGAAGGGTCCATCTATCCCACTCTTCAGTCGCCTCAAAGAGAACTGGCCATTGATTGATCAAAGAAAGTATAACTCTCTAGACAGTGAGACAACTAGGTCATCTGGGTGTGCTTTGACTACACATGAGAAGCAATGACTGGAGAGGCATAAAATTACAGCAAACAAGTTCCTAACAGAACAACTTCGCAATAAGCACTCACAACAGGACTACCTCGAGTTCATCCAGCTGGCCAACATCTTGTTGGGTGGTGCGCAACTCGAGCTACCAGTTCAGCCCACCAGGCGCCTACCACCGTGCTCCCTGGATGGCGAAAGGGATCTACTGCTTGAAGATATTCGCTTTCCGTGAGCAGTTCGAGCTTACTAGCCACGAACTACAGGCTCAACAGCACATCATCTGCCTGTTCACAATCACCATCTACATCAGAGCATGGGTAGATGCAGCCAGCAGCAGACGTGCGCCTATCAACGACCTCTGCCTCCTTTGTGACCTGGAGAACTTCGATGAAGTGGATGGTGTGATTGCACAGACAGCAGCAATGAAGATGAGGGCCATCTCTGGTACCTCAGTGAAGACCTAATCTCTCTGGTGCTCTTCTCTGATCGTATCTCTGCAGACGAGAAGACGGCAATTGTAACCGCCTTTGTGAGACCTGCAAAGAAGAATGACCTGCGGTGGGTGGAGACGAAGAAGATACTATCCTTCAATGAAATGCACATTGCCAATTTCGCAACGGAACGTTCGCTCAACTTCTTCACTGCTCTCAACATTGAACGCAGCTTTCTCAACAGCAAGCCTGAGACGTGGCCTAGCCACCAAGACTATCTTAACGCAGTGAAGACTGTCTCTGCTTGTGTTGTAAATGACTGTGCAGAGAGAGCCGTCAAACTGGCGACGGATTTCAACATGGCAACAGACGACGAAGAACAGCGCCAGCTCATCTCCCAAGTCGTAGAATCGCATCGAGGGCTGATGCCTCAGGCTACAAAGACGAGGATGATGGATCTTTAATAAGGCAAAACAGCTGTTCTGCTATGCAATTTTCATATGTGGGATTGTGTGTATGTTTACCTTATTAGAAATGTTCTGCCCAGAAATTTCAAATGTTCATCCTGGAGTGCAATAAATCTGTTTCACTAAAAAGGTATGTATTGAGCTAATTTTTATTAGGGGTGAAACTTGTATGATCCATAGGTCACAGTGATAATTTTAGTAAAATAGGTTCAGTAGATTTTGAGATATGGTGTTCTCAAATTTATCCCTATATTGCGATTTTACAAAAACTTTGGTGCTTTGAGAGGTCTTTTCCTCTCAATGGTTTTCTCTGAAATTTTAACACAGTTGTTTTCTCAGCCAACCTCACCCTTTTAGCCCACATGCATGGTTGATTTCAAAATTATGATTTTTTGGCCAACCTAATGCACACGCACGCATTCAGGCATGCTCACACATATGCACAAACACACACTTTTAGACATGTTTTTGTCGCAGGACGACCTGAGACAACTCACTGACATGCTGCGTCGTATGATAGGGAATGTAAGAGAATACATCCACGTCCTAGACAGAACACTGGTAGGTTCATATGAGTTGCGTGGAACTAGGGGGATTAAATATTATCAGGGTAATTCATCAGGAACTGGTCTTCCTCTGCCCGCCACGCCATCTTTTGAGCATTCGAAGAATAGTTCCTGATGAAGGAAAACGTCAATGTGAGTCGAAAGTTTCTAGTTGTGTACTAAGGATATTTTGTTATTTAATTCCTTTCGGCTTGCTGAACATTTTCACGAATTTCTTTTTTAATGTTTTAGTTCTTTAAAAATGTAGAAATTTGTTCAGTTATGGACACTGTATTTAACAGTTAAAAATATGTTTATGATAAATGTGTTGTCTTTGCTAATGTCTTCCCTGAAATCTTCATAATCTCAATCTATCGTCTGGTACGCTAGTCTTAGGTTCAAAATCATTTTCATTTGAAAATGCTGCATTTGCACAACTTAATATACCATTTGTTAGTATAAATAAAAAACGGGTGTGTATGTAATATGTATATATAATATACAGTCGATCCCGCTTAATTGCATAATTGCTTATATCGGTTATACGCACCTGTTTCGAATACCAAACCCTGTGCATCAAAGCTATGTTAAAATTATTGCTTTATTACATATTCAATCGTCATCACATCCCGCATACAGGCCCCTGTATTTGCATAAAATAGCTCTCAAAATCTGAAAAAATGTTACGCATGAATGTCTTGTAATCACCATTAGTAGATGATTTAAATACAGTCAGATGTATTTGATTGACTTGTTTTTTGCTGATTTCGTTTTATTGCATAATCCGTTTAACTGCATAAATTAACTGAGCAAATGGTGTATGCACAGAAGCAGGATCAACTGTGTGTATGTTATATAAAAATAAATATATAAAAATCGACAAATGTAATCGCGGCCAGCCTCACCCCTGACGACAGGGAATCAAGAGAAGAACATAGATATATATATATAATAAATATATATATATATAAGACTTTGTCTTTGATCTAGTCAAGCTACTATACTGTATAGTCTATAGCCTGGCCCTAGGTATACCGGCTACTAATATTAATCCTAATGACACCACAAATAGACAATGACGTGATGCATTGTTATAATTTGTCAAGTTTTTGTAGTCAGCATGCTGTTTTTGAAATTTACATAAAATCATAATTACAATGTGGATACACTCCTTTACCTTACAGTTACGCTTTTTCACGTTTGATTTCCATCAATGCTGGTTATGAACATCTACCTTACCTTAGGTTATGAACATCTACCTTACCTTAGGTTATGAACATCTACCTTACCTTGTTAACTGAACACTTCAAAACACCTCATAGTTTATTAGAGACAATTATGTTTTGGGTGCAACTATCATCATAGTCACAGTATAAAAATATTACTGACAGTGGTGTTCTTTTCGTGACAATATCTGACACGGTTCTGAACTATTACTGACAGCAAGCCTATATTCCTGAAAATTAGTGTAAATAGGAAGAAGTTGGATTATTGACAGGAAGTTTTTGGGGTAGGCAGGTCTGATATATATATATATATGTTTCCAAGAATGATCTGAGGACTGTTATATTAAGTTATTAAACTCACGAAGAACATCCATCACTAACAAAATCAATTATTAAATTAAAGTTTTTTCAAAATGCAAACAACCACTACTATATCACTGCATAAATTTGAATAAATTATTTTCCTTCTTGTTTTCTTCGAGGGCAATATTTCTCGACACACCAGCAAGTGTCCTGATGGCACGTCTGGTGTTGAGAGTTTTCAACTATACAAGATTACAGTTAAGGAGCAAATCAACATTAAAGAGTAAGATTGCACTTATGAGCTCTTAAAAATGTTGTGAAATGGGCAGCAGGTTACCATGGTGATATCAAGTGTGTCAAGTGACAACTAACATTGTGTGTGTTGTAGGTAAAAGACATCATGGTGCGGCTGAGCAATAAGTGGACCTTCATGCTGCGAGACATGGGGCCCAAACAGGCGAGTCTCACCTAGTCTCAGTGTTCTCATTACCGTGAGGGGGTAGACACCCGCATCTTCTACGTGCCATGTCTGTCGCAGGCGTTGGTGACCATGGCCCTCCAAACCACACGGTCTTTTGTAGTTTGTAGCAGTTCTGTTGCGGAGGAAGTTGTGAGTTCTGGGAATTAAGTGGCACATGCCTATTCTATATGTGAGTCAACAACAGCTGTCCTGGTCATGTCCCATCAATTTTGTGATTTTGTCAGAAATTCATACCTTGTAATCTCATTTTCTATGTCCGATTTATTTTTATCAACAAATATTTCAAAACAATTAAAATTTAAATGGGTATAAACTAGGGCTATTGGTTTTTCACATAGCCAAATTGTTAAACCTTTTTTCTGAAAATGTTGCTTTTTAAAGTTTACTTCAAATTTAGTAATTAATTAAAAACTACTGAAGATATTTCACTGAATGAGGTATCACTTTAAGTCTTATAATCTGTGGAATCCAAAAAAGATACAAAACTCTCACAATTTGCCACTTAATACCCACTTTGCTGTAACAAAGCACCTTTGGTCAACTACAGCTGGTATTTGGTGCATTTCGCCTGCTTCAATAAATCCTGTGCAATGTAAAATATTCGATCATCTTAAAACCTATCTTTTTAATACTGCATATCCTCCTTAGCTTCTTAGCAATTCCATCCACCTGTTGACGGCTTTCGCTCTGTATATGATAATGAGTATGCTTAATCCTTTGCTTTTGTTGTGCCACTGTGCGTCCGAGGATATGCAATACGAAAACGACCAGTTAATGATAATTATTATGTAGTATTAAGAATATTTTATTCACACAAATTATATTTTTACAGAGGAGTCTATTTGAGTGGACGCAGCATCCTTCAACACCGCCGCAGAAACTCGCAGTCGAACAGGTGCAGTGTAGCCAGGATGAAACAGACAATGAAGCTGACCAATCAGAACAAGCCAGTGTGACTGCCGACCAATCAGAACATCCGATTTTGGATGACGACAGCGAAATGCCTGAGAGTGAAGGGTGCACGGCTAATAAAGAACACTCTGAGAAAGACATCACATCAGTCAACGTAACTGGTGATAGTGGTACTACGGACGACAGGATGGACCAATCAGAACATGTCAGCATTCCTGTCGACCAATCAGAACATTCTTGCAGTGCAGGTGACCAAACAGATGTTGGCAGTGTGCCAACTAAACAATCGAGTTATTCCAGCAATCCTGTTGCCCAGTCAAAGCATTCCAACATTGCGGTGGACCAATCACGTCATTCAAAAAACGCAACAGACCAATCACATCATTCCAACAAAGAAGCTGGCCAATCGCATCAGTCCAGTAATGCACATCACGCCAGCCAATCAGATGCCAGCAAAGAAAAGACAGAGCTGTCAGAATCATCGCAGGATGTATCAATTGCTCTTGACGATCAGAAATTAGATTGAACGAAAAACGTTTGTTGATTAGATTCGCGACTATGCAATGCTGTAAAGAGTTGAAACTGCTGGTTACAGAAGATCTGTGCTTTATTCTCTCGCATTTGTAAAGTGTTTTATCACTTGGCTCACTGGTGGAGCTGATGGTAATTTTACAATAAAATGTTCAACTAAAACTTTTGGTAATTTGTACTGAACAATGTAGAGCAGTGGATTCTGGGTAATGGAATTACTCTGGACCAGAAGAATTGGAGTTTAACACTGTGGGAATAGGAACAAGTTCATCTCATGCATCCATTTTAATTATACTCACTGGTGTCGGAACATGGTGAATACCGGGAGGCAGAGGCTCTCCAAAAACCTTGATTTGCACCTCCCTTGAGGCTCACCAAAAACAACATTGAAGCTCTCTCTCTCTCCAAAAACTTCCAACCTTGAGGCGTGCCAAAACACCACAACCTTGAGGCTACACAAAAATACCAATTTGCACCCCCCCCTGAGGCTAACCAAAAACTTAAAATTGCATCCCAGAATCCTCACACTATCCCTAAATATATTGAGGGGGTTAATACTGTCTTCAGCCTCCCACCTATACATTTGCACCCGAAAATGCACACCCTTTCCCAAAATATTGCAGGGCTAATCCTATCTAGTTATTCTCCCCACCTAAATTATTGGGGGAATGAGATCCCCCAGTTATGACACTGATGCCATCTATTATACACCAATGCAAGCAACAATAGTGGCGCCATCTACGATGTAACTATGAAAGCTAGGAATGGTGTCGGACATGTACTACAAAGCAAGTGCATTACCGGCCAGTATGTTTTGATCTAGTATGTATGAATCATGCAAATGAAATTCTCCAGAATTAACAAAACGAGTTTTTGGGTTGAAATTATATCAAGCAAGGTATTTTATTTATTGTTAACACTACCAAGGAGTAAAGTGTTTAGCGCTTTGAGCAATCCTGTGTACTGGAACGTCTGAATACTACGCTATATAAGAACTTATCTTTTTTGAATTTGGCGTGTTCCTAGACCTTTTGAATGGGCCCCCGTTACCGTGTCCCCAAGACCTTTTGAATGGGCCCACGTTACCGTGCCCCTTTGACCCCTTTCAGGTTACAATAAGCTGAAGTTGCGGCCACGAGGTGGTGAAAATGTTCAACAGCACCCCCACCCCCGATTCGTGTCATGTGATCATCGTGACGTAATGTACATTCTGCTGTTACTTGTGAAGGTTATCAAGGTTATGATCAGAAACGCAACCATTTATCAGTGACTCGTCAGCAATAACAAAAAGAACATGATACCATGTGTCTGTTTGACCGTTTCCATTAATGAATCGCGACCTTTCCTGTCAGTATGGTCAACTTTCGTTTTGATGCACCTCTGAGCCAAAGACTTAAACGCAAAAGAAGTTACCTCATTATTCTTGTTATTAAAAGACCCTCCTTAATTCGAGTGCTGGTATTATTCAATCTATTCCGTGGTAACATTTGAACACCAATGAACCGTATTTACGGGGCGGCGCTAAACCAGTAGTGGAGGCATCGTTACTAAACGGCCCAGAGCTGGCGGTGTTTATTTGAAGCAGGAAAGTGCAGTCAAGTGAGTTTAGTAATATAAATTCCATCATTGGTGAGATAACAGGCTGTCTGGCGGGGGAATTTCTAAAAATAGCAAGACACGTGTGCATTCCCAGAAATACCCGATTTTGTTTAATATTTTGATGTTATTATAGGGAAGAAAGTAAGTTGACGTTCATGAAAAATCTGAAGTATCTACTTGTTCATTAAATTAGAAGTTATTAGTAAGCAAGTTCTCGCTCTCAGTCTCCAGACAGAGACTCGCTTCCGGTTATATGGTCACACCACCGAAACAATTGAAAATGTCACTGCTCCCACGTTGAAAAAAAACCGAAGCATTTATTCACCAAACTTCGTGTACTACTCTGCCAAACGTGCATTTGGAATTTATTATAGTAATCAGTGTGTCAGCGGTGAAACGATGAGTACGTCACGTAGCGCCTCTACTTGGGAGTGTATCCCGCGCACATGCGCGTAATTATGATGTCATCAGGTAACGACGTCACTAACTGGCTGAGACGACTTTTGTAAGTGCAGCGGCGACTGCCAAGTGAGAGAGCAATGTGCAACAGGGTTGGGGATCACACCGGCACAAACTATTGTCTAGTCAAGACAGACGAACAAGATGAATCGACGTCTCAGTTGGCTTACACCAAACAGCTAATACTTGGGCAAACGCAGGAATGGACTGTGGCTGCATACGCGGTAATTCGTGTAATAATTAAGTTCATAATGTAGTGCATGTACTCTACTGGTCAAAGTTTCATTTGATAAACGTATAAGTAGAAATTTACCCTTCAGTGTGTAGGGCTCCTTGTGTGTGTGTGTGTGTGTGTGTGTGTGTGTGTGTGTGTGTGTGTGTGTGTGTGTGTGTGTGTGTGTGTGTGTGTGCACTGTGGCTTCATAATGACTTCTTGGACATACGCCCTATTAAGGTTTTTATTTCCGTGATTTCTGTGTGTATTTAGTTCCATCTTCATAAATTGCGGATAAAAGAAATAGACCGTAAGAAGGTTGGACGATGTCATTTTCCAGTGTCTGATTGTCTGGTGTTAGTGTAATGTTTACAAACACCACGGTGACATGGGACACCGTCTAGCTAGGACACCTTCTCTTGCATGGACGACATTTTGTTGCTACATACAAACTCGCTGGAGAGGCATACAAAATGGGCACTGCGTGAATATAAACGTCTTCCTTTTAAATGGCTAGGCTCTTGCGAGCGTATTTAGCTCAGCTGTATGAGTTGGGCATAGAGTTTACATTCTAAATAGAAAACGCCGCCATATCAGCTCTAGCTGAGAGCGCATTTGTCGTTTATATAATGTTAGTATGTTGACCACCTTCTTTTCAGTAGGACCACCATCTTTACACAATTGCTGGTCCATCACCTCAGCTGTAGAACACTGGTCAGTGTGCTAAGTCCCGCCGCAAGGCTGACCAGTAGGACATGAGACCGGGCGTAAGATGGGCTTCCCCCGTGTTCAGACTTTTTGCCCGTACAGTCTTCGGCGACGACGTCGATAATGCCCGAGACGTCAACGTGATCGAAGTAACTGACGCAGCAGTAGAGGTTGTCGCGCCAGCCACAGCACAACCCCCGCGTGCCGCACTCTTGGGCCGGTTGGAAGTCTCCGTCTTGCGTGCAATGGCTCGGGCACTTCTCAGGGCAAACTACTGAAAGATGGGCAAGAGTTAATATTGAGTCGAGTTGGTTAGACGCACTGCCAACTGACTTTGCGTGCGTGCGTGCGTGCGTGGATGGGTGGGTGCGTTGGTGGGTGCATGGGTGGGTGGGTGGGTTGTTGGGTGTGTGTGTGTGTGCGTGCGTGCGTGCGTGCGTGCGTGCGTGCGTTCGCATGCGAGATTGATATTTGGAGGTTGTACGCTTACAGCCTTACATATTATTATTGAGAACAATTATTAATACATAAGTTAAAGCTAGAATTTACGTTTTTTTGCAACCAGTATAAATAATATTTAAATGATTAGCATATCTAATAAGGTACGGTTGGATACATGCACGCAGACCTAGATGACGATTAGGTTGTGTTTAATGCTAGGATTTCAGGATGGCCGTCGCCAACGTCTCGCAGCAGCAGGTGAGAAGCGCCGCAGAGGGAGAGCAAGAACATCCCAATACCAGCATACAGGTGTTCCATGCGGTGTCTGCAACCACCTGTGTGCATCGGACTTTGGTTTCCGGAACCGCATACGGACCCACAGATGATTGCACAGCGCAATGTCTTCCTCAGCAGACGAGAGACTACTACTAATGTTAGGAATCTTAATTCACGATTGCGTTGCCCCACGCCCTTTCACTCATCGCATAAACCCCCCACCCTGTCATTGTGAAAACGCAAACATGGATTCTTTGTACAGGGCATTGTTAGTAAATTTGTGTTGTTAGCAATGTCCCGAAGGTATGCATTCGTTCGTCAAATAGGACAAACGTTTCCAGAAACTCACAGCGTACAAGGATCAAGCTCCCAGCAAGTGTTGGGCGACGCACACTTACCGGTAGAACATAGAATGTACAGCAACAGCGGGTAATAACACTTCTCAAACATCGTTGCTCCAGCTGATCCTAGTTCTTTCGCAAAACACTTCCCGTTGCAGGTATATTACATTACTCAGTTTTGAACAGGTTTCTCCGCATTAGCGCCATTTTTGAAACAATCCCACGTCAAGCGACGTTTCAGCAGCACAAAGCCTACACAAGCGTAGCCGACGACGCATACATTATATACATACTTAATGTAATCGATTCGACCAGTGTTGGCGACGTTATGAATAATTCATGCACGGCCAGTCACCAGTGTTTTGTGTCTTTCTCTGTGTTCTTTTAATAGGTGCGATTAATCAGAACACGTCCGGTTGGGTTGAATGGCTTGCGTTTGGCCTACGTCTCGCTTGAATCTCTATGTTTTGTCTACGTCAGCAGATATGTCAATATTGATAATTTGTCATGACAGCGCCCAAGCAATGCACTATCTTTACTGTCGCGATATAGAACCAGATGATTGGTTATATGCCGATAGATACGCCTTATGTAAACCGCCACAGTTTCGAAGTCCTATAGACCTGTTTGTGTACTATTGACTGGTATAGCAGGTCTCACGAGCATTATCTCAGCGTCTTATGTGTCTTATGTTTGACTTGATAAAACAGTCATTTATAAGCAACAGACGTTCCGCGGGCCGTTTAACAGTCTCTCATAAACGCACTTTGGCAAACGTTTGCTGCGTGTCGAGTATTCAGTCCACTTTAAAATGACCAAAACTCCATTCTACGTTGGTCTGCAACACAAAAAGTTTGGTGGACATGTTTAAACGTCGTTCTATGGTCGGGGGCGAAGCACAAATTATGCCTCTCTCTTGGTCCGGGACGCGTACGTCTGCCGGGTTTGGCCACTGGTAATTAAGGTATTTTACCTGCCAATTTTTTGTTTGAATCCCTGGAGATTCACCAGTGGTTCAGCACGCTTCCCATGTCGCGTTATCTCGTCGCGCTGTCTCGGATCTTGAAATCAAAAGACGGGGGTTGCTGTTGTTTTCGCCGGAACTCCAGTGGTTCGCTGTCTCGAAGATAGGGGGTACTGTTGAAGATTTGCCGCCGGAAATTCAGCGGTTCAGCACGTCTCCCGTGGTGTCGCGCTGTATCGAAGACGGGGGGCTGCTGTTGAAGATTTTCAGCGAAAATCCGGGAGAGTTGCTGTATTCCGGGAGACCGGGAGATACAGCCAAAATTCGGGAGAATCCGGGATATACCGGGAGAGTTTGCAAACAATATACTGGAGGAAGCATGCACCTTTAGGTAATGCTTAGCAGTGAGGTCCGGGCGTCACGCTCTCTTACAAAAGGCCCATAGCCAGCTCATCACAATGGGGGTTTCACATTTTCCCAATACCGACACGGTTGTGTGGGATTCTATTTTTTATTATGCAGAGGGCGCCACATGTTCACCTGGGAGTTCATAAAGCAGAGGGTTTTTTTCTAGCGGAAAAGACAATAAAGTGGGGTGTGAGGTTCGTGGACCATGTGGTTTCATCTTATATTCAAACACCACATTAGCATCACCAGCAGATCTATAGCGAGGAGGTTTTTGGATGTGCGTTTTCGTACAAAATGGCACTTAGATCGATGTAGTTCGTTGAGATTTGTCCAATTTTTTTGCTGCATGATTAAGCCTAATTTACGTCCACTTTTATTCATAACGACACACAATGATAATGTTAATAACTGAAGTATTTACTGAAGTATTTACTCGAAACCGTTTGTTGTGTGTATAAGTTATTTCTGTGATATAGTGATACAATTTGGTGAGATTTACAATCTGGTTTTCAGTCAGATAATAAATTATATTTATCTGATTATCAGCGCAAAAAAGTTCCAGAATTTATCAATAACAAATCCAGTTAGCAATTTAATAAGCCTTTGTAAGATATGTACCGTACATAACAGATTGGGGGGCCAGAGTGGTGAGGAGCGGTGGTCGTGGTTCGATTTCACCTGTCGCCGTTTCGAAACTTAAGCAATTTCGTTAACTTACGTTGCCAGTATCTTTCGGAAGAGACACTGAAAGCAGTTGGTCCCTTCTATCTAGTGTTTATGCCAGGGGAACTAAAAGATCCCACACAGGGGTAAATGTACAAGTAATTACCTGTCATGGACTCTCAGAAATTACACAGAAAGGTGGTCTATCTCTATAGCCTCGATTACCAAGGCGCCGTGAGGTGGCAGCACAGGCCCCTCGCTACGGCCTGGAATATTAAGTCCCTGCCAATGTTACCGGTAGGGAGCATTACCCCAGATTCGGGTAGAGACGATGATTGGCTCTCAGGCCAACTATATGAAATAACAAATTAAATAAGGATACACTTTTATCAGATAATATTATGCACTAACAACTATTCAACATTAAACTTATATTAAAACATGTCGCGCACAAAATAAACCGACATTAAACTTGTTATCGTAGTTTAGTGCATATGCATATTCACTATGTGGCAGCTATAATATGGCTGTCAACAAATGGGAGGTCAAAACGCGATTCTGAGGCAGACTATCTTCCTGGCGAAGTCACGCAGCTAGGGGAACTAGAGTCGGTTAAGCGATACTACTATATATATAACCCACTGGACCTTAAAATTGTTCCCAGCGGCCGAAGTTGCTTCCAAGTCGGGCGTGTGAGAGACGCCGAGCAGGCAGCTAGAGTATATACACTGTATCATTGGACAACTGGGTCTTAATAAATAACCGTCTTATATGAATGTACATAATCTGACAGATAAGAGTTATCCCTGTATCAATCAGGCTGCCCTGCCTTGCTGGAGTAGTGTTTGAACAACATCCAGCAATGTTTAGGAGGGGGTTCACGATTAGAGGAAACAAGGAATACTAAAATATGCAATTAGGGGTTCACATTTTAAAACAGAGACTTGAGGGGGGTCCACGTTCCAACCAAACTTATATAGGGCCTACATACACTGAAACACACACACACACACACACACACACACACACACACACACACACACACACACACACACACACACACACACACACACACATAATATATATTATAATTCTTAAAGGTCCTCAACCAATTCGTTTGCCCATCGCCAATCCGGTTCTTTTAGGTCCAGATGTGTAATGTGTGAATAGTTTAACTAGTGTGCACAGTTGGTTTAATAAAAAATGCGTACTTGTTTTTTAATCGTCAAAAAAACAAGATTTGTCGTTACACCGGGTATAGCTGGCGAAAGCCAATTGCGCTGTCGACCTCCTGCGCCATTTGCTTTACGCGAGATCGGCATCCCACACATTCGAAAACAATAACAACATACACGTGCTTTGGTGTATCAAGATTCCAAAGTGCTTGTACGAAGGTACGTATACTACACTATCGCATTTAGCAACAAAAACGCGTAGCCGCGTATTAATACAACGAGAATTGCAACTTGCGAACGTCAACACTCGACTCGAGGCAGTCTAACTCTAAGTTTAAGCCAGTCACCAGGTCCATGACCATATTTATCAGCCAGATATTCTGTCGGAGGCTGTGTCAACGAGCATAATATTTGATGTGCATTGTAATTTGTATTTGGTTACGTAGGATCTTGGTAATAAACTATGTTATTGCGACAATACATGTAGAGAATAGATGACGTGAGGCTGCGAAATGACAAATAACATTGGTTTGGCAATAGGCCCCTGTTGATCGTGCAAGTAACTTTGTCAGGGAGCATCCGTAATTTCGTGCAACAGAACGTCAAACACGGGAGTATTATATTGGTGATCATAATTATTAAAACAGTGTTTTGTGACGCATATTTTGATACTATTACTGCAGAATGTTGTTGATTTGCATTGTAGTTTATGCAAAATAATTGAGATTTGTTATATTGACGACCATGTTGGTGATGGTGATTTTATTAAATATAAAAATGTAAACGTGTAAATACATAAAATATAAATACAGTTAAAGTACACCATATATAAGGATTAAACGAGATAATGCTCGCACTTGTTTCCATTGTGCCTGGCTATAGTTTATGTAATTGGTATCCTGTGATACCTTTCAACCGACATATGCCAGCTATTCTTGTGTATTTACCAATATGTGTATATATTCTCACCACAGCAATATATGAATGCATAATACGTAACTTGAATTATGATGTCGCTAGAGGCCACACTGCAACCTAAGAATGGGAATGAGAGGAGGCAGAAGAGGAGCTAAGGCGGTCACCTGGGTCAAGCAGACACAGGGAGGATACATAGTCTGTGGGAGGCCCACATTTGATCAATCCAGGTATTTTCAAATTTATAACAATCAACCACATATAAGTTATCAAATTGTTAATGTGCACATTTACATATATATTTGTTTTCATACACATTTTTATAATAACATCTTGGACGTGGAAAACTAAGTTGACTTCTGCACTTATATTATACCCACAGACATATTAATACACCTATAAAAGTATTTGGCATATGGCGATGACTCAGAAATAAGTTTATAAAATAATTTTTTCATTTTTGAAGAAGGTAAGCATACATGTTATGAACCTTTGAATACTTGGCGAGTACTGTTAGCATCACAATAACACCTCATTTTGTCATTTCCAACATTCACCTTGACCATTCAACTTCAGGCAGAACCTTAAAATGTCAAACATGAATATGTGTAGTAGTTACACATGGCAGACACTGACATGAATTTGTATACTGAAAACAAAACAACAAATATAAATGCTCTTTACTGATGCTTTACTGATTAGCAGAATTCAAATCAGTCTATAATATTGACTAAGATCAGGCATCACTGTAATGAAATTGAATTTTTTTTAATTCATGATGACAATGAACACATTATAAAGAAAAAATAGTTAACATTTTTCACTGTTTTGAAAAAGAGCACATTCTACTAATGTATGCATGCTGTATCAACCCACCCTCTCCCTCCTCCGGAACAACCCCGGTAAACACTGACTGTTCCTAAGATATCAACATGTATAGATGCAGCTGTAGTAGCACATTTCTTGCTGCCGTTTTTCTTGTGAAATGCTGCAGATCACACATGAAACATTATTTTACATTTACTGATTATGAGAATGAACATTCCATAATTATTTACTACCAACACTATAATAATACCTGTTTTTGTTTACTGAATATATGCTTTTCTTTACAGGAGATTGGACTAGAGTCTCCAAGTTAATATGGCATACCGGGCAGCTGTATTTGTCCAGGATCTCGGACAAGATTCTACAGCCATGCAGCATGCTGCATATTAATGGTTTGTCATGTGAATGTCCACCGACTGATCCCAATTGTGTCGTGTGTTGCATCCGTGACAGATTCCCCAGTGCTGATAGGGTGTACACTGGCTTCCAGGTCAGTCAGTTAGCTTAACTGACTAAAAACTAATGTAGAATGCAGGTTGCTCGACATACAAATATGGTGATGCCTGACTAGCTCGTGAGACAGGTTCAGTGTCGAGCATTCTTCGGTGAACTACATCGTTTTTGATATCGATGACGTCACTGTATGTGTTCGCTGTCTTCGATGGTACTGCATACCAGCCTCCTGACATTTTGCTGTACATCCGCATCTACCTATACCGGAGACAAAGTGACAATTAGCATGGCTCTGACATGTATTATATTTTATATGTGATGACACATTTATCAAAAGTCAATAATACATGGTATTTGTATTCAATTCAACTTTAACTTTTAGCAGTGTCTATGACAAAATACATCAATTATCCAGCATTGTTACAGTGGTAGGGTTTCATTGTCTTTGTGTTGCTGATAGTCAGTGGCAGCCAGCTGAGTTCTTGCAACGTACACCAGGTACTTGTTATGTACAACAACACAAGTTTGTGATGAAGTAATGGTATTGAAAGCCTTTTCACATTTTGCAACAACAATCTGTTGATACACTGACAGCAGCATTTTACTTGTTTAAGTTCTCTATGTATCATGAGGACTGTTATTATACTTTTCATGCCACGTTTCATATTTCTAAATTATTCTTTTTTATCACTGGTTTATATTTTCACAAATAATTTACATTACATTTTCACTTCGCATGATGATTATACACCTGTACTGATATGGTGTAGTATCCAGTCCTCGGGATTGCTCAAAGCACTTTAAACTTTAATCCCTGGCAGACCTGTTAATTCGAACACCATCTCGACTTATGTGGGAAGTATTCAGCCACACTGAAATTAATATGCGAAGACTATTCGTACAAAAATATTGCGGTCTGTAGCCGGTACTCTCCATACAACTGAGTAAACCTGAGCAATGTAGCATGTAGTGATTGTACATGTAATTCTCAGTCACATGGCGATGACCCTGACTAGTCTAGTCACTATTATTTGCGAGTTGTAAACATACTTACCAAACATTGCATAAACTACAAAATTTTCGAATTTTCTAATCATTGATGTTTTTTTAACAAAGAACCATAAATTATGATTCTTTGTTAAAAAAGCAATTATGATTCATAATAGTTCATTTGTTCAACTAAACATCTTCCTAAGTAATTTGTTCTCATTGGTTTACATTTTATGGGCATGCGATATTAAAAATTGTTGTTAATACACATAATTGTTTAGTCACTAATTTTGTGAGTTGTAAACATACAAGGCATGTATAAACTACAACTAGCATTTGACATCGCGTGTACTAGTGTTGTTTTTTGTAACAAAGAATCTTGATAAAAGTATCTGTTTTTTATATATACCTGACTTTTTTCAACCTCTTCCTAATTTGTGTTTCTATTGTTGTTTTGCATTTTATGTGCATGTGATATTAAAAAGTATTACATTATACACATCAAGTGCAATGATTGTACCTGTAGTTGTATTGTACTTTTCATTATTTTGTAGTCAATCTCATCAAATAGTTTCAATAAAATGTTTTACTTTACATTGTCTTTACTTCAATTCACATGCATTTCTAACAACAATATGCAATTTAACGAGGACACCACATTACTGCAAAATCCTCATGCAGACAAACAAAACTATCACATACAGGGATGGATCCAGAAATCGAGTATGGGAGGCACAAAAACCTCCACTGGCGGCCAAACCAAATGGTGTAGTCTAAATTTTGTCGTTACCACGCTGCCATAACATCACCCTCTCCACTGGAATGGTGATATTGGAAGACGCCATAACTTCAGCTTATTATTATCACCTAAACTGGGGCACATTTCAAACGGTCTGGGAGGACACAGTCACGTGGGCCCATTATAAAAGATTTGCAGACACACCAAATTCTTATGGTCTAGGGGGGCACCTGTTCCCAGGCCCGCCTGGATCCGCCTATGACATACTTGTTTATTGCTTGTATTTATAATTTTGATAACAGGTTTGGTGACAGAGTAACCACATTTGATAACATTCGTTTACCTGAAGGTGAAGAGCTTTGACGCATACATCTGCATGTGGTGTCGACACACCTCAAGTTCTGAAAATATAGTACATGTATTAATAGTCAGCACTGATTGTTTCTAACAATAATCATTTTAATGTACTTGCAATGCAATGAATGACCACCTGCCAAATGCAACCAATGCCAACTGTCAAGAGCTATCCATATAAAATATACATGTTATGGCCATTAATGTCCATGGTATTGAGGGGCGCTGGTTTTCTGGACATAACAAAAACTCACAGAAGGGACAATAAAAAACCTGGTGAAACTACTGGAATATTCTTTTCCTTGTAAATAATTAAATACCAAGACTACATACAATTGAATTCAAATTAATTTTTTTAATATCCCATAATAGTATTTTTTAATATAAAAGTAATAAATTTGTTAAATTACTATTATATTACTGTTGTTAGTAAATTATGTACATCTTGGTTCAATAATTATAATCGTTACGGATCATTTATAATGCATTTACACTATTACTATGCCTATTTAGGCTACTAGCCTACTACCATATACGACATAGACATAATATAGTCACTATCATTGACATAAGTATATGCCATAGGCATAGCGTCGTACTGTTAGCTGATATTAGTCTATACTAAACAGGGCCCAGCCAGGCCGCCCATACCACCATTGCCAGTGACTAAAAGGAAAACAATCAAATAAATTTAGTACAAGCAACATTAATATATATATACTCATACGTCTAAATATACGTGATTATAGCTGAATAAATCGAAATTACTAACCTGTCTGGAAGAACCTTTGCGAACGCTGCATTTCGTCTGTTGATATTGTAACTGACACCACGGCACGGGCAACGGCCCACAGTCCACTGGCACTGTCGCCAACTCCTACAGGTTCTTACAGGTCCTCTTCTGGCTTCTAGGCTGTGATGCCTCTTATGCCAGCTCTGATGTTTGTCGTCAAACTATATGGTGCGCATGCGTCTGACGAGTTGTTCCATAATAGGGGTGGGGCTGTGTAATCGAGTTTAATTGGGTGGTTTTTCCATAATTTGTCTAATTTCCCCTCAAAGGACTGGACTGATGGAGCCTCTACCACAGACTGTGGGAGGCTGTTCCATACGTCCGTGCATCGGTGTATAAATGAATTTTTTTTAATGTTTAACCGACAACGTCCTTTGAATATTTTTAGGTGATGTCCTCGCGTACATGATTCAGTATCCCTCAAAGTTATAAAGTTTGATGTCACAGCTGTATCATATTTGTCTGTTAAAATGTTATATAATTCAATCATGTCTCCTCTGAGGCGACGATATGACAGAGTTGGTAATTTTAGTCTTTGTAGACGTTCATTATATTCAAGATCTTTAAAACCTGGAATTAATTTGGTTGCTCTACGCTGAACATTTTCAAGAGCTGTAATGTGTTTCATTAAGTAGGGAGCCCATACTTGATTTGCATATTCAATATGTGGGCGGACGAGAGATTTAAAAACAGTAGAAAAACACTGTTCATCCATGTAATCAAAAGTGCGACGAATTATCCCCATCATTGAATTGGCTTTATTAATTTTTTCCGACATATGTGCCTCAAAGTTTAGTGATGAGTCAAAAGTGACGCCAATATCCTTCACCTTATCCGTACTTGCCAGCGTTATATGATCATTAGGTCCCAGTGTGTAGCTGTCATTTCTTATGGTTGATGATCCTACTCTCATATGGCTGCATTTGTCTGGGTGGAACTTTAAGAGAGATTCGTATGTCCAATGTTCTGCATGGGTAAGATCTTGTTGAAGCTTTGTGCAATCTTCATTGGTGTAAATTGGACGGAAAAGTTTCATATCATCCGCAAACAGGAATACTTCGGAGTTCTTTATAACATCCGGTAAGTCATTAATAAATATAATAAAAAGTAGGGGGCCAATCACCGATCCTTGTGGTATGCCGCTGATGACATCATGCCAGTCTGAAAAAGAATTATTGACCATTACACGTTGTCTTCTGTGGGCCAACAGAGCTGCAACCCAGCTTAGAATATTTCTTTGAATTCCATAGCTCTGGAGTTTCTCTATAAGTCGTAGATGTGGAACTTTGTCAAATGCTTTCATAAAATCACAATATACTACATCAATACATCCACCGTTATCTAGTGTCTCAGTCCATAAATCGAGTACTTTAAGTAATTGGAGAACTGTAGACCGCCCTTTAATGAAACCAAATTGTTTGTCACTCAACAGGTCATTATCTTTCAAGTGTTTAGTGATGGTATCTCTGACTATGCCTTCCATTATTTTTCCTACTATGCTCGTTAGGCTGACTGGCCGGTAGTTATGTGCTTGATTTTTTTTTCCTTTCTTGTGAATTGCAGATATGTTTGCTATTTTCCAGTCTTTGGGTAGTCTGCCTGTTTTAAGCGACGTGTTAAAAATTGTAGATAGTGGAGTGCTGATACTCTCTGCCAATTCCTTTAGTACTCGAGGATGTAGGCCGTCAGGTCCTGGTGATTTGAATATTTTTAGTTTCTTTAGCTTTAAAGCCACTATCGATGGAGTGATAGTGCAAGATTCAACTTTGTTATGACATCTTATTGGCTCCTCCGGAATGTCTCCTTCTGGCTCTCTCGTAAATACGGAGGAGAAGTGATTTGCCAATACCTGTGCTTTTTCCAAATCTGTCTTTGTCAGATCATCCTTGACTTTGCTTTTTATTAAGTTCGGTATTCCCATTCTTGTGTTCATTTTCGCCTGCGCATATTGCCAAAACTTCTTGGGATTATGATATCTTTTTCATATAGTTTCTGTGACACACTGCAATTGTGCTACGTAGTATCATGACGCTATGCCTATTACGTTCTATCATGATTGTCGTTTTATTAACCAATAACGTTCCTCCTTTTATTCGGATTTGAATAAAGATGTCGAATTCATACAAAGCGTGCTTGTGACATGGTGTCAGAAATATAAACAACTACGCCTACTCAAGTAAGTTGTACTTTTGCGCACAAATGCCGCACTAGTCTATAACTATGGAATCGCTACGAAGGCCCGATACTATGCGTTTTGACGCGGCCAATCTAGCGGTAACTTGGCGAAGATGGAAAGCAAATTTCAATGTGTACCGACAAGCTGCGGAACTGAGCGATAAAGCAGCCGTTACGCAAGTCGCAATTCTACTGCACAGCATGGGGTTCGACGCGGTTGAAATTCATGAAACATTCACGTATGGTACAGATGAAGACAAAACTGACATTGAAGTTGTGCTACGAAAATTCGACGACTATTGCATTCCACGCGAGAATAGCGTCTACGAGCGATACAAATTCTGGAGCAGAGACCAGAAAGAGGGCGAGAGCATTGATCAGTGGGTCACTGATTTGCGCACTCGTGCGTCGACTTGCAATTTTGGAGATCAACAGGAGCTGTTGCTTAGAGACAAAATGGTGTTCGGCGTGCGTGACGAACGCATAAAAGAACGATTACTCAGGGAAACTGACCTAACTCTTGGTAAGGCACTGTCCATATGCAGAGCTTCCGAAGTTAGCAAGGCACAGTTACAAACGATGTCAACGAGTGGCAACCCTGAAACAAGCACTGAAGTTCACGTCATCAAACGCCGACAAGCTGACAAATATAAAGCTAAAGAGAGCACCAAACTGATACGCGATTGCAAGTACTGTGGGCGAACGCACGAAGCAAAGAAATGTCCCGCGTTTGGAAAAGTCTGCAGTCAATGCCAGCGACGCAACCATTTCGCAGCGGTTTGCAAGTCAAAAGTGGTGCGAGCAATAGACTGCGATGTTCGTGACGTCGAAAACGAACTGTTCATTGGTTCGTTGTTCATTGGTGACATTCAAGACAAGTGGCAGGCAGACGTATCATTTAATGATACACGCATTCGTTTCAAGCTTGACACCGGTGCTCAGGCAAACGTGCTGCCATATCAAGTGTACTCAAAGTTTGCGAGCAGCGTGCCAATGAAACCGACAAGCTGTGTTCTAACGGCATTTGGAAACTCCAAGGTACTGCCTATGGTACAGTCGTGCTAACCCACACGAGCGGTGATGAACGACATGCGGTTTCATTCTACATCGTCGACGATATCAAGTCAGCAATACTTGGACACGACGCATGCGAACGCTTGAAGCTGGTGTCCCGCCACAACATCGATGAAGTGAAGACGAATGAGAAGGGCAAGCTCACCAAAGAAGATCTGCTAAGCGAATACCCAGCAGTGTTCAACGGCACAGGCATGTTTGCCAAAGAATATCACATCGAGACATCGAGTGAAGTCAGGCCGTACATCCAGCCGCAACGCAGAATCCCATACACACGTCACGATAAACTGAAACAGACACTTGATGACTTGAAGCAGAGAGAAATTGTCGATGACGTCGATCGTCCTACGGATTGGGTCAGCAACTTCGTTATAACGGAGAAGAAGAACGGGTCGATGCGTGTGTGCTTAGATCCGAAGCCTCTCAATACAGCCATCAAGAGAGAGCATTATGAAATGCCAACAGTCGCTGACGTCCAGGCCAAACTGGCTGGGAAGAAGATATTCACTGTGCTTGACCTCAAGGATGGGTTTTGGCAAGTGCGTTTGAGTGACGAATCATCATATCTCACAGCGTTCAACACACCGTGGGGTAGAATGCGCTTCCTAAGAATGCCGTTTGGCATATGCTCAGCCAGCGAAGTCATGCAGAAGCGGAACATGGAGACGTTTGGTGACATCCACAATGTGCATATTATCGGCGATGACATGATTATCGCAGCTGTCGACAACGAAGAGCACGACGCGATCATCCGACTGGTAATGGAACGTGCGCAGGCAAGTCACGTGACATTCAACAAATCGAAGATACAATACAAGGTCAACCAGGTGAAGTACATGGGTCACATCCAGACGCCAGATGGTTTCAAACCTGACATCGACAAAGTGAAAGCCATATTTGAGATGCCTCGACCTGAAGACAAGACTTCACTGAGACGGTTCCTTGGAATGGTGAAATTCCTGTCGCAATTCATCCGGAACGAGTCTGACATTACAGCGCCACTCCGATCGTTATTGGCAACGGACGTCGAGTGGGCGTGGCATCCGGAACATGACGCAGCCATCGAGAGACTCAAAACAATATTGACCAGTGAACCAGTGCTGCGATATTATGATGTCACGAAGCCCGTCAAAATACAGAGTGACGCATCGCAACGAGGCCTTGGCGCTGCATTGATCCAAGAGCGGCAGCCAGTGGCATACTCATCACGGGCAATGACATCCGCTGAGTGCAACTACGCTCAGATTGAGAAAGAACTCTTGAGTATAATCTACGCGTGCGAAAAATATCACCAATACATCTACGGAAAGGTGGTGGAGGTCGAGACAGATCATCGACCTCTGGAAGCAATTCTGAAGAAGCCGATCGCACGGGCATCACCTCGCATCCAGCGTATGATGATACGCCTGCAACGATACGAAATCAATGTGAAGTACGTGCCGGGTCGTCTCATGTACCTCGCTGACACGCTAAACAGGAAGAAACGAACGATCTACATGCCGACATGGAAGTCATGGTGCATACACTGGTGGAAAACATCCCGATGAGTGCTGTACGAAGAGAGCAGATACAGACAGCGACCGCAGCCGATGAGACGATGTCGATCCTGAGACAACAGATCAGGCATGGCTGGCCTGAGTATAGACGAGATGCGCCGATCGTCATCCAACAGTACTGGCACCAGCGAGACGAGCTGCACGAGGCTGAAGGCATCGTGTTCTTAGCCGACAAGATAGTGGTGCCAGCATCTCTGAGACAACAAATGTTGAAAGTCATCCACGAAAGTCATCTCGGTGCTGAGAAGTGCAAGGCCAGAGCGCGCATGTGCTTGTATTGGCCGGGCATGAGCACCGACATAGAGGAAGTCGTGTCGAAGTGCCAAGCGTGTCTGAGGTACAGACCAAGGCAACAGCGTGAGCCGCTGAAGCCTCATCCCATCCCCAGTCTACCTTGGGAGAAAGTTGGTATGGACGTCATGACATACAACAACCATGACTACTTAGTGATTGTGGATTATTATTCCAAGTACCCTGAACTATGCAAGCTCGACAGTAAGACGGCCAGCAGTTTGGTTGTGCACTGCAAGTCGGTGTTCGCGAGGCACGGCATACCTCGCGAAATCATCAGTGACAACATGCCATTTAACAGTGCCACCTTCAAGGCGTTCCTGTCCGAGTGGGGAGTTGAGGGAACAACATCCAGTCCGCGGTACCCACAGTCAAACGGTGAGAGCGAGCGTTTCGTTCAAACGCTGAAGCGCATGCTGCAGAAGGCGAATTTCGATCACCGTGACCCATACATTGCGCTCTTAGAGTATCGAAACACGCCGGTGTCTGGCATGACGTTATCGCCAGCTGAGATGTTGATGAGCCGTACGTTGAGGACGAAGTTGCCTGATTCGAAGTCGGCGTTGCGTCCACGGGTAGTCAGCGCAACTTCTCAACTACTACAACGCCAGGCGACGTACGCCAACCACTACGACCGTGGCGTGCGTACGCTACCTCCACTGCGTGAAGGCGATGCCGTAAGCATTCGCTCCGGTGCAACATGGGAGCGAGCCGTCGTGAGCCGAGTCGAGAATACTCCTCGCTCATATACGGTGACAAACGAAAACGCGCAGGCATACCGACGAAACCGGCGCGACCTCCTGAAGACGAAGGAGAAGCCGCCGCTCCCGACACCGCCGACCGCGATCGACGAGCCGGAGGCACAAGGAAGGCCTCATCATCAGGCTGTCCCCGAAGCCGTGGCTCCTTTGCGACGTAGCAACCGCAACGCAAACCGCCCAGGGTGGTTGAGTGATTACGTCGGCTGAATATGCCAGACCAGCTGAGGACAGTCTACTCCAATGAGGCTGGTCACCTGTTTTTGCGTTAATTGCGTTGTTAGTGTTTTTAGCAGTTAGTATTCGTGACTCTATATAACCATATCAATTACTTCGACGAAAGGGAGATGTGACACACTGCAATTGTGCTACGTAGTATCATGACGCTATGCCTATTACGTTCTATCATGATTGTCGTTTTATTAACCAATGACGTTCCTCCTTTTATTCGGATTTGAATAAAGATGTCGAATTCATACAAAGCGTGCTTGTGACAGTTTCTGTGCCTTTCTTGTCAGTCTCCTGACCTGATTTCGGAGTCGACAAAATTCCTGATAAGTTTGGGCATCTTTGGAGAGAAGATATTTTTTCCACAACCTGTTTTTTCTTTTGATTTTGGTTCGGATTTTCAACTCCAGTGGAACTGGGTATTTTCTGGCTCTCTCAGTTATCACCTTCTTTAGTATGCATTTTCCTTCTGCATATCTAAGCTTAGAAGTAAGGATATCCCATTGAGTTTGCACATCCTCCTGGTGATTAGAAAATTCATCCTCCCAATCAGTGTTTAGCATGTCTTTCAATTTGGTGTAATCCCCCTTGTCGTATTTATAAACAGTTTTGCTGATTGGTTCATAGACTGGCATGCAGTTAAGAACCACCTTAATAATAGAATGGTCACTTCTTCCTAGTGCTGAGGCTGTTTCAATTGTTGAGATCTCTGTATCTTCACTAGTGAGGACAAGATCAAGGAGTGATGGTTCTGTTGTACCTCTACCTCTAGTGGGCTCTGTTATATTCTAGTTCTTCTAGTTCTAGTTGTTTCCAGCACTCGGCAACGTTCTATTAACTGACTAGTCTGTATATATTGTGGTTATATGTTATGATCTTATGAGGTCTCATTCAACTAGTCAGCCTTTTTCAGAACATTATCGCCAAGCCGACCTTTCTATATGCTGGCACAGAGGGTGGTCACTGCCAGGGTGCTTGTCGTCCTCAGTGGTTCTTTTACGTCCCAAATTGAGTTATATTTGCTTTGTTTCTTCCATAGTCGTTCTCTAATAGAAATACACCTTTATGCGTGGGTACTGTTTTTGTCTGTCTAATTTAGCCCATTTTGCCGTGTCGGTGGCATGTATGTTCGTGGACGTCAACTCGTTGCCTAAACTCGGAATTCCATAACATCAACAGCGCCAAAGGGTGGGGGTCAAAGGTCAATGTCGCCCATAATTCGCGATCACGAGAAGACAAGAACGCGATTCCACGCCAAGTTCAATGTCCATACTCAGCTAAAATCGAAGCAAAAAACCGGATCCGGTTTTTACTAAAAACGAAAGAGTTCGCAGTTTTTGTATTAATTTTATAAAAACGAACTAATATGTATGCATAAACGAACTAGGATATCATTGGGGAGTACTTGATTCCTCTGTTTTTGTGTGAAATTACTAAGAAACGCGAGGAGCAAGACATTCGAATTGGTTGAGTACCTTTAATACGTCTTTGTCCCAACTATGTGGCCAACAGCGAAGACGAGAACAGCGGAGATGGGCAGACAGTCACAAGCTGGTAGTGAAAGTGTCAATACGTTGCGGTTGATCTATGACTGGTTTGGTAAAAACAATCTACCTCATTGCTCAACGTAGTCTCAGGGTTGTTGGTGTCATTGCCAGAAACAATGTTGCACTTTAGTAAGTGTTAGATCTCAAAATAGCGCATACAATGGACGCTCGCTATAGGGATTGCTGGTGTCAGGATCTTCCGTTTGTAAGAAATACATTTGAATTCCCCGGCCCGGCCCAGCATGCACTGCTTTAAATCTACCCGTCGATATAAACAACACAATGTAACATTATAATGAACAGATTGACTAAGTCCCCGTATATTCCTTGTGGCGAGTATCACAGTATGTTGTATGTTTGTTCACTTAAAACACGTGTTTAACCATGCATTATTATTAGTATCCCAGAAAGTGTTGTGGGTTTGCTGCAAACTATGAATGGCTTGTTTCTTGTGGTTCAACAACTTCACATGTACTAAATTGCTTTCCAACAACAACGTGACCGGAATATGTAGATGGCACTTTAAAAACGTGACGAAAGTTACGTTTTCTGATAAGCCAAACAAACGCTCGGCATATGTAGATGTTTTTGTTTTGCTATATTTGGTTCCCAATTGTAATTGAATCGGTGAATTCGAAAAGGGCCCAACTCCACAGTTTTTTTTTCTTCATTTTATGCATTAAACTTAATCTTGGTCTACCAAGCAATGTATGTCCATTGCTAGAATGGTCCGATTTTTATACAAGTGTGCTCCAATGCACAGCTAATAGGTTGAAGTTAGTTCAATAACGGCCCAACTCCTGGAGTTGGGCCCTTTTTTAATTAAAGTTCCTGTTTGGTCAATAGAGGGCCGCAGAGTCATCTGCAAAGTTAAGATGGCTGTCCCTGTAGAGCGTGTGGTTGATGTTGACAATGAAATAAGACCAAAAAGAAAGAGGAATGATACTGAATTGGCAAAAAATAAAACAAAGCTTCTAAGAGCTGAAGGAAAAGAATATATTAACATCAAGGGAGATAAAGTCAGTGCCCGGAAAACTGGAGATAAATGCAGGTATGAAATAGCTCTGCAAAGTGCAGTTGATCATTGGAAACACTACTTACCGTAAAATATTAATTTACGTGTCCTCCTCTAAATTTATATAATTGTATGTGAAATTTGAAGATAAAGTTTTAAACGAGTTGGCAATATTTCAAGAAAGATAATTAACGAAAATTATTGTTATGGGTGGCAAACATCCCAGTGGGTCTATCAGTTATGTCTACTTAAATCTAAAATTGTTTTTAGCATAATTAATACAAACTATGTACTATGTAGATTGAAATAAAATATAAACAATGCACAGGTGGCTAAGCAGTTTATTTTTGCTATGTGGACCTGATTAGACCTGTTTAGTTGAATTACTGAGGATTGATCATGTTAGATAATCACGACTTCTATTTATTTAGATATTAATACTAATTCTAGCTGGCAGCATTATTTCTTTGGTGCACGTATTGTAATACGTTGTCGATGCCATGCCACACCTGACATTGCTACATAATGTTATTCATTTTTAATTTTATGTTTTTTTTGTTTAATTTCAGATGTCGAAGATGTCTTCAGTCATTCACTTTGGCTATAAAGGATGTCATTTTGGAAAATTTTAATGAGATTGCGAATCATGATGGGCAGTATGCGTACTTATCAGCACTGATATCATCCACTGAAACTAAAAGACGGCATCTAAAGAATCAAGTCGCTGCGCGTGAACAGAAGTGTCAGTTCAAGTACAAGGTAAAGATCGGCGATGAAGAACAAATGGTCTGTCGGGAAGGTTTTGCCAGCCTTCATGGGATTGGTACTAAACGGGTGCGTCGTATTTCTGCTCACGTGGCAGAAGGAAGTACCCCAAAGGACAAACGTGGACAACACAACAACAAGCCATGTGTCTCCGATGAACTTAGAGAAAAGGTGGATGCCCATATCAGAAGCTTCCCCTTTCGAGTTTCGCACTATGTAGGGAACGGGAAAAAGCGCAGATACTTATCATGTGAGTTAAGTATAACGAAAATGTACACCTTGTTCTTGGAACTGTTTTATTCAGAACAGTACTTGGAGTACAAACGTGGGTTGGACACAAAGAAGGTGAAATGCGAAAAAGTGTCAAAATCACAACCAAATAATGGTCCAATACCTACAGACACTAGTTATAAATGGTCGCTTTGACAAGATAGTTCACCAGCTGCCAATGAGAGGCCACAGCTTCCTACCTTGTGACAGGGACTTCGGGGTTATTGAAAAACTTCAACGAAAGAGAGAGTTAGTGGAGTTGTATGGTGAGTTGGAAGAAATGATCAAGGAAAAGTTTACATTGATTTCTATGACTGATAGAGACATGTTGGATTTCAAGGGACATTTGCAGAATTTTTACAAGAAATCGGTGACAAAAGATGGTGCAAAGTTCTCTATCTCAAAGTACAAAGTGTTGAAATATTCGGTTAAACACAAGTATGATGTTGTTGTGTCCGAGATCATGTCTGCTTGTCTCACGGGTAAATTTCGCCTTCTCAAGCCTAATGTCAGCGAGGTTACGTACCCTCAACAGCCTCTGTACCAAGATCAGCTGTCCATCAACCCAGCAAAGTTAGCAGATGTCAGAAAAATGGCTAAATACTTGACCCAACCAGCCCAAGCATTTATCGCTCAGTTGACTGATACCAATGCAAGAGATGGTGATGAGTCGGATTTCGGAGAGGAGGAGGACTGAAGTCTACTTTTAACCGAAAACAATGAATCATGTATCCAGTCAAAGCCAGATAGATTAGGTTTATGTTGATTAGTGCCCTTTAAGATATGTTTGATAATATTACCATAAGACACAAGACTGATGGTGATGTAGTTTTAGGTGCATTGCACAATAAATGAACAACTATGAATAAATTACCATCTTGTCTCAATTCTTTGCCAATGCAATAAGATGGTTAATTCAAAAAGGACCCAACTCCATGACCTAAGTTAGTCTGCCACATATTTATCTGAAATGCAGTTATCATTATAATTTGACCCTGGGTACTACTAATAGTATATTTTACAAACATGCTATAGTTAGTCATTAAAATTGTCAGGTTATGGATATAATTAGAAAAAATGCTCTCTTGGACAATTTAGTTAACGGGAGTTGGGCCCTATTTGAATTCACCAATTCATTTATATTCTTATGGAACCTATTAAAAAAATGTCTAAAGAATAATCCTAAACATGGATAATTAGTTCCTGAATAATATATAAAACCAATGTATTTATTGGCTGCTGAATATAATTGTAGATGTTAGTAAAACGTCCCGATTGACGAGATCGTGTGTGGGTGTGTGGGCGCGAGCGTGTGTTCGTGTGTAAATGTGTACGTTTCGCGTGTATGAGATTTACGTGTATGTGAGTACGTGTATGCGTGAGTAAATGTGTAATTACATGTCTGACTTGCCTTGTATGTTTCCTGTTGTCACCGAATGCACAGTTGTTTGTTTATGATTCCTGTTCGGAACGTTTCAGTCAAATATCTCCCAAATAAATATATTATGTGTTTTGTTTATAATACGTTTTGTTTATAATACGTGCGTGCCTCAGTGTATGTGCGTCGATTTGAAAAGTAGTCGTTAATCCACTACATGAAAAGGGGTGAGGAAAGAGAACAAAGATAGCGTGGAAAATAGAAGAGTGTGTTAGAACAAGGAGAAAAAAAGAAGAAGAGGAAGAAGAGTAGAAGAAGATAAGAAGAAGTTGAAGAAGTAGCAGTTGAAGAAGAAGGTGAAGAAGAAGATAAAAAAAAGGTGAAGAAGAGGAAGAAGGTGAAGAAGAGAAGAAGAAGAAGCAGGTGAAGAAGAAGAAGAGAAGAAGAAGGTGAAGAAGAAGAGTAAAAGAAGGTGAAGAAGAAGAAGCAGGTGAAGAAGAAGAGAAGAAGAAGATAAGAAAAAGGTGAAGAAGAAGAAGAGAAGAAGAAGGTGAAGAAGAAGAAGCCAGTGAAGAAGAAGGTGAAGAAGAAGAAAAGGAGAAGAATCAGAGAAGAAGAAGGTGAAGAAGAAGAAGAGAAGAAGCAGGTGAAGAAGAAGAAGAGAAAAAGAAGAAGGTGAAGAAGAAGACAAAGAACACAGTCAAGATGGTTAGAAACATGTCAAGTAAGATCTAGAAAGGACAGGGGTGAACAACCAAGAGTGGATGAGAATTGAGAATTGCAGAAGATCTGGACAGGTGTTGAAGTATGGTTGAGAGGCGGGACGGATCGCTTTACACTCGCTTTCTGGATCCGCCTTTGCGTCTGTAATTAAGTGCAGGTTGTGTGCATATGTCACATTTAGGTTTGGACATCGCCGCGTAGGCGATCGAGGTGAGTATAGGTAGGGGGCATAGGTTGATCGCGGGGGGCTGTGGCACGTGCCCCGTAGACCTTTGTAATTGTGCGTGCCCGTAGACCTTTTTGAATGGGCCCACGTGGCCGTGCCAAGACAGCGAAGATGAAGTTACGGCGGCGCGGCAGCGACAAATTATTGTCTACACCATTTCGTTTGGCCGCCATGCAATGGAGGTCCCCCCCCCCGAATCGCTTTCTGGATCCGCGGGGCCGGGGGCTGAGTCGGACCTTCAGCACCCTGCTGCAGTCGGACAAGAAGGGGGAGTGCTGTTGGAGATTTTTGCGGTGTTCAATTTAGGCAAAATAATGGCCAGTGCATCACGCTGCTGCCGGACATAATGTCACAATTTCAGGAATCAACCACGAGGTGATGCATGCATTTTCAGCTTGGAGGTTGCAACCCGGATAACGCTCACCAAAAACATGTCAACACATTCACTATAAATAACTCTCATCCTAACTATTGAGGGCTCAGCATTCGTGCCCCTGTTCCGACACATATGGTACACACGCACACGCACGCACACACACACGCACACACAGGGGTAAGACCACATTAAGGATTCGTCGGCCATTACCGACCGAAAGAGTGCCCTTAAACATACCGTTTTGGTGTGATGTGCGAATTTTTTTCGACCACTTTAACATGGTACATGTTAGTCCAGTGAATACAGAATGTACTACTGCATTAGATCTTTCACGAGGTAGCAATAAATATACGCTAGTTGTTCACGTATTCGCATAGTGGCTATTTTGCAGAACGCACCAATATTTCAAAATCCGTCACCAGATTGGGGCGAAATTGAGGGTTGTCAGGTTTGGGTGATTTTTCTGAAAAATGAGATATGGGAATTTCACGAGTTTTCCTCAGCACTTGTGTCAATGGACGTAAAATATACTGTGAAATTTTCAAGAAAATTTTGCAGGAAATGAAGGAAACGTTATGTTGGCCGCCTATGTAAAATCTAAATGTGGTCTTACCCCCCCCCCACATACACACACACACACACACTCACTGGCGGCTTATGGATAGGGATCAATGTGCACGTGATTATCTAGACATCTAGTCTAAGCGTGCTGCCCCTAGTCTAGAGTCGAGTTAATATACTGGGCACCCCCTTTGTTAAGGCATTGGTCCAATTGTGGACAGTAATTCTGGACATTTATGTCATTTATCCGGAATATTGATCAAAATTAGGACCTTTATTCCGCGTAAACGAACGATCAACAGGTTTATGTATTGGCAGGTAATGGACGGGCGACATCTTATAAGGGGTAATGACATCTAACAGATAACGACCTAACTAACCTCCATGGTTCAGAAACCATTCGGTAGAGGGCAGGTTATCATTCAACCATAAACATAACCTTTAACCTGTTTTCCAACATGGCGAATGACATGAGAACAACAAAATGTTTTTTCTCTGTGGTTTTGCTGCTTTGCGTAACGTCTGGTACACGTAGCGCCAATACAACTCGCAATTTAGTTTATGGCTTTCGTGTTGATACGGCAAGCGATGAATCTGTACAAAACGGACAAGTTATCATCATCTCTGGACGGGATGTTTTGCTGCGACTATTTGGCCGGGGATTCACTGCCGGGACGAAAGTGGCCTTCACATTCCACAACGCTACCGCCGGTTCCATCTGCGACGACATGAAGTCTACCGAAACGTTTCCAATTGTGTCGGAAAGCCTGAGCGACCACAGTGTTCACGTTATGATAAATTTGCCGTTTTTCAAGCCGGGCCCTGACGGAGTAACTAAATCGTACTTCATGTGCGTAAAACAAACGATCATGAATGATACTAATAACCTTGCCAGAAGCCGCTCTTCCTGGATTCACCAGGGTGATTACCCATGGTTGCGTGTGTATGTGAAAAACAAGGAGCAGACGACATATTTACCGATGTGGCTGCAAATATGTTTAATCTGTGTGCTTCTTTTCTTTTCGGGACTGTTTAGCGGCCTTAACTTGGGTTTGATGTCACTCGACAAGACTGAGCTGCAGATTGTTGCAAACTGCGGCTCAGAACAGGAGAGGAAATTTGCAAAAACAATTGCACCCGTACGAAATCAAGGGAACTTCCTGCTTTGTACGATCCTCCTCGGAAACGTTCTAGTGAATAACACGCTCGCGATCTTGACGGACAACACGGTTGGCAGCGGTGCAGTCGCGATTGTCACTGCCACAATCGGGATTGTCGTGTTCGGTGAAATCCTACCACAGGCGATCTGTTCGCGCCACGGCCTTGAGGTTGGGGCACGGACGATATGGTTTGTTAAGTTCTTCATGTTCATCACATTCCCGCTGTCATTTCCGATCAGCAAAGTGCTCAACCTGATGCTCGGGGAGGAGATGGGTAACACGTACAACCGCGAACGTCTTCGAGAACTTCTCAAGATCACACAGGACAACCTTGACCTCCTTAAAGACGAAGTGAAAATCATCACCGGTGCCCTGGAACTGTCACAGAAAACTGTTAAGAACATCATGACCGAACTGAAAGATGTCTACATGCTTGACTATGATGTCATACTCGATTTTACTACAATCTCGGAAATAATGAAGACAGGCTATACGAGGATTCCCGTGTATGAGGACAACCGAACTAACATATGTGCCCTGCTCAATATAAAAGATTTGGCGTTTGTAGATCCTGATGACAACACGCCACTAAAGACAGTGTGCAAGTTTTATAATCATCCTGTGAATTTTGTTTTTGAAGACGCTCATTTGGACGTGATGCTGGAGGAGTTCAAGAAAGGTGAGCTATGGCTGGGGTAATTTAAGATTTTTTTGTGTCTACAAAAATATGCACAAAATATTTTTGTCCAAAATCTGTGAAAGATATATATATATATTTAATATATTTTACGGAATGTTTCTGATAGTGTTATTGCGATATTGCTGGATCAAACAAATAACTAGTATGTAATGGTCTCATGAATGCTCATGGAAAGGTTAATTAATATTGTAATAGATATATATATATATGTATACATGTAACTTTTTGTCAAATTTAATATCTTTAAATGGCTTTTCCATTTTAGTTTAATATTCTGTGGATGTCATGTGTGATAATTGTGTCATCAAATCAGACATAATAAAATATTTATAACTATTTTTTATGGAGCAAATAAAAATCTTATTGCTACAAAATCACTGGCAATCTGTAATATTGATTTTATGAACATAGGAGTCAGACAATGAATTGTTCCCTACCGTAGCCATTCATGGTCTGTTAGATCAGAAAGAGGTGAAGAGGGCTCATCTACTCATTCCACTCATGTGTTTGGACCCTTAATCCCGAAATTGCCTCATGTCTAAGTATGCAAGAATTGTAATTTGAAAACAAAATTTCTAAAATTTGGGTAACATTGTCTTCCTGTAGGTCGATTCCACCTGTCATTTGTGCAACGTGTCAACAGCGAGGGAATGGGCGATCCCTTCTACGAGACAATAGGGGTCGTGACCCTTGAAGATATCATCGAAGAGATTATACAAGCTGAGATCATTGACGAGACAGATACAATAAGTATGATCTGCCTTCTATGATCCATTGATCCCCGCTGCCATGTTCTTTTACTTCTTCTCCTTTAGCCCCTAACAGGGCAGGGCCACATCACATGGTTTGACCCACCCTCTAGTTGTCTCCATTTATCTTTTATTAAAATCTTAATTTCCCCATTGTTCTTCTGTTGTCCCTTTTCACTTTAGTTTCTACATATTCTCTGAGCTCCTACAGGTCAGTCTTCTCAGTCACTGCTATAAAGTGTTCATTAAAACTGTAAAAATGTGTATCAAACAATATTTGTGAACTATAAAATATGTGCTCTTAAACTTACAGGGGATTTGTTGACCTATTCTGTTTCAATGAATGTGTATCAATAAAGGTTATAAATGTCACCCACCACAATTCTGGTGCACATTTCCCATGTGTAAGGTAGAGAGTCAGTGAGTCAGGGACAGGTTGTACACATTCCCCCCTCCCCCCATGGTCATGTCCGTACACTGATACATGTTAGAAGGGTACTAGTGTCATAATATATATCATTGTAAAGACTCTAAAATTCTTTAAAAAATTCGAAAGACTTCGGTACTGGAAGGGTATACGTTAGCAGTACAGAACAGAATAACACATACGTTTGGTTGGGTAAATAATTTGGCATGGCTTTGGTAAAAATACTACAGTTCTCACAACCGTAGTACGGAAACTCCTTGCCTTGTATTAATTTTTATTATGAGCATGACTACCTGTTTTATTCCTTTTCCAAGTACTGGGAGAGTCTGAGACACAGAGTAGATTTGCGGCACTACTTATTAAACCATCCCCTTCTTTGGGTAGTCATTTCACACCGACAAGGCAGCTGGTTTTTTGATAGGATGTGAACGGGAATTGAGCTCAATTCCCTGCGCTTGTGTCATACATGTAATGATTCTGATTGATTGATCAATAATTTGGCATGCGTGCGTGTTCAAAAGCAGCCTGGCTGCAAACACAGTGGCTCACAAATTGCAGTCTAAATGACTTCTCGTTAGTCCTGTTACTATGTAACGTATATGACATAGTCAGTTAATTGTGCATAATAACGTGTGTAGCAATTGAATGGAAGGAAGAAGTATTATGGCAAGTTTCTCATTACTGATAATTTTTTTTATTTAAATAGAACTTTGTAAATTCAGGTGGGACTTTCTGTGTATAAATGCAAAATTACATATATTATAGATACCAGGTATGCATATATTTTCTTCTGTCTCTAAATTTTGAGTGTAAAATAAATTTACCTGAATGTGTTTTTAGATGTTATATATATATATATATATATTATGTATATATATATATTTATTTATATATATATATATATATGTACAGGAATTTAACTAAATCCTGTTGATGAGTCATGGTTGCCAATATCTGGCTAATATCTGAGACATATTCAGCGCTAAGTGATGTGCTAAAAAATGAGTGGTCATTATTGATCAGGGGAGGGGCAAGGGGAATCAGGGGACACATCCTGATTTAAATTCCAACCTCCCACAAGATTCTCTGCACTGGAATCTGACCCCAGTGCACAGTGGAATTGGCATAAAAACTGGTGGCAAAATTGTGCACACAGAAATTTACCCTTCTCCAACTGAAAATCTGATCTGAATCCACGCACCAAATCCTGTGCACTGAATTCTAAGCCCACCCCTGATTTGACGTACCCCTCTGATAAATAATGACTGCTCCCACCCATATACCAATAAGTAGGCCTAGATCAATGTGCATCCATTCTGTTTAATTATGGAAACACCCTTTTCATGTGTATGTACTTACTGAGTGTAAGCAAACTTCTCCGTGGAGTATCTCAACTAATGCTGTCTAAACAACTTAACGTGGCAATCGTACATAGAGTGTGAAATATTCTCAAAATAGACAAACCGCAACATTTGGAGACCCATCAGATAGAACAAGAACCCTCAGATTGCATCAACACTTAACATCGTGTTAGATCAAGGCCTGCGGAACAACAACCCAAGGCCAGCAGTTATAATCACCATTAGAATATTTTTAAACTTCCCGCAGACCATTAAATTTAATTTCTGCTGTCGCCCGCTACTCCATTGTATGCAGCAGGTAACGTTTTCTTGATAAATTGTATATAACGTCACTGGGACGCACTCTGGTGAATGGCTGACGACTCAATTTGTCCACTGAAAAGTAAATAAGTCTAAATTTGCCTCTGAGCTTGGTTTTCGAGCAAAAGAAGTTACCGTATTATTATTATAAATAACTACCTAGCTGCGCTTTTTAAAACATCACCAGTTGGTAGATCAGAGGCCAATGCCTCCAAGGATGCAAATGAACATGGAACGATGCAAATGAACCTCAGTGCTCATCACGCAGGACTTGTACACTGTCACCTTAGTGTGCTCCGTCAGCATTTTGTTGTTCCAGAGTATCTTTGTAAGCCGGGCAAGTGTTAAGGTGGCTCTCCCAATCCTTCTGCTGATTTCTGCTTCTAAGGAGAGGTTTCAGCAATGGTAGACCTGAGGTAGGCGAAGAGATGGACGACCTCTAGCTCATACTCATAGTTGTTTATGGTGATGGATGGGGGAGAGACCATGTCTTGCCCCATGATGTTAGTCTTTCTCAAGCTGATTGTCAGTCCGAAATCTGTGCATGCCTTTGCAAAGCGGTTCATGAGGTTTTGTAGCCCCCCTCAGTGTGCGTGATGACCGCTGCATCATCCGCAAACAGAAAGGCCCAGGCGCACCTGGGTCTTCGCTTTTAGGCAGGACAAGTTGAATAGTTTTCCGTCAGATCTTGTGTGCATGTACACTTCCTCTGTCGAAGATCCAAAGGTGGGCTTCAACATAAGGGCAAAGATTATCCCAAAGAGGGTTTGGGCGAGGACACATCACTGTTTGACGCCACTGCTAACGTTAAAAGTCTTGGAGGTAGAACCATCATACATGATTGTACTTCTCATATCATCGTGGAATGACCTGATTACGCTGCAAAGCTTTAGGGGCCATCCTATCTTCGGTAGGATCTTGAACAGACCATCCCTGCTCACAAGGTTGAAAGCTTGATCTATGAAGCCAATGTACAGCGGCTTCTTGTGTTCCCTGGATTTCTCTGTTAAAGCGAAAAGGTCATGTCAGTAGTTGATCTATTTACTCTGATAATATAGGTATTAAGATAGTAAAAAAGGAATAACATGTGAATATCAAATGTATTTCTCAAGTGGACTGTTGGCAAAGGTAGACAGTAAATGGCCAGATATTGGGCCAAATGGCTGTCTAATTTACAATGTTTGTGAGCTAGTCCGTAAATAGAGCCAGGTTCTTGATGCGAAACAGGCCTTAAATTTATGATGTTTGTGAATTCATAGGCAGAAGATAAACTAACATCCTTAACTGCAGCTCTGATTGAACCAATTTCATGACAGACCTTACAGGAGACATCATCGGTGGGTATTTGAGAGTAAAAAAAAGTCTACAGGCAGGACACATTTCTTTCTGAATTGTGGTGGCCACTTTTTGAACTAAAGTTTCGGGTAATCGAATCACTCACAAGTGCATCGCGTAGCAATTGTTAGCATTTTTTCACACACATCATTCAATATATTTTGGCGGTGCAATTTGTTCTTATTTAGGACCAGTTTTATTGACTTCTATGTAATGATGTCTACAGTGTTCTTCATTAAAGTGATATATCGTCAATTGCTGAACCAATATTTGGCGATAAAGATTGGACCCGCATTGGGGAAGATGGTGATGCTCTGTACCATCTTGCGAACCACTAGAATTGCTTTTGTTTACCTTCTTAACACGTCAGTTTGATCATAAATACACACTTGATATTGAGATATGTTGGCCTTTTATCTAGGTGAGTAATGATATTGATTGCAAACACCTGAAAATATATGCAACATTTACTGTTGATAATATGAAGTCAATGTAGATAATATATAATAATATATTATCATCATTGGTGTAATATGCAGATTTAATAGATTTATGTTGTAATGATTATCAAATAAGTAAAAAGTTCTATTTTGACATTTATCTGAGGTACCTAAATAAAGTAGTGGTACTAGAGGTACTTGTAGAAGCCAATCTGACACAGTCAAGGGTTGCACTGGAGGCCCATTAACATATGACCCCATCCTACCCTATAACTTACCTAGGCGGGCAGTTTATTTCACAAATGGTGATTGTTTAATGTTTCCATCTCTGTACCTGTCCACTATCTGGTGACTGAGATATAAAGATCAGTCACATGACTTGGTGTCCAAGTATGTTTATTGTGATTTATACCAGTGCCGTGCATTTGTGAGGTCAGGGCATCTTTTCTTTCCATTTGGTGAATTATGTGAATATAAAAGTCATCAAAACCCATTGAAGTTATCTTAACCATTTCAGTGCCAGCCAAAATTGTGCTGATGTACAAGAAATGCCAAGCCATTTTTTTTAGACTTGCATGTCGTTCAAAATGTTTGTATTATCATGCATTTAGCATGAAATATATAAGCTCAATTAAACTATCTTAGATATGCACTTCCTGAAAGGCCAGAGAGTTTTCTATTTAAATCTAAAAAAAATGTATAATAGTCAGACGACACAATTTACAGTTTTGTATGGAAAACGTACACAACTTTGTTTTTTATTACAACTTTGGTTTATTTTTGCCATCTAACACATGCAAAGATAATCATAATTGTAATAATACCTATTATATCTGCAGCGGAACACCTGTTTGAACGATCACTCTTATTGGCCAGTTGGTAATGATGTCACAGACACCAGCCAATGCCAGTAGACGTACGCGTAATCAGCACAATTGACTGACAACCGGTGATCAGTGGGATTGACTCTTTGGCACTTAACACAGTTAAATTTGTTTTCTTCTCTGACACCTTATGCAAGTTTAGTATATATATATATATGGGTGTGGGTATAAGTTATACAGGGGTGCAGGGGAATCACAGGTGGGTTCAGTTTTCAATGTCCAAATTTTGCCAAAGGTTTAAATTTTTGCATAATGTTCCAGATTGGGGGTGGGTAAGTTTTCAGTAGACAACTTTTTTCCAATCAATGACCATAATATAGAGGGGTCATAATATAGAGGGGTCATAATAAAAAAGTCATGATACAGAGGGGTCATATTTCGGTGCACATAATTCGAGCATGGGCTACGTTCCAATGCACAGGATTTTAGGGGTTATGTGGATTTCAATTCACAGTATTCCTTGATTGCTGCAGCCCACCTGCCTTAGTAAATAATGACAACTATCTTATATCAATGCAGAGTTCTACTGTGAGAATGTGTTATATTTTCAAACTAAATATCCAACATCGGGGCCGCTGTATTGATGTTTAATGTGTCAACATCTTTTAGATGCCATGTCTTGTCGCATGTGTTGGCAATCATGGCCCTTCAAATCACTCAGTTGTCTGTGTTTAATAGTAGCTCTCTTACGCACCTTACAAACCATGAGGCTATCCAGTAGTTTTATTTGATGATGCCATCAGCATTGTTTCACTTCGGTCTTTCTCATTATGGCCCATATACTCTGTTTGTTTTCTCTTAAATTTGCTCATCAACTTTCTTTTTGCTTTGACAGTTCTAGTGATGTCTTCATTGTTATCTTTTCTGTCCATGTTGTTCTTGGCTTTCTTCTCAGGAACAACATTTCTGTTACTTCTATTTTTGGGTTCTTTTAGTTATTATCCATGATTGTACTCTAGCAGTATGGGCTCAATGCAGCATTGCTGTACATGTTTTCTCAATACAAGCGATATACTTTAGTTTATTAAAATTATTCTTATTGTGAAATGCTATTTTGGCAATTTGTCTTTTGATCTTGTTGTCACATCAACCTTTTGGCTTAACAAGTTTTAATTTCCCTCTAACTTTGTTCGTTAAGCCATATATAAAGTTGGCAGATTTACCAGAACAAGCAACTTTTGTGCCGCTTAATACTTCCGAAATAAATCAAACCAAGTTTGATGTTCTCATTATTATTGTTAGTGCCAGGGGAAGTGAATAAAAATGATGTTGTTCTATTCACATGAGTGCGTGCGTGCATGCATGTGCATACATTTGTTGATAGGTGTGCATGGTGCATTGTACGTATGTGTTCTGTATTCCATTAATATGTTCCTGTACACTGTTGTAATACATTACAGCTTCATTGGCTGTTGACTGGTAGAGTCGGCAGTGGGATGTTCCTTCCAGTCTCTCCACGCAACTGACGTTTTGTCAGTACAAATTAATCAGAAGACTTGGCAATATTCCAGCTGAGTATATAAATGGTTGCAATGCCAACTGGTAGTGTGCAGCAGAACAAAAAAACAGTGGAACGTTCTAATTATAGCCACATAGGACAGCACACCCAGTATGTCAAATCCTTGGTAAGAACTTGCTCACGTGAACAGTGGTATGGATGCAGTACTTATACAACTGAGTTTTCCTTTGAAGCAAATTGTCTACAGTTCAGACAACAAATGTCCCGATTTATTTGTTTGAAACTAAGTTTGCAGGGTGCAAAAACAACTGAAAGGGTAGTAAGGGCCGTAGACAAAATTGTAGATTGTACAGATGTCCACTTTGAGTGAACCATCAGAACCTAGAAACTACTGTTCCCCCCGGGATAGACTCTAGGGAGTGCCAGTCCCTAGCTTGTAGGGATGAGCCTGGCTAAATAGGGAATATTTGGGAGCAGAGTAAAATGGCACTTCTGGTAGATGATACAGTGGTATGTTAGATGGATGATTTAGAATATGTCCCATCTGGTGGCTAAATAGTGCTACATATTATATTAATTTATTCATTCTTACAAATGATAAAGGGTGTGTGTGTCAAGGGCAGTACATTCATTTATAAATGTTGATGTATCTATTTCATCGTTTGTGGTGAGTCATCCTTTAGTTATGCAACAGTTATATAGTGACTTATCTGGGGAGAGCTATGTACAAATAATATTTATTCAGAGAAATGCAATGTAGTGCCAATCGCCTACTAATTGGAAAGGCCACAGTTTGTTTAAAGTAACAGCATTTCTCTGTCTACCTACGTAATGCAATAAAACAGTGATTGGATCGTAATAAATGGTCTCCTCACTTCAAGAATTCTGTTACAAGGCAGATTCACTTGTTACATCTTTCTCCATTCTCTCAGATGGCAAACATCTATTTTCCAAAAAAATCTTATTATCTTTCTTTGTATATATGTAACTTAGTTATGCAATACTCACATATGTATATATAATTCATGTGCTCTGGGAAATGGTAGTTTTACAGAATTTTTTTGAAAAAGCATATAAATTATGTATGAATTAGTAATAGAATACACTGCAGTGAACTACACACTCGGAGAACACGCTAGCATAATGGTTAAACATCACACTCTTAAACGAGAGAATCCGTGTTCGAAATCACCTGCTGCTGTTTCGAAGCTTGAGCAAATTCGTTCACTCTACGTTGCTCCAGTTTAATCAGAAACTATACAAATGAGTACCTGGCTATAGACAGTGGTGGATATATGTGAACGAATAGTATTCATGCAGCAACTGCAGCATGGCTGAATGCTTCCCAGAGAAGGCGAGATGGTATACGATTGAACAGGTCTGCCAGGGAGTAATGTGTAAGGCCCTTTGAGCAGTACAAAGGACTGGATACCGCACTATATAAGAAAACACAATTACTTTAAACTTTGTTTTTACTTGTTTGTATTGGTTCTTTCAGTTGACAACAGATGGCGCATACCACGGAAGGGTCAGGCGAATCGTGACTTCTCAGTGTTCAATACGCCGGACGACGTCAACTATCCTCGCATGGCTCCACAGCTGATGCTCGCAACATTCCAGTTCCTCTCTACCAGTAGGTGACGCTTCTGTCAGTCTGTAGGAGTCTCGCTGAAAATGCTTTGTGATGTTTTGTTCACTTTTAATGACCTGAAAAAATAGGCATTTAAGTAAAAAAATTAGGCGTTTGCATCATACCGCTTTCGTGGTGACACAGGATGGCCGGCTGAGACACACAGCTGTAGAACTAATTCAGTGAAATTCCGAACATTGCATTGGGGGTTGTGTAAAAGACTGCCACCCATGGTTTGCAAGGATACTGTTAAATAGATGATAATTAGTCATTGTCGAGGCATCATTTTAAATGCTTTACCCTTGTAGTCAACTTTGTAGGGTTATTGTCAGGTTGTGACTTTTCAGTAACAACATCATTGTCAAGTTCAGTTTTAGTTATTGTTAAGATGGTAATTTTTTGTCTGCTTTACCTTCACCAATAAGTTGATGATTCAATCACTTTAGGATTCACTACTCAAATGAAGTTATTATTATTACTAGTACATGAAATAATTAGTATTTAAATAATTTTTGGCAGGTTAAAAAGCCTGCCTAAAAGTGATTTACAAAACAAAACTAAGTGAAATAAAAATCGAGGTGTTAAAATTAAAATAGGTTTAAAAGACAAGTAAACATAGTTAAATAAAAACGTAAAATAAATAAACTAAATCAGTTAAACAGATCTGTTAAATAAGTCAGTTAAATAAACAACAACAATAAGTTGATACACTAGATAACAGTTAATCAGATTTATAAGTTAAAATAAAACAAGTTAAATTTTAACAAATTAATAAGTAAAAAAATTTAAACTCCAGTGTGCTGTCATCCCAACAGGTGACACACAGCACAAATGTTCGTTGGTCCTCTCTCAGTTGGCACAGTGTTATGCATGGATCAATATCATAAAAATATTGTGGGTCAGGACAGTCTCATTCCATATGCTTAATTAATGTCTGCCTGGTAGGTGTAGATCATGGGCCTTAGTGCGGCTTGTTTACGGCGCCACAGGTGGGAGTTGAAATGCTTGTCTCACCTGTCTAATGCCATAAACAGCCTACTAGATGCCACGTTTTGGTGAAATCCATGTTTTCACATGAAATCTGTATAAAAATCAATTTCACATTTTTAGTCCTTTGGCCGAAGTCCGTCGTTAGCTGCCGTATCTCAGAAACCGTTCAGCAACTTTTTCTCTAATTTTGCATAGACATATCTTAGGGCACTGCCACTGTGCACAAGAAATCTGTATTTGATTGAATCATTGAATCATTGAAGTTGTTTGATTTATGCTGGGCAGAAACAGTTTCTGCCCGGCAGAAACGGCAACAATAGGAAATACATGCCATTGATAGGCAAACGTGTTCTTTTTATAGAAAACGTCAGTTTCTTTCTGTACCTGTCTACGTATGATAACCATTTGTCTGCTCTGCTCCCAATAAACATCACATGAATAATAAAAGGAAGATCACTGCCACTTAACTTGTGGATTATTATTATTATAAACTGTTCTGCTACTGCTTGGTGGACAGTTAATTAGTGGGTAAAGTTCAAATACATCAGCACGTTTTTCACACCTGCATGGTAGTTTAGGCTCAGTAGTGTGCTGGCAGCTACTAAACCTATAGGCTTGTGTGAAAAGGATAGTTGGCAGAAGAACTAACTTCAAAGCACCATTGCATCCATTTAGCCTGGCAGCAGTCACACTGTCCCAGTGTCTGCTGCTATGTTTATATAATAATTATATAGGCTTAATGATCCCAATACACCAATCTGTTGGCACATAATTATGTCAGATAATAGAACTAGGTTAAACATCTTAACAATAACTATAATTAGTTCTGTGGGGCTGTTCAGTAACTTTTTCTCTAATTTTTCATAGATAGATAGACTCCTGTTAAACTGGACAGTTGCCTGTAGGTTTTAAACTGTGTCAAACAATGAGTCTACCTTTTGTTCTCAAATAATCTGTCCTCTTAGTTTTACACATAAAGACATAATCTAGCATAACTTGATAAGTTTTTGTAGCAGCACATTCATACTTTCAGTGTATCATTGCACATAACATACAAACTGTGTACCACATTTGAATGTCATGCATGTAATATTTCCATGCAGTCCATTTGCATCAGACCTGGGGCCGAGTACATTTTTATGAGTACAAGTACGAGTACGAGTACTTTGATGATGGATAAGTACGAGTACGAGTACAAGTACATTACTAAAAGCTGAGTACGAGTACAAGTACGAGTACATTCTCACGAGTACGAGTAAAAGTATGAGTACATTTTTTAAAATATAAATATTAAATAATAACATATTTTAAAATTATTAATTAATGTAATTTATATAACTCAGCACAACTCAATATGCAATGGCAGTTTATCAATTTTTTAGGAAAACTAAAAAACCTCTATTTCATCAACAATTAAATTCACTTCTTTGGCATTCATTTCAGTGGCATCGTATGATCTTACCATCTATTTGCCATTGCACTGAATGAACATGAGTTGTTCACAGGTTGAGTCTTTCAGGCTGCACAGTTCAGGGCAGAATACTTTCTCGGCTATGCTAAATACCCTTTCAACTGGGGCTGATGAGGCTAGAATGCTCAGATGGTGATGGACCACTTGAGCCAGAGTTGGAAAACTCAGAACTGCCATGGGTCACTGTGACCATCTGTACATGGCTGACTGAGGTATTCGTTCACCTCTACAATCAGCAATCTGCTGATGTTATAAGTTTGCAATTTATATTTTCTGATCGTAGACTACTAGTTGTTGAGAGGGTTAGCACATGTCCACATAACAGGCTCAGCATCCCCTTTGGACTTTTTAGCCAGGCTGCTGGCATGGGATTATACTAGTGTAGGAGAGTCTGACTTGAGCCACCTTACTTCTACAGAGGAAGACTGGCAGTTCTTGTTCTTAGCAGTTAGCACTGTCAGCCAGTGCCAAGTGGCATGGTCTCCATACTACATCAAAGGCATTTCCTGTCTAACTGGTGGGTTATTCTCTTCCACCAGTGATTTTAGTAAGTGGGGCGTAATGGCCCCACTTATAGGTTTAGGCTAAATCTTGATACAATGTAACTCTTCAGCAGGTAGTTGGGATTATAGTTAGGTGAATGAATGGTGTGCTTGGTTAGTACGGTACGGTGCCTAAGGTCTACTGTGATTACAGTAGTAATGATGTTGTATATATCTATAACAATACTGCTAATGTTGTATATGCCGAAATGTGGGCTCTGTCAACCTGAGGGACAGGAGACTAGTATGGGCTCAGTCACAGGCCTGGCCTTGGGATGTAGAGCCCACATTTCTCTCTTTAACTTAATCTCTTAATAAACGTCATTCATTTGGCCTTCTTTCATCACTATTCATGACTTGTGTTGGTGCTTGCATAAAGGCATTTCCTGTCTAACTGGTGGGTTAACTGCTAATTGACTCTTTATGGCTTAATTAAACAAACAGGTTTATGGCCTGAACTGCTAACCTACAATTATTGTTTGCTTAACATGGTGTTTCTGACTGGGAAAAGATGCTGCCTGTTGCCATGTTTGGATATTATAGTCATTGTTATCAGAGAATGAGGATGTGCTGGGATGTGTAGGGATGGTAAGGTTGTATACTATCAGAAATAACAAAGTATTTAAAAAATAGTTGAACATTTAAATATTTCAGGAAAGTTTCATTTTATAACCAAATATATTTATTTTCCCCAGTACATATTGAGAAAGTACTCAGATGTACTCGTAAGATACTCATAAAATCTGAGTATGAGTACGAGTACGAGTCCATGACCCATAAGTTTCATGAGTACGAGTACTTCAAAAATGTACTCGAGTACACGAGACGTATTAGTCCAAAGGACTTCAGGGCCACTTGGCCCATTTTTCGTTGTTAAATTGGTCTATGGCATTCTTATTCTGACTGAGTGTTGCCATCTACCTGTGAAGTTGCTAACTAAATGTATCCATGCATCAAGTAAAATCCGCTGTTCTTTTTTAATTTGCCTAACATTGAAGGTATTTGTTCTTGTGTGATGGATACAGGAAAATATGTGCTTTGTCAAAATCCCTATGATTAACTTGTCCATCACATAACCTGTTCCCTAGAAAAGGTCCATCGTGTCATATAAAAATGGATGCCAAGCACATGAAGCATTTGGACATTCCATCGTATTTTTTTAATTCTGGCCTCAGACGTTTTTTTTCGTTATGACAAAAACTTATGGCAGAGTTTCTAAGTTGACAATTGTATGCGAGAAAATTTGATCTAGCAGATGTCATACTGCCCTAGTAATGTAATTCATATATGTAATTGTTGGGAAAAAAAATTTTATATCGGATTTTGTGTTGAGAAAAATGACCCATGTTTATACGAGGCACTTTACGGTAATTGCTTGATTAGCCAACTGCTGTTTCTGCCTGCACTACATTGTTTACCTGCCTGCTTCCTTGAGCTGCACCTAACTCTACTGGTCACACCTGATGTAGCCTTCTGTTGCTTAACACTAATTACTTTCTCCAAACAACACTCATTAGGTTAACACTAGTCATTGAGCTGATCCAGCTGAATGTGTTGATTCCCCTCCCCCCCCCACCTGTCAGGATTAATCTGGCCTGAAGCTGTGGGTTTAATCAATGGTTTTAATCAACGATGTGCTTATGTAGTCCCACTGATTGTGTTGACTCTGAAAGCATTTGGGTATGTTTTCAGTACTGGAGAGATTTAAGTTTAGAATTGACAGCATAAAAATGTCAGAGTAAAGGAAATAATGTTTATGTTCTTCGATTGATTATAGCTGGTAAATACAGTAAAGATAACATTGTGCACATCAGAGGAATATTATCTTTGTTAAAAAGAAATTAAACTGAATTACCACAAAAACGTTTGCCTGTTAAATATGTACTACGATGAGAAATTGTAATAATTAAAAAACAAAGCTTCTAGTGCTTAGATACAATAAAATGGTAAGATTGAGTAGGATTTAGAGCCATGATAATAAGTTCCCAGTCATGAAACAAATATAAAATTTAAAAATTTTCACTGGTAGCATTGACATGTTTTACTCAATATTTTATTAATTCTGCTTATTTAAGAATAATAGAATGATCTGGACTTCTGTATGCTTTTTAAAATAAAAGGTAAAGATGCCTTCTTATATAGCGCAGTATCCAGTCCTCAGGACTGATCAAAGGTAAGTTCTTATATAGCGCAGTATCCAGTCCTCAGGACTGATCAACGCGCTTTACCCTTTACTCCCTGGCAGACCTGTTCATTCGAACACCATCTTGACTTCTCTGGGAAGAATTCAGCCATGCTGAATGCAATTAATGTGCAAAGACTATTCGTACACGAATATCCACTGCTGTCTATAGCCAGGTACTCATTCATACAGCTGAGTGAACTGAAGCAATGTAGAGTAAACGAACTTGCCCAAAGTTCGACACCACCGCACAGGTTTCGAACCCAGGTTCTAGGATTCGAACCCGGGTTCTAGGATTCGAACCCGGTTTCTCTCAGTCGAGAGTCCGAAGCTCTTACCACTGCACTACTGGTCTCTTTTTACAGCTTGTTTAGCATTCAAATATGATCTTAAGAATAACAACGGCCACAAAAATCTTGTTTACAATTTTTTTTCATTTTAAATATGTGTGAAAGGCTTTTCCAGGTGACTGATAATAATTTTCATTGATTAACTGAAGGTACCATTTTATTAGACATTATGACGGTTAATTTTTTAGTATCTATAACATATCTATATCAGTTGGGTAAAATATCCGTGTAACATGTTACTCTTGTGATATTTCATCTAGTAATATTGTCAAAAATATATGATTAGGTGATGAAATACAATGTGACAGTTTTATCAAATACATACAGATCACTTCACAGTAATAAAAGACCAATGAATCTTTTACATCTGTTGGTGAAATATAACGTTTTTTCATTGGATGGTTTATTTGTCTGTCACATCTGATAGATATATATATATATATTACAGCAATAAAGATTCAATCATGAAGTATAAGATTGTTAATAGATGTTCTTTGTGATAGAACAAATAAGAGAATTTGGCATTTCCAAACAATAGACCAACCATTTTTGTTTAAAACTTAGAACTAAACAACAGGGAAGACAGATTTTGATAAAGTTTATCAAATGTTGTCGGCACAAGTCAGACACTGATTGGCACTGATTTTGGACAATGACCATGTAATATGATTAGCCATTGTAAAATTGCCGCCTATCAGGAAGTCCCTGAAAATTTAGTAATCATAATTTTGATAATATATTTTATCATGCGTGGTGTTATTATTGTTGATATTTAAATTAGATTAACCAGTTTGTGTGGGAGGGAGACATTGAAGGACTAGTTCATTATCTGTCAATGTTGACTTTCTGATAACGCTCAAATCCGCTAGTTTATAATCTCATGGGTGGCAGTTGTTCATATCAGATTTACTAGCACCAGTATGTTCATTGAAACCAAATAAGATTGTTGATATTAATAACAGATTTGATCAGTGTAAATCAAAATGCTTCACGGATGTGACAGCAGTTTTCTTTTACTCAGAATCCAGTTTTGTTCTAGATGCAACTTCCTGTAAACTGTGCTCCCTTTGAGTTGTCCTAATGAATGGATGCCGCACTCTGTAAGAACTTATCTTTAATTTTCTTTAGTATTTCATTAATTTTATATTTGATATGCCTAAAATGCTGTCAGGTATGTGTTTTCAAAGTGTATGTGATACATGATAACATTTTAAACAAAAATTACTTTGTCCAATGCTGCAATGGTGAATTCTGAGCAACATATTGGTTGAAGTGGTGATTGTGGCAAAGTAACAACTCCAAATGGACCCACCTGGGATGATAAGGAAATTGCCTCAATTTCAAGAGGGTGATTGTGGATCTCAACCTTTCCAGGGACTGTCAACTGCCATCTTTTGAAAGCACTACTGCAGAATAAACATCAACTCCAGTGCAAAAGTGCCCTCAAAAACCTACAATCAACACTTGACAAAGCACTCTCTGTGAAGTAAAGGCCTTTGCATTAGTCTGCCTGATGCCATAATGGGTATTTTGGCAGAAATTCAAAACCCTGGTAAACCTCTAGGGCTAGCAATTCATCATGCAGTTATAAAAATAGACCCAGGATTGAAGGCTGTAGGCGGGGACCCAAAAATCCCCTGTCAGTCCATTTGATTGGCCAGTTGCACAGTGCTAACTGCACAGCCATCTGGTGGAAATACAGAATAATAAAATTCAGCGGGTCACATAAGTGGGCATATATCATGCATATATCATTGTGTTAACACACATGTCATGCAATTTCCTTGTTGGATTTTATTAAGTACTAATAATCTCACATTTATCCAAGTTCTTTATTTGTTACATTCAGCTTTTTCACGCAGTTATAATAAATTTAAAATATATACTGGGATAAGATTTAATAAGATTACCATCCAGAGCAGAAACCCCAGATGTTATGTTGACAAGTAAGCCTTTGGCTTTTAAGTAAAATATATAAATGGGTAAACAATAAATCTAAAAAGTTAAGATATAAATATGATAAATAACATAAACATTATAAGAAATAGTTAAATAAATATCTAAACAAAATTGGATATAAAGTCATTAAAGGAAATAAAAACAAGGCATTAGCTAAAATCCGTTTTCCATGTGTACAGAAAGTTTAATATTGCATGTAACATTCGAGAACATTAAAAAAATACAGAAAAATACATTTGTAGCATAAATCCGATTTTAAAACCGTCTGTGTAGCGATTCCCGCGGAAAATATAATTTTAATGAGCTAGGCGATCACGTGGTATCTTAACGTCACACATGACTCACACTCGCAGCAGGTCGACCCTTTCTATGCATTCAGAGCATGTTTACATGGATAATGTTGGGGTCAAAACAAGCGTCAGAATGAGTTGTTATGCAATAATCCGATGTAATACAAACACTAGTCATCATAGAGGAACAAACAGTTATCTTACGGTTCCACATGAATAACATTTTATTCAAAACAATGAATGCGAATGAGCCTACAACTTTAAGTACAAGTCGACTAGGTTTCGCCGAGCTTGGGCTCGTTTTCCGAATAATTATATCGAATGCAACCAACGGGAGATAATGTACACCAATATACATGCATAGCAAACATATATCGTATCAAGCTACAGAAAGTAACGTGTAAAATCTCATAATATCACTAGAATATCGATGTATGAAGGAAGAGTTGTACAATTTATCATAACAACTTAAATCAGTCAGCGAATTACTGCCGGCCCTGATAGCTCACTTTGTAAACGCGTTGGTTCATTGGTGTTTGTTTTACAATCGGGTGACGCCGGTTCAATCCTGACAGCATGCAAACTATTGATTTTCTTTACACCTTTTTGTTTATGTTTTCACGAAGTAATGTAAACCAAATCATTTAGTATACTATGATGCACTGTTTGTAAATATTCTTTTAATTTTTGTAATAACTATTTATTCGCCACAAATGAAAATATGGTCATTATATATAACGATGTTTCTAAATTGTATTTATCCAGACAGATCACAAACTTTTTCACATGTATAATTACAATATATTACTGTACAATATATTTACAATTAATAAATTATATATCCATTACATTATATTTGTTTGGATAAATAAAATTTAGAAACATCGTTTTATAATGACCACATTTTCATTTTTGTGGCAAATAAATAATTACTACAAAAATAAAAATTATTTACAAACAGTGCATCATAGTATACTAAATGATTTGGTTTATATTACTTCGTGAAAACATAAACAAAAAAGTGTAAAGAAAATCAATAGTTTGCATGCTGTCAGGGTTGAACCGGCGTCGCCCGCTTGTAAAATGAACGACAAGTAACCAACGCGCCTACCCACTGAGCTATCGGGACCAGCGGAAACTCTCTAACTGATTTAAGTTGTTATGGTAAATTGTACAACTCCTTCATATATCGATATTCCAGTGATATTATGAGATTATACATGTTACTTTACGTAGCTGGATACACTATATGTTTGCTATGTATGTTTATTGGTGTAGATTATCTCCCGCTGGTTGCATTCGATATAATTATTCGGAAAACGAGCCCAAGCTCGGCGAAACCTAGTCGACTTGTAAGCCCATTCGCATACGTTGTTTTGAATAACATTGGATTCATGTGGAACCGTAAGATAACTGCTTGTTCCTCTATGATGACTAGTGTTTGTATTACGTCGGAAAATTGCACAATAACTCATTCTGAAGCTCGTTTCGACCCAAAAACTATACTTGTAAACATGCTCTGAATGCATGGAAAGGGTCGGCCTGATGCGAGTTTGAGTCATAAGTGACGTCACATCTCGGCATCCCGAAAAGCACGCCAAAAATATGCATATTCGAAAATGTCCGGATGTACAGCATAAAATGTGGAATTTCTAATTCACTGAATTTTTTTGATTTGTTTTGCTTGGTGGACGTGGAAATAGATAGCAGGATGTAATGTAACATGAATTCAAGCAATATATGTTTTTATTCCCTTTAATTTACAGTGTAGAGTGACTTTGCCCAGCTAGTTCACATCATCCTCGCAAGCCAGGGCGGCTTGCCTTACAAAACTAGCCCTGGCAGATGTCCTACACGAAGTGTGGAAGTTAGCTGAGTCAAACTAGTAACTGACTTCACCAGTAGCGACTGCATCACCCGTGAGAACAATGCAAATACCTGCCCCAATTTTAACACGGATAAACAATTTCTGGGAATACCAATATATAATGACCCGTTTGCCCATTAGCACGAGCAGCTGAGCGGTGTTGTGTATTAGAATAATTGCTTCTGCTTCCTAAACATTGTAACACGAGCCACGGGTGGTTGAAAGTTTTCGCCAAGTGATCACCCAGGGGGTACTACTGGCTGGCACTGATGTAATCAGCAGCAGTGACCCCTGGCGCGCGAGGATGGTCCACACGGGCACATTGACAATATTTGTACAGTTACACAAACATTTTATGATATCATTGTCAACGTTAAGCACCTGTTTTCTAAAACCATAAACATTCTTGCGCAATAGGGCATCAAATGTGTCGATAGCATTATTGACAAAAAAATAACAAAAATTACCTACATTTGGCACACGGTGCTAGGATTCGAACCCCGATCCCTTTGACCAATGGTCCAGCATTCTACCACCATGCCCTGCACTTGTGTTGCTCTGTGTGACCGAGATATTTGTTGTTTGCAGGTGTGGAATCGTTCCGATCAGAACTTGTGTCCGAGACCGTTCTACAGAGACTGCTTCGAAAGAACATCCTCGTCCTGTACAGGCAAGTCTGACTAACAACCAGGGGCTTAGTCAGAGACCAGTCTGACAGTCTTCAAGACTGACAAATGACTGACCAAGACTGGTAATTACAATTGATAAGACTGGTGGAATTTAGAGAAGGCCAGCTGGCTACTAGATTAACTAATAGTTCCAAGTCTAGGGGCCCACGTTAATGCCTATCATCATTGGCATAACTGGTATTGAAACAAATCCAATGGATCAGTTTTAATTAAATGGCCCAAATGACACTGGTTTGTCATTGAAAAATAAACTGGCCGACAATGATTGATGTTAGTGGCATCCATGCAAGCCGTTCGCGTGCTAAAAGGCACAATTTTGATTAATTGAAGACTGGCAAAAAATTATTTCTGTCTGAGGGCATCATCATCATTGTCGTCGTCGTCATCATCATGGCAGCAGCGGACAAATTTTTCCATTCTGACACTTCGTTCTTCTCCCAGCGTCTGCTTCACGGAGAACGTCTTGCCAAGATTTCTCAGCAGACCTTTATGCAGGATCAAATAATTATTTTCCCCAGTCCAAAAAGTTCCGGTAGATATGCACGTCTGTGTGTACATACAATCCAATCCAAATGTAACCAAACATATACATATGTTCACAATAATATATACAAGTTTGACACACATTTTAAAACATAATGGATAAAGAAATAACAGTGACAGTCAATAATATTTATTTTGCCATCGTTAGGACACCCTGTCTGACAGTCCATCAGCTCAAATTCCCTCCCCCCATCCAAAATGAACACGACTTATCCAAAAGACAGGTGGAAACATAAAGCTGTTTCTCAGTCTTCCTTCACTGTCTGCGTCAATACACTATCCAACCTTGTGCCCTCTCTAAGGAGTTTCAAGAATGCTTTTCAAAGAAAATTGTAGGATGCTCATGTGTTCTATTTATGGTAATGAGCACTGAAAAACGAGAAGTTTTTAAAAATAACACTTAAACGCAGCTAACAGCGTAGGACTGGGCTATCGTTGTGTCTATACAAAGCACACCAGAATAGCTTCCACTCATTCAGGGCCTTAGCCAGACACTCTTTCTTGAAGACTGGCAGATGATTGGCCAAGTTGGGTAATCATCACAACTGATAAGACGAGTGGAATTTGAAGGGACCAGATGGTCACTAGAGGAACTAAGTCTAGGGGCCCACATTAATTACTATAATTGGCAACAGGCATTGAAACAAATCAAATGGATGAGTATTAAATAAATAAATGGCTCAAATGCAACTGGTTTCTCATTGAACAAAATATACATGAATTGGTTTCCATGCAAGATATTCATGTGCTAAAAGGCACAATTTTGATTAATTCAAGACTGCCAAAGAATTACTTCTGTCTAAGGTCCTGCGTTTTGACTCAGCATCCTTCTCCCAGTTGCTGTCTGCTGACTGAAATGTCGTTCCTAAATCTCTCAGTTGTCGACACAAGTTGATGACAGGTGTATTGTACACTGGCACTTGTGGAATGCAGTGGAGTAGTGGTTAGAGTAATCAGATTCTCAGTTCATAGATTCTGGTTCTGACCCCTCTTGTTGTCATTTAAAATTGGGTGAGTTCATTCATTCCATAGTTCATTCAGTTGTGTGAATGAGTACCTGGCTATACACAGTGGTGGATAGTTGTGTATGAATAGTCTTTGTGCAGTAATTGCAGTGTGGCTGAATTCTTCCTAGAGAAGTCGAGATGGTTTTCGAATGAGCAGGTCTGCCAGGGGGTGAAATGTAATGCGCTTTGAGCAATCCCAAGAATAATTGGATACCGTGTTACAAGAGCTTGCCTTTACTTTTTTATAATTCAGCCCTGGAACCTGTTTACAGAGTTGAACGAATACATTCAAAGAAGACATTTAGGATATTCAAGTGTTCTAAAGGTAGTAGTTATGATAATGGGAACCGAGTCTTACACGAGAAGTTTTTCAAAATAACACAGGCTATCACTAGGCTGTCATTGCATCCAAAGAAGCACACACCAGAACAGATCATGGCCTTTCAGTTACTTTAACTAGTTGGTTCATTGTTTGTGATCACGAAAGTGTGACGGAGAGTATTCTAGTGGGTCTTCTGATGACTGTTCGCACAGCAACTGATATCCTCGAAAGGGAGCACTAATCGGATGGTTAGGTTGCCCTTAATGACAAGTCTTCGTGTGCGCATTCATGTTGTCATGCTAGCTTTTGTCCTACCCCTCTTGGGGTTGTACACTCGAGATCATCCAGAATGTTCCAGCTATTCATAAACGGTGTCAGTCAAGGTATGGTGGCCAAGACAAGGGCAGTGTCCGATGGCCATATTGTTGTTGTTTGTGGAAGTGGTGATGGTGGACGCTTTTGTTGTTGTTTATAAATGTGCCGTGAACGAGATCTGCGCCGGCGTTGTTTGTGTTGCTTGGCTTCAGTGTGTTGCATGCAGGCTTCACTAAACAGCAGAGTCAGCCATCTTCCTATACTCTTTGGTGTAATGAACTCGGGCATTATTGTTTTTGTTTACTTTATTGTAACAGATTCACGCATTATTATGTAATGCAACACATGCACTGCAAGTGCCCACTGATGGAGCAACAAACCTTTGCGATATTTCGATCTTAAACTTGTTCCTGTTGAACATGTAATTTCGCCGTTTCTGATTATGACACAGTGGTGCCCTCTGTTGTACACTACTCAAATCACTTGTTGTTTGCATCTTTCTCAGATATGTAGAGAAGTGAATCTCAAAGGAAGACGTGGGTAAATAACTCTAATTAAGTTAACCTTCTTTCTAGTGTTTTAAATGCACTGGTCACAAATTGGTAGATGAGAGACCAAAGGTTCGAGGAAATGAGTGGACAAAGAGGAAAGTGAATGGATCGCACCGAGGAGAACATCCTGTATGTACTGCCCCGAGGTTAGCGTGGTAATATAAATTATAGACGTATTGTCTGCACCACATCTGCTTAGTCTCTCTCCACCAAGACACTGATGCCCACTCGTTTCTTTTTATGGTCATTAACTTCCCTGGACCATTGGTCTCTGTTCTACCAACTGGTGATGTATTTAAAAAAAACAATGATAGTAATTTAGAGTTATTTACGTTTTTTTATATGCTTTGCTTGTCTAGAGGATCTTTTTCTTGACTGAGATAATTGAGTGGGAGTCAGTTCTCCAAATGGCAGCCACTGTAAGCAAATAGTTTGTTGCTCCATGGGTCAATATCATCTTTATTATTATTAGTGTTGTTGTCGTTGCCCACAAAGTTCACACATGCTTTATGAAAGGTCCTTTTTATTGTTGTTTGCAAAGATACAATGACAACAAACCCTTTTGTTGTCGTTGTTGCTGTAGACAGGTTCTTGGTTACATGTTATTGGTTACTGGGTGTTATTGTTGACTGGTTGTTGCTGTTATTGTGGTTGTTGACTGGTTGTTGTTGGGGACTGGTTGTTGTTGTCTTGTTGTCAACTGGTTGTTATTGACAGATCGTTAATGTTGACTGGTTGTTGTTGCTGTCGACTGGTTGTTGTTGGTTGGTTGTTGCTGTCGACTGGTTGTTGTTGGTTGGTTGTTGACTGGTGGTTGCCAACTGGTGGTTGTCAACTAGTGGTTGTTGTTGACTGGTTGTTGATGACTGGTTGTTGTTGCTGACTTGTTGTTGCTGACAGGTGGTTGTTGTTGCCAGGTTTGATGAGAATGACCCTGCAGGGAGCCTGCTGTACGAGCGAGGCCAGAGCTGTGACTACTTCATCCTGATCCTGCAGGGACGAGTCCTCATCACCATCGGCTCCGAGAACATGAAGTTTGAGGGTGGACCCTTCATGTACTTCGGGTCGCAGGCATTCGCAGGTGAGACTTTGTGACAGTGACCATGTGTGTGTGGTGAGTGGTGACACGCCACTCATGTCATGTCATTGGTGACACATCACTTGTGTCATTGCTTAAGCATTACTTGTGTTATTGCTTACACTTCTCTTGTGTCATTGGTGCAGAGCTGTAACAAGTACATTTATTTTGTACTTGAGTAAAAGTACAAGTAACTTTGGAAAAAGCTACTCAAGTAAAAGTAAAAGTACTTTTTGAAAAATGTACTTGAAGTACAAGTAAAAAGTAAACAAATGTACTTGAAGTAAATGCAAAAGTACTTTTCTAAAAAACTGTTGACATGGTCACCCACTGCAAACAAACAAGTAAATTCAGTAGTGTGCAAAACAAACACTTTATTGAACAGGACAGGATCCTCAGCAGGATACAGTGACTGGCTCGTCAAACAAACTATACATACTATGCAAGACAGTAACAAAAGAAATAAAATAATGGTAATACCCTATTCAGTAGTGTGTACAGTGAACATTAAATATTATCTACGACCAGGCCCGAGGGTCAATATGTGAGACAAAATATTGAAAACATGAACCAAGAATACATATAAACAACATTTATAGGCCCTAACAATACTTATTTTATTATTAAGATAAATCTGAGTAACCATTAGCAGTTTAAATTGTCACAGCTAAGGGAATGTTTTGGGGCGATAATGTGTGAATTTCGACAAGCGTTTATCACTAATGCAATTCGGGACGTTATTCAGGTCACTAATAGCTCAAACCTAAATCTAAGAACATATCTTGTTCATATTAAATGCACTTGCACCTTTTGTACAAATAACGACGTGTTATGGTGTAATTCATTTGCACAGCAAAATTGAGGCAAGAATACCTTTTACCTGCGTAAGTCTAACACTAATAATTTACCGACCACGTGTGTAAGGAAGGTTCAAAGGTGATCAACAGATCTGGCATATCGGCGCACACAACAGACAGATCAACTTAACAGTAGCCCCGTGAACTGACTTAATCTCAAACATACTGGATAAGTATGGCAATGGATGCTGCAAATGATCGTTTTCAGCTGATCCTTCCATAATAAATCTTTGAACGCGAATGACATCATATAATCTTGGCAATATTCACGCCACCTGGTGATCATGCCTGGTAATGGCAATGATAGGCCAATCAGAAAAGACTACCAGTTGTTGCTCCGGCTGATATCTATTTATAGATATATGCTGGGGAAAACCAGTTCCGGGCTTCAGGCATTATCGTTCGTTACTAATATTTTTGGACCTCCAACTTTTTAACTTTAAATTATGGATACTTCGTTACATTTATGAAAAGTACACACATTTGTACTTCGTTACAAGTAAAAGTACTCCTAAAAAAATGTACTTCGTTACTCACGAAAAGTAAACTTTTCTACTCAAGTACAGTAACGAAGTACTTGTACTTCATTACGTCCCAGCTCTGCATTGGTGACACATCATTTGAGTCATAGGTGACATGTCACTTGTGATTACCACTAGTAACATGTCACAGGTGACATACCACTGATATTACTTGTAATGTTCGGGTACTAGAAGTAATTATGGCTGATATTACTTGTAATGTTGGGTACTAAAAGTAATTATGGCTGATATTACTTGTAATGTTGGGTACTAGAAGTAACTATGGCTGATATTACTTGTAATGTTCGGGTACTAGAAGTAACTATGGCTGATATTACTTGTAATGTTCGGGTACTAGAAGTAACTATGGCTGATATTACTTGTAATGTTTGGGTACTAGAAGTAATTATGGCTGATAGTACTTGTAATGTTGGGTACTGGAAGTAATTATGGCTGATATTACTTATATTGTTCAGGTACTAGAAGTAATTATGGCTGATATTACTTGTAATGTTCGGGTACTAGAAGTAATTATGGCTCATATTACTTGTAATGTTCGGGTACTAGAAGTAACTATGGCTCTTATTACTTGTAATGTTTGGGTACTAGAAGTAACTATGGCTGATATTACTTGTAATGTTCGGGTACTAGAAGTAACTATGGCTGATGTTATTGTAATGTTCGGGTACTAGAAGTAACTATGGCTGATATTACTTGTAATGTTCGGGTACTAGAAGTAACTATGGCTCTTATTACTTGTAATGTTCGGGTACTAGAAGTAAATATGGCTGATATTATTGTAATGTTCGGGTACTAGAAGTAATTATGGCTGATATTACTTGTAATGTTCGGGTACTAGAAGTAATTATGGCTGATATTACTTGTAATGTTGGGTACTAGAAGTAATTATGGCTGATACTACTTGTAATGTTCGGGTACTAGAAGTAATTATGGCTGATATTACTTATATTGTTCGGGTACTAGAAGTAATTATGGCTGATATTACTTGTAATGTTCGGGTACTAGAAGTAACTATGGCTGATATTACTTGTAATGTTCGGGTACTAGAAGTAACTATGGCTGATGTTATTGTAATGTTCGGGTACTAGAAGTAACTATGGCTGATATTACTTGTAATGTTCGGGTACTAGAAGTAACTATGGCTCTTATTACTTGTAATGTTCGGGTACTAGAAGTAACTATGGCTGATATTATTGTAATGTTCGGGTACTAGAAGTAATTATGGCTGATATTACTTGTAATGTTTGGGTACTAGAAGTAATTATGGCTGATATTACTTGTAATGTTGGGTACTAGAAGTAATTATGGCTGATACTACTTGTAATGTTTGGGTACTAGAAGTAATTATGGCTGATATTACTTGTAATGTTGGGTACTAGAAGTAATTATGGCTGATACTACTTGTAATGTTCGGGTACTAGAAGTAATTATGGCTGATATTACTTATATTGTTCAGGTACTAGAAGTAATTATGGCTGATATTACTTGTAATGTTCGGGTACTACAAGTAATTATGGCTCATATTACTTGTAATGTTCGGGTACTAAAAGTAACTATGGCTGATATTACTTGTAATGTTTGGGTACTAGATGTAATTATGGCTGATATTACTTGTAATGTTCGGGTACTAGAAGTAACTATGGCTGATATTACTTGTAATGTTCGGGTACTAGAAGTAATTATGGCTGATATTACTTGTAATGTTCGGGTACTAGAAGTAATTATGGCTGATATTACTTGTAATGTTTGGGTACTAGAAGTAACTAAGGCTGATATTACTTGTAATGTTTGGGTACTAGATGTAATTATGGCTGATATTACTTGTAATGTTCGGGTACTAGAAGTAATTATGGCTGATATTACTTGTAATGTTCGGGTACTAGAAGTAATTATGGCTGATATTACTTGTAATGTTTGGGTACTAGAAGTAACTAAGGCTGATATTACTTGTAATGTTTGGGTACTAGATGTAATTATGGCTGATATTACTTGTAATGTTCGGGTACTAGAAGTAATTATGGCTGATATTACTTGTAATGTTCGGGTACTAGAAGTAATTATGGCTGATATTACTTGTAATGTTTGGGTACAAGAAGTAACTAAGGCTGATATTACTTGTAATGTTCTGGTATTAGAAGTAACTAAGGCTGATATTACTTGTAATGTTCGGGTACTAGAAGTAGCCATTATTATATCACGGCTTGATTACTGCAATTCACTTCTATACGGCACTTCTGTCAACAACATCGGTCGACTGCAGAGAATGCACAACTCTGCTGCTAGGTTGATCCTATGCCACCCACGGAGTGACAGCGCCGTGCCTTTGTTGTGCATTCTTCACTGGTTGCCTGTAGCACACAGAATCGACTTTAAGCTACTAGTGTTTACATATAAAGCTGTGCTTGGAGATGCCCCGAAATATTTATGTGACCTTGTATGCCCATACAAACCAACAGGAGCCCTGCGCTCTGCCAACAATAACATGTTAACAGTCCTGAAGACTCATGTCAAAGCTGGGAACAGTTCATTTGCGGTCGCTGCGGCGACTTTGTGGAACACTTTGCCTAATGACATTAAAACGTCTGATTGTCTCTCTGCTTTCAAAGCACGCTTAAAGACTCATTTTTCCGACATTCGTTCGTGTCCAATGTGGCATAGTTTAGTCTCTGCATTGATTTGTTTTATATCTCTTATGTATTAATTAACTTAATTACATATTTATTTTATACCTACATGTACATTAGTTCAGTTAATTGAATTGGCGATGTCTTATTTCTACAATAGAATTGTAGCTAAGATAATTATTTTAGTATATTTATTTAATTACTGTATTTATATGTATTTTACTAATATTAATTTTATAAGAATTTATAATGCATATTTATTTAGCCATCATTATTACCTCTTTCTGGGTTCTACATGTTGTAAAGCGCCACGAACAATTTATAATTGGATCTGGCGTTATATTAAATAAAATATATTATTATTAACTATGGCTGATATTACTTGTAATGTTTGGATACTAGAAGTAACTATGACATATATTACTTGTAATGTTCGGGTACTAGAAGTAACTATGGCTGATATTACTTGTAATGTTCGGGTACTAGAAGTAACTATGGATCTTATTACTTGTAATGTTCAGGTACTAGAAGTAACTATGGCTGATATTACTTGTAATGTTCGGGTACTAGAAGTAACTATGGCTGATATTACTTGTAATGTTCGGGTACTAGAAGTAACTATGGCTGATGTTACTTGTAATGTTTGGGTACAAGAAGTAACTAAGGCTGATATTACTTGTAATGTTCGGGTATTAGAAGTAACTAAGGCTGATATTACTTGTAATGTTCGGGTACTAGAAGTAGCCATTATTATATCACGGCTTGATTACTGCAATTCACTTCTATACGGCACTTCTGTCAACAACATCGGTCGACTGCAGAGAATGCACAACTCTGCTGCTAGGTTGATCCTATGCCACCCACTGAGTGACAGCGCCGTGCCTTTGTTGTGCATTCTTCACTGGTTGCCTGTAGCACACAGAATCGACTTTAAGCTACTAGTGTTTACATATAAAGCTGTGCTTGGAGATGCCCCGAAATATTTATGTGACCTTGTATGCCCATACAAACCAACAGGAGCCCTGCGCTCTGCCAACAATAACATGTTAACAGTCCTGAAGACTCATGTCAAAGCTGGGGACAGTTCATTTGCGGTCGCTGCGGCGACTTTGTGGAACACTTTGCCTAATGACATTAAAACGTCTGATTGTCTCTCTGCTTTCAAAGCACGCTTAAAGACTCATTTTTCCGACATTCGTTCGTGTCCAATGTGGCATAGTTTAGTCTCTGCATTGATTTGTTTTATATCTCTTATGTATTAATTAACTTAATTACATATTTATTTTATACCTACATGTACATTAGTTCAGTTAGTTGAATTGGCGATGTCTTATTTCTACATAGAATTGTAGCTAAGATAATTATTTTAGTATATTTATTTAATTACTGTATTTATATGTATTTTACTAATATTAATTTTATAAGAATTTATAATGCATATTTATTTAGCCATCATTATTACCTCTTTCTGGGTTCTACATGTTGTAAAGCGCCACGAACAATTTATAATTGGATCTGGCGTTATATTAAATAAAATATATTATTATTAACTATGGCTGATATTACTTGTAATGTTTGGATACTAGAAGTAACTATGACATATATTACTTGTAATGTTCGGGTACTAGAAGTAACTATGGCTGATATTACTTGTAATGTTCGGGTACTAGAAGTAACTATGGATCTTATTACTTGTAATGTTCGGGTACTAGAAGTAACTATGGCTGATGTTATTGTAATGTTCGGGTACTAGAAGTAACTTTGGCTGATATTATTGTAATGTTCGGGTACTAGAAGTAACTATGGCTGATATTACTTGTCATGTTCGGGTACTAGAAGTAACTATGGCTGATGTTATTGTAATGTTCGGGTACTAGAAGTAAATATGGCTGATATTACTTGTAATGTTCGGGTACTAGAAGTAACTATGGCTGATGTTATTGTAATGTTCGGGTACTAGAAGTAACTATGGCTTATATTACTTGTAATGTTCGGGTACTAGAAGTAACTATGGCTCTTATTACTTGTAATGTTCGGGTACTAGAAGTAACTATGGCTGATATTATTTTAATGTTCGGGTACTAGAAGTAACTATGACTGATATTACTTGTAATGTTCGGGTACTAGAAGTAACTATGGCTGATGTTATTGTAAGGTTCGGGTACTAGAAGTAACTATGGCTGATATTACTTGTAATGTTTGGGTACTAGATGTAATTATGGCTGATATTACTTGTAATGTTCGGGTACTAGAAGTAACTATGGCTGATATTACTTGTAATGTTCGGGTTCTAGAAGTAATTATGGCATATATTACCTGTAATGTTTGGGTACTAGGAGTAATTATGGCTGATATTACTTGTAATGTTCGGGTACTAGAAGTAACTATGGCTGATATTACTTGTAATGTTCGGGTTCTAGAAGTAATTATGGCAGATATTACCTGTAATGTTTGGGTACTAGGAGTAATTATGGCTGATATTACTTGTAATGTTCGGGTTCTAGAAGTAATTATGGCAGATATTACCTGTAATGTTTGGGTACTAGGAGTAATTATGGCTGATATTACTTGTAATGTTCGGGTACTAGAAGTAACTATGGCTGACATTACTTGTAATCTTTGGGTACTAGAAGTAACTATGGCTGATGTTATTGTAATGTTTGGGTACTAGAAGTAACTATGGCTGATTTTACTTGTAATGTTTGGGTACTATATGTAATTATGGCTGATATTACTTGTAATGTTTGGGTACTAGAAGTAACTATGACTGATATTATTGTAATGTTCGGATACTAGAAGTAACTATGGCTGATATTACTTGTAATGTTTGGGTACTAGATGTAATTATGGCTGATATTACTTGTAATGTTCGGGTACTAGAAGTAACTATGGCTGATATTACTTGTAATGTTCGGGTTCTAGAAGTAATTATGGCTGATATTACTTGTAATGTTCGGGTACTAGAAGTAACTATGGCTGATATTACTTGTAATGTTCGGGTTCTAGAAGTAATTATGGCAGATATTACCTGTAATGTTTGGGTACTAGGAGTAATTATGGCTGATATTACTTGTAATGTTCGGGTACTAGAAGTAACTATGGCTGATATTACTTGTAATGTTTGGGTACTAGAAGTAACTATGGCTGATGTTATTGTAATGTTTGGGTACTAGAAGTAACTATGGCTGATTTTACTTGTAATGTTTGGGTACTAGATGTAATTATTTGAATACACATTAATGTTCAGTTGCTCATGTGATTGGTTGGAGGGGGTATTTATATTGGGATGCCCTAGTCTTTGATATGGGGCACAGGTCTGCTGCATTCTCACAGGTAGTACAGTCATGACCGGCGGAGTATGTTACTAGGAAACAATACAGCTGATTCAGCTAATCTCCATACATTGCATCTAGGACATCTGGCTGGGATAGTGCAGTCAAGTAAACTTGCAAGGGCGGATTTAATAATAAAAGTACTTATATAGCTCCCGATCAATTGAAATTGCTCTCAGGCTCTTTACACATATATTTGTAAACACATATATAATAGTATCTTATATAAAAAGAAATGCTAAGAAAAGAAAAAAAAATTAAATAACATTAGCTTAAATATAGTTACTAAAACAAGTTAAAAAAACAGAGATAATAAAAAATAAACAAATAAATGTATTAAGACATTCTTAAAAAGTACTTTAAATACATTCATTTATTTGATAACAGAAAATGCATCGAGGCAATAGACACACGATTGTCGCCCTCTGGTTCACTGTTTGACGTCAGTGTCGTGTCTTGTAGACATGTCGGAGGCAGTGTCACCAATCAGTGACACGGCCAGTCAGAGAGCAAGCAGTTTCACCGGCGACAAGGTCATCTCAAAGACGTGTCACTACGTGCCTGACTTCACGGTGAAGGCGTTGAATGACCTGGAGTATCTGCGCATTGCACGGCCGCACTACATCGCCGCAGTGCGCGCCACGTGTCTCGAACGCAGTCCCAGCAGTGACAATCCAGATATGTGGAAGAACGTCGACCGTAAGTAGTCCAGGGTCCATTTCACAAACATTCTTATCACGCCACTTTTGCTCGTTAAAACCCATTCACTCATTAGAAGTAATCACGTAAACACTTTCGCCGGTGTGTAACGGATTTAGTTTCCTTGGTAATATGGCGCAATGTTTCATAGTTTGAAGAAACCCCTTTAATTTAACAAAAGAGTGTTCAATGATGGGTTTTGTCATGAGCTCATTCTGTCAGTGAGACGGTCGCCTGCTCATATGGAAGATCCATCATTAAACAGAATCCATTGCTATATTTAAGGAGCTTTTTTAAAATGAAAACGTTGATTGACTAGTGTAGTGAACATTTTAAACTTGGTTTTCAAAGGTCAATGGATCTGTTATTCAGTAATGCTAAGTAACTGCAGCAACAACATTTTGACGTAGATTATACGAAGCTAAATGTAACTTAGTAATATCATAGAAGACTCGCTGAACACTGGCTTGAGAGCAGTGGTACATAATTACGTAAAGTTCCATCGTACGAAGATTCTTACTTTCCTATGGCTGAATTTGGGTAAAAAATACAAAAAAATCTGGCCTTTTTAAATTACATTCACTTCAAAGCCCCTTTCTAGGATAGAAACCTCATGCAGATATAATTATTTAAAAGAAAGAATTATGTAAATTTGCTATGATAAGCATTGCTTTATCTAGAGACCTCTCCTTCAGGCCACCCTTCTTTTGGACGGGCTGAGTTTGTTTTGGACGGGTGGAAATTTTAAGAATTTGTTTAATTTTATATTATTGACTAAATGTTATCGATGTCCATTATGCTTTAAAAATGTGTGTCACACTTGTAAATGCATGTATTGTTATTTACATATATGTATTTATGTGTATACATATCATCATCATCATCACTGTGCAGCCTCATACAGTGGGGTGGTCACGTCATCCTTTGGCCAATTTCAATTCTCAAACTACACTTGGCTTGTGTTGGTTGTTGCATAAATGTATTTATGTGTGTACATATCATCATCACTGTGCAGCCGTAGTGTCCCGTGGTTGGACGAAGGCCTCAGCATGTCGTTTCCAAATCTGCCTGTCTTGCGCTATCCTCTGCCAGATGGTGCCCTTCCAGTACTCGTGTAGTTCGTCTCTCCACCGTCTCGCAGGTCTTCCTCTAGATCGTTTCCCTTCGTAAGGTCTCCAGGTTGTGATACGCGATGTCCATCAGTTATCTCGTAGTCTGCTGATGTGCCCTGCCCAGGTCTACTTCTGTCTTTTGATTTGTTCTATCACGTCTATGACCTTTGTCTTCTCTCTTACCCAGATGTTTGTTTTTCTCTCCCGATATGTGATGTTTAGCATATTTCTTTCCATCTATATTTGACTAGCTACATCTGTACTAGCTTGTTCTTTGCCTGGATGGTGAGTGCCCATGTTTCCGCACTGTATGTCATCGCTGGAAGTATGCATGAGTTGAAGACTTGTCTCTTCAAACAGGTTCCAAAGTTACCCTTGAAGATGTTGTGGTGTTTGGCGAATGCTGTGCTAGCCGGCGGTAATCCTTCTTTGAATCTCCTTGTCTTGATTTTTATCTGTGAGACTGTATCGCTGTCCCAAGTAGATGTAACTTTCAACGTTCTCTATCTGCATCGTGCATATAATGGTGTCATTTTCTAGCATCACTTTTGTCATCGAGATGTTCATCTTGAGACCTTGTTTTTCACTTTCATCAGCTAGCTCCTGCAGCAAGTTTTGTAGTTCTTGCGGTGTAGTAGCACATATGAATATGTCGTCGGTGAAACGAAGATGAGATATTCTCCGTCTATCCTCAAGCCTCTGGTTTCCCAGGTCAGTCAGTGTTGCCGTGAACAGCGTGGGCGATATGGTGTCACCCTGTCGTACTCCTCTCTTGATATTGATCTTGTTGCTCTTTTTGTGTAGGTGGAGTGTCACTGAGCTGTTAGTGTAGATATCTTTCAGGAGTTCGATGTACACGTCTTTTTATACCATGTTCTTGAAGGGAGATCAGTATTGCTTGAGTTTGCACCGAGTTGAAAGTCTTCTCGTAGTTGACGAAAGCGATGCAAAGCGAGATATTATATTCTCGGCACTTCTCTTTCAGTTGGTTATGACCTATATGTGGTCTGTCGTTGAGTACCTGCTTCTAAATCCTGCTGGCTTTCGTGGTTGGTTTTTGTCGAGTGTCTTCTCTAGCTTATCCATTAGTATCTCTGTGTGTAATTTGTAGATGTTTGATAACAGACATATCAGTCTGTAGTTCTTTAAGTCTTTCTTATCTCCCTTCTTGAAGATTATCACAATTTTTGCGTTCTTCCAAGCGGTGGGTATTCGTCTTTCTAACAAGCATTTAATATACAGCTTAGCCAGTGTCTTCGAGATGATATCTTTTCCTGCTTTTAATGTTTCAATGTTTACATGGTCATTGCCTGATGTCTTCCCATTCTTCATATCTCTTAGCGCTGCTTCCATCTCCCATGGTGTTATCTGTGGTACCTTTATCGGGTCGGTGTGAATTATGGTACTCTGTTCACTGTCGTATAGCTCAGTGTAGAATTCCTGTTTGTTCCAGGATCATATCTTGGTCTTGTCTAGAAGTGTAATCAGTCAGTCTCAGCCTAGTGCCTGTGTTCTTCTGGCTTTCCTCAGGCTCTTTGATGACATAATCGTTTCTCGTATGATCTCGTGTTTGTACTTCCTGATGTCCTCCTTCTTTTTCTTTTTGATGGTCTTGCATATTTCTGCGTACTCTGTTTGTTTTTTACGCTCGCCGTTACCCATCATTTCTCGTTGTTTCTTCATTGGTGCTCGTGTCGGTGATTTATTCTCATCACTACATGCCTGTTGACTGCTTTGGCTACACTTGTTGTCTAGTTCCTGTAGTGTCTTGAATCGATTTCGCAGTTCGAGTTGGAATGCTATCTTTTTTCTTCCGATTTGTGTGGTATCTACACTTGGTGGTCTCTTGTTTATCAACTTCTTCCTTTCAGCCTTGATGTCCAGTTTGACGTTGCTCATTACCTTTCTGTGGTCACTTCCGATGTTGACTTGGTTGATGACAGTTACGTAAGTGACCATGTCTGACCTGTTTGTCAGGATGTAGTCAATTTCGTTCTTCGTATCTCCATTTGAGCTTTTCCATGTTCGTATCCTCCCTGCTTTCTTCTGGAACATAGTATTCATGATTTTAAACTCTCTTGACTTGATGTTGCCCATTCTACCATGGTGTCGCCTCTTTCGTTTCTCACACCTAAGTCAAATTTGCTTGTTGCCGTTTCCGAAATATTTGTTCGTTTCCCTACTTGCGCATTAAAATCTTTCATCACTATCGTGTAGTGGGTTGGCTTTTCTAAGGTCTCATCCATGTCGTTGTAGAAGTTGTCTGTGTCTTCTTCAGAATATGATGTTGTTGGTGCATATACTTGTAGTATTTTCAGTTTGTAGCGCTTTGTTATGCGTAGAGCAAGTTCTGCTACTCTGGGGTGATGCTGTTAACCCTCACTGTATTGTCTTTCTAGTTCTTGTTTATGAGAAAGTCTACTCCAGCTTGGCCATTGTTCGCTGTGGAATGGTATTGTAGATGGCCGCTTTGTAAGGTAGTGAAGCATTCCTCTCTTCGGACTTCTCCAATCTCGACCACATCCCATAACAACCTGATTTCCCTAAGTTCTTCCTCCAGTTGTTGTATCTGTTCATCTGTTAGTAGTGCTCGTACGTTATATGTTGCTTTCTTCAGTCTACTTACCTTCTCTCAGCGGCTCTTCTTGACCCAGAGATTCTTAGCACCCCCTGCACGTAGCCCTACTTGACCCGAACCGCCTCCTTGGTTATAGACTCTTTCAATGCTGCTGGGGACTGGGGGCCTTGGCTTCATTGTACTGGTGTTGTTGGCCTACCCTTCCACGCTGGCCAGTGTGGGTTGGAAGGAGGGGCGATGTAGGGTGAACAAAAGTGCCCAAGTTTCAAAATGGCAGCCAAACCAATTCCAAACCACCGGCCACCCGGCGCTGGGATTCGAACCCAGGTCCCTCCAGTTGAGAGTCCAGCACTCTAACCACTCGGCCACTGTGCCCCACATGTATATATATGTGTATATGTATATGCGCGTCTGGACAGGGTTGTAGATGTGTGCACACTGACATTTGTGGACTGACAAAAATGTAATCCTATGTAAAGGTCACATTATAACTACGAGCAGTTGCTTAAGAAAAACCATTATGAGCTAAAGATACTTACTTTGGAGGAAATGTTGACATATACATGACATTTTCACCCGTCTACAGGGGATCGTATTTGCGCACTGATGTCATGTGATGCGGCTCCGATTCTGGCAGAATAATCTGGTTGTAGATGGCCGGCAGGTAGCATTCGTGATCTCGGTTCATAATGAGGGATCTCTGTTTGATGCATAAAACCTTCTTTACTTTCCTCTTATGCCAGTTCTGTTCTCGGGCCGCGTCACATGACATCAGTGCGTGGACAAGATCTGCTGTAGACGAGTTGAAAAGTCGAAACATCGCACATGTTTCAACATTTGTGCCAAAGTAAGTTTATCCCTTGGTGGAATCTTGGAGCCATGAACACTATATTTCCTAACTAAGAATAGGTTGTGTGTTTTGTCCTCAGATCACTTGACCAACACAACTCTACCTGATATAACTCACAGTCAGACAGAAGGCTCACAGAGTATGTCGCAGCTGCCCTCAGACTGCTCTCTGTCCCAGCACTTCTCATCAACTGGGTCGATTCCTCATCTCACAAAATCATCATCGATCAAGGTCTCATTCAAGAAGGACACGTAATGAATGGCCAAAGTGCAGTGGACGTATGACTTCAGTTGTATGTGTCGCGCAGAATGTCAATGACATTGTCACAGTGGAAGAGTTTATTGTTAAGGTCAACGAGTGTCTTCTGTATCAGTCAAGAAGTGTCCATTGTACTGGTCAAGGAGTGTCCACTGTACCGGTCAATGAGTGTCCAGTGTACCAGTCAAGGAGTGTCCACTGTACCGGTCAAGGAGTATCCACTGGACTGGTCAAGGAGTGTCCACTGTACCAGTCAAGGAGTGTCCACTGTACCTGTCAAGGAGTGTCCACAGTACCGGTAAACGAGTGTCCACTCTACCGATCAAGGAGTGTCCACTGTACCAATCAAGGAGTGTCCACTGTATTGGTCAAGGAGTGTCCACTCTACCGGTCATGGAGTGTCCACTCTACCGATCAAGGAGTGTCCACTGTAACGGTCAAGGGTGTCCATCTGTGCTGGTCAAGGAATGACCACTGTAATGGTCGAGGTGTGTCCACTGTACCGGTCGAGGAGTGTCCACTGTACCAGTCGAGGAGTGTCCACTACTGGTCAAGTATGTACTGAACCGGTCAAGGTGATGTATACATGTTGTTTGGCCCATTGTGATGACGGGAACCTTCATCTGGGGCCAAACATTTGAGATGTGGACATCGCGGTGTAAGCAGATACATTTTTGGACCCAAGGCAAAACTGGATCTGGGTGGATTCTTCTGAAGATTTCTCCTGGAAATAGAAGATTTCTGAAGGAAATTTGACTGTTTATAATAATGGTCTACCGTTTGTTGAATGTTATATCTTTCTGTGCGTTAAACTTGGCCAGAGTCTATTGTAATGTTGTATAGGGAGCAGACATTATTTGACAGGGTCGTGGGCCAGAGGAATCAAGGGATGGTCCCTCATTTTAAATGCAGCCCACCCTAAAATCCTGTGCACTGGAATGCTGCCCACTTTCCAATTGTGTGCTATCAAGTTTTACCCCATTTTGTACTATGTTTGGTGAATAATTATTGTTGGAAAAATTATGTTTACTAAAGGTTGACCTACCCCAAAAAATCTCCAAAATTGAAATCTGACCCACCCCTGAAGCATTTGCACTGAAACATTAACCCACCAGTGATTTCTCTATCCCACCTCTGTGACAAATAGTGATTGCTCCCTCAGGTTTGGGTTTTTGATACTTGCTACTGACTGTCGCTGGAATCCGTTGAAATGTAAGGTCACATATCACAACATCAACAAACCATAATAAATGCATTTCCAGAACTACCACAAAACTGTGGTTCATGGGAATTTTGTGGTAATTTTTTGCTGTTTTTTGTTACGGTTGTAATAATTTACACTTATTACAGTCGAAGTAAATATTGAAGATCATGCCAATGGTGTTCCGTGTGATAGTGGTTTAATTAACTGTGATTGTGCACAGCAATTCCTAATTATATTTCGATCATTGTTGCTCTATTATGTCAAATTAAGTTGTTTACCACCTTCTAATAGTAGGTATGTGTACTTGCAAGGATGTAATTTTACCATGAATATGAAACAAAAAGCATATCTGTAAAATGCTTTCCACACATTATTGTTACTGCATATGTTGTTGTCTTTATGAAAATCCAACCTTGACCTTCGAACAGTGTCCTCTAGCTTTTGACCTTGACATGACAGTCAAATGGGGTCATGCTTTTGTGTGTACCGGTGAAGTTAAAACATTTCTATCTTAATAACAAGTGCAGAACTAATTCCATAAGCTGGGTTTCTTATAACATGGTTTCAGACTATGGAAAAAGGTAATAGGAATCTAATATCAAGTAGAAAATCTTGCTAAAGATATATGTCTCAAGTGTGGTTAAGCCAAGGGGCATATTTTGTAGAATTCAATTAGTGCTCTGATCTAAAGGATGTATTAAATTTGCACAGTTTTGTACAGTAATATAACTAGTTGGCACATGTTTCGTCACATTAGATTTGCAGGCCTCTTTGATAGAGTTGCAATGTTCAGACATTTCCTGCTAAGAGTGTTACGCATTATGACAACACTGATTTGTCGGCGTATAAGACACTAAGTACTGCTTATAGAAGTAACTGCATCTTGTGAATCAACCCTTGTTCATGTGATACGGTATCTGCAGATTCCATGTATTGGAAAGCTCAAGTTTAGTGTATCATTTCTGTTGTTTTTGTGCATTACAGCCCCCATGTAATCAACTTGTGTTTTAGATATGGGTGTATGGTAATTTGATTTTTAGACCATTCCAGATATTGATACACAGTTAATAATATATATGTATATAAACGGTGGTACAGTGTGTATCTGCTTATTGCATAATTAAAGTAGTGTGCATTTTAGTATTAAATTATATTATAATCTATACAGACCTCTCACTGCTATGTATAAATCATGCTTCTTTATTTCTATGACATAATTGTTTGGTATTTAATTTACTAAAAAGTAATTTTTTATTTTTTTGAATACACAAAAAAAATTATTCTTAAGATACCTACCAATCTTACCCTGTTTTCACGTTCCGATATTATAAATATTTGTCAGTTGGTGTACATCAGCCTTTGAATAATTGCGTGACAAAAATATCTTCAAATCTGCTTCAGCACTTAAGTTTTTCATATAATTTCAGAAACATTTCACAAAGATAAAAATGAAGCGATCAGGGTTCAACTTGCTCATTTCTTCAGATGTGATACTTAATAATTGGACAAACTATTAAATTACTATTAGTTCAGCCAAATCAAATTTCTGCAAAAATGGCCGTGCTTCTATGTATTATAACATAAAGATATTTACACTTGACCTAATCTGACAAAGTCAGTTCTTTTGATGTCAATAAAAGTATGCATTTTTACTAAATTTACTGCATTTTATTTAAATTTCTTACTACACAAAAAAGTTAACTAACCTGATTAACCAACTTTCTTATTTCACAACTATATAAATATGACTCACTTCAATGTTTCGACTGCCAGAAGATCAGTTCCTGAAGAAGGCCACCGAAACGTCGAAGTGAGTAGAATTTATATAGTTTTGAATTCTTATTTAATTATTCTTTCAACTTGATTAACATTTTCATGAAGTTAACTAACCTGATTTGCTAAATAACATGGAGAAGCAGGTTTAAATGCGACAAGAATTTTCCATATTTGGGGTGCTTTGTCAGAAGAAGGGAACTTTTGTGAGTGCTTCAACAAATATTATGTAAGCGTATTGTGTTAGTATAAAAGTTTGTTCGGCGCAGTGTGTGTGATGTACTTGCATACATTCACATGTGATTGATGTCATGGACACGTTGTCAAAGTTGACCACCAGACGAGTCACTGCAGTTTCTGTGCATCATCGTTAGTTGCGGTGATTTTTTTAGTCAGGTGGAAGTTTTAAACAGGTTTCCATTGTGAAATGGGCATAAACTTTTGATATTGGCATAAAAAGAAGAAAGTGGAGGAGAAAAAGAGACACTGTTTTATTGACAAGTGAACTGTTAGTATTAGTAATGAATTTATTATTACACAATATAATTATATGCAGACATTAAACTATTTCTTTGTAGTATTAGCATCAGTGAAACGTGTACTCGATACTTGTAGTTCTTAATTCAGATACATGTTTAAATTGAAAAAGTTAATTTTGAGAATAAAACTAATGATAAGTAAATTTGTTAAGCCCATAAATGTAGATTTTTTTCCATCTAGAGGCACTAAAAAAATTGAGTTTTATTGTCACTTGCAAGTGTTGAAATGTTTTATAGATTCTGTTTGTTTTGAATGTCAAGTTTTGTTGATTGTGAAGAAATATGTGCCTTCTGTGCAAGAACAACCAATAATTGCACAACACGTCTAGAAACAGAATGCCAAGTGGTTGGCTTTCATGTCTCCTTTGGGCACATAGTTGGGCACATATTGGGCTGTCTGTCGGGCAGTTTGGCTCACTATGTAGAACATCTGTTGAACAGTTTGGGGCACTCCGTTGTCTGTTAGGCAGTTTTGGGCACCCTGTTGAGCAACTGTTGGGCAGTTTCTGGATATTATTGGCCAGTTTGGGGCACATTGTTCAGCAACTGTTGGGCAGTTTCTGGATATTATTGGCCAGTTTGGGGCACATTGTTCAGCAACTGTTGGGCAGTTTCTGGATATTATTGGCCAGTTTGGGGCACATTGTTCAGCAACTGTTGGGCAGTTTCTGGATATTATTGGCCAGTTTGGGGCACATTGTTCAGCAACTGTTGGGCAGTTTCTGGATATTATTGGCCAGTTTGGGGCACATTGTTCAGCAACTGTTGGGCAGTTTCTGGATATTATTGGCCAGTTTGGGGCACATTGTTCAGCAACTGTTGGGCAGTTTCTGGATATTATTGGCCAGTTTGGGGCACATTGTTCAGCAACTGTTGGGCAGTTTCTGGATATTATTGGCCAGTTTGGGGCACATTGTTCAGCAACTGTTGGGCAGTTTCTGGATATTATTGGCCAGTTTGGGGCACATTGTTCAGCAACTGTTGGGCAGTTTCTGGATATTATTGGCCAGTTTGGGGCACATTGTTCAGCAACTGTGGGGTAGTTTGGGCACACTGTAGAGTCGTCTGCCACCATATTAGGCAATACTGTTCAACATATACAGAACAATATCCTACTTGTCACATAATACCTATTATGGCTGCATTGTTGGGTCTGTGTTACTGGTCTGTGTTATGTTGGCACTGTTGACAGCCAATGTCACTGAACACACGAGTTGTGCTATTTATGTGAAAAATGTTGTTTTTTGGATTTGTTCAAGGTTTTAATTATTTTCCCAACACCTTTATTTCATGGGCCTTCACAGTGACTGTATTGCGAGTCTGCTAACGTACATTGCTTCATTCAAGATGTGGCTCATTTTGTAATTGTCCTTGTAGAGTTTTATGGGAAGGGTGATGGCTCAGCTTTACAGGAACCTTGCATTGTTTGTAGAGTCAAGATTTTGAGAAAATTATTCTGGCGCCTCATTTTATGGTAATATTTCGTAATATGTGTATTTTGTCACTGACATCTTAATATGTAACTCTCCTTTGCTCATTCTTGAACTTATTCTTGACATTAATTACTAGCAATTCTACTTTGGTTGTGCTTATGTTGTGATAATTAATGTAAGTAATCTTACTATTGTTCTATTAAGTCTAGTTGCAAGTATTCCACTGCATTGGGGACATTTTAGTGTCATGCTGTTTTATATTATTGCCAAAGAACCTGTTTCGTTAAGGGTGTGTAGTTTACACCAAGTTGTTTTACTGCAGTTTAACTTGTTTTGCTTAAGAGATATTCCACTGTGGTAGTATCGTTTTAATTTGATAGAGTGCACAAAAGTACTATTAATACTAATTCAAATATATTGTGTTGACCTTTCCAGCATAGTACCGTGCTATCGAGTTTCTGTGAAGTAATTGTGATTCAGTTAATTTACATTTTTTCATCAGTCAAACTCAGTATCAAATTAATTTAATATAATTTACTACCTGTTGTAATTAAACTAAGCACTTTCGGATTCTGGTTAAATGCAACAGGTCATAATAACCTGGTGTTTGTATAGCTTTTTTAAAATTTCCATTTTCTATTGTTTGAAAAAATTATGTTTACTAAAAGTTGACCTACCCATAAAAATCTCCAAAATTGAACTCTAGCAATGGCTAGAGTATCGCATTTTCAATCGAGAGAAATCATGTACCAATAGTCTTTGCGGCTTCGCGCATTAATTGCATCGTGGCTGAATGGTTCCCAGAGAAATCAAGATGGTGTTCGATTGAACAGGTCTGCCAGGGAGTAAAATGTAAAGCGCTTTGAGCAGTCCCGAGGACTGGATACTGCACTATATTCTACATAATTATCTTTACCTAAAGGTATTACAAAATGTTGCTATTTCAAGATGGTCCCTTAATAGTCCTACTTATTACTCTGTACTTTGTTTAATTTTTTCACCATAATCAAGTGTTTGTGCGCCAGTTGGATTACTTGAATGTGGACTACTTTGTACAAATACATATTCTCACAGAAAATATCCCACAAAATGAGAATGTTTACAATTTAGAAAAGTTGGTGACGTTATTTGTGACGCAAAATTCTGAAAACTTGTTACAAAAATGTTGTGTTCTCTCAGTTGGTCTGTGCAGAATGTTTGCAATGCATCCTGGGTAGTACAATGCAGTGGATTTATAGGCACCCTGGCAGAACTGGCCGTTTCAAGTTTATCTTGTACATTGTAATAACATTTTCACTTTTATACCCTTTTGAATGTGAAAGGGACGCTTGTATTAAATGCGTCATTTCTGGGGCATCTTGTTTAGTGGTGTAAATATGGGTATTGTTCTTCGAGTGTTTGGAGATCAGATTCTTACTCCAACTGGCTCTTGTGCAGGGAGTGAGGGTTTTGCTACTTTGAATCAGGAATCGATTGCTGTCAAATTGTTCGTTACGAGTGCGTTTGTAAGCAGACAGCAGATGTGTAAATATATCTGTGTGTGTTGTGTATTAATAAGGCTACTTAATGGCAACATATCAGCTTGCAATAAAATAGTTATAAATATTCCACATTTGTCATGTTGTACTTGTATCCAGCTGCGTGCGAAACTGTGATTCTTCAAACACATGCAAACTGCCGCATATCACTCATGCATACAGACAGTGCCTGTGTAAAGAGGTGAGAATTGTCCCGTGATGGAAGTGGAAATAAGTGCAGTGAACAATTTGACCTGCCCTTTTGACCTTTGACATAGCTGTCATGCCAAGTATTTTTTTCTCCTTGTTTTATTAGGTTTTCCTAAAAATAACTACTTATTACATTTGACGTTTATAATATGTATTCGAACAATAGGCATAATTAAATTAAATGTATTACTAGTACAAATCACCTTACAAGCAATGAATATGTCTTGCATGGTCCTGGTTGACGCCTATTTACAGCAAGACACTAGTCTAGTCTTGGCCTGTGACAATGGTATGCACTGAACATAAGATTGGTGATCATGAATATTCATGAAAGCATATTTGTAATAAGTTATTGGTATCATTATAAGTAACACTGGCAAACACAACAGTAGAACTCTTCCGGGAATGGAGGTAAGATTATATGCACTTCTTGTCTGAGCAGTCCAGTTACATTGTAAACAGCTGGAAACAGATAGGAACCAATTAAAAAAAATATCGACAAAATAATCGAACACAGATGCCTCAATTTAGAGCTTTTATTCAGACATAGATTGCTACAGTTCTTGTCCCAGCAGTGTGAAATTGAAGTTGCTGGATGGTACGATTACGTGATAGTCAAGATGAATCACTTGAAGCAATCTACGTGCAAAGCAATTGGGGTCAGATCACAATTATCACCTGTTAGTGGCCATCGCAATGTTGCTGTGATTGCAGAATAACAAATAAAAAATTAAATTTCATAGCATCTTGCGTTGTTAACCAAATGAACAGGTTTGGGCCAAGTTAGTTCAAACACACATTTCTCATTGTTATTTCATTCAAGAGGTTATTTAAAAAACGGCAGGTTTTGCAAAAATAATAACATACCACAATAAATTGTATATATATATGTATATAAATAACCCACATAACCACCAGGGTCAACATTTCAAATTTGCAAAATAACTGAAATCAGGTAACTTAACTTTTTAGGCACTACATTAATCTGAAACACTCATGAAGTGTAAATGTGATCTGACCCCTAGTGTAAATTTATGTGATCTGACCCCTAGTATAAATGTGATCTGATCCCTTACTGAGACCTTAAATACAATATATGAAATTGCTCTTTGAATGACATTATGAGTTAGTTGAGCAGAATATATTTCACGTTACAGTGTTGGAATCTACACTTACATTGTCACTTTATATTACACTTAAAATATTATGTACATTCACTGTGTTTTATTGCAAATCGTCCCATAAAATTGAACACATCCTTGTAAATTGCTTGTCTTGGCATGCAAGCTCTTTTTGAAAACAGCCAAATCCTAGCATCTGTAAAATATTATACGCACATCAACAGCCGATATTACAAAATGTTCTACCAAACTGTGCCATTCTCCAACACAGTCAAAATATCAGTGCAAAATAATCACATAAATGTATTGAAACAAACTTTTACGATATCAATAATAAAATTATGCTATGGCAGCTGACCAGATGTTCTCAGCTCACATTCCTCAAAGGAATCCACACTCCCCGATTCGTTGTTTTATAATTATCATACACATCCTAGTCGCACCCATGTGGAACTTATATATCACCGAGTACAGGTGCCATGAATAGGGGCTCGGCTGCAATATGTACACAGCATTACACCTGGAAACGTTCCACTGAGATAATGAACTCAACAAAAATCATAATTAAACAGAATGTATTGTTAAATTTACACTGCTTTAGCAAACAACAAAACGTTACTGCGGTATTACAGGGGACACTATTTCCGTGACACACCAGCAACCATGTGCTGGTGTTTAAAGTATTTCGTATTCAAGATCACTGTTAGATATAAAATTGATTTCAAAGAGCAAAATTGTGCTTATGAGCTTATAACAACGCTAGTGAAACGATCCCCTGGTGGCGAAGTTATAAATCTATAACACACCTGTGGTGCCACCTTTAGGACTGATCTGCAAAACAACCCGTATCATCATCTACGTCTGTTTGTTGCACATGCTCAATATGAGCTTGCATTGCATTCTGGGATATCCTGTATACTGATCGGATCTACCGAAACTGACTGTGGAAATAGTTGTGGTCATCACTCTTTAGACGTCTCCTAGCAAAACTGAACATCCTTTGATTGACGCTACATACACACAGGAGACTCTCCCACAGTATACATAAATGATGTTTGCTATGATGTAAATTTTAAAAGGTTTTTTGTATTAACGCAAGTTTGGTAAAACGTAAGTGAATGCTTCCCAGAGAAGACAAGATGGTGTTCAATTGAACAGGTCTGCCAAGAGATGATGTTTAAAGGAAGCAGTCTGTTCCTACCCAAACGTAGCCTGCGCAGAATTTGTAACTGGAAGTCTGCTGTGTTGATCGTGGGAAAATGGGACATTGTTGAACATCAAAGTGTATTGCAGTCAACTCAGCCCGCCTTAGAAATGTTGTCAATAAAGTTTGACTTGAAATATTGTGTACTATTTGAACATGTTAGGGGCTCGCAACTTTCAAATTGTGAACATTCTTACGGTCTTACTAAACACTATCTGAACATGCTAGGGGCTCGCAACTTTCAAATTGTGAACATTCTTATGGTCTTACTAAACACAATTTTAACATGCTAGGGGCTCGCAACTTTCAAATTGTGAACATTCTTACGGTCTTACTAAACACTATTTGAACATGCTAGGAGGTCGCAACTTTCAAATTGTGAACATTCTTATGGTCTTATTAAACACTATTTGAACATGCTAGGGGCTCGCAACTTTCAAATTGTGAACATTCTTACAGTCTTACTAAACACAATTTGAACATGCTAGGGGGTCGCAACTTTCAAATTGTTAATATTCTTACGGTCTTACTAAACACAATTTGAACATGCTAGGGGGTCGCAACTTTCAAATTGTGAACATTCTTACAGTCTTACTAAACACAATTTGAACATGCTAGGGGGTCGCAACTTTCAAATTGTTAATATTCTTACGGTCTTACTAAACACTATCTGAACATGCTAGGGGCTCGCAACTTTCAAATTGTGAACATTCTTAGTCTTACTAAACACAATTTGAACATGCTAGGGGGTCGCAACTTTCAAATTGTGGACATTCTTACGGTCTTACTAAACACAATCTGAACATGCTAGGGGCTCGCAACTTTCAAATTGTGAACATTCTTACGGTCTTACTAAACACTATCCGAACATGCTAGGGGCTCGCTACTTTCAAATTGTGAACATTCTTACGGTCTTACTAAACACAATCTGAACATGCTAGGGGCTCACAACTTTCAAATTGTGAACAATCTTACGGTCTTACTAAACAAAATTTGAACAAGCTAGGGGGTCGCAACTTTCTAATTGTTAATATTCTTACGGTCTTACTAAACACAATTTGAACGTGCTAGGGGGTCGCAACTTAAAAATTTTGAACATTCTTACGGTCTTACTAAACACTATCTGAACATGCTAGGGGTTCGCAACTTTCAAATTGTGAACAGTCTTACTAAACACTATTTGAACATGCTAGGAGGTCGCAACTTTCAAATTGTGAACATTCTTACGGTCTTATTAAACACTATTTGAACATGCTAGGGGGTCGCAACTTTCAAATTGTGGACATTCTTATGGTCTTACTAAACACAATTTGAACATGCTAGGGGGTCGTAACTTTCAAATTGTGAACATTCTTACGGTCTTACTAAACACAATTTGGCGGGCAGTATACACATTTTTCAAAGTCTTAAAGGGAATAAAAACATCTATTGATCGAATTCATGTTATATTACATCCTGCTATCTATTTCCATGTCCACCAAGCCAAAAAAATTCAATGAATTAGAAATTCCACATTTTATGGTGTGCATCCGAACATTTTCGAATATGCACATTTTTGGCGCACTTTTCGGGATGCCGAGATGTGACGTCACTTATGACTCAAACTCGCATCAGGCCGACCATTCAGAGCATGTTTACAAGTATAGCTTTTGGGTCGAAACGAGTGTCAGAGCGAGTTATTGTGCAATATTGTGCAAAAATGAAAATATGGTCATTATATAACGATGTTTCTAAATTTTATTTATCCAAACAAATATAATGTAATGGATATATAATTTATTAATTGTAAATATATTGTACGGTAATATATTGTAATTATATATGTGAAAACAGATTGAGATCTGTCTGGATAAATACAATTTAGAAACATTGTTATATATAATGACCATATTTTCATTTTTGTGGCGAATAAATAATTACTACAAAAATTTAAAAAATATTTACAAACTGCATTATAGTATAAAATGATTTTGTTTATATTACTTCGTGAAAACATAAACAAAAAAAGTGTAAATAAAATCAAAGGTTTGCATGCTGTCAGGATTGAACCGGCGTCGCCCGATTGTAAAATAAATGACAAGTAACCAACGCGCCTACCCACTGAGCTAGAGGGACCAATGGAAACTCTCTGACTAATTTAAGTTGTTATGATAAATTGTATAACTCCTTCATATATCGATATTCTAGTGATATTATGAGATTATACACGTTACTTTATGTAACTGGATACAATATATGTTTGCTATGTATGTTTATTGGTGTAGATTATCTCCCGTTGGTTGCATTCGATATAATTATTCTGAAAACGAGCCCAAGCTCGGCAAAACCTAGTCGACTTATAGGCCCATTCGCATTCGTTGTTTTGAATAAAATTCGATTCATGTGGAACCGCAAGATAAATGTTTGTTCCTCTATGATGACTAGTATTTGTATTACGTCGGAATATTGCACAATAACTCGTTCTGACGCTCGTCTCGACCCAAAAGCTATCCTTGTAAACATGCTCTGAATGCATGGAAAGGGTCGGCCTGATGCGACTGTGTGTCATAAGTGACGTCACGATACCACGTGATCGCCTAGCTCATTAAAATTTCATTTTCCGCGGGAATCGCTTCACAGACGGGCTTAAAATCGAATTTATGCTTCAAATGTATTTTTCTGTATTTGTTTAATGTTGTCAAATGTTACATACAATGTTAAACTTTGTGTACACGTGGAAAAAGGATTTTAGCTAATGCCTTATTTTTATTTCCTTTAAGAACATTATATTAATTAATGAAAAATTAGGAACAGGCTGCCTCCTTTTAAACCGCTTTGTGCATGGACTGGATACTGCACTTTATTAGAACTGACCATTTAACACTACCATATCCCACAGATGAAATGACCTTGAACTGACCCGACTGACCTTGAAATGACCCGACTGACCTCACAACACCAAGAGAGTTACATAGGTCAAATTATGCAGACATGTCCCTGACTTTAATCACTTATACTTCACATATCGCTATGTCGACGCCTATGATGACGCCGCGTCGTGCTGTCGACACCGCATCACTGAGTGAGGAGTGTCGACAACATGACTCTACCATCCATTGACCCAGTGAGACATGTGTTGTAGTCTGATGACATTGACCAGTCAACGCAAGTGACTGGACTCGAGTGACCGCCCAGGCTCTTGACTCGCCGCAGAACAGGCTGCAACTGAACACAATAACTATAATTATAAGTCATTATAATAATAATTATAGTATTTGTTGACATTACCTCTCAAGAAACTTACTTTTTTATTTTTTAATCCAAGAAACAAGAACCTTGGGTACAATTAAAATAATTATAATTACAACTAATTATAATAACTATAAATACAGTAATTATAATAACTATAATTATAACTACAATATTAAACTATCATTATGCCAACAAATAAAGTTAACTATTATTACAATTATTATTAGTAACTAATTGTAATAACTAATTATAACAATTATGCACTATTATAATTATACAACTATAATTATTACTACTATGTATTATTGGTGTATTATAAAAAGTATACAATAGAACAGAATAGTTATAGCATTGATGACAAGCACTATTTATCATGATAAACCTAACCTGGCACTAATTGTATCTAATTGCTTTGTTGATGAACTAAAAATTACAGCTATCCAGATAATGAGAAGAGATTGGCATGAAGAAACACCTGAAATGAAGGCAGTTGATAGAGTGAACTGGGCAGGACACATACAGAGAATGTACTCCTGCAACATATGGTGTCAGAAGTGGGTGGACAAGTATGAGAAAGTGGGAGAAAGGGAAGGGTTAGGGTTATCAGTATCATCGAGAGGGCAGAAGGGACAGAGTGATGTGCCCTCACCCCACAACGGGAGAAGAGGAGGAGGAAGAATTGCTTACTTGGTAGATCAGTCCGCCATTCTGTGCACATGTGAGGACGTGCTGACCGTCAGAACTGAAGGCAAACAGTTGACCCTTGGGCATATGGACCTGTCTGTATCCGCCAGTCCCATACAACACAAACGGACCACACGCTCCGGCATGGATCGCGTGATCCATGATCCTGCTACCTCCGCCGATACTCCACTCCACAAACTGAAACACAATCAACACCTTTAGGGATGCTCTCAAAATACAGAATCGTTATATTTAGGGATGCTCTCAAAATATAGAATCATCATTTTGGGGAAGATCTTAAAATACAGAATCATCAACTTTAGGGATGCTCTCTAAACCTAGAATCGTGATCTTTAGGGATGTTTTTAAAACATAAAATCATCATCTTAATGCTCTCAAAATAGAACCATCATCCTTAGGGAAGATCTCAAAACTTAGAATCATCATCTTTAAGGAGGATCTTAAAACATAGAATAATCATCTTTAGGGAGGATCACGAAACATAATAATCACCTTTAGGGAAAATTTCAAAACAGAACCATCACCCTTAGTGAAGATTTCAAAACTGAGAATCATCATGTTTAGGGAGGATCTCAAAACGTAGAATCATCATCATTAGGGATGCTCTCAAAATATAGGATCATTATATTTAGGAATGCTCTCAAAACAGAATCATCATCTCTAGGGATCTTTTCAAAACATAGAATCATCATATTTAGGGATGCTCACAAAATAAGGAATCATTAACGAGACACAATTCTTCACAAGCACACCCTCAGTGTTTCTCACATTTAATCTAAAAAGCGATGCTTCCTGTCAGAGAGGCATTATGGGAAATATAACAAAACATGTGGCGCCACCTGTCCATCGCTGCCCATGCTGTAGCAGCTGTTGCCGTGGCGACTGAAGCTGACTGCGTAAACGTCGCCAGTGTGGGCTGCCCAAGTCGTCACACATTCACGTCTCTTTGTATCTGGATAGGAATTGATCCGTGTCATTAAATCCTAACCTAAGCTAATAATTATTAATATTATTACTAACATTTGTATAGTGTCATATATCCGGGACCAGCCCGTTCATAGGCACATACACACATTATAAAACATACATGGAATAATAAAATAATTTTAAGAAAAAAAAATATACACATATATGCTGGTAAATATAATATTATATTAAGATTAAAAAGAGTAAATATATTAAGTAACTGAAATACATGATATAGTTTCTAAAATAATTAAAATATTTTATTTAACAGCACCCTAAAATATTCTCAGAGAATATTGGAACCCATAGTTTCTGAGGTTTTGAAAATTATGCAAAAAATAATCTGTTTCAAAAATACGTAGATACGTGTACAATACAAAACTGTTAGACATGTTATCAAAGCTAATCAACTCGGTAATACATATTACATAATATATACTGATATGAATGTATGACAACTGTCTTTCCCATCATGTAACTATATAATTGACCTATTCATCACGTAGCCTGTTGCCTGGCAAAAGGGCTGTCAAGCCATAAAAAATGTATACCGAACACTTGGAGCATTCGAACAAACATTTTTGTTTATGACAAAAGCATAACGCAAAGTTTCTAAAGTGACAACTGTATGTGGGAATGTTTGATCTATGAAATGTCACACTGTCATAATGTCATTATAATGTAATTCATTACTAACCATTATCAACCTTGTTAGAAAAGGTAAAGTTTGACGAAGGTCATACACATAATTGTTATTATGACGTCGGCAAACCGTGACACAGTGGATCCATCTACTATATACACCCCACTGATGATTGCATAAAACAGGCAGTTGGTTGTCGTGGTTACCGTAAAGTCTGACAGAGCCATTCGTTGTGCCAGCCAAGAGTAGCCGGCCATCTTCACTGAAGGAGGTAGAATTGACGGCCACATCTGTGGGTCCTGCTGCCAAGTGGTGCTGCGAGTCGAAACAATCTCAATAAATAGGTCACAGTTAGAATTAAATAGCAACACTTGGTGAAGAAGAGAGTAATCATAAATAAAAAGTTAGTCAAAGATGCTCGCTGCCAGAACATTAGTGTGATGTCACACCAATGTGGAGCTATATCGGTTTCGCTGCCATCAAAGTATGTCAGTTTCGCTGCTGTTTAACAGTGGGTGGAGCTTATAACATGAAATGGTGAAGTGCAGTTGTCTGAACCTATGCAAATGAGGAAAACAGTGTCGCAATCGGAAGATTAGTGTACTCAGTACCCGCCCCCAACATCGTTCAGAACCGTACAAAACACCGAAAACGGCGTGATTGTAGGTCCGTTTTTAGGTGTTCTGTGAACGGTTACCGAGAAATCTAGTTGACGCTAGAATAACAAAAAGTGCATCCTTTTAAATGATGCCAAGATCGTTGGGACAGGATGAGCCATGAGGGTGTTAGCGACTGTAGAATTTCATGTTTTTGAACGTGTTTCGAGTTGTTAATTTTTTGCTCGCTTATCTATTTTTTATGTTACTAAATAACAATCGGCCATGTACTTTAAAGTTTGTTCATGTTTTATTGTACAGTCATGTTATACAGTATATATTTTAACATACTGACAACCCAAATATATTTTAATGAAACAGAAACAACTTTAAAAGTCAGTACTTGAAATGTTTATAAAAATCATAGTGCTGTCTCAATTCTTGGAACAGTGAGTTTGGATAATTCCGAGAAAGGTCATGACCCAGACTTTTAATGTGAGGTCCCACCTTCAAAAGTGGCTCACTGCCATAAAAACAAACAATTTCCTCCAGAAACACTTTAAATTTTAACTACAACAAATGGTTCATTAAAAACATTTGGGGGTCAGTATATTATAATACATATAACCTACACTGTATGGTGATTTTACTAAAACAATTAACGGAAAATCTCCCTTTAAAATGTAAAATATTGTAGATGATTTTGCGATAGAAATACAGAAAAATCCCTTTAAAAATGTAAAATAATCCAACCAGTGCCCTACCTCAGCCTTCATTGTTTCCAAATCCCACATTGTGAGTTTTCCCATACACAGGGTTCTCTGTGGAGAATTTGTCCCAGGCTGGGATACAGTGCCCAGCTTCGCTCCAACTGCAGAGGATACAAACCTCTTCCCTGCTTGGTCTGACGCCAGGTGCGCTATCCTAAACACACAGCATTCATGAATACAAGAATCTAAAGCGAATGAGATTATCCCGCGATTAAGTTAAACTCCTTTAGAATGTTGTACACAAGCCTAGAGGCTGTATGGTAAGAAGATTTCCTAGAATATCCACTTAAAAAATTCCACTGTAAGCACAAACAGGTTTTTTAAATGGTAAAATTCATTGTATCAAACAATTAACATCAACCACTTTGAATAATATGCCACCAAATTACATGACAGTGATGACACTACATTACATTGATGACACTACATTACATGACTGTGATGACATTACATTCCTTAAGGGTGAACTTTAAACACAAGTCTAAGTATTTGCAACAACAAAATGCACCATTGAACATGTATGATAAATAGTTTTATTCAACAAAATTCTTTAATAGGTACATAATAAGCAAAATCGATGATGCGAATGTATACCCCTAGACATACATGAATGTTGGTTCTGTTGCCCTCACATATGTACAAGGACTTTGACACTGGGTACAATCATAGAAGACAAGCAGAGCATTACAAAGTAACATCACATTGTTTATTCTGACCAATGAGAGAATTGTAACTATAAGAGGTAACTAAAGATGGCTGGACTTGGGCGGAAAATACGGAAACATCTGGAATTTGACGAACTGGCCTTGTTTTAACTCCACACACTTTGAAGTCCCTTTTTCAGGCAAAACCAATGCATATTTTTAAAAGAAATAATTACCTACCTCTTCACTATAATAACCATGATCAAATGTTAAAACAATCGATTTGACTCATCATTAATAAGAAACAAATCGAGGACCAGTATCACACCTGATCTGAGGGACAAAGAGGACAGTACTATTCATATGGCCTATGTCTGATGGTCAGGTTCCTTGTCCACTTGCCCTACCTGGGGTAGATGGGGTCAGTGGTCACTTCTGTCACTGTCTTCTTCTCGTGAACATCAAACAGTCGGATACTGCTACTCTTACTGCCTAGCAACAACTGACACAACAAACACAAAGACGTAAGAGTTTAAGACAAAGTTCAAGAGAAAGCTTAAGACAAAATTTAAGATGATGTTTAAGACAATGTTTATGAGAAATTAAAGAGATGGCTTAAAGGAAATAAAAACAAGGCATTAGCTAAATTCCGTTTTCCATGTGTACAGAAAGTTTAATATTGCATGTAACATTCGAGAACATTAAAAAAATACAGAAAAATACATTTGTAGCATAAATTCGATTTTAAACCTGTCTGTGTAGCGATTCCCGCGGAAAATAAAATTTTAATGAGCTAGGCGATCACGTGGTATCTTAACGTCACACATGACTCACACTCGCAGCAGGCCGACCCTTTCTATGCATTCAGAGCATGTTTACATGGATAATGTTGGGGTCGAAACGAGCGTCAGAATGAGTTGTTATGCAATAATCCGATGTAATACAAACACTAGTCATCATAGAGGAACAAGCAGTTATCTTACGGTTCCACATGAATTCAATTTTATTCAAAACAATGAATGCGAATGAGCCTACAACTTGTAGTACAAGTCGACTAGGTTTCGCCGAGCTTGGGCTCGTTTGCAGAATAATTATATCGAATGCAACCAACGGGAGATAATGTACACCAATATACATACATAGCAAACATATATCGTATCCAGCTACAGAAAGTAACGTGTAAAATCTCATAATATCACTAGAATATTGATGTATGAAGGAGGAGTTGTACAAGTTATCATAACAACTGAAATCAGTCAGCGAATTTCTGCCGGCCCTGATAGCTCACTTGGTATTTATAAACAGTTCATTCATAGTTGTTTTACAATTAAACAAAAAAGGTGCGACCGGCGTCGGATTGTAAAACAATGAACCTGACTATCAGCATTCGCTGACTGATTTCAGTTGTTATTAACTTGTACAACTCCTTCATATATCGATATTCCAGTGATATTATGAGATTATACACGTTACTTTATGTAGCTGGATACACTATATGTTTGCTATGTATGTTTATTGATGTAGATTATCTCCCGTTGGTTGCATTCGATATAATTATTCTGAAAACGAGCCCAAGCTCGGCGAAACTTAGTCGACTTGTAAGCCCATTCGCATACGTTGTTTTGAATAAAATTCGATTCATGTGGAACCGTAAGATAACTGCTTGTTCCTCTATGATGACTAGTGTTTGTATTACGTCGGAAAATTGCACAATAACTCATTCTGACGCTCGTTTCGACCCAAAAACTATACTTGTAAACATGCTCTGAATGCATGGAAAGGGTCGGCCTGATGCGAGTTTGAGTCATAAGTGACGTCACATCTCGGCATCCCGAAAAGCGCGCCAAAAATATGCATATTCGAAAATGTCCAGATGTACAGCATAAAATGTGGAATTTCTAATTCATTGAATTTTTTTTGCTTGGTGGACGTGGAAATAGATAGCAGGATGTAGTAACATGAATTCAAGCAATAGATGTTTTTATTCCCTTTAAGACATGATTTAAGTCGAGTTTTAAGATGACATATAAGATTAGATGTAAAATGAGTATTAAGATGTGATTTAAGATAAAGTTTATGGTAAAGTTTATTATGCGGTTTAAGATAAGATTAAGATGATATTTAAGCCAATGTCTAAGATGAGGTTTAAGATTAATTTCAAGAAGAGATTTCAGAAGACATCTATGAAGATATTTAAGATATTTGATCATTAGGAAGACATTTAAGAACAGATCAAAGATGTACTATAACACAACATTTACTATGGCAAAAGTTACTTGACAGTATTACCCCGGGTAATTAACACTAGACGACTGAGACAGCACACAACATGCTAACAGGAAATTGAAATTGGAAATAACTCGTTCCTATGGAAAATCTGCAGAATTAAATCACAAGATCAGTAGAAATTAACTGCTGCGAAACTAAATACCCTCATTTTTGTATCATAAGTTTACAGTTTTGATTGCAACCAATGTTTCATTCAATAAGGATATCTTACCCTGGTGTCTGATTTTTTTAGCCATTCCACTGAAATCAACGGTGTTTTCGACATTGTTGTTACCAAGGTTACCGGGGCTGGTTGAAGAGTCCATACTCTGAAATGTGTAAACAATTACATATGACCCATTTTAATTCAATATATCTTTATGTGAATTTACGTGCAGGCACAAAATATTACGAAAACACATATCACAAATATATAACATAATATTTATACAACAAAGAACATTTAGTTGATGTGTTAACCTAACTAGGGGAACGTTTCTTTCCATGTATTACTTCACCATCACTGTTTCCAAAGTAATCAACTGATAAATACAGTATTGATTGTAAGTATTCGGACACCAAAAAATAATAACATTTTCAGCTGTCCGAAAACAATTTCCAGCAGGGTCTAATGTCGGTCAGTGACTAAAACTGATCACTGGATCCATCGTTTATTGAAATTCCCTGTCAACCATTGACAATATGAGAAAAAAGTTCCGCCTGCATCCACAGCCTTTGCAAAGTTTCAGTATCCCTTCGACCACAAAATCACCATCACATGGATGTATAAATCACTTCCAGTTAGCTTCAGTTACATTGACGTGTGTCATCCCGACTGAAATAAACTTGAATGTATTCAGAGGATGGCATGACCTGCTCTATGACTTTGTCCGTGTCTTAGCACCACTGTCATGCAGATCGTTTGTCTTCTGCTGTCCACTGCTAACTTCAATGCGAAGTAGTTTTAAATACGTGGTAACCATAAATAATTGACAAAAATGTGTTTTCTAATTCAGAGTAACATGCGTGTCAATGGCACCATGTTTGTTTTTTAAAATGGAAATGAACGATTTGGTGGCGCCACATAGCAGAGTACAGTAGAGACAGTAAAAAATACACACAATTTCCACCATGTGGCTCCACCATTTTGTCATTTTTATACTGGTTTGAGAAATAGAATTTTTGTAACCTTAAGACTATTTATCAAGCGTACTGTACGCTAAAAAGATTGAATACAATAATAGAAAAAAGACTAATTTTTGATGTCCGAAAACACAGTCATTATGCACTGTACGTATTCGGACATGCACAAATAATAGGTGTCCAAAAACAAAGTGTCTGAAGACACGTCATTATTGTATTGTTATGATTAACAATACAAAAAATAACACAAATTCTCATCAATACAGTTGAGCAGTTTAACAAATGCAGTTATTCGGTTGTATCTGTGCCTGCATTACTCACTTGATGACACCATCTGTGTCAAGTGTTGCGACTGTGTGACCGCTCGGACAGAACTGACACTGTGTCACAGGGGAATGATGCTCCACGTACTCTTCCTGGCAAAGATGTGGAGAAACGTTAAGTTGAGAAAATTTGTTTAACAAAAGACTGAATGTATATGTGAAAATGTTCATCAAGTTAGAACTAATGGAATTATTGTTATAACATAACTATGTAACTGAAATTCACTTGCCAAGCAGAAGTCAGCTAGAAAAGATCATGCCGACAGAAAAAACTGTGTGACAGATTGGGAGGACACCAGAGAGAATGGTGGGTGTGAAAGTTGGACACAAAAGACGCCATCTAGATCCGCAAACAAAACTAATCATGAACCGAGAGACCGAGATGTAGGTGGATAGAGAAACAGTCACGTGTGGGACAATCTGCTCACTACAGCATCTGGTGAGCAGGGAAATAACTCATCAGTTGCCGATCGCAGTCAAAATGTCGAAGGTTCAATTTTATGAGTATTAAAAAAAAAATTATTTAAACTAAAATCAGGACTTACTTGACTCAAAAGAAGAAAAGGTGCAGGCATTCCTGAAAAAACAAACATTTATTATCAAATCAAATGGCAAATATGTGTTAGATATTTCCAGATTAATACTGTCATGTTTCCCTTCACCAAATTGTCATTAACTTAAATGCTAAGGTGATTTCTTTTTGCAAGCATTTACAAACTGTTCCCACAAATGCCAGAATATTCTCAGAAATTAATCTAACAAAAACAATTTTATAAATGTAAATAGAAACTACTCATTTCATACAAACAGATCATAATGAAGCTATCACTAAATAAGTTGGCAAACAAAACATCATAACTATGTGTTCCCAGATGTTTGTACTTCATTTAATAATTTGTAAACTTAATTAGTAAAGTAATAGTTAATTTTTTATTAAGTTACTAACTGCAAAGGAAAAATGGCTAATATACCTGAGTTTCTACTTGGAACATCAGTTGTGACCCGAATTCCTCCTGACCTTGGTGAACTTTGTTGTGCACTTGTTGACCTTATCACTGATTGGCTACTACTATTTGAACTGTGCTGTGATTCAAAACCCTGAAATAAAACACATTGTCATCCTATTTTGGTCAGGAATGTTTCTTTTAATACTGTAACACAGGTGCATATGAAAATTACCCTTCAAACACACCAAACATATCAAAGTAATCATTAATGCACTATTTTGGGATATTAAAACTATACAAATGAAGTTAATAAACATACACCATGCATCAAACTTGGGTAATTTGAATACCTGTTTTTTATAATGCTTCTGAAGTATTTGTATTCTTCATATCTGAATGTTACCAAACTATTTGCCAAGTATTCGCATCCAAACACTTTCTAAAAGTAATTGCATTCATACTCAGATATACTACGCGATGTATGCCAAAGATTCATATTTGAATACGTACTGAGAGTATTTATATTCATATCCTCAAAGTATTTGCATTCAAATATTTACTGAAAGTATTTGTAATAAATCATACTTTACAATATTCAAACCAAATCTGTATTTTTAAGGCATGTACACTACGATGTGTACATTTAAGGAAATAAATAATTCTTACACAACATTCAGGAAATAATTTTAATTCAAAGCTTTCTACCAGTGGATGTTCTTAAGTTTCCACCTAATACATCACCAAACAGGTACCCACCTTTGTGTCCTTGCTCCTTGGCTGAGTCACATGTCGCGGTGATGCTGATTGGTTCGTATCAAACTTTACCCTCGCTGTGTCATCGCGTAAACAGGTACCCTGAGCCCCAGTGCCTCCTGGGATTGTTTCTGCTGGCTTCTCACTGGCAGAGCTATTTTTACCTGACTTTCTCGAAGCTGCAGAAGAGTCATCGCCAGTAGGTAACTTCTGCTTGGGTGCTGCTTGTACAGAGGATGTAGAGGATGCTGGTTTCTTGCCAAGGATTGGTGATGGAGGCATTGCTATGTTCCGGATGAAACTCTTCAGTTGTTGAGACTTGGGCTGGGATTTCTCAGGCTTTGGTTGGCTCTCCCTGTAAGACAACGAGCTGTGGGGAAGGGCGACCAAAACAATTGCATTGTAGGGTAGTGCATTATAATCTCCCTCTCCCTCTCCCTTTTTTTTGCCCACACATGCATACACACACACACACATGCATACACACGCATACACATGCACACACAAACATATATGTGTACAGTACTATAAACACATGTACATACGTTCACACACATACAAACACTCACACACACTCACACACCCATGTCTGCACATCTGCACACACAGGCTTTGACACATACAAATGCCCTTACATGTATAACTATGCATTAATTTTATTTATTTCCCGACATCCCCAGAACAAACTACCGGTATCTACTTCTGAAATGGAGATACGCTTTAAAAGTTAGCACCAATAACCACATGCACTTGACTTCTTACAACCATCGTGAATGTTACACCTACTGCGAGATGATCAAGAAATCGTCCATTAGTTCAGACCCAAGTCCTCCAGGTGGCGCTCTGGTAGAAACCTCGTGTGAGCCAGAATGTGTGGAGATCTTAATCTCTGCTACACCCGCCAGCTGCAACAAGCCACATATAATAATAATAAACTGATTTCTTTAATGCTAATATCCTCGGAAAAACCGAGCTCAGCAGTTCAACAAAACCAATGGATTAGGCATTAGACCTCATAATCACATACAGAGTACAACTCAAGTGTTTTGTGTCCTGTGTTTTTCCTCTTTATGGTGTGACTGTTTAAACACTCATTGGTTGATTTACCAGACAATGTTTGTATTAGAAATCACTAGCCAGCATTTGCGTACATCTCAGGTCACTTTTGTCCAGTCTCAAGGATGGCCATAATAGTGAGGTGTCACTGTATAGAAATTCATTTTTCTGTGGAACATTGCACAAAACCGGATTTTTCTAAGATCATCCGGTCACTATGGTTACTGTCATGCAAATGGGTTATTCTGTCACATGTGAGTTTCCTTTTGTATAGATATAGATAGGGGACATCACCATTGCTCGTGGAGTGCAGTGGCTAGAGATTCGGATTCTCAATCGAGAGAACCCGGGTTCGAATCCTGTGCGGCGGTGTCGAACCTTGGGCAGGTTCGTTCACAATACATTGCTCCAGTTCACTCAGCTCTTTGAATGAGTACCTGACTATAGACAGTGGTGGATATCTGTGTTCTAGTCATCGTACATTACTTGCAGCATGGCTGAATGCTTCCCAGAGAAATCGAGATGGTGTTCGACTGAACAGGTTTGCCAGGGAGTAAAGTGTAAAACGCATTGAGCAGTCCTAAGGACTGGATACTGCGCTACATAAGAACATACATTTACCTTTTTTTAATAGCAGATTCCTCACCTGGTGCCTGTATCTGGCGTTTTCCTCCCTTAGTCGAGCCAACTTCTTCTGTTCCTCGCCATGATTAAGCAGGGATGGGAGGGTTGGGGAATATTAAGGGTATCTTGTCCAAAACGTACATACAATACATCTTTTTATCAAATCGACATGTTTATAACACTAATCACATGCTAAACATGTCAACATCAATGAGCCTGGGATCAGTTTCACGAAGAGTTCTTAAAGTTAAGCAATTACGTGGCGTCAAATGTTTTCATAAACTCATGTTTGCTTATATTAAAAAAATCTCATGATTTACTACGATAATCATCTTACCGTTAAGAACATTCTTAGCTGCTTCCTGAAACTGGCCCCTGATCTATGATGGGCTGTATGATGTGAGGAAACAGGTTTATCATTAGAAGCAGAAGCGTTGTCATTAATTGATTAATATATCACATGACCTATTTCCTAGTAACAAGGTCCATCAAGTCATCCAAAATGGATGCCAAACATGTGGAGAGTTTAGACATCCCATTATGTTTTGTTGAAATTCTGGCCCGCAAAATGTTTTATTTATTACAAAAATATGGCAAAGTTGCTTAAGTTGGACGAGCGAGAACTGTGTGTGCGGGAATGTTTGATTTAGCAGATGTCAATGTATTTCCCATTTATTACCTTTATAACCATAATTGGCAAGACAAAGCTTGATATAGGTCATGTGCATAATTCTGACTGTGACATAAGTAAACCACAACATACTGGATTCATCAATTTGTGTGATGTGAGTGAAAGAAAAGGATATGCATGTGGCGGACGACAGAACCCAGGAAGTTGTGTAGTGACAAGAAAAATGTGTCCTGCCACTGTTTGGCGAAGTACATCGTGAACGGACGTTGCTCCTCTGGGTTCTTCAAAAATGGAAGCACTACAAAAGAATGGTGAGAATTTTAATTCCATATCAATAAAAACGACACAATGTTCATGTCTACAAAAAATCGGACTTAAAATTTCAGTGGAAAATCTACTTTATTGTTTATTGTTATGACTGTAGTGTTTTGTTCAAGTGGAAGTTCACTTGGAGTTTAATAATTTTTTATTTTGCTGGAATATTACAAGTACTAGTAGGTATGGTGTGGTTGTCGGCCCTGAACAATTATTGGTGTTTGGGGCCTCAGAAGATATGGGAGAATGAGATCTATACCACAGAAGTGGCTCTAAAAACATCTTTCTGCTGATGAATAAGCATTATGACACGGTGGACCCATTCATACTGTAAGACCATCAAAAGCAAAATTACAGAAACAAAAATTTTTGTAATTAAAATGCTCTAACAAAAGACAGAAGAGGATGATACAAGGAGATGAGGAAGACAATTAAGTTGAGAGACAATGTCAAGAGATCTTGATAGGGCAGAGATGAACAGACGAGATTGGGAGGCAACTGCAGAATATTGGACTCTTTTGGAGTAGCTGGCGGCGTACCAAGGAAAGGGCAGAACAGACCATAACATAAGGGACCAAGGGGGAAAGAAGAAACTTCAAGAAAGAAAACAAGCCCTGAACAGACCTCACAAGGGACCAAGGTGGAAAAAGAAAGAAAATAAGTCCTAACAAAAATATCAAGTTGGTCTCACCAAACCATTCGCTCCACTCCACCTGGCCCTGCAGTTGTGGCGTCATCTTCTCAAAGAACTCATTCACTCGGTCTGGCTTATTGCTCTGCACTGCACTGATCACGTACATCTGCAGCAATCAACAACATCATGTAGACATCATTAGATAAATCTATGTGTTATATGGTTTTGGCAGACATAGCTCAAAATTAGGAAATAGTGAGAAATGCATGCTTACGTATCAATTGTGTCAGGCATACAATATCGAATTTGGTTTCTATGTCCAAGTATACAATTATATAAAGTAAACTAATTATTATTGAAAAGTTGTCATCACTTTTCGGTACTTTGTTATATATATATGCTTAAAATTAATATACTTTATGTTTTGCAGTACCACAAAGTTTTGTGTCAAACATGTGAAGTTGTACACCTTATCTTGCACATTAACACATGGATGTATGCACCTACCCACCCACCCACCCACCCACCCACCCACCTATGGCCATTCACCAGTGTAGATTTATGCCCTTCATAACAAGATGACATCATCAGTACAGCTAACTATCCATTCTGGGCTATGATAACAAAAATTGTATTCAAAACAACATTGAAATAGTTTTAGTCAAGTCTGAAACATTATCCACGCAAATGAAAGTTTAAATTTATTACGTATGACAATATTTTAGCATGAATTTGTTACCATAATGTACGCATTGTTAATTCACCTTAAAGAGGCTGATTTCTAGTTTGTGTACAGCACCCTCGTGCGGTGGTGCCAGATGTGAGAATAGACGTCGGTCAAGAAAATGCCAGTAGTCGAGGAGTCCTTGTAGGTCACTGTTTGCTATGTATACGTGTATCTGGTCCAAGATCTTGTCCACCTGAAAAAAATTAAACAAAACATGATCAATGGTTATGATATTGTTACAGCAATGGAACTAAATGCTTTATCAGAACAATACTTGTTATTAAATTTAGGCTTCCTTTTGACTTCAGAAGGAAGTAAATTCAACTAAACTACAAATAATGCTATTAAAAAAAAGACAATTATATTTGAATTCAACCCTGTTGCCTAGGGTTATGCCTGGGCTTAGGCAAGAGCTAGCCTGTCAAATGAAAAGGTCTGCCACTGGCACTGGGCTCGTCGTTCCATCTGTTCACATTTTATGTTTATATCACATGTGATGTAAACAGAGAGAATGACGCGAGCACACATGCTGCCTGCTACTGGGAACAAAATGGCAAACATAAAACTATTGGCTGCAAACATTTTGTAGCCAGTCAAGTGTGCAGTGGACCTGGAGGTGTGTGATGCTTGAACAATGTTGCGTGAAACGTGTTGTACAATTCAGCACTTGTGTAGAATCCGGACCCACCTCAATTTTGCCGTTATGATTTGAGTTTTGCCTAACTTTGATACCTCAGAGCGTTAGTTCCATCATTCAACATCATCCCAGGCACATTTATATTACGAAAATATTGTGTCTTAGCACACTTTTGAAGCCCAAATAGCGACCCGGTTTGCGCTAGTCTGCACCGCTGCGGTCGTGCGTTACCGCATCACGCTCGTAAAATGAGCGATATAGCAGCGTATGTTGATGCAAACCGGGGCGCTATTTACGCCTCAAAAGTGCGCTAAGACTTCTTAAACGTAAATATGCCCGGGATAATGCTGAATAATGGAACTAATGCATTGAGGTATCAAACTTAAAAGTTAGGCAAAACTCAAGTTATAACAGCGAAATCGAGGTGGGTCCGGATTCTACACAAGTGCCTTCAGTTCTATTTATATGACGTGGTGGGGATCATCCTGTGCTGGAACTACATTAGTAGTTTGCGGCCTTGGGAGGCAGTTCTTGGATGCCTGGGTCTCATAACAGGTCGCGATTAACCGCAATTATCGCCAACGCAGAGCATTTCAAAATGACATTCAGTGAACAACTAACAACAAATTATTATAATAATTATGAACGTACACGAAATCCCTTGTCTCTGGCATTCTTTGAGTCTGAGTCTACCAATTTTGCTGCAGAATGAAAGCCTCTGTAAACAAGATATTCAGTGACCAACTCGTCAATCCTTCCCACCGAATTAGCCATTATTGATATTAATGTTTTTGTTGTTGATCGTTTGGTAGCGCCACAATCGCCAATACCCGTTTGTTGGCAGTGGTTTTAACTTGTCATCTTCCGTTACTTAATTTTTCTTTTGGGCCAATTTCCCACCACATTTAGGACCGACTTCCCATCTTCCGTTTACGCCTACACGTGTGGCAGGGATCTCAACCTCCTACAAGTTTTAGGACCATCCAATTGTTTTTGATCCTCAACCTCGGTTGTCCATTATTCCACCAACTATCATCCTATGTTTCTATTAGTATTTAATGTTAATAATAAGTTGTGCATGAGTCCAGAAAAAAACAGTATTTATTTCTACTACGAGTTAATTACATATATACTTGAATAAAGCACAAAACAAAAAACAAGAGATAAGATTTCAAACTGAAACTTGAAAGATTTGGTCTGATTTCTTACGTCACGAGGGATTATTTTTTATTATAGTGATTACATCGTAATACAATCAAATAATTGACCAATTACAAGTTTTCTAAAACACACCAAACCCTAAATATATCTTCTTCAGTTCGTATCGCCAAGGATTTAGGCGCAATAGAAGTTATATATATCTTATTATTAGAACGGTATCCTAAACGTCATTGATGCCAACAAGTCTGAATGTACTAACATCAATGTCTGAGCCAACTTCAGCAACAACGCCAAATATCGGACACCGACCAAAACACTGATTAAATGGTCGGTTGATCGGCAAAAAGTGCGGCTTTTGACATTTGGGCGTGTGAGGTAACATGGCAAACCAGTCGTTATATATTTATGGAATCAAATTTACATTGGCAGTAATTTGTTAACGAAGATAAGTGTAAATTCGTCATCAGTTTCTTGGCATCTCTTGGCAAGTTGAGTCTTGGTCAAGTCGGTGTCATGCTAATCTCGCTGTCAATTATTCCCGGGCTAACCCGCTGGTATTAGAACCGTTGACGTTGTGTTGCGTTTAGTTCATAGTCATAGATGTACTCGGTATATCACGTACTCTGTCACTGATGCTACTCAATGACGATACATTCAAAACGGTTAGACCCTACTATTAGTACCTGTCTCGGTGTCTGTGCTAGGGAAATTAAAAACACAGTAAGGCCAATTAAAAAAAAGAAAATAGTTTCTCGTCCGGATTTGTTTCTTCAAAAGTAGACGGGAGGTCCTTATTATTTACTATTTGTCAATATTTTGTTATTTTTTAAAGATGGCCGCAATGTCGTAGATGTTAAGTAATACTGTTTTAAGGACACTGTTGCTTGTCCGATGTAACGTGGAACATACCAGGGCTGTGATGTATGTTACTATAATTACTATTATTTTAGCTGGATTGACAGATAAACAAAAAAAATTATGTGGAATATACATGTCCCATTTTACACCGGAATACAATTTAAATTGATTAAATAAACAAAACACAATGTTAAATGTATTTAATACACAGCAAAAGTTGCCACACTGTACGGATTTCCCGCATACAATACAGATTTAAAAAAATACGCAATATCCAGTTTTAATACGGATTTGCTACAAAATGTAAGCAAATGTTAATTAATGTAGGTATATTTAGTAGCCTGGTAAATGGCGACACTCGCTCGAAACAAGCATGTTAACCAATACAAAAATACTACAGTTTCAAGTTAAAATATGCATTTCAGAACACAAAATGTGGCATGTCTGTAAAAACAACCATCCATTGCCAAACGTACACATGCACATCATTTGCCTGCAGATTGCCGAGGTGCGACGGCTCTAGTCACTTTCTTCTTGGCCACTTTGCATTTCACCTCACATTCCTCACAAAGTGGATAATGGCCAACCAATGTTGTAACGCTATGTTACATAGTACGACGCCTCAATGGACATTTTACATGTTAATTTGTCGTTGACCTTCACTATGTCAAATGTGTTCCCTTCTCCAGGATCATTGACGTCTTTGAAGCATGCGCCACATGAGTGTAACATCACCTCCAAGTTCCTCTCCAGTTATTATTTCTCTTCTGGTTTGAGAATGCGGGCAGCATAGAGGACACGCCATTTCAGACATCCTTCACACTTATAAAAATTGAAAGTGGAGAAAAATTGCAATTAACCTGTTCACAATAAATAAAGCAGTTTCCGTCTTACCTTATTGTGGTAGGCATGGTTTGACTACTTATCTCTCTATTACAATTGATTGGGTGTTTATAACCTATGTGGTTAAACAACCAATCACAACATAAATATTTCAACCATGACAAGTTGGAGGGCAGAGTCATACCATCTTTGATGCAAAGTTCTATGCGTTGTCATAAAGCTTTGTTGTGATGAACATATATATTCATTTGTAAATAATGAGTCATTCCAATTATTCAATTTTGGGGTGTGACATGTATTGCGATTATCTCACTGATGAGGTAATTGACACAATGTCTGCTAGACACTCGTTCGGGTTTACCGACACGTCCAACTTGTCCTTACTTCCACCAATGTTCACTTTTACCTGAAGACAAAATAAAAGAACTGCGACCTTAAAACAACAACCTTTTCCAAAAACCATTTGACAATTGACAAATCTTAATTGGCTGAGGCTATATTGAACAAAACAACACAAATGATCAAGCAAGAAAAGGGTGAGTAGGCCTACATTGAAACGTTTTTAATATTTGTGCCCGAGCAGTAGGCTATCATGGAACGATTTCCAAGGAGTTGCAATCCACAATATCCCTCTGGCTACATTTCAAATATTTCATTTAAGCTATGCAACATATTGCTGTATTTTACGAAAAGTGCACTTGCATTTCAAAATGTTACTTATTTCCATGAAACATTCGAAAATTACAAACTAAAACAAACAAAACAATTTGTACAACTCCGCATGGTGTCACTAGTAACAACCTTGTTAGACAGTCACCATAATTTAATAAACCGCACTAATCAGCATGTCATGCCATATTTCAACTACTTCAGTAATACTTTTATACACTGTTGCTAACAAAGTTGCCATTTTAAGTAATCTTCAATGACTTGGTACATTTGTGGCGGGTCTAACCGGTGACTATTTACACTAGTAGCGCCACCGTGTTGACTTGAGCGAAGTCAACGCAAAATCTACTGACAGGCCTCGAATTTTAAAAAAATTAGGGCTTTTATACTTTTTAGGGGGCACATAATATAAAACACGACCAGTTTGACCGTGAACAATAGCTTAATTGCCGAGGCATCGCAGCGAGTTGCCAGGGCATTTTGGCAAATGGCCATGTGCTGCCACGCAGTTCGAGGTGAGTACCGACCTGTGACGTTTGACAGCGTTCTGTTGAACTGATGTCTTCTCCGTCATCAAATTCCCCTGTGGGCATGTGGCAAATTGTCTAGAAATGTCTGCTTGCCGTTTGGTACCGTCCTAGCATACCACGGTTTCAATATTGCGGTGGACCTACGAATTCGCAAGCAAACAAACACCGACATGTTCTGACTAAAGATGGCTGACAATAGCAGACATGTTGCGCAAGCACTATAGTTTCATGCACATGATTAGCCTCGATTCCAGACTTGAGTATGCGGTCCTTGGAGCACGGGGCACGCAACAAGCATTCCTATTTTAAACTCTATAGAAGGCATACACAGATCTGAAAAGCGTTTAAAATAGCGAATTTTGTTAATAGTAGATAGCAAAAAAAGGAGGCGGCAGTTAAAAAGGAAGCGGGCGGGGACGAGAAACTATTTTCTTTTTTTACTTGGCCTAAACTAAAGTTAAAAATAAAACTTACATTTTTTTTTAAATTGGGTGCTTGTCAAGACTTGTAAAGTTGTGTAGAATCTGGACCAACCTTGATTTTGCTGTTAGAACTACATCTGCCTAAATTTGATAGTGTGCATTTGTGCGTTAGTTCCATCATTCAATATAATCCCAGGCATAATGTTACAAAAATGTTGCGTCTTTGAAGCCCAATTAGTGACCCGGTTTATGCTAGACTAGTCTGCGCCACTGCGGCCGTGTGTTACAGCAGCGCATGCTTCAAAAGACCGGTATAGCAGTGTATATTAATGCAAACCTGGATGCTGTTTATGCCTCAAAAGTGCGCTAAGACGCAATATTTTGAAACGTAAATATGCCTGGGATGATTTTGAATTATGGTATTAACCCATAATATAAAATAATAAAAATATAGTTAACGGATGAAATTGAGGTGGGTCCAGATTCTACACAAGTGCCAAAAGTGCCGTGTACTTACAGACACAAGGACATTCATAAAATCAGAGTAGACAGACAGTACTTAGATTATCTCATCTGAAGTCACTGAATAATCCAGTAACTGATGTAATGTACCCGACAGTTGGTCTATCCACAATACTAAAGAAGAATCTTCTTGTTTTATACACAAAACATATCTTATATGACTTCTGGGTCATTTTACACTAATTTTAGTCGTATTGTGAATGAATGAATGAATGAAATTTATCAGACCAATAATTAGAAGTACATATAATTGAGTATATATACAATAGGTCAGGAGGCTCCCATTTAAATGCTGCTACCATGAGAGCCACCGTGAATAATAATTATAGTAGAATAATAATATAATTTACAAAATAATTTAGCTAATAATGCATGAGCATGCCATAGTAAAGGCTAACAGCTCAATAAAAAAAGTGGCAGTGATGTTAAAGATACCATACGGTCGCTGAAATTCCTGTACTATACAGTGCTCACCCAAATCCTCAGTACCCCAAGTTCCACGATACGTCAACAGTTTCAAAACTAATCAGCAACATTAACTGATGATGTAAATTTATTTATTTGTTTCCACTGCAGCTGGCCCAAGGAAGCTATAAATGGCGTCCAATTCATCGGAACCGGACCCCAAGGTCATCAACAGCATTGTTGACAGGTTAAAGAAACAAGGGTTGTTCGACAAGTTCCGGAAAGAATGTCTAGCCGACGTCGACACAAAGGTTGAGATTTAACATGTTTATGTCAAAACTTAAAGCGAGGTTGTCTGTTCCATTGCCCAGAAGCAGCTGGGGTGGTAATTTAATTATTAGCCGGAAGTTTTCACAGTGAGTTGCCTTAAATTTGGGATCCACATGTATGTGCCGAACATCAAAAATGTTTTTGTAAACTGAGGTGACTGTATAGTGAGATTCTACTGTAATTGTTTTGATCACTGCATTATTTGTTATAGCCAGCCTATCTGAACCTGCGGCACCGGACGGAAGTTGCCGTCGCCCGCTTCCTGTCGACTCAGACGTGGCATCCAGCCTTGAACAAGAACCAGTTGAGAGATAGTCTTCGCAAGCACATCAATGAGTGAGTCCTTCGCACTCGCTTTAAAACTGCATGCACGATCCATCAATACCAACATGACCTGGCACAGTGAACCAGGTATTGAGTCACACAGGTTTATTCTGCACATGGGCCAAAAATAGCTGTCTAGGTGATATCCCATCAATTTTGGCAGAAATACATACCCAGGGTGCACGATGGCTGTAGCTGACAGGTAGTCCGTCGGACTAGCTGACTCAGAAACAACTAGTCTTGATATCGTTTTACTAGTCCTTCAAAATAAATGTGCCAGGTACCATCAATCATACTGTTGTATGATATATGTAACAGACTGACAGTTATGGGACATAATAAAAATGGCTTTTATTTCATAAAGAAAACAAGCCGTTTCTCATTTTAATTAAATGTTCAACTAAATGTGTCATTAATAGAAACAAATACATGTCATTTCGTAGATCCAATTACGAAGTCATTAAAAGAAATGACATAGTTTAATCAGGGGCAGAAAACAGCAGTGGTGGATAAGGCGATGTCAGCAGAACTTGAAGCCTGATGGCGACGAAAGACCGACATTGTCGGACTAAGTTGCCTCATTTGGCCTGTACTTTTCATTAGCAGTTCCTTTCCTGAAGCCGACTAAACAATCAGTAACCTTGCTGGTGTTTGGTAACTTGCTAAAATAATCATCGGATGCGAGATTAACGCAACTACATTCACAATGGGATAGCATGTAACGATGTCTGTAACCCGCGCATGTATCATGTTTGTCCATGTCGCTCATCACTCATGGTCGCTAGGTGGCACTACCTATCCTATGCTAACTGGATGTAAACAGCCACCATTTACATTCACCGCATTCAACAAGTTTCCCATTCGACGGTCGTACCGAATATTTAGCTGCATGAGAATTCCTCATGCATTTTAAATGCTACTTGGTAATCTGAATATGATAAAATGCCACCTTATTGTCTTATTTTTGTTTTATTCAATCTCAACACCCAACTAGCATGTGCCCTGTACACCACATAGATTAATTCACACCAATTTTGATGGGATTGCTCCACTAAACATAGACTAGTCCAATCACTGAAACTACTCACCCGGACGATCGGATCGGCTTTATTTTACAGCCTGCACAACGGACGGGTGGATTGACTCAAAGACAGACAGACAGATACATTGTAGACAGCCAGACAGAAGCACGGACAGACAGACTCACAAACAGTTGTTGAGTCAAAGGAGCATCAGGATGAGTTATTATGCGGTATTCCGATGTAATAGGCCCTACAAACACTGGTCATAACAGAGGAACAATAATTTATTTTACGGTTCCAAATCCAGCTTTGTTGAAAAAATTAAGCAAGAGAACCTCCAGTCAACCTGACAGCGTCAACAAAACAAGCCAACCGCAAAATCCTTCGCCGCTTCAGCTTATTTCGAGAAAAATGGTTTCGATTGCGACCCAGGAAAACCAATCTACATCAAGACACCTGCACACAAAAATATTGTATCCAACTGCAGAAAGTAATATTGTTTTATTTTTGTCGCGAATAAATAATCACTACAAAACATTTGATATATTTAATGATAAACAGTGTATCATATAAAAATGGCTTGGTTTATATTACTTTGTGAAAAGATAAATAAAAATACACTTTTTAAAAAGTTTGGTGTTAGACTTGAACCCGTGTATGTAGTAAAACCAGATGCGCGCCAAGCCAACGCACTTACCCACTCTGCCACAGAGAATAACGGAAAAAGAATTAACCAGATTCAGGGTTATGCTAAATTGAACAGCTCTTCCTTCATGTAATGTTATGGTATCATATAACGTTACTTTCTGTAGTTGGATACAATAAGTATGTTCGTGTGTGTCTATATTTACTGATGTAGATCAGTTTTCCAAGGTCACAATTGAAATGATTTTTCTCAAAATAAGCTGAAAAGGCAAAGGTTTTTGTAGTCGGCTTGTCTTGTTGACATTGTCAGGTTGACTGGAGCGGAGGTTCTATGGCTTAATTTTTTCAATAAAATTGGTATTTGTGTGGAACTGTAAAATAAATGCTTGTTCCTGTATTATGACTACCAGGTAGTGTTTATATTACATCGAATACCACACAATAACTCATTCGGACGCTTGCTTTGCCTCAACATCTATCGTTGTAAACAGGCTGTGAATGTATTGAAAATACTGGCATCTTGCGTGACATTCGTGCCTCTGACGTCACACCTAGGCATACCTAACAGTACGCCAAAAATATGCATAATTGAAGACGACTAGTTGCACAGCGTAAATTGTGAAATTATTAATAATTTGAATTCTGGTAAATTATACAGGAAGATGTAATATAATATGAATTTAAGCAGTAGGAGTTTTTTATTCCCTTTAATTTTGTATTTGTATACTTATTTACTAACATTGAATTATATGATTATTATTAATACTTATTTTTATTATTATTTGATTTTTTTTCTTTAAAGAGGGCTCCCATGTTAGCAACCTGTTATGTCATAATGGGAGTTTCCTTGACCTTCGAATTTATGTAAATTATTTCAATTTGTACATGTATGTGTTTATAACATAAATACAAAACAATAATTTTGTCCGTCTTTATGACATAGATACATAAAAATTAATATATCCGTCTGTCTGTCTGTCTGTCTGTCTGTCTGTCTATCTGTCTTTATAGCATAGATACAAAATTGGTGGTCACATGATTGTCCTGCAGGTCATCGATGATGTCCAGTGGCATTGACCGTGTCGTGGAGCAAGTGGTCAACCCAAAGATCTACCGCGTCTTCAAGCCTCAGATTGACCGGGTAGTCTGTGAATTCCTTGGCATTGACCCGGACGAACGAGAGAGACAACTAAAACTGACAGATGAGGAACACCGTCGCCAGCGCATGCAGATGGAGTGCAACTATCTGCCAGGTGAGGGCAGCACTGGATGTTGTCGTTTGGTTCCAGTGGTCATTTCAAAGTGTTACTTACAGTATCTGTGTTTTTGTTATGTGAGTCTTGTGTTATATTTGTCTCAGAACTACATACTTTCTATCCCAGTCCTTATGCTTTTGATGTTAATATGATATACTATGATAATAATAAAATTATTGAAACCACAGACATATAGTTGGGAATTAAAGTTGCATTCAGAAATTGTTCATATTTCAAATTCAAATTTTCAGTGAATCGACGACCATTAATCTTGCAAAAGCATAATTTATTGAATAACATATCAAATGCCAAAGTGACATACACACCTTTATATAGTATAAAATATGACCAAATAAGTTAATACTGTACATATTGTACATGCACTTTCTTAAAAACAGTTAAAAATGGTTGTTTAACATAGAATGCAATTTTAAGTTGACTGTATGTTTTTGGAAGCCCCAAATTATTAGTTTTTGTACTGTATGTTTTTGGACAGCTGAGAATTTAGTTATTTTAAGTGTCCGAATCCATCCATAATCATTATGGTAAAGCCGCTTTTAAAATTGTATGTTTATTTCATCACTTTTCTGTTTCTTGCAGGGGGCCAGCAGCAGCCCTTCCCCCCAGGCACCCAGACCCCCGATAGTAGTTATGGGGTCGGTTCATCCCCAGTTATTCCCAGTCTCCTGGAAATCCGTATGCCCTACATATCCCGGGGAAACGAGCACATCGACTCCCCAAACACTGGCTCCGTGACGCCGCAAATGACCGTCGCAGGTGGCAGCACAGTAGGCGCCAGCACCAGTATCACGTATCAGTCATCAGCGCCGTATGGGTTCCCTGCCGGGATGCAGTATGGATACCCAATACAGACAGGAATATTCCCCGGGATGACACAGCAGGGGATGATGCAGTACCCCCTGGGGTACTCCGCCACAATGCCCCCTGGGTTCGTGTCGACGATCCCGCAGTACCCGTTGCAGACTATGGCCACCGATGTGATGGTGGCGCCACCGCAGGTTGCGCAGCCTCTGGTGGCAGCACCCGTCGAAGTGTCGCCAGTTGTTGTAACGGAAACGAAGGAGAAAGATCGAAAGCATGTGAAAAAGAAGAAACTGGAGCCACTTACAGTGGAGGAGCTTTTGAACATTCCCCTCCCCCCTAAAACCCACGCCCACTCAAAGGGGAAGGACCCTGGGAAGGCGGAGAAGAAGGAGGAGGTGGGAAGACAGTCCCCAGTTGTCACGGAAACCAAAGATGACATCAAACTGGCAGTGAAACGGGAAACGTCAACAAAGCAAGTTGAGGAGACAAAGTCGGCCGTGGCACCAGTGGCTCCCCCTGTGGAGAAGATGGAGGTTGAAAGTCACGATGTCAGCAGTAGTGGCGATATTTCTGAAACGAAGCCAAAACATTCTGAAAAGGTCGACAGGACAAAAGTGAAAGTGGAAAGGGTCCAGGAGAAAGCCCAATCGAGGGATGTGCAGAAGAAAGATCGGGAGACGCCACGCCAGCCCAACAAAGCATCGGACGTTGTTAAAAAGCCAGCAGATGACAGCAGCAGTACTTTTATTATCACCAGCGATATAAAAACTGAAACTGTCAAAGTCGAGGTAGAAGAAGAGAGCAAAAAACTGTCTAGTCAGATTCTCGACCAGTCAATGACTCCAGAGGGCAAAGGTCGCGATGACGTGAATGAAGGTAACGGTGAATCAAAGGTGTATCACTTCGTTTGGGACAATGTCGACGCTGGCTGCATTTCTGACGCGACTATCAGCTCCGTACACACCAGTGACCTGTCATCATTTGATGACGGCAGTGACATGACAACACGGTCAAGTGATGACGACCTTGAATCCAAGGTCACTCAAGATGTGGTCAAGGAGGCAGTGGTGCAAGAGACAGGTATGTTGTGTGTTATGTTAATTAAATGTTGGTGACAACTGTTTGGCCAGTGTTCTGTGCAGTGGTTTTTAAGTGACACAAAATATATAATTTTATTATAAAATTACACTATATTAGCATTTGGAATTTTTTTTCCCATGAAGTTATGAGTTTCCTGGATGATCAGGGTCCAGAGACTTAAGTTCTGTTATATTAGCCTGGGAAACCAGAGGCTTTAGGATAGACGGAGAATATCTCAGTCATCTTCGCTCCGACATACTCATATGCGCTACTACACCGCAAGTAGTAAGAACTACAAAAAAAGTTGCAGGAGCTAGTTGATGAAATTAAAAACTAGGTCTGAAGATGAACATTTTGAAAACAAAATTGATGCTAGAAAATGGCACACCAATATATATCAACACTACACAAATAAAGAACATTGAAAGCTACGTCTATCTGGGACAGCGATACAGTATCAGAGACAAAAACCAAGACAAGGTCAAAGAAGAATCACCGCTGGCTAGACAGCATTCGCCAAACACCACGACATCTTCAAGGGTAACTTTGGAACCTGCTTGAAAAGACAAGTCTACAACTCATGCGTACTTCCAGCGATAACATACGGCGCGGAAACATGGGCACTCACCATCCAGGCAAAGAATAAGCTAGCAGCCGCACAAACGAAGATGGAAAGAAGTATATTAAATAGAGAGAGAAAAACAAACATCTGGGTAAGACAGAAGACAAAGGTCATAGACATGATAGAACAAATCAGAAGACAGAAGTGGACCTGGGCAGGGCACATCAGCAGACTACGAGATAACCGATGGACATCGCGTATCACAACCTGGAGACCTTACGAAGGGAAACGATCTAGAGGAAGGTCGAGACGGTGGAGAGACGAACTAGACGAGCACAGGAAGGGCACCATCTGGCAGAGGACAGCGCAAGACAGGCAGATTTGGAAATGACATGCTGAGGCCTTCACCCAACCATGGGACACTATGGCTGCACAATGACGATGAATGATGATGATATTAGGTTTACGTGTTAGAGTGCATTTAGTGTTTGTGTCTCTAGTAGATAGTGTGAACCACTGTGTAGAATCATGGCATTGTCAAATTATGAATTGATGTATACACTTAACTCTATGAATTACCAATGCAGACACATAATTTTATTACTCATCAGTTTGTCAGAAAAACAGAGTGAATGGATGTTTTTTATGGTGCTCTGATTTTTAAGGTGGTATATATACCAAGATAAAAGTTTAGTGCAAAAAACTGCGCAGTGTAAGAATAAAACCTGCTGATATAATTGGCCTGTTAAAGGTTATTCTGTCAACTTAATTTAGCAGTGCGTTCAGCATAATGGATTGTCACTGCAGAATTAATGTAGCTCTTCATATATGCTTGTGTCATTGAATGAAGATGTTCATGAAGTGTGAAAAAGGTAACTGGCAACAAATTTGTACTTCTGAACAATCTTACCTGTGATTAACAATTAAACACTAGTGTATCTGAAGATTTAATTTCATTAAAGTGTAATTTGTATATAAATGTACAGACGAATAAAGAGCTGTCATTCGTGGTTGACTCTCACAGACACAAAGAAAGAGACAGGTGCTGCCGCCATGGTCATTGAGGTGCCAGCAGAGGTCGCCACTGTTGCAGCGCCGAGACAGAAGCCACGTCGCCTCATCTCGCTGCAGTACAACTTCAGCGACAGTGAGGAGGAGGAGTCTAGAGAGGAGAGGAAGGCGAGGATCGTAAGTATCTGGTCTCTTGCAATTACATGTCACTCTCTAACTATCATCGAACTAGTAAATGTGTGTGTATGTGTGCGTGCGTGTGTGTGTGTGTTAGTGTATATGTCAGTGTGTGTGTGTGTGTGTCAGTGTGTGTGTCAGTGTATGTGTGTCAGTATGTGTGTGTGTCAGTGTGTGTGTATGTGTGTGTCAGTGTATGTGTGTGTCAGTGTGTGTGTGTGTGTGTGTCAGTGTGTGTGTGTCAGTGTGTGTGTATGTGTGTGTGTGTCAGTGTGTGTGTCAGTGTGTGTGTGTCAGTGTGTGTGTGTGTGTCAGTGTGTGTGTGTGTCAGTGTGTGTGTGTATGTGTGTGTGTGTGTTGGTATGTTAAAGCTTTCCTCCTGGACAGTTTGAATCTCCGGCGCCAAACTTTCTGGGGTTCATCTGCGACTCATCAGAAGAAAAGCAGTGTTTCAATATATTTTAAAAGAACAAAGTATGGCTTGTTCGTACAAATCATCGTGTTACCTGCAGGCGCGTGAGATAGAGGAGCGGTACCTGCGGAGACAACAGAGACGGGCTGAGTTGGAGGCAAAGCGGAGGGAGAGAGAGGATGAGAAGGCAGTGGAGAGACAGCAGAGGAGACGGAGGAGACTGGCCGCCGCAGCCACAGCTCAGAGGGAGGAGGCCATCAAAGGTCAGGCTCTACTCCCTGTGTACTGGGCCACTCGGTTTCTGCCGTACGTAATTGTAATATGCACTTATGTCCATCGTCCCTCCTGAAGCATAGGCCGTCGACAACAGCTCTCAAGATTCCTCTGACCTGGGCAATTCTCTCCTGCTGTTTCCTGGTGTAGCCTGTCTGCTTGGTGTCTGCCTGGGGGTTCTAAACCATCCTATCGCCAAGTGTTCTTTGGCCGGTCTCGTTTTCTCTTGCCTTGAGGATTCCATGTTAGCGCTTATCTAGTGATGCTTGACACTGGTTCCCGGAGCATGTGGCCACTCCATCCTATAATAATGTGCAGCTTTCAAATTTTTATAGAAATCTTTCTGCAATGTATCAATATTATTAATCCGAACCATTTATTTATCAATGGCATGCAAACAATGCATCAAAGAAGTTGTTTTTAATGAAATATTTACAATATTCGCAAGACGATATGATTTCACACGCCAAATGGAAGCACCCAGTTTCAAAATCATCACTTTATGACAAGAAAAAAAATATAAAAACCACAGGCTTTTCAGTTTCCTCTGCTGATTGGTGTAAACGGATGCTTACAATTTTGTCCGATGAATTCAAATATTACGAATGTTTACATCTTCATTGTAAACCGATATAGCTCAATGTAGTCATGTTTTTGCTATCAAAACTCTTTCAAAACCCTGTTTGCCTCATTTAAATTTGAGGCAAATAACTTTGCTGCAAGTGTAGACATCCTTTGTTCCCAGTGACCAATATATCTGACTAAAGACATCTAGTGTAAGATCCAGCAAAATATCAAAAAGCAGCAGAAAACTAGATGCTGCAGAAACCACTCTGATGACTAATAGATAGCTTTTGTATGGCGCAAATCTTTTTAGGCAAAAAAGTCAGTGCGTCGGTACATATCATTCATACACACATGTATTCACAACATTGACTATACACGTACACACAGAAAGCTTGGATCACCTAGACTGGTGGGAACGCCTGTCAGAACAGACGTCTTTAAACTAGATTTAAACTCGGACAGAGTTGGGAGGTTTCGAAGATTGCCAGGCAGTGAATTCCAAACAATGGGTTGTGATGAAGCTGAAACAGGTTTAAGGTTACGTTATGGATATTAAACAGCTTCTCTCTGGAGGGTGCGTGAGGTTTGGTATGGGGAAAGCAAGGCCGAAAGGTAAGGCGGGAGTGGCCCATTAGAATGAAGGTACGCCAAGAGTTGCCATCCTGTATAGTGAAATTTGCTGTAGCATCAACTGTCCATGTTGAAAACCTCTCTTCAGTGGATACATCTCAAAGTCCCAAGTAACTTGCATCAGAGCTGGTCAACCTAACAAGTTATGGCACTCGGACCCGTGCCATATTGAAATTCCTACCTGATGTATTGGACAGATTCCCATTTTGGAGGCAACAATCACCACTCAAAAGTATGTTTTAGATCAACGTGGTAAAGTGCTGTGACACTAAAGAATAGTTCTGGGTAAGTAGGGAGTGGTGGTCGAGTGGTGGTAGAGTGCCGGACTGTCAGTTGAGGGGACCAGGGCTTCAATCCAACTAACAACTGTCGTTTCATAACCTGGGCAATTTTCTTCACCCCTGGTTGGCTGTGTCTTTCAGAAGAGTCTGTAAGCTGTTGGTCTCTTCTACCTGGTGTCTACGCCGGGGAGGTAAAAGACCCAACAAGGGTAAATATGTAACCTGTAGGTGGACTCGGGGAGCTGGCATCTCAATCTCTAAACTCTCTTGGGCATAGATATCCTAAAAAAGGATATCTATTCCAATTATCGATGTAGAAGACTTGACTTTCTGCATGATTTGGCTGTGGTACAGGGTTGTATGAAGCAAAAGGTGTGTGTGTTTAAATATGTGCTCGTGCGTGCATGCGTTTGTGTGAGATAGTCAGGCGCTCTACCACTCGACCACCGTTCCCCACTTAACTGGAAGCAACAAGTCACTGGGGCAAAGGGATAATAATAATATAAGTTTTTTTATTTCAGCAGGGTCCATACAGGGCCTTGAAATCCTTGAAAACCTTGAATTACATCACTCACAAAATTCAAGGCCTTGATATCCTTGAATTCTGTCTTGCAGCCTTGAAAAGCCTTGATTTGTTCCCTGGTAGCCAGTGCATTCCCTGCTGATCTCGGCCTGAGACCCAGGTTGCCTTATCTGTGTATTTTGCATAATCCATGGCAAAGCTGTGGCTACAGTTGCCCACTGACCATGGTATGACGCAGAACTGCCTACCATTCCGGATTGTTCGGAATCATTCCGGAAACACACTTCAAATTACAGTATTATGGCGAGGGATGAACATATTACGGATTCATTCTTTATCACAATGATCGTCAATCACTTCCGTGCTCCTCAAATTTAGCTTCCACTATATTCAACAGGTGGCAGCATATATATGCAGCTTGTTGTGACATGGTTTTTTATTCGTTGCTTCTAGTCGTAATCTGACCAATAGGAAACAGCGTTACGATACATTCACATTTCCATGCTCAAACAAAAAGAAGTCACACGGCATGAAATGATGGAGATCGAAATGGCACCACCAGCCAAGAAGAAATGTGTGCTGCAAAAGTTTAAAACAGCATACTGACGGCACTCTAACCAGATATGTATTGTGTGGACAGGGGACACAACTAGTCGCGTCACTTGTGTAGAATCTGGACCCACCTCGATTTCGCCATTATCACTTGAGTTTTGCCTAACTGTGATACCTCAGGCTCAGACTTAGTACGTTAGTTCTGTTATTCAACATTATCCCAGGCATATTTACTTTTAAGAATATTGCACTTTTGAGGCGTAAATAGCCCCCCGGTTTGCACCAACATACGCCTCTATATCGCCCATTTTACGAGCGCGATGCGGTAACGCACGATCGCAACGGTGCAAACCGGGTTGCTACTTGGGTTTCAAAAGTGCGCTAAAACACAATATTTTCATAATATAAATATGCCTGGGATGATGTTGAATGAAGGAACTACACAAGTGCCCTAGTTGCAACAGTGTGCAGTGTTAAGTTCGACATGCATTCAACTTGCACCTGTTGATTCTAAACTTAGAATTTGGATACTACCATGCATTGTGCACTCTGATGATCATGTGTTTTTCTCTATACTGTAGTAATGTTTACAATGTAAATCTCTGACTCTGAGTGATATTTGTTATTTGCTGTCTCTTACATAATCTGGCAGTAATGTGGACTTTTGCTTGAGTCAGCATCCTGTTTTTGAAAGGTACATAAAATCAGAATTACAATGGTTAGTATTAAACATCACAAAATTATTGAGGTTCTTTCAGTTGCTTAACATTTAACTTGAAAAGACAATAAAACAGTTCTAGTCATTATAAATTAGCTATGCCAATAGTGAGTAGACGCATTGACATTAGAGTTACGCTACTTCACGTTTGATTTCCACCAATGCAGGTTTTGAACATCTACCTTACCTTGTTAACTGGATGCTTCAAAACATCTCACGGCTTATTAGAGACAATTATGTTTTGGGTACAACTACCATCGTAGTCACAGTATTAAAGTATTACTGACAGTGGTGTTCTTTTCCTAACAATATCTGACACGGTTACTGACAGCAGGCCTATATTCCTGAAAATCAGTGTAAATGGGAAGACGGATTACTGACAGGAAGTTTTTGGGGTAGGCAGGTCTGTATGATGGTAGCCTTTGTTCATCAGCAGCCCCCCCCCCCCCCTTGGCTGGGGAGCCCATCTGCTTATATTGCACAACAGTTGCCCATGGACCCCTTTTTATGATGCAGGGCTTCCTGTTCATTCAAATTGGTCTTCCTGTACCAATCACCTTTTTACAGATTGGATGTTGGATATTTAGATTTAGCAGCTCATGCATTTATAGATCATGAGACAGTTAAAGTATTCCACCTAAATCTGTTATTTGTCTGCATTTTGATGTCACTCCATGCTTTGTTGACCTGCTGTAGGTCGCGGTGTCAATGATATGGTGCCAGTTCGTTCTCGGTTAAATAGCCTTGAATTTCCTTTAAAATAACCTTGATTTTGGTATCTGTCATTGTGTGTGGACCAATGTCCAATTAAAATAAATAAATACATAGATAAAAACAATATATTAAAAATGTCTACGAGGCTAAATCTAGTAATTCTGTAAATTTTTTGCTAATTGCACTATTCTGTATCACGGTAAAATCATTCATATCTTACCATGTCTCTTACCTTGTCACAGACGCGAAAGATGAAGAGAAGAAAGCGGAGGAGAAGGAGGAGGAGGAAGGTGGGGAAGTGAGACCTAAGAAGCGGGATCAGCACCGAACGAAGGAGGAACGGAAGGAGGAGTTGAGGGAACAGAAGGTGAAAGAGATGAGAATGGCGCTCCGTCGACAACGCACCCGCAACCGACGCTACACGTCCGACGAGTTCACGACCTTCTTCAGCGACAACAAATGCATGCGCTCGAACGAGAGCTACACAAAAATCACCAGTGACGCATACTCGCCGTGTCATGACGTCAAGTCACCACCGACACCAACACAAGATGAGCACTTCACTTACTCTGCATCGCATCTGAGTGAAGGCGTTACAGATGCGCCATCTAGTGACCAGTTGTCAATTCCGATATACGAGGCCACGACCCCACTCATGACGGGACTTTCGAAGTTTGTGCACATGACGCGGTCGAAGACAAAACAGCTGACGTTGGACACTGGTGACACTGCCTTGGAGCCGGGGATGCCGTATAGTGACGTGTCATCTGACGCTCTCAGCTTCTCTGGTTCATCGGTTGATTCTAAGACGCACCATTCACCCTCGGAGGGTAGACAGGACCAAACTTCACCTCAAGCTGGGGCTTCAGCCATGAAAGAGTAAGTTAGTTTAAACAAAATAAATTTCTTATTAATTTAAAATAATTTGCTTGCAACAAATACTAATGTAGTTTATTTTTAGTAACTTCCAAAGCAAATTCTCATTAATATAATCATAAATATTTGAATGACAGGTTTTATTATTTGATAGAGGCAGTCTTTATTCATAACTAAGCATGACTTAGTGGTATGCAGTTCTTGCAAAAGTGACTTCATTGACAATAAACCTACCAGCTATCAGAATTTGACAGAATCTAATTTTTCACATTAAAAAAAAATCTCTCTTAGTGTTAGAAAAGATAATTATAGTTTATAGCACATGATTATGTGATAAAAAATATATTTTTCCCTGACCATCATTTTTGCTGCCATTCAAGTGAATTCATATATTTATGAAACAGGGATGTCGGTTTCTTTGACAGTCACGAGAAGTTGACAGGACGCAGTGACGGTGACACGCCTCTGTCGCGTGTCAGGCGTAAGTCATCAGGGGAGCGACAGAGCAGTGACAGTCGACAGAAACAGTGTCAGTCTAGTGACACGTCATCCACTACGTCATCAGTCGAATCCACCAAAACAAATGTACAAAGGTTTGTAGTTCGTCTAGTGGCCAAGTATGGTGACGTTCTTATTCAATTATAGTGTTACATATTTTTATAATCAAATCAAAATCAAAACATATTTATTTCCAACATATGACAACAGCAATACTGTCGAACCCAGCTTGATGATCACCTTGGTAATGCAGCCACCTCACTATTAAGGTCACCCTAGAACAGTCCAAAGATATTTCTGTAACAATAAAGTTTACAAGATCAAGCTACGATTCCATTTGTACGGAACGGTGTGCGGAAACGCATGGGGAATATCTATGTAGTGATGTCACTGCTGGGAATTTCCTATTCCAATCGCTACACGAAGCGATTAAATTTGCCCCGGCCGCATCCGCACGACAAAACTCATCCGCCTATGTACGTTTGGAACTATTTATGTTAGTTTCCACCGGGCACTATATTCATTGTTTTGCCGCATGCCGTATACGTACATATGGAATCGTAGCTTTAGTCCTGCTAATATGGTCATCTCATCCTTCTGGTCAATTTGGCCGAGTCCTGAGGACGACGGCCCTAATGATGTGGTTCTACTGTATGGTAGAGTAGCATTATAAAGTGTATTAAATTTAGATAAAATAGTCACACATATACATTTATATAGAGTATTAATGAGTTGGAAATGGGGAGAGTTGAAGTAAACCTTGTGTTTCCCCCCCCCCCCCTCTGTCCCCCGGTGTGTTGCATTACTGAATATTTCTGCTCATGTTGTACCATGTACTGTTTTTGTTACCATACATTTGTCGTTTTTACCAAAGTTTGACCAGATTAAAAATAATTGTAATGTATGTGCAATGATTTAAAAAACTAAACAAATGTGTACAAGCAAGCCTGCCATAGAGGATACCAGCTAGGTTTGATTTTTTCGCAAAATTATGAGCAAGCAGAATAATTACATAAGTCATTGAAGAGGTACCTTTAATTACTGCTATCATCGCATTTCATTCTGATTTGAGATCCACCATTTAAAATAACTGAACAATTCAACATGATTACTGGCCGTTTTAACCTCCTGTTTATTTACACCCACTTAGGTACGCTGTATCAGACTTGTACAAACCCCATCACTCGCGCAGTCGATCGTCCCGCCATAGTTCACCTCCGCCGACACAGAGGGAGCCACCAGTACGACCGAGTGCGACGGACATAGAGAAGCGCAGAGCGCCACCTATCGACGAGGTGGACTTCGGGGAAGCTGCGAAGAAGTCTCTTCAACAGATCAGTTTCGGAGAAGCAGAAAGACGATCGAAGGCAATCCGACAGAGATTTGGTCCACCGGCAAGGTACATCTGTCATGTTGTTATGGTCGCTATGGGGTCAGTGTACATATCTATATTAATTAATTTACAAAACAATATGGCACTCAGTCTGTTTGTTTGGCTACCTGTGGACCCATATCTCCATTAGTTATGCATAGGCTAAAATTTTGTGTGCGATCTAGCAGGCCCATTTGGGTGGTCCGTAGATTAAACAAATTTCTAAATTCGTTTGGGGTGGGGATCTTGGGGGACCACAATTTTAAAATGGCACTTACCTCCATCAATTTTACATGTATGTGGCTGAAATTGTTTGTGCGATCTAGCATGCCCATTGGGGTGGGTTGTAGAGAAATTCGTCCAGGTCAGTGGGGATCTTAGGGTTACATACATGTGGGCTATATGGCTGCCTTTTATCCCCAGGCAACGCTGGGTAACATGGCTAGTTTGATATAAAATTGTCCATCACAAATCCAATTTGACACTGTTCAAATATGTGTAGTTTTGAGTAGTGATATACAGTTGGTGTGGTGAAAGAATGTAGTTTAGTTAACACTGTCAAGTCATCAAAACAATTGACCCTGCCTCAATACAGCATGGTGAGAATAGAGACGTATTAATATTTTCTGATTAAAGCCACCTCTAGCTCAAAGAGATTATGCAATATTACAAAATAATTTCAAGCTACAATGTTGCTATGTACTTGGGGTCCAAGATCCCATGCCAATGGGGCCTGTGCGAGATAAAAAAACTCAAAATCTATGAACCATCCTAGTGGGCCACTTAGTACACCTACAAAATGTCAGTGCCGTACGTGTGACACTGATCGTTTTTTCAGATTTCATTAAAACCGAAATAGATAATGTGTTTTTAAAAAACGACCTAGCATGTCATAGTCAGTATGAGGTTTTATCGTTTTCCCCTTGCATGATACTTCAAAATTGAATTCATTTCATAAAAGTGACAATAAAAATGTTCATAAGAGCTGAAATATGATGTTTAATATGTCTATGTTATATATACATTTTCCGGCCGAGATTAAAACATGTTTTAATGTTGTTTTACAGACATGAGGTGAGACGGGGGTCATCCAGCAAAAGTCCCGGCGACAGGGTTGAGAGGATGCCAGCACGAGAGCCGACAGCGCCATCTGGAGGGACTTATTGGTCGGCTCGAGACGAGAAATATCGAGAAACATTGAAATCAAGCTCCACCCACGGAAGTTGGCAGTCGACAAAATCGTCTTCGCAAGACGACGATGACGACAAATCGAGGTCAAAGGGTCGGCCGAGGTCAAGGTCACAGAGCGAATGGCGAATGGAGGAGTCACCGACAAAGTCCGAGAGGAAGGCGAAGAGGAGGAAACAAAGGAGGACGACGGATGATTCTTCCTGCTCTGGCTCCGAGGAATACTCGAATGTCTCACGGGAGAAGAGGGTCAGTCAGTCATCGGGATGTGACGACCCTGACCTTTACCCAGCGTCTTCGTCCCGTTGGGCTCATCCTCCGCGTGACGACGACGAGTCTCAACCCGCCACTAGGAGAGAAGAAGACGAGACGTCCGACTCCGACGATGACAGGTCGATGTCAGACGACGTCGACGACACACAGGAAGTTAGATACACGTCGGAGGACCTGGGACAACATACTGCAGAGAACTTTGATACGCCAACACTGGACACAGCTGGTGTGGATGTTGAAGAGGCTATTCTAGCTGTCGAAGAAACGGGTTCTGTTGAGGGAGTCGAATGCGATGGTGAAATGGAGGTGACGGTGGAATCGCTCGACAGTGATGACGCATCGATGTCACAGTTACAGTTGACATCAGCGACAGAGCAGGGGGAGATCCAGCTGGAGATCTGGCAGGGATCTTCCCACTGGAGTCTGTCAGTGGAGAATGTTGTACCAGGCACAGAGATGACGCAGACAGTAGAGGTGGTCGCGGTACAAGAACCCGTCTCTGATGTCGTGACAGGTGACATAGTAGAGACCATTCAGAAAGACGACCAGGTGTTTTATGATGAATCCACAGTCAGCTGTGTAGACGGGAACATCAACAAGGGTCAGAAAAGACCCCAAAGTCCAGACAGTGATGGAGAATCTGGCCCAACTAAAAGGGCCAGGAGCGACTCAAGAACCAGCAATGAGGAGTTGGTGGTTGCGGTACAGTCACAGGGCGACTCTACAGCTCCCACACCCCCTGCAGAGACCACTGGCGAAGAGGCCATGTGTTCACCGGTCGCGGGGTTTCACACAGTGCCTCATATTGAGAACCCTCCGCCTGTTGAACCACAGCAATGGTTGGGTGAAGAAGAAAGTAACGTTTTGTCAGACGAACAACCCAGTGAAAGCAACGTATCTCCTGATGACAAGAAACTGAACGTGCAGGCAGAGGTAGCTACAGAGACACATGACATTGTGGCCAGTGGTTCTCTTGAAGTTACAGACACACAGGACGATCTGCCAGATGCTAGCACAGACAGGCATGAAACTCCTGCTGAAATGGGCCAACCATCAACCGTGTCACCTGATCCACAAGGTATATCAACAGTAACAGCTGTGTCGGATGCTGTGGAGAAACTTCTACCTACTCCAGACAGAACTGGACAAACTGTTGAGACTTCAGAGATGGCTGTGAAGAGATCTCCACCAACGCCAGAGAGAACTGGAGAAAAAGTACAGACTCCAGAGAAGCCATTGGCAGACCAAGTGTCGCCAACAGTCGACCAGTCTACCACAGCTGATGGGACATTACTGACATTGTCACAATCCCCCGTTGAGATGTCATCTGATTTGGACGAAACTTCACCGGAATTAGACGAGATCTTACTACTTGATGAGACAACACCATCAGATGTGATTACTGATGTAACAACTGATGTGGTGTCCGTCAGTGCTTCCAAAGGGGATGATCTCCCACAGTCGGCGGAAGTCATGACGGGATCTGTCTCCCCATGTGCAGAAGAGGAACAACAGCCAACAGCAGAGGAAGCACAGCCTGAGAGTGATGCACAAGTCTCACCATCAGACATGTCCACAAAGATTGATGCCCCCGAGGATCCTGGGATTGAAGCTGTTGGTCACAATACGGAGTCTTCTCCGTCTCCCTGCCACGATGAAGCACAACGTACCATTGAGGACATGGAGGTATTGCCACATTATGAAGCAGAGCCAAATACAGAATCAGAGGATTTCCCAACAGTTGAAGTAGACATAAGCGAAACAACAAAGTCAGAAGATGATGATAAGGACATAGACAGTGAGCAGACAGAGGGGGGAGAGTGTGAACATGACGGTGATGGCTCGCACGATAAGAAAGACACTTTGTTACATCCACCTAGTCCTAGCGTGAAGCAAAACGGTGAACAAGAAACGATACAGGCAGCAGACGACTCACTGTCACTGGATAACTCCATTGTAATATCACAAAGCAAGACCCCGTCAAGCGATCGTCCAGAGTCGCTGCCATGTGCTGCCGTTACGGATACAGTGCAACCTGTGGCCGAAATCTTGCCTAAGGATGACACCCAGATGGCATTAGATACCACCGAGGAAAAACATCCAGCAAGGAAAGGTGATGACAAGGAAGAACACGTGGCTGGAGATGATGCGAAACCCACATCGAGTGATGCAAAGTCAGTTGATGGCACAGACATGAGTCCTCGCCCCGGAGCCAGTGACTTCGAGTCGTCATTTGATGAAGACATCAGTGAGACCAGCGCTAAAGGTACAGAGACTTCAGACAAGAAAGAAGAGACGCATGAGGTCTCGGACACGGAGACATCGACGCCGTCAGTTTTCTCAGACACAAAGGATTCAGAGGTAAAGACGGCAGAACCGAAACAGGAAGACAAGGAGTCGAAAGAGGCTGGGAGACGGAAGTCTAGGAGGTCGGTAGTGGAACAGCAGAAAGATGCAGATATACCCAACACCGATACACGCAAGTCGACTGCTTTGCCGCATCAACGACCGCGTGACAGGTCACAGTCAATGTCCGGTACGTCGTGTGAGACGAGAGGCCACAGTGCCGGGGTCACTCCACCAGAGAGTAGCACCAGAGAGCCGCGTAAGTTGCGACGGCCCTTGACGCCGCCACCGACACGATTGCGACAGCAAAGTACCAGAAATACTGGTGCAGTCCAACAGCAACCGCGGCCTTCGTCGGTCGGTCGGAGGCCGGGGAAAGTGGTGACCCCGCCCGCGAAGGCAGTAACGCCTCCGAAGGGCAAGGGGAAAGCTGGACACATACCGATGACGCGAGCAAGTCGGAGAAAGAGCGAAGAAGCCTCGTTGCCGATAGCGAAACGACTCCGGCACTGATGCAAACTTTGGAAGTTTGCGTAGCAAGATTCGCTGACAATGTTCATTCCATGATAACATTCTGTGTCAAGATGCGTTCACCGTAGACACGTTAGTTGCTGGATCTCTAGTGTAATATAACATTGTTTAGACGTCGTTTTTGTCTAGGAACATTTACTGCTTGCCTGTAGTTGTGATGCCGTCACGTTGGACTTCTTGCATCACCTGCCAAGTTTACCCGTCTAGACTGACAATGTGTTTGGACAATGTCGATGAACTTTCTGTTTTACGCACAAACAATAATTACAAGTAATTTACGCCGTGGCTGGTTTTGCTAGGTGCAGTGTGGTGAATGGATCATAGTGGTAGTGTATAGCTAATAAATTTGTCTTTTCAAAACGAGTTTAAGTGTGTTTCGTACAATGCAGAAAGGATTATGTTTGTGTTCATAGGTGTAGTGATAGTTGAAATGTTAGTCAGATTACTCCAGGTGAGATCACTTCAGATCAGACACCAGGTGAATGGTTAGACAAGTTAGATGATCCCTACCATTCTATGAACCAGGACAGTTGGTTAGCCCGATTTCTTCTTTCCAGCAAAAATTGTGTATGTACTTAACCCCACTCCTACAACTGACCTCATCTCTCTCCTATCCTCTGATATAATATCTCCGATATCCCTCCTTCCGCTCCCTCTGATATCATCCCTCCTGGTATCACCACATTCCCTCTGAGATCATCCCGCCCTCTCTATGATATCATCTCAGTGAATCTTGATGCTATATGTTGGTGTCATCTCCACTTTGCTAATCAAATTGGACTCGGCTTACAACTTCAGACAAGACAGTTATTTACAGTTACACTTTCTCAGAAAATAAAAGGGGCTCTAACTTCCTATACAACAGAATGTACCCCCTACAGTTTAGCATGGAAAACTTACAGGTGACTAAGCTTGGCCCCTTTACAAAAACCTAGATACGTCATTGGTTGTAATGTAGTTAATTGTTCAATGAACCAGACGTTTCAGCTTCCCCTTCAATTACTTTTTCCTGTTGTAAACCAGGTTCACCGATATTAAATTTTGTGGTATGTGAATAGTTCACATAATAAAAATTATTTCTTTGGAGGCAATATAATTAAAAAAACTGGCTTTCTAGTGATCACATACAATGTAAAAGTCATCAACATATGGCTGGGTGGACGTACTAAGTTATCAACATATGGATGGGTGGACGTACTAAGTCATCAACATGTGGCTGGGTGGACGTACTAAGTCGTCAATATATGGATGGGTGGACGTACTAAGTCGTCAACATATGGATGGGTGGACATACTAAGTCATATTGTCAACATGTGGATGGGTGGACGTACTAAGTCGTCAACATATGGATGAGAGGACCTACTAAGTCATCAACATATGGCTGGGTGGACGTACTAAGTCATCAACATATGGCTGGGTGGACGTACTAAGTCATCAACATATGGCTGGGTGGACATACTAAGTTGTCAACATATGGCTGGGTGGACGTACTAAGTCGTCAACATATGGATGGGTGGACATACTAAGTCATCAACATGTGGCTGGGTGGACGTACTAAGTCGTTAATATATGCATGGGTGGACATACTAAGTCGTCAACATATGGCTGGGTGGACGTAATAAGTCGTCAACATATGGCTGGGTGGACATACTAAGTCATCAACATATGGCTGGGTGGACATACTAAGTCGTCAACATATGGATGGGTGGACATACTAAGTCGTCAACATATGGCTGGGTGAACGTACTAAGTCGTCAACATATGGCTGGGTGGACGTACTAAGTCGTCAACATATGGCTGGGTGGACGTACTAAGTCGTCAACATATGGCTGGGTGGACATACTAAGTCGTCAACATATGGCTGGGTGGACGTACTAAGTCGTCAACATATGGCTGGGTGAACGTACTAAGTCATCAACATATGGCTGGGTGAACGTACTAAGTCGTCAACATATGGATGGGTGGATGTACTAAGCGGTTTTAATAAAAAAAGAGCATAATACTTTTGTTAGTTATCGAAAAAAATTACTGGTCATAAGATCGGGCAACTTGTGAAAACCCTGAAACAAGATAATGGATGCTATCAGAATATGATACATTTCCTAGGCAAGGTTAGCTTGAGAAGCAGAATTTATTTATAGTTTCCACAAACTGGCCAGCATTCATAGCCATGAATGTACAACACGATTCAACATTATACTGATTCTAGTCAATATCACATCTACATACGTGATATGAACTTCACAGCTGACATACTTGTTGAAGCAATAGGCAAGCCAGGAAGACAGATGTCCTAAACTAATACAACATATACAGTTAACAACAGTCGATTTAACAGATCTTGTGCTGGGGGGGCCTGGATTGATAATCAAGATTTACCATGACATATTTCAAATAAACAGAAAGTGATGCTGAATTCAAAATGTGCTATGCGTTTCATAGTAGCTTCATGTATACTGCGACTTGCTATTTTTTTTAATGCTTACCTTTCTAGTCCAGTTTATTAGTGTCAAGTGGTAGGTAGGCTTTACGCAAATATATTGGCCGTACTCTTGGAATAGTATTTATTATGTTTACAATGTTACATACGGGACACAAGACAGCAAGTGCTCCTCCTGTGTATTGCGAGAATCACAGTAAACATAATTACAACCTGACAACAACAGCTGTGTCAAGGACGTCCTATGTTTGAGATGTAATACTCCGTAATAGATGATGAGATTTAGGCAGTTTGACTTTCCCAGTGTTTAACCGCACATTTTCCTGCACAGCAAAGCACAACATTTGCGGAACGCCGACAACAAATTCTGGAACGCTTCTGTGATAAAAATATCAAGCATTGTTGAATGTTATCGGGGCAAGAACATCGAAAATAATAAAAATATCACAGGCACACATGCATTCAGACGTGTATAGTACACACACATGTTCTCAAGCACACATGAATTGTACCATTATGCAAAACAAGAGATTTGCTCTGCCATTCTCAACTTGTACAAAATCAGTCAGATGGTAACAAGGCCTTTACCAACGGACTGCTTGTGACAAATGTCGCTAAAAAGACGTCTTTGCAAAGTCTTTCAATCACATTTGTCGCTTAGTGTACATTGGAATACATTCTTACCAGCGCCACCTGGCAATGACATCCGAAACCACAATGACCGAGCCAGGTTACCAAACAGGATACAATTCACCGAAACTACCCACAATGAAAGGTTTTCCATGTTAGGCACACCTTTCCACGTTTCATTGGAAGCCAAAATGGCCGGAGACACCCGGACATCACAATAGAATTTCCAATGCTCGCTAGGTGGCGTCACTAGTATTCTGGTCACTACTATACAGATCAACGAAAACAGGTCACCACCAGATTATTGTATTGTTTCCACCTTGGCTGTCAGGCAACTGATCATGTCTTGCGCTGTAGCTACGACTCCATTGTTATTCTCACAGCTCCATCTACGGGCAAATACTGCGGCATCCTGTCGCTGACATCACCCAGATTATTAGCATGATACTAGCAAGGATAGCCACGAAATTAGCAATGCAAAAACGACAGCAACCGGGACACTTGAGATGCACATACTCTCCACCAGTAACCCTGATGACATAAAATATATTATATACAGCCGCCCAGCCGCACGCGAGTATTGACGACTTTGTCACCACCAGCATCGTCAATAAGTTAAAAGGGTGACACTGCGGTGGTGATAAATAACGTCATTCGATATAGGAACACTAGTAACGTTGTAAGCAATAGACCACATGTACTGAGCATGCTCAGAATGTCTTGCGGTGTATGGCCCGCATTCCTTCATCTTCGTATTCGCGCTTCGATACCCACATCTTCTTAAATGTGTCCAACGATGCAAGGATTGAGCCCCTAAAACAAATGGAATGTCACATGTTAGCAGTGACAATCTGAGAATGTGTAATTATGTCTGATTACTGAACACTCATAGTACCTTTATTAATGAAAGAATATCTTTGAAACATTTCCAAAGGTATGTCTAAAAGAAATTAATTCAATAATCATAGATTTATACCTTATGGTTTCAAGTTAATAACTTAACTGTTGTGAGCTTCCATACATTGAAGATATGCTTCATTATGCATTTTCAATGAGATATTTCAATTACAAAATGGTCAATTTATTAACAATATTATTTAGTATGATTATGAATAATGATACAGGTCTGTGCATTATGTAGTTCAGATGGTCATATCTGATAGGCATTTATCATTCTGTATATCATTATCAGGCAGAAAACGAATGTGATTTCTGATTACACTTGAGAAATGGGCTGACTCAATTTGCATCCCAGAGAAATCAAATCTCAAGTAAATAGTGCAAAGTCAAAGTTTGAGTCATCTATGCATATTCCAAGACATGTTATCAGTTGTGAAAGTGGACGACTCAAATGGTACTCACGACTCACGTTAATAAATTTGGTAATTAGAACGTCCAAACTTACCCTATCCACGTCGCGTACAACCGTTCTTGTGGTGCAGAGATCTGTAAAGATATATGCATTTTACACTGGAAGTATGTTGAAACAAGAAGGGACAAATCATGTGGTCTGCTACATCTCATCTCTCAGAATTCTATATGGATTTATTACTCCAATACAAAGTGGGTGTATGGTGAGATATTTACAGCAATAATTAGTCTGTAAGATGTGAAATGTATATTTATACAGACTAATAAGTCATGTCCATCAAATTCAAATAAAATAAAATTATGTAAGGTTACCTTTTGTTTATTTGTGGTCATTATTTTCCTAGTCATATCAACACAGGCAGACATCAAATAACTTGCTAAATGCGTGAAAGACTGCGACAGACACAAATTAATGTCAGTTTTATGAACTATTAATATATGCAAGTATGCAATCAGGCATCAAGTTTAAACCCACTGGAATGAGTGTCAAGTGTCTGTTTAGCCCAGCCAAGGCAGCAGTGACACATTATTCCACTTTATTCCACATTATTCCATCCCCTCGTCATCTCACAGTGACACGCTTGGACTCACCTTAATCTTGACGTCTTTAGGAGCTAACATCTTCACCTCACTCAGCAATCTGTCACCAAAGCCTGCAACAACCAGATAACAAGTGCTACACCCATCTGGTCACATTGTGTGTCAACCTCACTAACACAGTAAAAAAGGAAAGGTAAGTTCTTATATATAGCGCAGTACATCCAGTCCTCAGGATTGCTCAAAACCCTGGCAGACCTGATCAATCGAACACCATCTCAGCTTCTCTGGGAACCATCCAGCCACAAAACTGCAATTACTGCGCAAAGACTTTTTTACACAAATATCCACCACTGTCTATAGCCAGGTACTCATTCATACAGCTGAGTGAACTGGAGCAATGTAGATTGAACAAACTTGCCCTAGGTTCAACACCGCAGCACAGGATTTGAACTCGGGTTCTCTCGGTTGAGAGTCAGAAGCTCTATCCATTGCTCCACGGCGCTCCACACAGTAACGTGTTGTTCACTTTTAAATTACCTGACATTATCACTTCAGCAAATAATTTAATTGTGCATGACAACTTTCCTTCAAAGCCATATTTTAAATTATGCTATGGAGCTCAAGACAGCAGAAAAACATATAAAAGTATTTTCTAATCTACCTTCTCCAGACCATTCTAGTTATATTTAATATACATATATATATATATATACATATGTATATATATATACATATATATATGTACACTGGTATCCACATGCACATAATGCCCGCAAAAACAACAAGGATTGCAAGATAAGAATTATTATGTGACAGGAAAACTTTACAGTATTAAAGAGACACCAGGAACACACTCTGGCATTCAGGAATGCACCTCTGCTGGTGGAATATAAGCACCAAGTATCTGGGCATCCTACTCTATTTCCCTGTTTCTCCAAGATAAAATGTATCTGACCAAATGAAAGAGCATATCATAAAGTTTACAGGAATCCTTACAATCACAACTTGGCAAAGGCAGCTAGACTTAAAACTATTATTCAATTACGTTAATTTATTTAAAAAAAAATTTTGTTAACATTATATTTAGTTACTAAATCTGAATTGAAATATATTTTATTGTGTATTTACGTAAAACTTCTTGGTTGCACTGGCAACAGAAACCCACCCTTGAATAGTGTTGATCCACCGGAGAGAACAATATTTGAGAACAGAGTCCGCCTCAAGTCCATGTCAGACTTCCGGATGGCGTACGTCAGAACTTCGTGGATTCCTTCGCACTCCTCACCAATGAGATCCGGACGAAACAGTAGCTCTGGCGCCCTGAACTGAGCTGAGCCCACCTTACAACAATGTACAATACAAAATATCTATTTAAAATAGAAAACACATATATATTGTATATTTGCACAATAACAATTTCTTAAAGACTAAGCAAAATTAACCTGTTTTATTCCCAGTCTGAATGAAATATACTCTAAAGATAGTGTCCTGATTGTCAAATAATGTTTTAGCCCCCTCCGTCACCCTGTTCAAGGCCCCTTTTGGTTGCGCTTTTCTGCACATTTTCTGCACAGTTTGTGGAGATACTTAGTGGTCGAGTTGATGTCATTGCAGGTAGCACCACTAGGATTTAGCATGGCGTTGGCATTTCAGGCCATACCTAAAATTGCAATCACGGAATTTAATATTATTTTATATCACTGTAAAGATAATAATCTTACCTATAAATGTGTCACTGGATAGACCCAGGAATTGTTTTTACTTTTTTAGTTATTGCCATTTGAACATTGCAAATACTCAAACTTGCAATGGGTTTTTATATTTGTTGATATCACAGTAAAGATAATAATTATATCTACAAATATGCCGCTGGATGTACCCATGATTTATTTTTAGTTTTTTTTAGTTATTGCTGTTTGAACATCGCGAAAGCTAAGTCGATATAATGCAATTTTGAGCATTCGCGGTGTTCAAACAGCAATAACTAAGAGTTAAAACCATTGCTTTGTACATCCAGTGACAAACCTGTAGATAAGATTATTATCTTTAAGGTGATATAAAAAATATTAAATTCAGCAATTGTAATTTCATACACAGTCTGAACGAACAAACTGCACCACCGCTCGCCATGCTAAAGGATAGGGCACTCAGCGGCATTGCCTGTGGTGACATCAGCAACATCTGATGGGCTGGTTGCTTTATGACATGCAAATGACCACGTTTGAGTGGGCTTAGTGACATGAGTTCGCAATGAACGTGCGTCATGTTTGGCACATCAATTGACAAGAGTGTTAAGTTTATGTATACAAAGTTTCAAAGACATTTAAAACTTTGTTTCACTTTCACTTTAACACAAGGCAAATATAAAAAAAAAACGCATCAGATTTTGGTTGATGTAGATCTATCTATGTTGTAGTCCAGAAGATGGTGACATTATATATGTAGAATTTCACTCCATTTAGTCTTTAAATTTTTTAGTTTTGAATTAGTTGAAGTAGATTAAGACAAATAGGGTCAAAGTACAATGGAAACTCGGAAGTAGATTAAGAAAAATTAGATTCCCAGGACAGGATCAAAGTGACCTGAAGTATTAATAAGACTATTTTCCTATATTTTAATGGTATAACTAACTGGAACCAGTCTAGGTTTAGATCGTGTCTGCTTCAGAAACAAGACATGTCATCGTGATGGATGCCTACAGTCAACACTTGGTGACGATTACAAAATACCTCAACAGTGCTGCCATCTGGAAGTTTGTATTGCGTCTTCTCCGTTTTCATCGTCTCCTCCTTCTGTGGGTTTAACGAGAGGTAGCAGACGCGCTGAAAATGGGCAGAAACAATATGATTGGTTGAATCACAAACATATGGATGGAATGGAATCTCCAGAACACCAATCTACAGGAAATTTTACCTCATTTAAAGTCATCCTTCTGTATAATATTGAACTACTAAAGATAAATATTTGATACGTTTGTAGACGATACTAGCTATAATGACAGAGTTCAAGTAATGCAGTAAACACAATATCAAAGTTAATGATATGACTAGAAAACATGTAGCTATCACAGTATTCCTGTACATGTGATCCCATCAGATGCATAGGTAATAATAAGCACATTTTTTAAACAGCATTTTTCTTGAAAGCTAACTGCACTTTAAACAAACTGGTTGACAAACAATTTACACAAGGACAAGACAATTAAATAACTGTATTAAAACAAGATAAAATAGATGTATCTATACGTAAATTAATTAAATGTATGTAATTAATAGTTTGATAAAAAACTTAACTACATTAATAATTTGATATAAAAATATATAAAAATTAATAGTTTTATATAAAACCGAATACAGCTAACTACAATTATTTTACTAAAACTGATTTTTTTTTTAAATCTCAGTTCTCAGCTGAGAAAAAAGTATTTGGGGCTAGTGTCATGATTCCATTGTACTAGACATTCTGACAGATACTGGTATATATACATTAACGACCTGAAAATTTGTGCCGCAGAAAAAATCGTGTTATTGAAATTTTGTGTTCTAAAGCTCTTCGCCTATTTTAATACACTGTCTAATCTCATACTGACTCAAATGACATGTTCTGGCCATAGAGCGATTTTCACAGCACAGATAGGATACACGATTTCTGACATAGGTGCCTTTTATAAGATTTGAATTTTGTCGGTCTATTTGTGTAAGTACTTCATTCAAAACAACTTTTCTACCAGTCTGTTTCTATAATTTTGAACACATGTATTAAAGATTTAGAATATGGCTATATTACGGAAACATTTGTTCAGGTTTTTATAATAAAAACAGCATAAAACATTAGGATGCACGATTTTCACTCCCACCAATATATTCCAGACACCATAAAGAATATGGTAGGATACCTCTTTGATTGTGCGTACGATCTCGAACTCGGCACTAGTGTGGAACTTGTGTCCCTCCTTGCGCAGCAGCATCTGAAGGTACTTGCTGACGTCTCGTCCAGCCACATCAACCCTCATCACACTGTGGGGCATGGCGAACCCCTCATAGATAGGCACGGCATGTGTGACGCCGTCCCCCGCATCTAACACTACCCCTGTCGTTCGTCCAGTCGCATATCTGTCAGCAGACACCACAGTCACACTCAGATAGATATTTCTATTTAATATTCAGATTTTGCTTAAATTGGTTTTGTATTATTTGTTTATTATTCTGCACAAGCTTGTTTATTTGTGTTTTATCATGTGAATTTGACATTTTAAAATAGTGTATTTGAATTTTTTAAATGGACTTCATCTTATCAAAATAATTTCAAACAATGTATGTTTATATGTCAGCAATGGCATAAACATGTTAATGTTTCATTTCTAAATGTTTCTTTCTTTGTCTAACATTTAATTTTTAAATGTTTGGTCTACAAAATGCAACATTTTTTAATATTTAATATGTTGGTCTTAAAATAATTGTTATATTATTTTAATGTTTAACATCATAAATTGTTCTGTCTGTGGTTGCCTTTTCTCATGTCTACTGTGGCAACTAACTGACAGTGGATATATGACAAAGTGGGAGGAAGTCGTCTGGGGATAGTATCTACTCACAGACTAAGTACGGCCTGTATGGAGATGAAGAGCGCAGGCACATTGAATGTCTCAAAGAAAATCTCTGCCGATTTTTCACGATTCTGTCGTGGATTCAATGGCGCTTCTGTCAGGAGAACTGGATGCTGAGGAAGAGATGTAAGACATTTTATCTATCTTCAATATGCTGGAATGTTAATGTTTGGCCATTACAGCACTGTCTTAGTAAATATAGTACTCTATGGCAAGATTATACAAAAAAATCTAACTGATTTTAAGTGTTGAAATGTAAATGAAAACCATCGTCCTTTCATTCCTTTTAAATAGTAAGACTTTAAGTAATGACTAATCATGATTAATGTATTAATGTATAGATATATCGCGATACACAGCTTGCAATATGGTTTATCAATACACAACACAATGTATAACAAAATTGCCGAAGTATTTTTAATTTGTGTCCTGGTTCACATTGGATGAACAAATGGAACCGTTTGACAAAGATTTCAGTATTTTCAATTTGCTAATAAAAACAGCTGCATTTTATGTTATTTATTTATGTGTCCTATCATCAAAGGATACGTTAAAAGTCTTCAAAATGTAACACAATGTACCATTTTAAAGCTAGCGATTAAGAAAATGTTGCACCACATCCCTGACCCCAATATGCACTCTTCCCAGGAAAACACTTTAGTTGCCATAACAACCAACGTCATTTAAATTTTAGTAAGTATTGTGACACACGTTGTATTGTTACACCCCTAATTTCAAGTGCCTGCATGCATACCTCTTCTGCAAAAGTCTGCAGTTGGTCTTTCGAGTATATGTATTGCCAAATTTGCTCCATATCATTCCAGTCTTGGACGATGCCATGCTCCATTGGATATCTGATCGTCAGCAACCCCCGATGTTCCTGAGTTCAAGAAACCATGCCACACAATAATTATTATCATGTTCGTTTACATAGACACTAGCAGTGTACTTCTCTGAGTCTTCAAGACATAAACACTGAACGAAGATCCACCAATTCCACCAAGCTGTAGATTTGTGTATTAATTGTCTGTGAAAGCAATAACATGCGAAATGGATGGTCAATATTTAACACAATTTCTGACAACCAGTAGCATCGCCATCTACTGGACAGAATAATACAGCATCAATAATTACAAACCTGAATAACAGATTTATGAGACGAATAATAATATGAAAATTTACAAACCACCATTTTCAGCCTAAACTACTCAAAGGAAGTATATATTCCACATGGCAAATGGAGCATATATATTCCACATGGCACATGGAGTATATATTCCACATGGCACATGGAGTATATATTCCACATGGCACATGGACTATATATTCCATACTAGAATGAAAGAAGGATACACATTTCATGGAGTATGAACACTAATAGATTGTACTTTGCTTCCCTAGGCTAGGAGTGGGAAAAAATGCAGTGTGTCAACATCGGCCAGGAATATAGCACTGTGCGTTTACCCACCTCAGCTTTGGGTCCAAGGAACATATCACCCTCCAGGGCCCCTGCCATGACCCGCACATGTTTGGGTCGGCCAATGCTGCAATAGAAAACAGTGGTCTCATTCTAAAAGTAAAGGAACGTTCTTATATAGTGCAGTATCCAGTTGTTAGGATTGCTCAAAGCACTTTATACTTTACTCCCTGGCAGACATGCTCAATCGAACACCATATTGACTTCTCTGGGAAGCATTCAGCCATGCTGCAATTAATGCGCAAAGACTTCATACACAAATATCCACCAGGTGCTCATTCATGCAGCTGAGTGAACTGGAGCAACATAGACTGAACGAAATTGCCCAAGGTTTGACATGGCTGCACAGGATTCGAACCCGGGTTCTCTCGACTGAGTGCAGTGCTCAAACCCCTCCACCACTGCGCCACTGAATCAACAACTTTGCAACAGTTGCTTTCAGTCGGCTTAAAGTAGTCTACTGTACAAACAACCAGACTGTGAAATTTACTTGAATCATCAATATCACAGTGGTATTACAAACATTGTACAGTCAGAACTATAGCATGGCCACAGTATGGAAGTATCATACTTACTAATTGGCAAAATGATGCTTAGGAACTTGATCACCAGCAAATCCTGCCTTGATTACTCCCGACCCCTGTAATGAAATGAAAAATTAATTATGATATTTCAATAATGATACTGCTCTGTTATTCAGTTGTGTCTATTAAATACATGTATGCATCAAGAGTTTAGAAATTAATATACAGCACACTTATGCAATATATGATATATTTATACAAGTATTTGTTTTACTCCTTCAAATATGCAACAAATGCCTCAATAACAACACCCCAAAGATGCATATATTTGATATGTGTTTTCTCACATCAAAATGTGACACATCTTAACAAAATGAGTCATGTCGGGTTTTTCAATATTGAGTTATTAGTACCATTGGAAAGAGCAGAGTCTAAGCTTGATATGGCATATCATGCAAGAAGATATCTCAATTATAACTGAAGTTACAGCTCGTCAAACATGCGTGGGGCTGAAACCTTCAAACCCAGAAAACGGCCTTCAAAGTTTAAGCAACATATTTGTTATGTTTCAGGTAATGTACCTTAGTTACCATTGACAAATCTTGCTGAAATTTGGACCACTCAAAAATAATGGCATTCTGAAGATATTCTATTAATATGAAAACAAGATCTTTGTTAGAACAAAAATATCAGCACAATTAATTGTTTGTGTGATTACCACCATTGTTAAGAAAAACTAAAACTCTGCAGCACTATTATACATTATGCCTTATTTAGCATTGTCATATCTGGATGATATTTGGATCACATGAAGATAATGGCTTCCTCATGACACTACATTAATATACAAACAAAACCTTTGTCAGAAATAAATTAGCCTCAAATTAATTGCTTGTATAATTACTGACATTGTTAAGAAAAGCACAAACCGATACCTTCATATCATCATACATTAAGTTTTGTAGAGGTAATTGCACTAGTGGGCCAGTAAGAATTTTTTATTATTAATTTTATACTATTATTTTTATTTTAAAAACATTCAGATTTATGAAAACATAAATATGATGAACATTTTCATAATCTTCATAGTAAAAACATAACAGATTGTCATATTTAACAAGAATTTTAATATCAAAGTACAATGTAACTATATAATGACAACAGATCTGTTACAATGTCCAGTAAGTCAAGTGTAGCTTCCATGCCGGCTACATCCTCGCTTGTGTAGGATCGGCACGGTGCACACAGCCTCGTGTGCCGTGTCTCGTACCCCACCCTGCCTGCTGAAGTGCAGATGGTCCAACAACAAGGGCAGTCACCAGGGACGCCCAGACTCCTGCTAACTGGGCAGTCCTGTAATTGGGGAAACCTCCTTGGCTGGGCTTGGACAGAGCACATCATCAATGCTATGCCGAGTGCCATTTCTTCTTTATTTACAACTATCTGGGTCACCAGCGACAGCAGCAAAGCTGTGAAAATACACAGTGCACCTGCGTGCATAGAGAATTATTCAAATGACCTCTTTAATGAACCAATGCGTCAAACTGCCTGGGTCATGTGGTTGCCGTTGCTACCAGACATGGGGCCAAGTACATGTTCATGAGTATGAGTACTCTGACAATGGATGAGTACGAGTACTTTGCTAAAAGCTGAGTACAAGTACAAGTACGAGTTCATTCTCACGAGTATGAGTACATTTTTTATATGGAAATATTAAATAATAACATATTTTATTAATTAATGTAATTTATATAACTCAGCACAAGTGAATATGCAATGGCAGTTGATCAATATTTTGTATGAGGAAAACTGTGAAAAACCTCTTTATTTCTTTGGCATTCATTTCAGTGGCATCCTATGATCTTATCTATTTGCCATTGCACCGAATGAACATGAGTTGTTCAAGGTTGAGTCTTAATTAGCCTGCACCGTTCAGGGCGGAATACTTACAAGTTTGCAATTGATATTTTCTGATCGTAAACTACTGGTTTTAGAGAGGGTTAGCACATGTCCACATAACAGGCTCAAAATCCCCTTTGGATTGTTTAGCTAGGCTGCAGGCACCGGATTATACTAGTATAGGAGGCAGTCTGACTTGAGCCACCTTATACTTCCATAGAGGAAGACTGGCAGTTCTTGTTCTTAGCAGTTAGCATTGTCAGCCAGTGCCCAGTAGCATGGTCTCCAGACTACATCAAAGGCATTTCCTGTCTAAATGGTGGCTTAATTGAATAAACAGGTTTATGGCCTGAACTGATAGCCTACCATTATTGTGTTCTTAACAGGGTATTTCTGACTGGAAAAAGATGCCGCCTGTTGCCATGTTTGGGTATCATAGTCATGGTTATGAGAGAATGAGGTTGTACTTTGTATATGGATGGTAAGGTGGTATTCTATCAGAAATAACAGTGTTTAAAAATAGCTGAACATTTAATTATTTCAGGAAAGTTTCATTGTATAACTACAAATAAATTAATTTTCCCCTGTGCTTATTGCGAAAGTACTCAGATGTACTCGTAAAATCTGAGTACAATGAGTATGAGTACGAGTACATGACCCATAAGTTTTACTTCAAAAATGTACTCAAGTACACAAGTACTGAGTACTTCCGCCCCAGGTCTGGTTGCTACCATGTTATCCAAACTTGTTTACACATCTGGCATTAGAGGGGGGTTTCTGTAGGTAACAGTTTGCATTTATTAGCATATTTATGCCCATATTTGGAGACGACGTGTCAAGCTTTGCTTTGATCATCATAAAAATTAAGATAACGAATGCATGCAATTAGCGGCATTTTCGGCTGTTTTACTTAAACTGCGCAGCTCTTCAAAAATTACATTAAAATACATAAAACATAATTAATTAGAGAGTAGCACTGGCGGCAATCGATATCAAGGAATCATTTTAAGGGGAGATCTCAAAATCTGTACATCGCGGTTTTTTTACATAAACAGCATTTATGGAAAATCGGTTTTGCCAACATCTGACTCATTTCGTTAAGATGGGTCACAAATGGATTTCAATCATGCGAGACTAAAAATGCAAAGATGATATTTCTTATGACAACAATAAAAGGGAAAGATGGCCCCTTGTGGAGTTGTCAAGTCAAATCTGCACATCTGAGCATTGCGTTGTAAACTTTTAAAAGTACAAGCACCACCGTAACAAGTTTATAAATGAATTGTGATTGTTACTTTGTACTTTATGTTATAATTCGTAATGTATTTTTTATATGTTTTAGTTCGAGAGGGGCATCTAAAGCGCCTTATAAGTCGCATGACTCCAGCTATGCCCTTTCAATAGCAGCAGCAGCACACCATACTGTGCAATTGTATTATATTGTTGTTAAAAACTTTCATATTATTCTTAGAAAAATGCGATGAAATGAACATAGATTGTATTACATAGAGTAGACCAATATTGAATTTTTGAATAATATACACATTCCATAGATAATTTTGCAATGACGGTTGTGGATGGTTGATGTAATACTATGGCTTACTAATGGCAAAGAATAGCTTGGCCCATGGTTGCTATCAATTATGCAGCCTGGATTTAACATACATATAACTTATGATGGCATTTATGTACAATCCAGGGGGACCCACCCCAATTTTGCCATTGTAACTGTTTGCTTGCCTAAATTTGACACATCAGTGCATTAGTTCCATCATTCCAGATCATGCCAGGTATATTTAAGTTATACAAATATTGCATCTTAGCCCATTTTTGAGGTCCAAATAATGCTTCTGTACCACTGCAGACGTGCATTACTGCACCGCACGCTTGGAGTGAGCAATAAACAGCATGTGTTGATGCAGACCAGACCATCTTTTGGGCCTCAAGAATGTACTTAGACACAATATTTTTATAACGTAAATATGCCTGGGATGATCTGGAATGATGGAATCAACGCACTGAGTGAGGTGTCAAATTTACTTAGGCAAACATACACGGTTGTAACTCATAACACTAACAACAGCAAAATCGAGGTGGGACTGGATTTTGCACAAGTGCCCTTAAGATTAATCTATGAAGCTGGACTCGTGTTTCAACTGTAACACAACGATAGAGCCGTATACAAATGAAGGTTGACCCAATCGACTAAGTTTATTTGAGGCCCGCTCTGGACGTCACCGATGCCGATGGCGATCGCGACGACATGTCATGAGACGGTCTGGGACGGGCTGCTTTAGAATGGTAATTCTTTGAGTGAAACTCTTAGTCTGACTATATTATTTCTTACTCACGTTATCTATAACTACTGGCTGGTTGGCTATAACATCATACGATTCCATTTTGCATAAAACACTGCTATCTGTGTCTGCAAATTAGAAGTCGGACACCATCGAATTATTCAGTTTCTCTGGAGCGGCGCACACCGGAAACGGAAACTGTCGCCTGTCGTAATGACTCATGTAGGCTTCCCGCATTGAAAAAAAATGATTTTATTCCAAATTTTCGTATTACGGTAGGTATTATTCATTCATAAAATGTAATATGTAGTTTCTTAATCAAATTATGTCGTTTCTTGTGAGTTAGTAGTGCAATTGATGGTGCTACTTGGGTGGTCTGGATAAACGGAAGTTGGACTGACCATTCCAAGATTTGTTTCACCCCACCGCAAATAATAATAAAAGTAAAGATTCTCCATAATTGTAGACTCTACATGAATAAAATTATAACATTCAGACTACAAGAAATATACCCCTATGTGTGTGATATTTGTATACATTTAATGGCAATAACTTGGCTATAAAACCAGTTGAAATAGCACGTTAAAGGGTGGTGCTTTGCAGAAATTGTCAACACAGCTGTGAGTAGAGACGGAGTCTTCGGTCTTGGGAAAACGTGATGGTGGACGAGTCGTACATGGCTCAGAACTATCCCGTCCCTGTGACGCCGCCTGGACTGCAGGCAATATATACGGCATGTCGTCGACTCTATCCCAGCCAGCCGAACCCTCTCCAGGTGACGGCTTTAGTGAAATACTGGTAAGCGTCATTCCGAAAAGTTGTTGACATGATTATTATGTCGTGAGTCTGAAAGTGAGACGTCTGTCCTCTGGCTCAGCTTAGCCTTAGTTAGGCATGGACATGTCGGATTTCGTTGACTTGAGCCTGAGGAATCTGGCTACAAGTGATCCGGACGGAAATACAGGCGTTGAGGACATGAGCGTAATTATTTTACAATACTCGCGATTCATGTTCGATACGAGTAATAACTAATATAGTCAAGAATATCAAATGTGGTGTTTGCAGTTGTTACACATCCGCCGTCAAGAATTAAGTTTAGCAATGCCAATTGTCGTATTGAAGTCTGTCACTGTGAGTGTGACTGAGTTAGTGAGTATTGACTATTGTATTGTCTCTTCTCTGGCTCAGTCATCAACAGTGAGTGAATGAGAGCAGTGCTTTGACTTTGTTTATTGTGCTGTAGTGCTACTAATCCGTGTGTAATTGTAGTGATCATGTCTGTTGATTGTACTCTCAGTGTTGTTATTTGCAGGGAGGTGTCAAAACAATTTGTCAAAGAATTAAAAGTGTGTATGTGAGTGTGAAGACATTTTCTGGTCCAGTAACCTCATTCAGTGTTCCCAGTGACACTACCCAGTTAACCATTCAATTAGTGAAGTGACAAGAGCTAGGGGAGTCCTTTAGTGATCCCTGTCTTCATCATAGTCCATCACAAAATTATACATTCAAATGTAACTGTTATCTGAAATGTATAATATCGGTAAAGTAAACATAGGTTTTTAAATGATGTACACTAATTTTACACAATTATTTGTTTCGAATCTGAAATAAATATACCCAATCTTAGTTATACTTTTTATGTATCCATCTCTTAGTTATACTTTTCAAAATATTTTTACTTAGAACAACATGCATTTGCAGGGAGAATATTAGTTTTGCTAATATTTTGTATTAAGTATTTAAAACAAAAATTAATGTGACTGTGATTTAAAAACAAACATTACTGTATCAAATTTACATCATAGAATGCAACTGAGTCGCAATGCAGAAAATAACATTTATTTTGAGTCCAAACATTTACGTAAATAGCAAAAATTTACCTATGTTCTCTAAATGATTAAATAACACCAAGTTCTAAATGTTTTTACTCTCGAATCACATAAGTTACATGGTTTCCATTAATCATCAATTAATACAAAAATGAATAATGTTGATTAAATTTGTTTTTGTGGGTGCTGACTTTGAGCATGTACAGTTATTATTTGGAAAAACTGGAGAAAGCTTTTTTAGAAAAGATGAGAAAGGATTCATGAAAACCGTAACTTACTCAAAGTTCTGTAACTTTCGCTAACTCTAATCCATGTCACTGAGTCAAAAGAATATAATTTCCTACTATTACAAGTTCTCATGTTCATGTACATATAGCTTCCTTATTGATCAACATAACCATTGGCTCTAGAGTTAATATTGTGTTGTGTGATCATGAATTCGTGTACATAATTGCATAAGTTATGCTGAAACCCTAAAACAAGTTGCCCAGTGTTGAAGACATGAACAAATAATAATTACCAATAATAATTACCGGGGTACCTCAGTCACCCGTGGTGTTAGTGACATCAGAAACTATCAATTCCAGAATCAACCAGTTGCCAACACATTTGTATCGATAAATTGATAAAATGTGTATTTAATTGCATTACAAAATACATTTTAATATCTAAAAACATTCTAGTATGTTCAATGGAAGACATCAAACATTTAAGTCGTTAAAGTTCATCTTATCTGTAAGCACCTACAGGTGGATGGGGATGAGACAGTTCGGCTGGTTGTGGGAGTTGGGGGTCTAAAGGGTTAATGAATCCAGAGGATGAAACATAAAGTCACAGACTCCTTGGAAAAATCAAAGCCTGGTTTAATGACTTAAGACAGCAATGAAAGACACATTTTTATAAGACTCTGCATCGGTGTTATGTATTATGCTGCATAGAACTGATTTTCCTAAAGTATGTAATACAACAATTTGGCTAACAAATTATGGATAGGAACTGTGGCACGTATAGGTTGTACTGTAAACAAGACATATTGTTATTTCAAGGTCAGGATTATAAACATCCTGTAGCTGAAAGCCAACTATGGATCGGTAATTGAACATAAACAACAGTGTTTGCTAATTCTAGACTGAGATTCCAATTATGACATTGCCCGTGGAAGAATATAGTTGATGTTGGTCTAGAAATAATTATATTGCAACATTAATATATCTTGTTACTTGTTGCTTACAAAATGGCTCATTTTATCAATGCTGTGTCACTGCAGTGCTGTTGTATGATCAGACATTCAAATTTTACAAAGATGATGATGGGAATCGTTTCTGGTATAATTACTGCTGATGGGATAACATTATTATGTTGTGCCAACATTAAGAACAATCCCTTTTAATATTATAGTATGTACTTGTAATATTTTCTGTAATGTACATTGTGCAACTATAAATGATGCAGCATTGCTAACTGTTTAAATTTGTTTAAATTATAATAATACATAATTAATTAAAGTGCTTTATGGTTTAGCTCATATGGGCAATGCAGAATATCATACAAACAATCCAATGACATAAAACAAGTGCCATAATCAATAAGTATTACAAATAGTATATATGTACATTTATAATCTGATACAGTTCTATTAATAATGGAAGCTCTTCATGAAATCATTGTCAGTTGATTCCAAAGCCCTAACTGAATCACCCACAGATAAATGCTTGCACTATAAGTACTACTGCCTGTTTTGGATTAACACCCCCCATGCCTAACCTTTAACTTTCAGGCACCCTGATATTGAATGCTGATTGCTCTTCCAGGAAACCACTTCAATTTTGGTTGCTAGGCAACCATTTCTGTGCCATCTCCCCCATAGGGTTCTCATTAGGTTCCAGTCAAGGGTTTGGCACGAAGGAAGTCTTCCTCTTTTTCATGCCGAGGACTGATTGAAAAATGTAATCAACACAGTTACACCTGTGCTCACAGGGATAATTAATTGAAGCAGTAATTACTACTTGGTGCCAAAATGTAATGTGCAGGTTTTATGTAGCATCAGCATTATGTGTCAGTTACCTCTAAAATTATTTGTCTAACCCCATGAATTTTGGTTTTGCATTCAGCAGTCATGAACATCTATTGTTTAGTTTCATTATTCCACCATTATTTAGTAAATTACATTATGAAAATATGAAGCTTTACATTGTAATAGAAACACCATAAATGCTCACCTTTTTCAGCAGTTAATTATTTTTGAACATAATTGTCACTGCTATTTTGTAGCAAATCTTAGGAGGAAACTGTCAATATTAATTCCATCTCATCCAGGGAACAAAATAAGGAGTTGTAAAAGTGTTGATTTATTGTTGTCTGTTTACACATTTGAGCGTACCTGCCCTAATTAGCATACGCCCCCTTTTAGCAGTGTGACACCATGACAGCGATCTCCAACGTCAACCTTGACTGTTGAATCCATCAATACTTTGTACTTAAATTTTCTAGCAATGTCACACTAAATTCAAGGGTTAGTGATAACAAAAATATGAAAAGGTCCACCTAAATTATTAGCCTTTACAGTGTTCTGGTGAGATGTGAGATGCATACATTGCTTGCCAGTCACATCTGCAGAGATGGCTATACCCAGGAACCCCCCAGGAACCAAACGAAATGGGTGTACACCCCTGTATGCTTATTGGAACGCAAAATGTGACATATTTCCACGTCTTAAATATGTGTTATGCGTAAGTACTGTACAATTAATATGGTATCCTTTTCCTCATCATATGTGTGTGGGTGTATACAGCTGTAAATCACTTGCCAGTCACATCTGCTGAGATGGCTGTACCTAGGAACCCCAGAAAATGGGTGTAACCCCTGTTCGCTTAAATATTGGAATACAAAGATTGACATGTTTTGTGTGTTAAATATTTCTGTTAAGCGTACCGTACGTTTAACGGTCCGAATACGGTAATTGTATAATTATTTAATTCAGTTAATTTCCTATGCTGTAGGCTTGGAGGTCCAGATCCACTGGATTACATCAGCATGTACTCAAATCCTGGCGCTCCAGAACGTGGCATTCCCCCTCACTGGCATTACGTCAGCTTCGGCCTCTCTGATCTCCATGGCGACGAACGCGTACACGAGTAAGTTATGGCGGTGACAAACCATTGATATTTGCAATATGCCGAATGTCATATAATTGATTAATTAATCCATGAGATATCATCTTTGTTATGGTCATATTTTGTGGTTATATTTATATATTTATTATATATATCAGGCCTTGACATTAGCACTAGCCTGCTGGGCAGGCGCCTTTTTTGAGGCTGTCAGGGCAGTTCGGGCCACCAGTTTTAATATTTTACAGGCGCGTCGGACCACTGGTTTCAATCTGATTGACCACCATAGTGTTTCTGGTAACCCGACCCTACCTAAAAAAATAGAACATCCCAAAAGCCCAGTCTTTTTATTTGATATTTAAATCAATGTTTGTTTTGTAAAAATGTTGTTATAACTAATTGAATAATTGCAAATTCAGTCATGCATATACGATGGCATGTATGCACTGCCAAACTCATTTATATCCGCCCACGTGATTGGCAAACGGGGGGGTCATTAATTATTCACCCAATAAGCGGTCTTGTTACATGTTGGCTAAGGATGGCAAGAAATTTCAACTGTCTGCATGATAAAACGTACATATAATATTCCATATAATATTCCATAATCGAAAGGCATATGTGCCTGATCCTGGCAATACCGGCCTTAGCATTGAGCTTCAGGCAAAGCCAAAACCAAGAAATGCTTTTGATGTGCTGAGGACAGCCAATTAAAATATCAAGCCGCGAGACAAAAATATGTCTGTGACATTTCAGATTTTGCATTAATAGCAGACTGCAGAATGATACCACGATTAAAAATCTTCATTTAACTTTGCGTTATCACTTTTTATAGTCGCTATCTTAATTCCGTAAACAATGTGCACAAATAAGAATTTCAGAAAAGTCAGCATGACGTCGCTCCAAGCGAACCTTAGACTTAGTGGACTTCTTCAATGAAGCAACTGACAGGCACCTCGGTATCAACATATTTTTTTTTACAAAATCCAAGCCAGTAACTTTTTGGGCGGGCCAGTAACTTTTTTAATCTTCTGGCCCCTGGGCCAGTGGATACAAATCTTTAATGTCAAGGCTTGTATATATATATATATATATACAGGCACCTCGGTATCAACATATTTTTTTTACAAAATCCAAGCCAGTAACTTTTTAGGCGGGCCAGTAATTTTTTTAATCTTCTGGCCCCTGGGCTAGTGGATACAAATCTTTAATGTCAAGGCTTGTATATATATATATATACAAGCTGGTCAGACTAATAAGTATTTAAGACAAATAAATCAACTAAGGTAAATGTCAACGTGAAAATATTTTTACCTGGACAAAGTTGACGGAGCCGAAGGATGTGTTGATTGGCTGAAGTTGGAGATCGTCCGTCATGAGCATGTGCTGGATGCGGGATTCACTTCCGTCCAAGGAACTGTGCCAGGGCACGTGGTCACCCACACACAGACTGTTCTCTGGGGGAACAAAATAATAATAATAATGATATATTTCTTGGATAGCGCCCCATTCAAATAATTGTTCTGGGGTGCTTTACAATGGTTATTACAAATAAATTAATAACATAAAACATACATATTTAAAAATACTAATGTGTTAATATATGCAATCATTATCTCAAAAATAAATAAATAAATACAAGTATACAAGCTATTAAAATAATAACAACATATTAATTATAATAATAAATTTAGTTTAAAAATGCATAATTAATTATGATCGTTGAATGTTAAAATAACTTATAAAAAGATGCGTCTTAAATGCCATTGGCTACATATATATATATACAAGCCTTGACATTAAAGATTTGTATCCACTGGCCCAGGGGCTAGAAGATTAAAAAAGTTACTGGCTTGGATTTTGTAAAAAAAATGTTGATACCGAGGTGCCTGTATATATATATATATATATAAAGATGAACCTAGCCTCTCATAATACTGTCTGTAGTTAGACTGTAAGTATATTAATTAAAAATCTAGAAGTTGAATACATCTTACTGCAATGCATCCAGCAATTGCAGCCAATGTTTTTGGGTTATATTATATTTCTTTGTTTTTTAACGGAAGATATTACAGTTTCATCAGCAATGCACATTGTTCTCCCATTATAAATGTATTCAATATCTGTAAAAACTAAAAAAGTAAAGGTATGTTCTTATATATATAATGCCAGGGGTCCAGTCCTCAGGACTGCTCAAAGAACCTTCTTAGTTCTTAGAACTGTTTATATGAACACCATCTTGGCTTCTCTGAAAAGCATTCAGCAATTAATTTTCGAAGACTATTCATACACAAATATCCACCGCTGTCTACAGCCAGGTACTCCGTTATACAACTGAGCAAAGTTGTTTATTGCATACACAAAACAATACATTTTACAACAGTTTGTGTGACATTTATTTATAAAATTGTGATTGATTGAGTTTATTCAGTAAAATTATATGCATGCAGATAATCCATTAAGACGTATTTCCAATGTGGTCCTAAAAAACTATAATAATAAATAATAATAAAAATAACTAAAATATTATTAAAATCATTCAAATAAAAATATTATAAAATACAAATAAATACTATATCACCCAGTTGTGGTGTTTCTTCTGCTGTCCAGTTTCACAGGACAGAACAGCGTCAGTGGCTATGGCTTTGAGTTGACATTTCGTCTGCGTCACGAGCCTGGGGAGACAGCGCCCCCTACATGGCCCGCCGCACTGATGCAGGCATTGGCAAGATATGTCTTCAAGTCAGGTAGATCTTGGTTTTGCAACGTATCCTGTCAGGCACTCAACATGACACATGTATACATTTACTAGATGCTGTTGAAAAATTAAAATAGCAATTACTACAACTCCACATGGTGGATTACTAGGACATATAGAATAGTGTTTGTTAGGCATCGAAACATGGTTAATATTGAGGGAATGAGGCTCACCAAAACCTTCTAACTGCACCCCTTTGATGGTCACCAATACCTTCAACTGCGCCCCCTTTGATGGTCACCAATACCTTCAACTGCCCCCCTTTGATGGTCACCAATACCTTCAACTGCACCCCTTTGATGATCACCAATACCTTCAACTGCACCCCTTTGACGGTCACCAATACCTTCAACTGTCCCCCTTTGATGGTCACCAATATCTTCAACTGCCCCCCTTTGATGGTCACCAATACCTTCAACTGCCCCCCTTTGATGATCACCAATACCTTCAAATGCGCCCCTTTGATGGTCACCAGTACCTTCAACTGCGCCCCCTTTGATGGTCACCAATACCTTCTAACTCCGCCCCTTTGATGGTCACCAATACCTTCAACTGCACCCCTTTGATGATCACCAATACCTTCAACTGCACCCCTTTGACGGTCACCAATACCTTCAACTGTCCCCCTTTGATGGTCACCAATATCTTCAACTGCCCCCCTTTGATGGTCACCAATACCTTCAACTGCCCCCCTTTGATGATCACCAATACCTTCAAATGCGCCCCTTTGATGGTCACCAATACCTTCAACTGTCCCCCTTTGATGGTCACCAATACCTTCAACTGTCCCCCTTTGATGGTCACCAATACCTTCAACTGCATCCCTTTGATGGTCACCAATACCTTCAACTGACCCCTTTGATGGTCACCAATACCTTCAAATGCACCCCTTTAATGGTCACCAATACCTTCAACTGTCCCCCTTTGATGGTCACCAATACCTTCAACTGTCCCCCTTTGATGGTCACCAATACCTTCAACTGCCCCCCTTTGATGGTCACCAATACCTTCAACTGCACCCCTTTGATGGTTACCAATACCTTCAACTGCACCCCTTTGATGATCACCAATACCTTCAACTGTCCCCCTTTGATGGTCACCAATACCTTCAAATGCACCCCTTTGATGGTCACCAATACCTTCAACTGTCCTCCTTTGATGGTCACCAATACCTTCAACTGTCCCCCTTTGATGGTCACCAATACCTTCAACTGCACCCCTTTGATGGTTACCAATACCTTCAACTGCCCCCTTTGATGGTCACCAATACCTTCAACTGCACCCCTTTGATGGTCACCAATGCCTTCAACTGCGCCTCTTGAGGGCTCACCAAAAAACCTCCAACTGCACCCGCTTGTCAAAATATTGGTGGTTAATTATATATATCAAGCCCTCCCTGTTTCAAAGCCTTATTTGTAGTCACAGTTGTTGCACAACTGGCTGTTGACATCTCTAAGAGATAATCTGTTTTCAGTTATTATAATTGTTAAAAAAATTATGTAATTTTACTGGTTTTGCATGAAATCTATCCAAACTTTGCCAGTAATTTCCCTCATTAGTTGCCACCATCCTTGCAGGGCATGGTGGTAGTTGATGACATGACTCTTATGGAAGTACATCGCTCTTTGTCATCCAGTTGCAGTTCTGACGGTGGGAACCATGTAAATGCCCATGCCCCATATCAAAGGAAAACTCCAGGAAATTTGAACAGTTGCCAGTCTAACTATTCTCTGATAGTGCACATTCTATTAATTCCTTCTACTTCCCAAACATCACATGTAACATCACCCCAAACCCAGTTCATCATACAATGGCAACGGGATGATAGGATGTCAGGTGAAACCAAACTTCCATGTTTTAACAAGGCGATATGGCAGGGCTGCTGAGACTGATGTAATCACCACAGCCCCAAATATGTGAGACTGGTTGACATGGCCCTGGGCATGGCCATTTTTGTAGTAAACACAGTTGAATTTAGAATACTAAGGATGCTTGTCTTTAAACAAGCACTGTAGCCAATGGCATTTAAGACGCATCTTTTTATAAGTTATTTTAACATTCAACGATCATAATTAATGATGCATTTTTAAACTAAATTTATTATTATAATTAGTATGTTGTTATTATTTTAATAGCTTGTATACTTGTGTTTATTTATTTATTTTTTAGATAATGATTGCATATATTAACACATTAGTATTTTTAAATATGTATGTTTTATGTTATTAATTTATTTGTAATAACCATTGTAAAGCACCGCAGAACAATTATTTGAATGGGGCGCTATCCAAGAAATATATCATTATTATTATTATTTTGTTCCCCCAGAGAACAGTCTGTGTGTGGGTGACCACGTGCCCTGGCACAGTTCCTTGGACGGAAGTGAATCCCGCATCCAGCACATGCTCATGACGGACGATCTCCAACTTCAGCCAATCAACACATCCTTCGGCTCCGTCAACTTTGTCCAGGTAAAAATGTTTTCACGTTGACATTTACCTTAGTTGATTTATTTGTCTTAAATACTTATTAGCCTGACCAGCCTAGCATAATCTTAGCCTAACTTATTAATGTTTAGGTTTAGATTTACCTAAGTTAATTTTGTATATTCAACATATAAATTATTTTATTCTATGTCATTACATGTCATGCTGAACACTATTATATTTATAATGATTGTTGTTTACGATAATACGTACCTGAGTACTCACCTAAATTATTTTAAAACAAAAACTTATGTATATTTGTATATTTGATTGTACAAGCAGTGTTTTCTCTTACAGCACATTATGTTAATTTTTTTCTGTAAAGCATTAAGCCCAATGTGTGTAGTACAATGCAAAATTATATTATTAGATCCACAGTCAGCCGAAGTATTCACAGAGGTAATAATCACAATGTTTTCCTGTCCTTAAACATATGTTCACAAAAACTAATAAATTAATACATGTCTGACGCAAGTATTGATTCACAAAATCTCACCGGAAATAATACGGTTTACAGAAGCTGCATTGATGTTTTTAATAGTTCAGTGATGTAGCATTCAAGTACAAAGTGCAATAATGTGAAAACTATTAAGAATGTTGTGCACATACAGCAACATATTTGTTGATGGCATTATTATATTTACAGTTACATGAAAAACATGTTGAACAGGCCTCTCCAGATGAGGATAATATGTCAATGTTGTGTAAAACAAGCCACATGTCGTAAACTGTGTTTATTATCTCACAGATTGTTGGGGTCTGCAGTGAGGAACTAAAGGCTGCTCAACACTGGAATGGCACTGGCATCTTGGACCTACTCAAAACTATTCCTGTGTGAGTTATTCTGTGAAACTGTCGGTCGGTCAGTCGAAACATATTTTTGAAAGGACCGCTTATTGAATAAATAAACAGGCAACCATGACTTGTATAGTAACATGCAAAGTATTGTACACATGTGAATGTGTGCAGCAACTAAAGTATGAACAAAGTAAAATACAAAGTATTGAACTCACTAATTGTAATACAGTCTGCCTCAAAAATACGAACAGTACTACAAGTCACAATGAACATGGATCAGACCCCCAGTAAAAAAACGATCATGAATGACGCTTTTATTGAATAACCAGTAAATGTCTGAATATGTGACTGTACATGTAGTGAAGCTATCTGATCAAGGAATGGACAGTGTCCAGTCAGTGTCAGGTAATGGACATAACAAGGTGTCGTCACAGCATTTATCCTGATAGCTCTAATTATGAGATTCTTAATTAGTTGCTTCTATGCACTTGCAGTCATTGGTAAACGAGAGCTATGTATTCAGTCTGTACACGCCGTTGATGATGTGTGTGACGTTGTACACAAGTACATACACATGTACACGCAACATAAACAAACACATAACATACACGCAGTGACACTTCATGCATGCACACGCACGTGTATACATTCACATACATGCAAACATACATATAGATAGACATTATTGTTGCTAAGAAGAATGATGTAATTATTAATGTAGATGGATGGCTCTTATGAGAGCGACATTTTGTTTTAATAGGAGTCACCGGCCCCATCTGGAAAAGTTTGATTTATTTACTTATTATTCAAAAATTATCTAGATATGCATACGTACGATGTATATTTTCCAATGCATATTACGTGTATACATCCAAGAAGAATGATATTATGTAGATGGGATCAAATAGATTGCTATCTTTCTTCTTCTTGTGCTGTATGTTAGTGTCTGTTGCAGTGCTGGGGGACCCTGGCTCATCACTGACATGAGACGAGGGGAGACGATCTTTGAAACAGACCCACAACTACAGGTGGGTGGTACTTAGAGTGTCTGTCTGCCTGCCTGCCTGCCTGCCTGCCTGCCTGCCTGCCTGCCTGCCTGCCTGCCTGCATGCCTGCATGCCTGCCTGCCTGCCTGCCTGCCTGCCTGCCTGCCTGCCTGCCTGCCTGCCTGCCTGCCTGTCTCTCCACATTGCAGCAATTCACTTAGCTTTATAAATGAGTACCTGGCTATAGACAGTGTTAAATATTTATGTACAAATAGTCTTCGCGCATTAATTGCAGCATGGCTGAATGCTTCCCAGAGAATTCAGAATTGTGTTCGATTGAACAGGTCTGCCAGGGAGAAAAGTTTAAAATGCTTTAAGGAATGGATACTCCGATATTTAAGAACTTGCCTTTTTTACTTTTCTTCCTCCACAGGACGAGGTGCAGCGAGGCATCGAGGAGGAAGGCTCCAACCTGAGCGGAGTCACGAGTCATTGCTCCTGGGAGCAGTATTCCGTATCCCGGAGCAATAGCGACGACAGTATCCAGGACGGACACCTGGTGGCGCTACGGAGCTGCACCCCCGGCAACCTCGGGTCTGACCGCGCTCCTCTCACACCATTTGGTAGGTCAGGTGACCACGACAAGGGTCATGTGACACTATTAATTCATCGATGTTATTTTGTGAAAGGTGTAACTCTATCTGTTCTAACATTTTGATTCCCTGGATGGCTTTTTACAATGCACAATTTTTAAAAATTATTTAGTCATTTTCTGCTTTTGAATATTGATACTGCGTAGAACATTAAAGTTACTTTAAAGTATATTGTTAATATGGTTTATATAAACACATCTGTGCAGTTCAGGTATTAGAATCGACATAGTTTATATATAACCTGATTTTATGATGAAAATTATCAGATAATGTATTTTAGACTTGTGGAAATTAAATGCAATGTTTGTACTGATATTCGGAATTTAAATATCAGAATTTCATAATCCTCACTGGCTTTATCATATCAGCTTCTCCAAATTTGTATTGCGTGTTATTTTGAATTTGCCAAGACTAACGTGGTGTTCTCTAATTTGCCCCTTAGTATATAAATTAAAGCGTTATAGATCTTCTCTAGACAATATTTGCTGGGTATATTTTAGATGCCGAGCAGATCAAGGCAACACTGCAGAAGGGACTCTCAAAGTTTAACCCATTGCCTCCGATCAAGACCGAGCCACTCGATAAATATCCAAGCGAAACAGGCAGAGACAGGTAAGGGATGCGGTGTGCAATTAACCCTTCTTGTCAGCTGTTGTCCACTGTATCTTTCTTGCCTCGTCACATGACTAAAGTATTAATAATAATAATATTTATTTTTTATAAAGCATCATTTTCAATAAAATCGCACACGAATTTAATAGGAAATTCCCACTAGTGACATCACTACAGAGGTATTCCCCATTCTGCTTGCGTTTCTGTACATACGGAATGCTAGATTAAAGTGTAAGGCACATTGAGCAGTCCCAAGGACTGGATACTGCGCTATATAAGAACTTACCTTTACTGTTGTTATGTTGACAGTCCGCACGGATGTTCCCGTCCAGAGTCAATGTGTAGTCTGAGCAGCAATGACCCTCCAATAGAACTACCATGCTCCAAGGTCTACGCCTCAGTGCATCTACAGTTCAACCTTGAGGCTGCCTCTCTACTGCCCCTTGCCCTCAGGTCAGTTACCCTCTGGGGTCATGCAGCCTTACCCTGAGGTCACCAGTTGATGTATCCAGTATGTCACGTTTTTGCATACATCATAAAAAAATTGTCCGTCATCCTTTGCCATCAGTGTTGATAACAGTTATACTTATATACGTAAATTCAGTTACTGTTGCTGGTGATGTCTCTTAAATCAAACATTCCCACAAACAGTCGTCAATTTGTCACTTTGCCGTATGTTTGTGTCGTAAAGAAATACTTCTGGGGCCGGAATTTCAAAAACATTTAAGACAGAATGCAGAAACCCACCTCATGGTCAGCCCATTGTTTTATGGCTTGACGGAGGTTTTGCTAGGCAACAGGTCACGTGATGGATAGGTCAATTAATCGGACCATGATGATTGCTCTTGTAGTAAATTCTTGAGATATTCCTTTGATCTTTTAATGATGTTTAATCTAAATGTACTCGGTAAAGCCAGATTACTTTCTGTTACACTTCACACCTGATTACATAGTTTTAATGAAAAATTTTGTACAATGACCTTGTATTTTGTTGAATTTTACACCCACTCCGCTGAGAATCTCTTGTTTGCATTTATTCTGCATGTCTTTTTTTAGTCAGGTTTCATCGCTATCATAAAATGGTATATCCATCACAAATTCTGTTGATGTTCATAAAATAAGAAATGCTGTCAATGTTTAAATCCATCTGTTTTTCAGTGTGGAAATTTAACGGTCAAAATTATTCGCATATGTAATAGTTTTTCATCATCATTGCATATAATGTACAGAAATTGCTTGAACTCAACCATGACGTGTTGGCATTGACAGGGGCAGGTTAAAACATGGCCGCCACTTCACCTTCAAGAGTGTCCTTGGCGAGAGTGCCATCACACTTGTGTCGAGCAATGTAATTGGCTCCATTGTCAATGAACAGCATCCATACGCAGCCCATGGCTCATGGCTACAGGTGGGTGTTATTTAATATCTCTTAGTTATACTTCAACAAGATTAATAAGGAAAATTGCATTCTGAGTAAAACTGCCATTTTAAACTATTTAGGAAAGTGTATAACATGAACAATATTAACTTAATTAATCATACTTGCTGCTACATATGTCACTTTGGCATTTGATGTGTTATTTGATAAATTATGCTTTCGCAAAATTACCGGTCGCAAGGTTCGGCCAGCGGAATAATAACCACATGGCATACAGATATAATTTTTCGTCCTTTACTCCGTTTTATCTTAATATTGTACATCATGTTAAAAAAGTTGATATGGAGTTGAGGAAAATGATATATATATATTTATACATAAATATACATATATGTGTGTGTAAATATATTGTGTATGGTGCAAGTTGATTCACTGGAAGTTTGTATTTTTACAAGATGGACGATCTCTAAGTGCAGCTTTAAGTGACATTCGCAATGGAACATTCTGGAATGAAAGTGGCAGTTCGTTCATTGCAGAAAACACTGTTTTTTCACATTATTGTGATGTGTTTTCTCTGCCAGGTTCTTCTGCCGGATGACTTCATCGACCATCTCCACCATGATCTCTCTCAACTTTCAGATGTTGACCATGTGAGTGCCTTGCAACCAGGCCCTTAGCCAGAACAATTTTGTTGCCAGTCTTGAATTAACCAAAAGTGTGCCTTTTAGCACGTGTCACAACCATTATTGGCCTGTTTAGTTTTTTTCAGTGACAAACTAGTGTAATTGAGCCATTTATTTAATTAATACTGATCCATTTGATCTGTTTCACTGCCAGTTGTGACAATGATAGTCATTGATGTGGACCCCCTAGACTTGGAACTGTTAGTTACTCTAGTGGCCAGCTGGGCCCACTAAGTTCCACTTGTTTTATCAGTTGTAATTACCCATCTTTGCCAGTCATCTGCCAGTCTAGAAGACTTGCAAATAATCAGATCCCAAGATACGCCAAACAGAACGTCTGTGTTTCCGACACCATTTTCCATATCCTTTCTGGTTGTTAAATATTAACCAGAAAAACGAACTCTCCATCATGTGTATCCCATTTGAAACTATACCCGCCTTCTGCAAATAAGAAGACAGTTATATTCCAGATTACAGTCCCGCTCTAACCCATAACAAAATATTGTATAGAAATCTATAACATTACTGTAGGATTCTATCAAAAATTGATGTCCATAAAATTATATAGAATTCTATACACTATTCTATAGAGTATTCTATATAATTATATCAGCGCATCCTATATAATTTATGGTCACTTTCTATAAATTGTTTTGCTAAGGTAAGTCTTTAGTGGTCCCTCACTCTGGTGTTGTCTGCACATTCCTCTTCAATATAATAATGATTCCAGCTTGTTACACTTTGAGCTTCAGTAATTGAAATGGTTTATTATGATACCCGACATGATTGTGTTGTCATTTACAGCTTGACCTACCAAAGAACTATCACTGGGCTGACAGAGGTCTCACCATTGCCGTCGTCCCAGACGAGTTGTGACGCGTTGCCATGACAACCGTGATATCATTATTTGAGTTATCTTTGTTTCCCTGAAAAATCTACCGTCTCCAGAATCGAGTCAGTCTTGTTCTTCATAGCATCATTCCACGGTGGAAACTGTGCCAGATTTTTGATGAATACGTGGCTGCTACATTGTATTTAGAAATCTAGGATTTCAGCAGTGTCGAGTTCCAAATATAGGAATGAGAAGAATGTTTATATTTTAAGGATACTATGAAAGAAGCCTGTCAAAAATGTTGTTCAACCCCACAAAGACTTGTAACATTTTGTATGCAGATTAAAGTGATGGTGATCGAATTAATCTGCACCTGGACAATGAATGAGAAGGGTCCAGTTATATTGTCCAACCACAATGTGAGACTATGACTAGAGTTGTTTTAGGTGCAGATATTAGTCAATGATGACCGATTTTATTGACACCTAGAAAGTGAAAAAGAGGCATTTTAAAGATGTCGTTTCTACCACAGTGTGAAAATGTTTTGGATGCACATTTTAATCGACTATGATTGATTTAACCTTCACCTGTAAAAAAGAGGACTCTTAAAGATGTCGTTTAGCCCCATGGTTGTTTTCAACTTGTGGCGATTAGCAACAGTGATGTTGTAATCAATGTTTCTTATTTAAATGTATTTAAATATTTTTAGAATATTAATAATACTAAAAACAAATTTGTATGTAACATTCATAACTGAAATTGTAATGCAGAGTCCATTTTTCTCTGCAATTGTTCAATCTCGGTGAATCATAATTTTATGTTTGCATCAGAAAGCAACGTCAAGTTGAAGTTGACTAACTCTGAAGGAATATGTTTGCCATTGTTGCCAATGAACTCTGAAGTTGTGCAGGCGTAAGCTAGTGTGGCACTGTGACAGGAGTTGTCACATGTGTGGGATATAAATGATATCATAGCATTGGATGTGAGCCACCAGAGCATTGTCACATTGATGCAAGGAGAAGAAGACATCCCAGTGTTTGTGTAGATATTGAGGAATGCCAAATATTCTTAGTACTGTACTCATTCTATGAAGCGTACACGCCCTAATTAGCAGACACCCCCCTTTTAGCAGCATCTCGCACTGTAACAATGATTTCCAATGACAATATTAACTGTTGAATCCATCATTCTAAGTTTATTTCTACCAATGTCCCACTAGATTCAAAGCTCAGTGGTGACAAAAATGTAACACATCCTCCTAAATTATCAGGTTTTTTCACTGTTCTGGTATCCGTTTGCTTGTGTGATGTATATATCCCTTGCTAGTCACGTCTGCTGTGATGGCAATACCCAGGAACCACAGAAAATGGGAGTACACCCCTGCATGCTTATTGGAATACAAAGTTTTACATATTTTTGCGTCTCAACTATTTGTTAGGCATACTGTATGCGTCACAGAATGAATGCGTTAACTTCACGGCAGAATGCTGGTAGCTACTACAATTAATTTTTGAGGTGTAGTTTCTTGTGTTTGTTTGTGTTGCTAAATTGTGGTACACTGTACGAGAAGTTTAGATGTTATGGTATTGTTGAACTTGCTCTCAAAAAATCGTGTGGAATTCACTGAGCGTACGAGATGAAGATTTGCAAACAGGTGTAGTTGAGTGAGTTCTGGCATATCATCTTTAATGTCGGAAAAAGACGAATCGCCAACAAGTGTATCAGCAGCAGATGTCATGTTTAACTGTTAATTTAGCTTGTGTTTATAATGTCTGTGGTTTCCGTGTGATATCCAGGCAGTGATGGTATATGTTAAATAATAATTGTGTGTCCAAGTATAATGTACACTATACTTGTCTGGTTTGTGGCAAGTACAATTTGCAAGGGGCATGTCGCATCGTCACAAATATAATTACATTAAATCCTATACAGATTTTTATATATTTAATTTGACAAATTACTAAAATGAGTGCCATTTTCAAGTGCCTTCCTTGTGAAAAATCCGTTGTTGATATTGTCTGGGGAAGTGTAGACTCTGAAATATTCGCTTACAGTGTGTTTTCGACAACCAATTCACACTTCTCAGGACTGTTTCCTCCCCGTGGTAGAACCATTGCCATGGCGACAGTTAAGATGGCCGACATTGTTGGTTGGTTTTTAGATGTTCTGTTTTATACATGGTGCTTGTGACCCTATTGCTATTCCAGTAGCAGAAATATTTTACTTAATGTTGATGATTTGCCAGAACTATTTTAACAAATCTGGTTGATCTGATTAGGAGCCATTACAAGGCAGAGACTTGATATAAACTGTTTATTCTATTTCAGTATTTCCTTTGTATGTGTATTTATGAACGATGTAATAATGTAGTAAAACACAATTAAAAAATGAATCTGACATATTTGTGTTTTTTAAATATACAGTAGAATCCCTGGTCTGATTGTGCTCGGCTTTGAATGCACTGGGTTTTGGAGGTAGTGGGTCAGTCAATTTTATTTGTTCAGAATTACGCCAACAATATCCTTAGCAAAAATTATATCGAATACCTATAGAATATATACAAAATTCCATTGTAATTGGCCATAACAATTCTATAGAAAATATTAAGAAACGTGCGATAGGTATATTCATAAACCTCGAAAAAGCTTTTGATACTGTTGACCTTCAACTGCTGTGTAAAAAACTTGAACTTTATGGCATTCGTGGAAATGCATATAATTGGATAAATAGTTACTTTGATAATTGTAGCCAATTTGTAGACATTGATGGGTACAGCTCAGACATACAACGGATATGATGTGGAGTTCCACAAGGGTCAATACTTTGTCCGAAGCTGTTTATTCTGTATATCAATGACATGTGCAATGTTTCTAAATTGGTAAAGTTTATCTTATTTGCCGATGACACGAACATCTTCTGTTCAGCTGATGATATAAAAGAGCTTGAAAACATTGTATGCAATAAATTAGCTAAATTGCAGTTATGGTTTTCAATCAACAAATTGTCTTTGTACATTGCCAAAACCAACTATGTTATTTTCTGGTCATGCACAATTGCATGATATAAAGATAAAAAATATGCAGATACTAAGGGTATGAGTTACAAAATTTCTAGGCATGCTTGTCGATGAATCATTAAACTGGAAAGACCAAATCAGTCAAATAAAATCAAAAGTATCAATAAGTATTGGTATTATATACAGGTGCTGCAAAGTATGTGACCGCCATTGTACGTACATGCTATATTCCCTGTTTTTGTCATATTTATTGTATTTTTTTGAAATATGGGGCAACTTGTATCCTACAAATTTGCATTGTATTTTTATGTTGCGAAAAGGGTGACACGGCTTATGCACACCACACAACACCAGTCTTCCACAAAGCACGCACCTTAAAGTTTACCGTTTTGGTAAAATTTAGAAAATTAATATTCATTTATAAAGCTCATAAAAATGAATTGCCGTCGAACATTCAAAGGTTATTTGTTGTGAATGTTAACAAGCACTGCACACGAACACAAAGTCAATATGTACGTATCCGTGCATCAACCAATAGAAGGTACATGTCACTAACTGTCTACGGAACTAAACTGTGGAATTCGTTACCTGTCAGCTTTAGCAATATTCCTTCACTGCACCATTTTAAAGCACGTTACAGAAACGGCTACTTGAAAATTACTGTGTGCATACTTAATGTCGCGATGTACAATATACCTGTAATAATAATCTACCAAAGTAGAGAGCCACATGTATATCGTTTATGACAGCCACACACGCACGCATGCACGCTCGCACACACACATATATGTATGTACATACAGTGTATATATGTCACTTAATTATGAAACTATCATAATGAGATAAGCTAATGTAACACATCATCGACAAAGAAATAACATGACTTGAAAAGTATTTTTACTTCAATGTTTCTCCTTTCAAACTGTTCCTAAATTTGCTTTGTATATTTAATTGTGCATTCATCATGTCTGATTTGTTTGAATAAACTATTTGACTTGACAATATATATATAAAATTATATAGAAACTGAAGTTACCACAATAGTTCTTTAAATCTAGAATTCTATAGCATTTGTATGGCCACGTCAATTTTATAGAAATGTCATAAACATAATTATGTAGATTTTCTTTAGAATTATATATAATTTTTTGCTAAGGTTAATTGTTTGTGTACAAAATGGGGGGTCAGAGTTCTGTGTAAAAAATTGGTAGGTGGGTGCACAGGACTGCTCCCTAAGATTAAATTTGTTGATATCCATTGGCTCGATTCTGACTACGAATATTTTCACTTTGAATGACAAGTTTTGACTACTACATGTAGCCTACGTCAGGTGAAATTCAGTCAATATAAACTATTGCTTTATGAACATTTCAATGTATTATTGTATATAAAGAAATATATTGATAAAATGGGCCACTTCTAGATGTTGGTCAAAACCAATGAAGTTTGAAGTTTCTAGAGACAAATAATCTCAGATAAATTAGTAAATATATGTCATGCTAGTGCTCAAAATGGTTTCAGTAGGCACAGTAGAAATGATAACATAAAATATTAGGACAATATATATATATATATATATAATATATACATACATACATACATTTAATTAAGCCAGTGTTTGAAGGGACCTTCACAATGACTTGCACTGAATGTAAGGGAGCTTGGAGCGTTATACCTGCAAGTCTCTCTACATACATATATGTGTATACAATGTACAATTATAATACACTTAATTACAATCTACACTGTCATATTTGGAAGCATTATACCTGCAAGTCTCTCTACATACATATATGTGTATACAATGTACAATTATAATACCCTTAATTACAATCTACACTGTCATATTTGGAAGCATTATACCTGCAAGTCTCTCTACATACATATATGTGTATACAATGTACAATTATAATACCCTTAATTACAATCTACACTGTCATATTTGGAAGCATTATACCTGCAAGTCTCTCTACATACATATATGTGTATACAATGTACAATTATAATACCCTTAATTACAATCTACACTGTCATATTTGGAAGCATTATACCTGCAAGTCTCTCTACATACATATATGTGTATACAATGTACAATTATAATACCCTTAATTACAATCTACACTGTCATATTTGGAAGCATTATACCAGCAAGTCTCTCTACATACATATATGTGTATACAATGTACAATTATAATACCCTTAATTACAATCTACACTGTCATATTTGGAAGCATTATACCTGCAAGTCTCTCTACATACATATATGTGTATACAATGTACAATTATAATACCCTTAATTACAATCTACACTGTCATATTTGGCAATAATTGACGTACCTGCATGGGTGAGCAATTAACAAGGAAAGGACATTATAGGTGCATAAACAGGAAGAGATCAATCTAGATAGAAAGAAATATGTGGTAAAGCAGTACTAATAAAGTGCTGTTCAGGAGAAGTAAAATGAATTGTTAACTTCTAAGTTATACAATAAATGATGGAAGGAATAACTTTAAATTTTCCGTAAATTTAAAGTCGTCCTCGGGTTGCACGTGAATAATACAGAATAGCCTGTCGTGGGCCAACGTACCATAGGAGAATGGAAAACTCTAACTTAAAACCCGGGTAGATGGGGCTCGTCAGTCCGGGAGGACAACTCATCTAGTAGACGGAAAACTCTTATTTAAAACCTGGGCAGTTGGGGCTCATCAGCCTTGGAAGGCAGCTCAACTAGGGGAAGGAAAAGTCCGATTTTAAACCTCCACTGCCTTGCGGCTATACCCGCCTACAGGAAAGGCTTCAGGAGTAAACACTGAGGAGTAATCTGGAGTCGGAGTCCCAAAAGCAGTTCGACGTTGACTGTAACGTTCTTCTGGCAACTCCTGCGACGCCGCTGCATGGTGCCAAACTGTATCGGCTCTTGTCGTTCCTTTCCTGGAGAGGGGGAATCCGCTGCATGCACCACGGGCAACAGCTCGTTCTTCATATTATCTTGCCCAGGCTTCCGCCCTGGAGAAGACACTCCAGCTTCGCCTCACAACGTTGACACAACACGGGAAACAGCAGTCACCGGTTATAAGTCACTTCGCTAGATTGGCGAAAAGCGTGGCGCCAGTGGTTGCTTCCGACGGTGGGAGACGTCTTCGGACTTCACTGGACAGCTATACCGCCCGCCTTAAGCTGTGCGGCCCCAGTCAATAAGGTGCTGTCCCGCCACAGTCTGCCTTCCCATTGGGTACATGGGGATCAGGGAAAACCCGAAAAGCTGACTGAAAACACCGTACCAGGCAACAACAAAACAAACGGTGCAAAGAGACCAACTCTAAAACTGGGATGTTGGAATGTTCAGACTATGCTGACAACTAGGCCTATCCAAAAATTTCCAAAACATTGACGATGCCAGGAAGACAGCTCTGATAAACGACTAATTAAGGAGACTTCACGTGGACATAGCCACTCTTCAGGAAACACCACTGGCTGGCTGTGGTAAGCTGAGGGAGAAAGACTACACCTTTTTTCTGGCAGGGGAAGGTTCCTGGCGAGCCTAGAGAGCATGGTGTGGGCATTGCAGGAAATAATTATTTGTTGAAGGTGGTGGAATCAGGCAACAACGGATCAGAACGGTTGCTAACTATTCGTATGCATACCAATAAAGGCCTTGTCACCCTCGTCAGGGTGTACGTACGCTCCCAAACTGCGCTCCGCACCCGAGACTAAAGACGAGTTCTATGAAAACCCAGCAGCAATCATTATAAACATCCCCGGACAAGAACAACTTATTCTCCTGGGAGACTTCAACGCCAGAGTGGGCGCTGACCATGATTCATGGCCCTCTTGCATGGGCCATTTCGGAGTTGGAAAGATCAACGAAAATGGGCAACGACTCTTTGAGTCCTGCGCCTATCATGACCTTTGCGCAACTCATCTCCTACTTCCAGACCACGCCTCAGCTCAGGGTCTCGTGGATACACCCTCGTTCAAAACATTGGCACCAGTTGGATATGATCATGGTCAGACGCTCATCCCTTAAGTTCGTGCTCCTCACACGCTCGATTCACAGTGCAGGCTGCGACACTGATCATTCACTGGTATGCTGCACGATCAGATTGCAAATAAAGAAACTTCATTGCGCAAAGCAAGGAGGGAAAATATGCCCAGACTTGTGAGGATGCTCTGAGTGCCTCCCTGCCACGGAGAAATGAGAACATCTGCGGAACACTATTCACAGCACCGCTTTCGCTACCTGTGGGAGGAAGATCTCGAAGAGAAAGACTGGTTCGAAGCCAAGTCACATGAGATGACTCGTGTCATTGAAGTCAAGCGTGTCGCCCTGGTAAAAATCAAGCGTTCACCAAATGAGAAGACCCTCCAGACCGTAAAGTCCACCAGCTGGGAAGAAATCACTGACAGAGGCAGACAGATGGAGAGGTGGGTGGAGCACTATTCTGAGCTCTACTCCACAGAGAACATTGTCATTCCCTCAGCTCTGGACGCCATCGATTGTCTACCGACCATGGAAGAGCTCATCGCAGAGCCAACATTAGAAGAACTAAGTAAGGCTGTTGACAGCCTGGCCTCCGGCAAGGCACTAGGCAATGATGGGATTCCCCCGGACCTGATCAAGTGCTGCAAAAGTGTGCTACTGCACCCCCTGCGTGGAGTTCTTTGCCGGTGTTGGAGGGAGGGAGCTGTTCCACAAGACATGAGAGATGCCAAGATGTTCACCCTCTACAAAAACAAAGGTGACAGAAGTGACTGTAACAACTACGGGGGCATCTCTCTTCTAAGTGTTGCTGGCTAAGTGTTTACACACGTCATCCTGGTCCGGCTGCAAAGACTGGCAGAACGCGTCTACCCTGATTCCGCGCCGAGAGATCTACGATAGACATGACCTTCTTTCGCTAGCTTCAAGAGAAGAACAGAGAGCAGAACAAACCCCTCTACGTTGCCTTCATTGACCTCACCAAAGCATTTGATCTAGTCACCAGAGATGGACTCTTACAGATCCTCTCAAAAATAGGTTGTCCTCCAAAACTACAAAGCATGATCTAATCGTTTCATAAGAACATGCAAGGTACAGTTCAATATGATGGCAAGTCATCGGGCTCCTTTGACAACTGCAGCGGCATTAAGCAAGGCTACGTCCTGGCCCCGACCCTCTTTGGCATTTTCTTTGCCTTGCTTCCGAGACATGCATTCGGGTCGTCCACGAAGAGTATATATACTTTCGCACCAGATCGGATACACACCTAACTATAAAGTAAGAGAATTAGAGAGATGCTGTTTGCGGACGATGCTGTAGTTGTCGCACACACTCAGCAGCAGCTCCATAATCTAATGGATCGCTTCTCCCACGCTTGCAAAGACTTTGGGCTTACCATAAGTCTTAAAAAGACAAACGTGTTGGGTCAGGACGTGGAGGCACCTCCAGTCATCACCACTGACAACTATGAATTGGAAGCTGTTCACCAGTTCACTTACCTGAGGTCTACTATCAGCGATAGCCTCTCCCTGGACACCGAAATCAACAGACGCACAGAGAAAGCTGCATCCACTCTTGCTCGTCTTACCACATGTGTCTGGGTGAACTTAAAACTCACTGTCAAGACAAAAACCGCAGTGTACAATGCCTGTGTCACCAGTACACTGCTGTATGGCAGTGAGACCTGGGTAACATACGCCAAACAAGAGAAGAAGCTCAACACCTTCCATCTACGATGTCTGCTGCGAATATTGGGGATCTATTGGAGAGACCAAGTGACCAACACCGAGGTCCTTTCTCGTGGTGACGTCCCCACGCTGCTCAGACCATGCAGGCAGCAGGTTACGTTGGCTTGGTCATGTACGAAGGATGCAAGATGGCCGTATCCCCAAAGACATTCTCTACAGCGAACTGTCTTCCGGCAGGAGGACTGTTGGACGGCCCCAGCTGCGCTACAAGGATGTATGTAAGCGTGATATGAATTAAGGCAATACATATCAACCTTCAGTTCTGTGAGGAGATGGCCGCTGGTCGCACCAGTTGGAGAGTTGTTCTACGGAACTAGCTCAGGGCAAGCGAAGAACAGCTGTGGAGCCTGGCTGAAGACAGCAGATCGAGCTGGGCGAAGGGAGCGCCAACCCTCTAGCCACCCAGAGATGATCTACAGATGTTACCACTGCGGCAGGGACTGCCACTCCCACATCGATCTCATCAGCCACAGCCGACGCTGTCCCAGACGCAACAACGCCAACTAGGGCGCATCATCCATGGTCGTCTCCTGACCGACGGAGGCCTGTTACTACTACTGCAAACGTACACCAGTGATGGACTGTCTTTAACATTGTTGTTGTTAATTGTACTTGAATTTAATTTTATTCAACATAAACATACATACAAGATGCAGCCACACACACACATATATATATATACAAATATATATATATACAAATATATATATATATCACAACTGAACCAAATACAGCATCTGGATGCTGTGAATACCTAAAACTCTATATACAATCATTTTACAAATAAGTTGAAAGGAAATACATGATCGAAGTTATAAAAACTTATATTTTTTGCATTCCTATGAATGCTTATTTCTTATATTCAATAAACACAATTGACTAAATTTAGTTTAGCAACTTTCTCCTATAAGTTGCTTAATTTGTGTATTGTATACTATATATATTCAAGTATATATATATACATATATATATATATATATACATAAGCCAATAGTTTTTTATTTAATACAACGTGTACATGGATACACCATATAACAATTAACAAATAACTAAATTGTGTATTGGTAATAATTAGTACAAACTTTCGTAATTTTGTAGAATTCTTTTATAATTATTTTAAAACTGATAACTGTTCTCCGTGACATTGTCTGCAGATCTGGATGTAATTAATTCCATATTTTTGGATCTTTAAGCTAATGTAAGCAGCTTTATGTGCCGTTCTATTATATTTTATTTTGTAATTACTGTTTTCTGTGCGGGTATTATGATTGTGATTATCACACACGCTCTTAAGGTAACTCAATAAATGATCAGGAAGTAAATTGTTATGAACACCATATACTTGTTGACATTACGTAATAATTTATCAAATTCCTAGTAACGGTTAGGTCGTGGATATATACATTCACAAAATCATGGTTGATCAAAAATATTATATTGCGCAAATATATTGTTAAGCATAAGTCCCTGAAATATCCATGACCCAATATTAATATAATTAATGTGTTAGATCTAGTTAGATTTGGAAAAAGAATGTACCACGAAAACCCGCGCAACCTCTTTATTAAAAAAACAACCGAAAACCAGTGCGAACGAATAACACGTATACTAGTGAACTTTGGTTCCAATCCTGCGCACTTCAACACATTCAAATTCATTAAAGCGTGCTGAAACGTGCGATTTGGATGAACCGGAAAAATGCGAAGTCGTGACCTGACCTCCTTGCGAGTCATTGGTCAACGCCGCGGGTTAGAAAATAGGAAGACTCACTCAAGAGTTTGACCCACGCTACGTCGACGATGCCTACGGGACCTTGACCATGGGTTGACTTATTGCGTTGTAACGCAATATCTCAACAGATTGATAAGATCCGTTCAATAAACGAAGCATCTAGTCGGCATTTGGGACGTGGATACGAGCGGGAGACACGGACCTTGCGACGGTCAGCGACGATGGAGGAGGACGACCCGTACGAGTCGCTGCCGCCGGCAACCACCATGTCGACTCACATGGTGGCTGGCGCTGCCGCCGGCATCATGGAACACGTCGTTATGTATCCCGTCGATTGTGTGAAGGTACGAAGGCTGCATTCTCCGTTACCAAATGTGGTAATTTTAGCGAAAATCGCGTCCACATTGGGCCACCAGACCGGTGTGCCCCATCGCTGACATTACCGTAATGGGTGATAATTGGGGAAATCGTCGCCATTTGTGGCAGTAGTTTGTATGTTTTCGTCAAGAACGCAGTTATGTTGCGTTCATGTCATGAAGATACTTAGAGGTATTCCAGTATTTACCAATCAGGAGAGTTTGTTAAACTACAACTTTGATTCGTTTTATTCGAGTAACTAAAATTAGCAAACTGGTATGATTACGATTGAATTTGAAGTAGGGCCTGGCCCTAGGGCTAGGCTAGGGGTATTGGCATATTGCCCAAATAGTGCCTACTTTACAGAATGCCCCCCAAAACAGAATTAATTTATAAATACTACATATTATGGTTAATTACAAACTCCATCTGGTGCCGTCAACTTGTGGGAACTGGTGCTTCCTGCAAGCTGCAAAGTACATCACATTCACAGTGGTATATGAATGGATTCTTGGGTCATCTTAACCTAACCTAGCTGGGTGTAGCTTGGTAGCTGTCAAATCATTGTTACGCAGCTAAATGTGCTTGCATCACGCAGCTAAATGTGCTTGCTAAGTGTGCTTGCAAGAGCCCAGCCCCTTGAATATATTGTTGTCCAGATATATAAAAATAAGAAGTAAGAAATTGAGCTGAGTAACCAAACCAAAAATTAAATGATTGCTGACAAATTGACTGTGCCTAATAATGGCACTAGATACTCTCATAAATGATTGAAGTCAACACCAACTGGCCTTTTCCTCCATTTGCCAAAATTGGTCCGCAGAACCGTGTGTATATCTATACTTATATAGATGTATATATCAGGGTTTTTGTTACGAGAGCTGATAGCAGGGACCATGACCACCAAAACAGGGACCGCATAACATGCACTGCCCAAATGACAGTGAGTCATGCACCACTGCGGATACAACAGGACTATAATAATAAGAAGAAGAACACTTATATAGCGCCATAAATGTATATAAATCCATTCGGAGGCGCTTAGAATACATAATTGTATATATGTGTGTGTGTATATATATATATATATTTATATATGCAGAACATTAATAAGTTACATAAAATTAATAATATTAAATTAGTTAAAATAAATGACAATATATACACAAATAAAAAAAATAAGTTAGAGCTAAAGATGATTGTTAAAATTAAAGGCATATTTATAATAAATCAAATTACGATGTAACACTATTAAATCATCGACAATTTGTTTTGACTTGTGTAAGTTAAGTTCCATCTATTTTAATTGTTTAAAAAAATCAGTGTCCAGTTAACATACAGTGTAAGTGTAGGTCTACGAGTTAACAGACACTACTCTCTGTAGACAATGCTACGAAGGCAATCATTCACCTACCACAAGCCAAAGCACAAAAGGGCTGTTGTGCTCATATGTTAGTTTCATAATATTAATTACTATCAAAATTAATATTTAACATAATGTTTAAATGTTTCACGGTGGTAACATAAGCTTTATGGTTGAAATATGTTCATCGTAAAAATAACTGCAAGCAAAATTCCAATCCCTGTTCATTGAGTTGATAATTATACATTATCAGTCTATCATTATGTTTAATGCCAAACAAGCTTTATTATTACCATCAGTGTGTTATTTCCAACATATTGAGATTGTAACATTTTGTTTGCTGCTTGGCATAGCCAAATCTTCATAAATTACGATACTTTGAATTGATCTAGCAAGTTGATTGTGTTAATTCTATCAGTGTGAACTTTAAAAAAATATAATGTGTTGTTATAAAACATGAATAAAGTATTGCGTTCTATGCCCCCTTTGAGGCCCAAATAACGCTCCAGTTTGTGTCAGTCTACGCCGCTGGGGCCGTGGGAGAACGATATAATCGTGCAGGTTACTGCTGTAACAAATGGTGGCTGTGCACCGAATTGGAAGTCAGAAACCAATACAAGCCAAAGAAAGACATGGCCCTTGTGTCGAATCTGGACCCAACATGATTTTGCCGTTATAACTTTTTGACTAACTTTGAAACTTTTTGATTGCATTAGTTCAATCATTTTAACATCAACCTAGGTATATTTTTGTTTAAGAATATTGTGTGTTAGCGGACTTTTGAGGTGTAAATAGCATCTCGGTTTGCACATACGCTGCTATATTGCTCATTTTACGTAACTTTATATAAAAACTACAATACTTACAAAGCCATAACTTGGCATATGAACTCGACTTGTGTTTACCCAAAATTGCACGAGATGGTTTTATGTTTGGTGAAGGGGTCGTGCCAAAAATGCAGTACGGATTTTTGCTGTCTTTCAACATTGTAGCAAAATGTTTATGAAGCTGTATCAAACTTAACATGCATTTGTTTACAAAAAAAACCTGTGAATGTCAATAACATGTTTGTACTTACAACCATACAAATTTTTCTTTTGGGGAGTTTCTCAAAATGAAATAAAATGCCATTTTGACATATTTTTTATTGTCTTTAAACACATTTAAATATCTCTAAACAACATAAAAAAATCAATTATTTTTGGTCTGGAATATTGTTTAGTATATGAGGCAAACTCTGAGAAAAAATGGTTAGCTTATCTTCATATAAGAAGCATATAATAGCTAGTGCAGCCACATTAATTGTAACCCCAGAAATGGTAGCTAAGAAAATTAGGGCTATGAAGGACACTAAATCACCTGGAGTGGATAGGATTCTACCCAAACTACTATTGGACATTGTAGAACAAACTAGCATACCACCAGCAAAGACATTTTAGAACAAATTAGCGTACCGCTTGTAACAGTTTTCAACTTGTCATTAGAAGAGGGCGTGGATTCTTTAGAATGGAAAGAAGCAAACATTATACCGTTATTTAAGAAAGGTTCCAGAAACAAGTCAGAACTACAGACCAGCGAGTTTTAGTGTCAGTGATTTGCAAAATATTAGAAAGATTAATTAAATATCATATCAGATCAGATTTTCTTGTTAAACATAACTTGTTAAACCCATCTCAACATGGGTTTCTAAAAGCTAGGTAATGCTTAACAAATATGTTATGTTTTTTTGGAAGATATCACTAAGTGGGTAGACGAGGGATCACCAGTAGATATCATCTACTTAGATTTTCAGAAAGCATTCGACAAAGTGCCACATCAAAGATTGGCATAGGAAATGGTTTAATTAACTGGATAGAAAAATGGCTAATTGACAGAAGACAACGGGTGGTAGTTGATGGGGAGGCTTCAAACTGGAAATCAGTTTTTAGTGGGGTACCACAGGGATCAGTACTGGGACCTATATTATTCTTAATATATATATCAACGATTTGGACGATGATATAACAAGCAAGGTGTTGAAATTTGTGGATGATACAAAATTGTTTAGAAGGATTAAACATGATGAAGATAGACAGCATCTACAAGATGATCTTGACAGGTTAATACAATGGTCAGAAAAATGGCAAATGTTATTCAAATTTGGGAAATATAAATACCTCCACACAGGACAAGGGAACGAAGATGTAGAGTATACAATGGGAGATTCTGTACTAAGTACTACTGTAAAAGAAAAGGTGATATGAAGGTTTCAGAGCAGTGTGGTATTGCCGCTTCAAAGGGAAATCAAATCCTTGAATTAATTAGGCGAAACATAACGTATAAAGAGAAAGAGCTAATAATACCACTGTACAAAACAATAGTTAGGCCTCATTTAGAATATTGTATACAAGCGTGCAGGCCATATCGCAGAAAGGACATAGATATGCTAGAAAGAGTACAGAGGAGAGGAACTGAAATGATACCAAAACTGAGGGATCTTAGTTATGAAATTCGCCTAAAAGAATGTGGTTTAACAACACTAGAGACCAGGAGATTGAGAGGAGATCAGATAGAAGTGTCTAAAATAATAAATGGTATTAAAAATATTGATAGAAATATTTTTTTCTCAGTTAAGAATGATAGAAGGACTAGAGGACATGAAGTTACATTAGCAAAGGAGCAGTGTAGATTAGATATAAGAAAGTTCTCATTTTCACAAAGGACTGTAAATGAATGGAACAGATTATCTCCTGATTGTTTTGGTGCTAGTAGCATGAATATGTTTTAAAATAAAATCGACACATACCTTAAAAGGGCGGGATACACATAGATAAAAAGTACTGGACTCTTGATAAGCCAAAAGGCTTCCTAGAATTGCCATCTAGAATTAATTTTCTGGATGGCAATCTTGTTAAATCTTGTGTGTTTACCATAATTGAGAGAGTGTGACAGAAAGCTTATACTAGGCGTTGTATGGTACGGAGGTCTGTACTGGTGTCACGTCTGGGTCATGTCAGCCACTGATACACCATTGTCACCTCTAGACAGGCTGCACAAAGTCTAGCAGGGCACACTTAGACAATGGCACCAATCAGTTGGACCTGTTCCTTCTGTCTTTGGTTGTTTTAAATCACTACCACATTCAAGTCTTGCATCAGTGAGAATTCAACAGTTATATTTGTTTGGTTGTGTTGTCATCTCAAGGTTCTGGCTAATTTATTCAGTTATTCAGATCCCAGACTCTCTACAAATTAATTATAATGCATGTGATTTACATGCAAAAACGTCTACTATTTTGTAGGGTTTCACATGTAAAGTCAGTTAATTGCAAATTTATGTAAATTGTTCCTAAACTAGTAATAATGTATGTTTCACAAACATCAGCATGACTGGGCAGTCTTTTGTGAATGCTCTAGTGATTTATCTTCACAAGTGCGCTCTGTGGCAATGTAGGTCAAACTTTGGGGTGGGCAAATTAAACCTACACAGTTATATTAGTCCAGTGGCAGAAATGAAGAAAGAAGAAGGTATATTTGTAAGGACAATCACAAATGCAAATGATGAAACAAAACGTATGACAATATGTGGTGATATTAAGCAGTTTTAAAAGCCGTTGTTACTATACATGGGTGGCAGGACACTATGCTTGAAGGGGTGCCACTCAACTAGTCATATCTATGTATGCACGGCTGTTACTGTTGTTTCCTAGGACTAACTATATGCAAGCTAGTGCAAGTGTGTGTGTTCTTCCAAAGCGCCTTGCCAAAATTGGGGCATTTTGGTATTACTTTAAATAATTCAGTTTATATCTAGGTCAGGGTTGGGTTCAATTACATTGATCAATTACATGTTTGGATAATTTTCAATTACAGTTACAATTATTTTGCATTTCAAATACAATTACTGTCCCAAAATATATTCAATTATAATTGTCAATTACAATGGATTTTTGTTTCGCTCAAAATAATATAAACAGATCACAAAGCAAAGTTGCATTGAGGCTCTTTATTCAAACTTACATGTCACATACAATCACATGATGATACAACATACATAACAATACATGGAACAGACACGTCACAGTCACATGATGATACAACATACATAACTATACATGCAACAGACACGTCACAGTCACATGATGATATAACATACATAACAATACATGCAACAGACACGTCACAGTCACATGATGATACAACATACATAACAATACATGCGACAGACACGTCACAGTCACATGATGATATAACATACATAACAATACATGGAACAGACACATCACAGTCACATGATAATATAACATACATAACAATACATGGAACAGACACATCACAGTCACATGATGATATAACATACATAACAATACATGCAACAGACACGTCACAGTCACATGATGATACAACATACATAACAATACATGCAACAGACACGTCACAGTCACATGATGATATAACATACATAACAATACATGCAACAGACACGTCACAGTCACATGATGATACAACATACATAACAATACATGCGACAGACACGTCACAGTCACATGATGATATAACATACATAACAATACATGCAACAGACACGTCACAGTCACATGATGATACAACATACATAACTATACATGGAACAGACACATCACAGTCACATGATGATACAACATACGTAACAATACATGGAACAGACACATCACAGTCACATGATGATACAACATACATAACAATACATGGAACAGACACATCACAGTCACATGATGATACAACATACATAACAATACATGCAACAGACACATCACAGTCACATGATGATACAACATACACAACAATACATACAACACACATATCACAGTCACATGATGATACAACATACATAACAATACATACAACACACACATCACAGTCACATGATGATACAACATACATAATAATACATACAACACACACATCAGTCACATGATGATACAACATACATAATAATACATACAACACACACATCACAGTCACATGATGATACAACATACATAATAATACATACAACACACACATCACAGTCACATGATGATACAACATACATAATAATACATACAACACACACATCACAGTCACATGATGATACAACATACATAATAATAAAGGTTCTTTTACTGCGCGATCTCTAACTAATCAATGCGCTCAAAATATAGAAACATTATAAAAACAATTAAAATAATATATAAATTAGTTATAAATTAATTAATTTACAAAATAAAAAACAGATTAATAAATTAACAAGAGTCACTAAAACGTCCTATAAATAAATCTTGCTATTGTCCACCATAAGTTTGTTTAAATAAATATGTCTTCAGGTGACGTTTAAATAAAAACACAGACGGAGCATCTCGTAGAGTCAGTGGCAGTTCATTCCATTTGGCCGGACCAGTTATGCCAAACACTCCTTGCCGATGGATTTTGATGCTCGTGGAACTGCAAGCTGAAGATGGTCATGAAGCTGCCAAAGATGAGGGTTGCGAGTTCGTGGATGTAGTAGATGTGCAAGGTACTTCGGCGCCAAACCACGGAGCACCTTGTAAATATACACAAGTACTTTAAACACAATGCGTTGTCTGACTGGCAACCAGTGCAGAAGCGCCAGTACTGGCGTTATGTGTGAAGATATAGGTAACATAACAATACATGCAACAGACACATCACAGTCACATGATGATACAACATACATAACAATACATACAACACATACATCACAGTCACATGATGATACAACATACATAACTATACATACAACACACACATCACAGTCACATTATGATACAACATACACAACAATACATACAACACACATATCACAGTCACATGATGATACAACATACATGCAACACACACACATCACAGTCACATGATGATACAACATATATAACAATACATACAACACACACATCACAGTCACATGATGATACAACATATATAACAATACATACAACACACACATCACAGTCACATGATGATACAACATACATAACAATACATGCAACACACACACATCACAGTCACATGATGATACAACATACACAACAATACATACAACACACATCACAGTCACATGATGATACAACATACATAACAATACATACAACACACACATCACAGTCACATGATGATACAACATACATAACAATACATACAACACACACACATACATCACAGTCACATGATGATACAACATACATAACAATACATGCAACACACACATCACAGTCACATGATGATACAACATACATAACAATACATACAACACACACATCACAGTCACATGATGATACAACATACATAACAATACATACAACACACACATCACAGTCACATGATGATACAACATACATAACAATACATGCAACACACACATCACAGTCACATGATGATACAACATACATAACAATACATGCAACACACACATCACAGTCACATGATGATACAACATACATAACAATACATGCAACACACACATCACAGTCACATGATGATACAACATACATAACAATACATACAGCACACACATCACAGTCACATGATGATACAACATACATAACAATACATACAACACACACATCACAGTCACATGATGATACAACATACATAACAATACATGCAACACACACACATCACAGTCACATGATGATACAACATACACAACAATACATACAACACACATCACAGTCACATGATGATACAACATACACAACAATACATACAACACACATCACAGTCACATGATGATACAACATACATAACAATACATACAGCACATACATCACAGTCACATGATGATACAACATACATAACAATACATGCAACACACACATCACAGTCACATGATGATACAACATACATAACAATACATACAACACACACATCACAGTCACATGATGATACAACATACATAACAATACATACAACACACACTTCACAGTCACATGATGATACAACATACATAACAATACATACAACACACATTTCACAGTCACATGATGATACAACATACATAACAATACATACAACACACACATCACAGTCACATGATGATACAACATACATAACAATACATACAACACACACATCACAGTCACATGATGATACAACATACATAACAATACATACAACACATACTTCACAGTCACATGATGATACAACATACATAACAATACATACAACACACACATCACAGTCACATGATGATACAACATACATAACAATACATACAACACACACATCACAGTCACATGATGATACAACATACATAACAATACATACAACACACACTTCACAGTCACATGATGATACAACATACATAACAATACATACAACACATACATCACAGTCACATGATGATACAACATACATAACAATATATACAACACACACACTTCACAGTCACATGATGATACAACATACATAACAATACATACAACACACACATCACAGTCACATGATGATACAACATACATAACAATACATACAACACACACTTCACAGTCACATGATGATACAACATACATAACAATACATACAACACACACATCACAGTCACATGATGATACAACATACATAACAATACATACAACACACACATCACAGTCACATGATGATACAACATACATAACAATACATACAACACACATTTCACAGTCACATGATGATACAACATACATAACAATACATACAGCACACACATCACAGTCGCATGATCATCTGTTAGATAGATGCTGTTCATTGTTCATCGGTGGTGACTGTTGCACCTCAGAAACATCAGTTCCTCAAACCTAGAGTCTGACAGTTGACACCTGTCTGGTTTGAACAAGGATAGTGTTAGTACACAGCCTTATTTAACTAAATTACAATTAGTACAGCTAGCCTGTGTAGCACTGGACCACAGACCTATCATTTGTTCTTGGCCTCCTACTTGACACTTGTCAACTGTTGAAGCCTGCTACTGCTAGAACTAGTGCTTCAATGGGTCAGCTATATATGCCCTCCCCAATGGAAGAGAAGCCATGTTTTTATTTCTCTGTCAGTGCTTCCAATGTACCATGTCAATAAGGTAAATAAAGACTAGTTGGCACTGTGCCTGTCCATGGGTGACTGATTGTTTGGAAAGACACTGCTAAATGATTTATGCAACAGGACTGTGGCAGGACAGGCAGACAGCTGTTATCTGCCCATGTTCACCAGCAAGAATCACTGTCTGACTATAACACCCCAAAAAGTGGGGAGTATGAGAGGGAAGGTGATTTCAGAGGGAAACAGCCTTGGTTTTCATAATGAAATAAAAAAAACAGTTCTGGGAGTTTCACCCACAATTGGAGAAACTATGGGAAAGTAATTGAATTGTAATTGAACAATTAAAGCAATTACAATGGCCAATTACAATTACAACACACACACACACACACACACACACACACACACACACACACACACACACACACACAATCAGTTACAATTACGATACTTTCAAATATTTCAATTACAATTACACCATAATTGTAATTAATTACACAATTATAATTGACCCCAACCCTGGTGAATGCCCACTATCATGACAATTACATTCACGGATTAAGAGATTTTTGGAGGTTCCCCCAACTAATATACTGTGGAGTGGAGTGGCACAGTGCATTGGAGTCACCGGTTTGAATCCTGTGCTGCCCTGTCGAACCTTAGGTAAGTTCAATCACTCTGCGTTGCTCCAGTTCACTCAGCTGTAACAACAACTACCTGGCTATAGACAGTAGTGGATATTTGCGTATGAATAGTTGCATTATGGCTGAATGCTTCCCAGAGAAATTTAGCTGGTGTTTGATTGAACAGGTCTGCCAGGGAGTAAAGTGTAGAGAGCTCCAAAGGACTGGATACTGCACTATATAAGAACTTATCTTTACTTTTACTGTGTGTCTCGCAGGTTTGTCGTGTACAAGCTGCCAAGGTTGCGCTATGGTCAAGATGACCAGGTGAGAGAAGGCATCGCATTCTACTACATGGACTCGGAGTCACCAGTTTGGAGTCGGAGCAAAACGCCAATCAATGCTACAGGACATGCTGTGGAATACACACTGAGGCAGATCTATGCAAATGACAAGTCTAAGGTAACATTCGTCTGCAGGGGTTTAGTCAGAGACCTGACTGCCTGTCTTCAAGACTGGCAGCTGACTGGCCAAGATGGGTAATTACAACTGTTAAGTCTAGTGGAATTTAGAGGGGGCCAACTGGCCACGAGATTAACTAATAGTTCCAAGTCTAGGAACCCACATTAATGACTTTCATTGGCACAAATGATAGTGAAACAAATTGAATGGATCAGCAATAATTAACTAAATGGCTTAAATAACACTGGTTTGTCATTGAAAAAAACTAAATTGGCCAATAATGGCCGTGATTTATGTAAATGGCTTCCATGCAAGCCGACTGCATGCTAAAAGCCATACCTTTCATTATTTCAAGACTGGTAACAAATATTTCTGGTTAAGGGCGTGTTCCTCTGTGCTGGTTCCTACTTAATGTTCATTGAACTTCATTTATACTAATATGTTCATGGAAAACCACCTAGAAGACAGAAATAATGGGATTTTGTGCTCACTTCAGTTATATAAGAGGTCATCTATAAAGTATGGGCGTCATGCTTAGGGGGTAGGGTGGCAAGCATAACAAAGCCTTACATATGGAGGTGGGAGGGGGTCACTGGGTAATTGTTGCGTAACAATTTTTGAAATGTTGGCTCATCAAGATGGCAATATAGCAATAATTGTTTGGCCAACTGCATTCCAATGTAAAATCAGCAATGTACTATTATTTTATAACTTTTACAGATATTTATAGATATTTTACATATAATATATGTAAAATATCTACACGTCTGTAAAAGTTTGTTGGTTATATTATAATAACAAATCGATAAAGCCATATACAATAGCAAATATAATAATTACCAGTATTCATAATTATTATAGATATATTTATATGCCAGCATTATAAAGCATGATAAGGGATGAGGGTCTCAAAAATGTCTACAAATAGTATGACATAGTTTATGGATGGAATTTAATACTCCAAATTATTCTTACAGTATGGAAATGTCTTGCTGTGTTAAAGATTTGCATCTTTTAATGATTGGAGTGCAGAACATCCAAATTGTATAATACAATAATCCCTCTCTCGAGTCACAGATAGTAGGAAATGTCTAAGTAAATGTGTAGATTTATTGAATATCTTGTGATTACTTTACAATTTTATTTGTACATTTTGTTGTTTGACAGGAAGTGATGTACGCCCTGTACAATGATGAGAAACCAGACAAAGAGTGGTCATTCACTTATGGCCATACAAAAGGTTTGTAACTTAACATGACGCCACCTCTTCAGATACTTAGGCAGTCATCAGTTTATGATTATATCCACACTACAATCAGTTCTGTTTAATATTTTTATATCAGGCAGAGTAGACACACTTGACCCCTGTTAGACTGAACAGTTGCCTAATACTTTTTATCTTCAAAACTATTGATTTTCTATAATTGTTTATTTTGATGTTCATTTAATTATTATAAAATGGTGTGACTGTGGTGTCTATTGGTTAAAGATGTATTGTCTGTAGAAACCTGTAGGTGACAAACATATAAAATTAATATTCTGTCACCTGTAGGTGACAAACATAGAAAATTAATATTCTGGACAACTATAGAGTGAAATATCCTACACTTTATTTATATCAAATGCATTTTACTGATCTGTTTACGCTTGCCATGCCTTGTGTAGACATGGTGCTGTGTAAATCAATTGTATCAATATAGACTAATAATTACAGATTCACAATATAGTTGACACCTGAAACAACCAAATGTCAACCATTAGAAGAGTTGACATAGTTCCGCTATACACAGGCAAGAAATCTGTATTTGATTGAATCATTCTAGTGTCATCAGCATATAGTAGAACATACATTTTCTACATCATCATCCCTAAGGTTGTTGTAAATTTCACCAGCTGCCATGTCAAGTCCGTTATAATTGTGACTAACAGTGTTCAAAATGATTCAGGTAAATAGCAAATAACAAAGGACACAAGTTTTCTCCTTGCCATACTTATACATCACATGAGAAGAAGGCTGACACAGCCTGGCCCTGATTTATACATGATTTAGCATTTTTGTATATGTTGTATACAACTTTCAACACAATACCATTAATACCGCATGAAATTATCTTAGACCACGGTCTACTAAATCAAATGCTTTCTTATAATCGATGAAGGCACAATAAAGCCTTTTCGTCGAGACAAATACAATTCAACCAATACCCCTATTTGAACACTGCCTGTTCTTCACCTATTACATTCGCTTTGTTTAGGTATGTGGTCAGTCTGGTGTTCTGAACAATCACTAAGGATTAATGACCACTTGTGCAGAATGTCACCCACTTGGCAGGTTTAATTGATTTATTCAGCAATGAGGACACTGCTTAGGCCTCACTCTGGACACTGTCACTCACAGTGTTGTGTATTGTCTTAGTTGGTGCATTGAGCTAATCTACTTGACCATGAATCAGTGGTGGCTCTCGTTGTGTATTACACCCAGCTGTGGAGCTAAGATTCTCTGCCTGCTATTGTTTGATGGAAACTGTGACTAATGTGTAATTGGTCACTGGCAGTAGCTTGTGTCAACAGACAGCATTAAGCCACTAGACCCTGTTAAACTGGACAGTTGCCTGTAGGTTTTAAACTGTGTCAAACAGTGAGTCTACCTTTTGCTCTCAGATAATCTGTCCTCTTAGTTTTACACATGAAGACATAATCTGGCATAACTTGATAAGTCTTTGTAGCAGCACATTTGTACTTCCAGTGTATCATTGCAACATAACATACATATTACATGCTGTGTGCCACATTTGAATGTTGTGCATGTAATATTTCCATGCAATCCATTTGCATATATAATGTAAAACTTCAACAGCCGGTTTCTTCATTTTCACTTTTTGATCCCTACCATGTTCAATGCTCCATAACTTTGCCAATTTTTGTAGCAGTCATATTTTTTGAAACCGTGTAAAGCACCCTACCAAACCTTTACAAGGATGTAAGAAAGCAATGTTACAATTTTTCCGACTTATCACTCATTTGGTCAGCCGGGGTCACATATAGACGTATTAGTCCAAAGGACTTCAGGGCCACTTGGCCCATTTTTATTACATAGGTAATTAAAGTAGCTGGATCTGGTTCTAGTGAAAGTTGCATTCGGAGTAATTAGTTAAGCTACCATTTTGAACTGTTATTAAGAAGATGTCTGTACATGGGTTATTGGTGAACAATGGTATAAATACGAATTTGTTAGAACATTTTGCACAATGCTTTTGTATTTGTGCATGTTGTAGGTGATGTGTGCTTTGATAAGTCAAGTGGGTTCTGGCTGGTTCACAGCGTACCCCACCTACCACCATTGGCCAACAAGAGATATGCGTACCCCCACTCGGGCAGGAGGAACGGACAAACCTTCCTCTGTGTCACCTACAACTATGACCAGCTTGACCTCATTGGTATGTTCAGTTAGGTTTCTCTGTTTCTCTACAGATGTTTTTTCCTATAAAAATGTACATAAACTGATTTTGTTTATGATGGTGTAATCAATTTAAGACAAGGGTGTATTGTATCACCATACCTATTCACCCTCTACACAGAAGACATAATGAGAGATGTAGAATTAGATGACAGAAGTGCAAGATACGATAAAGTAAATATTCATGGACATAGAATAAGAGACCTACGATACGCAGACGATACCACACTCCTGTCCACTACAACAATCGGCCTAACAAACCTAATCATGTCTGTAAAAGAACACAGTGAGAAAAAGGCTTGTTACTTAATGTGAAGACAACAAAAATCATGGACACTGACAGGTGCATTGAAAAAACAGAAATTGCAATCAACGGGGAGCAAGTTGAAAATGTGAACCACTATGAAATACCTTGGAGCAAGACTACAAGAAGAAGGCAAGACATCATCAGAGATCAAAAGAAGAATAGCCATAGCAACGCAGAAACTTAATACAGCTGTAATCTTAAAAATGTATGGAAAGGACAAAACATACCAACAAAGATAAGAATTTTAAAAACTTGCGTTTTCCCAACAGCTCTATACTGGAGCAAGACGTGGACACTGAACAAAGAAGACATGAGAAGAATACAAGCGTTTGAGTAAGTGTTACAGAAAAGTCCTGAGAGTGCCATGGATAACAAGAACAACAAATGCAGAGATCCTTAAAAAATAGACATAAAG
>CM034534.1:64283965-64440617 GCA_020002185.1 Paraescarpia echinospica | reverse complement strand
ACTGGCAACCAGTGCAGAAGCGCCAGTACTGGCGTTATGTGTGAAGATATAGGTAACATAACAATACATGCAACAGACACATCACAGTCACATGATGATACAACATACATAACAATACATACAACACATACATCACAGTCACATGATGATACAACATACATAACTATACATACAACACACACATCACAGTCACATTATGATACAACATACACAACAATACATACAACACACATATCACAGTCACATGATGACATAACAATACATACAACACACACACATCACAGTCACATGATGATACAACATATATAACAATACATACAACACACACATCACAGTCACATGATGATACAACATATATAACAATACATACAACACACACATCACAGTCACATGATGATACAACATACATAACAATACATGCAACACACACACATCACAGTCACATGATGATACAACATACACAACAATACATACAACACACATCACAGTCACATGATGATACAACATACACAACAATACATACAACACACATCACAGTCACATGATGATACAACATACATAACAATACATACAGCACATACATCACAGTCACATGATGATACAACATACATAACAATACATGCAACACACACATCACAGTCACATGATGATACAACATACATAACAATACATACAGCACACACATCACAGTCACATGATGATACAACATACATAACAATACATGCAACACACACATCACAGTCACATGATGATACAACATACATAACAATACATACAACACACACATCACAGTCACATGATGATACAACATACATAACAATACATACAACACACACACATCACAGTCACATGATGATACAACATACATAACAATACGTACAACACACACACCACAGTCACATGATGATACAACATACATAACAATACGTACAACACACACACATCACAGTCACATGATGATACAACATACATAACAATACGTACAACACACACACCACAGTCACATGATGATACAACATACATAACAATACGTACAACACACACCACAGTCACATGATGATACAACATACATAACAATACGTACAACACACACACCACAGTCACGCCGTTGAGTACAACCCATACGCCAACAATGCATTGACACACACATCCGCAGTCACATGATGATGCAACATGCAGCAGCAATGCATGCACCAGCATCTTTATCCGCAGTCACGTGATGATACAACATATATAACAATACGTACAACACACACATCACAGTCACATGATGATACAACATACATAACAATACGTACAACACACACACATCACAGTCACATGATGATACAACATACATAACAATACGTACAACACACACATCACAGTCACATGATGATACAACATACATAACAATACGTACAACACACACATACATACATACATAACAATACATCACAGTCACATGATGATACAACATACATAACAATACGTACAACACACATCACAGTCACATGATGATACAACATACATAACAATACATACAGCACATACACACATCACAGTCACATGATGATACAACATACATAACAATACATGCAACACACACATCACAGTCACATGATGATACAACATACATAACAATACATACAGCACACACATCACAGTCACATGATGATACAACATACATAACAATACATGCAACACACACATCACAGTCACATGATGATACAACATACATAACAATACATACAACACACACATCACAGTCACATGATGATACAACATACATAACAATACATACAACACACACATCACAGTCACATGATGATACAACATACATAACAATACATACAACACACACATCACAGTCACATGATGATACAACATACATAACAATACATGCAACACACACATCACAGTCACATGATGATACAACATACATAACAATACATACAGCACACACATCACAGTCACATGATGATACAACATACATAACAATACATGCAACACACACATCACAGTCACATGATGATACAACATACATAACAATACATGCAACACATACATCACAGTCACATGATGATCATCTGTTAGATAGATGCTGTTCATTGGAGGTGACTGTTACACCTCAGAAACATCTGTTAAATTACAATTAGTACAGCTAGCCTGTGTAGCACTGGACCACAGGCCTAGCATTTGTTCTTGGCCTCCTACTTGACACTTGTCAACTGCTGAAGCCTGCTACTGCTAGAGCTAGTGATTCAATGGATCAGCTCTATATGCCATCCCCAATGGAAGAGAAGCCATGTTTTTTATATCTCAGTGCTTCCAATGTGCCAAGTTAATAAGGCAAATAAAGACCAGTTGGCACTGTGCCTGTCCATGGGTGACTGATTGTTTGGAAAGACATTGCTAAATGCTTTATGCAACATGACTGTGCCAGGACTGAGGCAGGACAGGCAGACAGCTGTTATCTGCCCATGTTCACCAGAAAGAGTCGCTGTCTGACTATAACACCCCCAAAAATGGGGAGTATGAGAGGGAAGGTGATTTCAGAGGGAAACAGCCTTGGTTTTCATAATTAAATATAAAAAAACAGTTCTGAGAGTTTCACCCACAATTGGAGAAACTATGGGAAAGTAATTGAATTGTAATTGAACAATTAAGGCAATGGCCAATTATCACACACACACAAAACAAAGTTACAATTACAATACTTACAATTACACTGTAATTAATTACACAATTACGAATTATAATTGACCCCCAACCCTGATCTAGGTGAAACCATCCTTGTGCGCCAGGGGGCGCTGCTGATTCATTACATCAGTCTGAGTGCCCCCTGGCAGATTGCCTTGCAAAACTCGGAATATAAGCTCAGCCACCAGTATCGCTTGCAGGCAAGTTCCGGTGATTTGGGAAGTTGATGTAGTTAGGTATTTGAATACACAATACTGCTCAGCGGCTCGTGAGAATGGTTGAATGGGTAAGTAAATTGGGATTCTTGGAGCAGAGTCAGACGAGTGTCTGCATTGTTCTCACGGGTGGTACGGCAAAGTCAAATACAAGTTTGATTCAGTTAACTTCCATACAATGCGTAGGAGATCTGCCAGTGGCAGTGTCCATGGTCACACCCCAGGCTTGCGAGCAAGGGTGAAACCTATTTCATAATATTAATTATGTAACATGTTTAATCATTTAATAGTCCATTGTTGACAAGCTAGTGTCATCAGCCTTATATCCAACAGAAGCAGGCACGTAAGAGGAGCCCATCCTATATAATTTTATGTAATATGCATTTATAAATAATACATGTACTACCTGTAGATCTGTGGCATAAGTGAAACCTTACTCTGTCAGTGTCAGGTGAGGGTGCTTCAAGTTGGTGATATAACTTAAGGTGACTTAGTTAATTCAAAACGCTGGTTGGTTTATAAATGTTTGCTTAAATGCTTAATGTGACAGCAGTTGGTGACAGGGCAGGACCTACAATGATCTATATTGAGATGTAGTGCTCTATCAGTTCTCGTAAAAATACTTTTTTATTTCTCACATGGTAAATAAGGTGAACAATTACCAGGAATGATCTGGAATAAAAGTTTTGTTCATGGATCATCTCTGGATGGCATTATTTATTTATTAAAGTACATGCACAGTGGTTTAATAAGTAGTGCATAGTTTTGTTAAAATTATTGATATAATTTACTTTGATCATTTAATTAGAAAACTTGCAGTTTAGATGTGAACAGTATTGTGATATAGTTTTACGTAACCAACGTTTTTGCTGAATTTTAACTAGATCAAGTAAAACAAAATTGTCAAATAACTTCACAAAAAATGAATAAGAGACATGTACAAATCTGCTAACAAGTCATAAGGGGTACTGGGTAAGTTAGATTTGTTGTTAAATGCGTCTGAGATAGTCAAACGTCTTAATTGAGAAGGGACGTAACTTTTAATCTGTGGTTTCTGACATTTTCTCTAATGTTCCAGCACTCAACACAAAACATGTGTGTTGTCTTATCACGAATGTCTTTCTCTGCAGACCCGGATGCAATGTCTCGTGCCCGACCCGAAGGCCAACTACCGCAGCGTCATAGACGCGCTGTATCGCATTGTGCGCCACGAGGGTTTCATGTACACCGTACGGGGCATCAACGTTGTGATGTATGGAGCAGGGCCTGCTCACGCCCTCTACTTCGCCATGTATGAGAAGTTGAAACACACGCTCTCAAAGCCAAACCGCAGTAACCATCTGGTGCACGGTGAGTCATGTTGGAAGTACATGTATGAGTTCATCACGCTTCATGCATACGGGGCATGGAAACCCTTGAATAGCGTGGGATTTCATTACTTGAAAACCAAGACCTTGAAAGCCTGGAGTTTTCGAAATGGCATGAAAAGCATGGAATTCTTAGTTTTCGGAAATAAAATGGTGGACACCCGTAATGTTCACTGCTCCATCTATGGAAACTGCAATAGCGCGTAGCGTATCATTAATCGGAGTTAGTGGGGACAGATCATTATTTGGTCACTAAGACACAAGTTGTTTCATTTAAAATATGCCAACCTCCGTGTATAAAATGATTTATCTCAGTTGCAATAAATCCTTGAACCGAGGTACCATGTCTAAATACTGGCAGTTTATTTGTGTGTCATGAATGCGGAAGTGGATTAATGATATATCCCCTAGTGGCTCACTGTGTCACTGTTTGCAGGAGTCGCTGGTATCGCAGCGACAGTGATGCATGACGCTGTCATGACACCAGTAGAAGGTAAGGTCGTGGCACCATTTCTCTTACCTGTTGATATAGATAGTAGACCTGTGTCACCTTCTGACAGGAGTGCTCAGAGACAGGCAATGAATATAATAATAATAATGTATTTATTTTGGACAATCATCATCTCCATATATAAAAATACATCAATAAAAGTATGTAAATAACTACATAAATATATCGATAAGAACAACATGTTTAAAAATTATATCAATCCCAGACCCACCGGTGCCGCTGTTTCGAAGTACAATACATGTCACTAGTTTTAATGCTATAAATAATGGGATTCAAAGACGTCAATCCTATTCATTAAACTAAAAATAGCCTTTCTGATTACACATTTACCCGAGCTGACGTTAGCTGTAGCAAACATGTGGCTAGCGCTACATCTCAAGGGCAAATATCAATTCAATATCCTGTTACCAATATACGCTGTAAATAGCTTATTTTTTATAGCAGTTGAACAAAAGTATAATTTTTTAACAACAAATTACTCTTGGCATACAAAAGTCTCACTTTGGCTTGCATGTCAGACTCATCTGACAAGTTATTAGAAATGACATCTCCAAGATATTTACAAGAGGTGGCAAAGTTTAAGTCATTTCTTTAGAAAGATTTGACTTTCTAGATTCAAAGTACATGACCAGGGATTTACTCGCATTGTATTGCACATCGTGCTCACATCCATATGAGTAACACATGTCTAGTAATGTTTGTAGTCCTTTAGCAGATGGTGCAAACAGAAGTAGATCATCAGCGTATATAAGGTGATTAACAACCATGTTACCAAGACTACAACTGATTTGTTTTTTGTGCAGTTGTATACTCAGATTACCCATATAAATGTTAAAAAGTAATGGGGATAACTTCCCACCTTGCTTAACACCATTGCCTACCGAGAAGAAGTCAGAGTATATATGTATTTCCCCATCGTATGCATACACTTTGATTATTGAATTCATTGCTGAGTACTCTTAAGATATATTTCGGTACATTTCGTTGTTCTAGTTTCGTTAAAAGTTTATATCGGTTGACACGATCAAACGCCTTTGATGCATCTAAAAACGCGACGTGCTTAGCTGAACCATGTTCAGTGTAGAACCTTAATAATTCCTTAAATGCAAACACACAACTCCGTTCCATGTTTAGGCTTAAAGCCAAATTGATTAGGAGTGGTTTCCAAATACATTTCCATTCTGTTAAAAAGAACAGTGTCTATTATCTTCGAAAATATGTTCGATAGACATATTGGCCTATAATTCCCTTTGTTGTTTACTTGTCTATTCTTGTCTTTAATAATTGGTACAATAACAGACTGTGAAATTTCTTTTGGTATATAACCATGCACCAGAATCGAAGACACAAGGATAGACAAAAGCACAGCGAGTTGAGAATCAGCGAACTTAAAATGTTCTGCATTGATACCGTCCAGACCTGGTGACTTATATTTTGAGAGTCCATTAATAATATCCATCAGTTCAACTGCACCAACAGTCATTCCTTTATTGCCAGTGGAACAATCATAACAAACTTTATCACATCGACTATCCTCCACATCATTAAATAAATGTTCATAATGATGCTTCCACATTGACCCGATGTTTACGTCACCGTGTAGTATATTATCAATGTTTGTCGGAAGTTTTACTTTACTGTTCGTACAGTGCTTAATTTCTTTCCAGAATTTACAGTGGTCATTTTGACACAACTGTTCTGCAATGTTATCAGCAATGATAGTTTCTTTCTCCCTTTTACATTTTCTGATCGCCTGCTTGAATTTCATTATGGATAATTTCATAACATTAATATGTCACTTCTGTAACCTTTTTACCTAACATAGAGGACTGTTTTGAGGGGAAATTTTAGTAATAGTATGAGCAACCAACCAGGGTCAAGATGACATTTTCAAGTTATAATTTATTATTTTTACCAGGACAGCCTCTTTGTAAACGGGAGCCATTAATTTATAAATTGTGTTGGTTCTAGACTTGGAAGGTTTCTAAAGGATTTCGCTAAGTAGCGTGTCGTAAGTTAAAAATATGCACTGGATAGTTAAGAAATAACGATAGTTTCTGTGGCATTTTTAGCTGGGTTTGTTCCATGCAAGTTATGAAAAACCAGTTTAGGTTAATGCCATAGTGAGGGTCAGTTGTATTGTACCTGGAAAGCCAATTCCTGTATTGATATTTGGTATTATTTGTAGAAAGAGGTAAGACTTTATATAATAATCTTAACATATGCAGTGTAATTTTTGGCAACAGGGAAGAAAGAAACGTCAAAATAAAAATGTCTGAGTAGGGTGTCAACATTATTTTTTGTAATATAATTTTCATGTAACTTGCAGGCGTTATAGCAATGCAATAATAATAATAATGATAATAAATTTGGCACTTAAAAATGCTGTGTATCCAGATAAAAACCTGCTAACACAAACACATGTAAGAAATGCACCCTCAAGAAAATGGCATGTTTCTCTTGTGAGGGACAAAAGAAATTATATAATTATTATTGACCATCACTGTTATATGTGTCCGTTGTGTTTTTAAACTATGTGTGACACTTGTATGCCCATCTGTGTGTACATATGTATTTCTGTATTATATACTGGATTGTCTAGTGTACATAAATGCGCGTATCTACCAGGACATTTTTGGACTTTTCGATCCTCCTTAAAGGCCTGCCAAAGATTGACTTAAATGTACAAACACATTCTTAAAGGAAAATTTCCGTTTTTAATGCAAAGTTTTAAACAGACAATAAAGTTATTGAATCTTGAATACATTCAGAGTCTTTGGTCTACAGGCAAATCTGATTGTACATGTACTACCATTGGCATATAGTTTTGCTTTAGTCTCATATTTAATAATAATAATAAGATAACTTCTATTGCGCCTTAATCCTTGAAAACCAAGCTCAGAGGTGCTTCAAGACAAAATAATTGGTCACTAAGCAATATTCTAGTTATCAACAGATGGGTCAAGGTGCTAGGGAGCTACGGTGGATAAGCAAGGTTGTAAAGATAAGTTTTTAAATGGCAACAGAATTTTTTAATAATAATTTTCGACTGATCTAACACTAAGAGGGAGCATATTCCAAAGAGTTGGTGCAGCAACAGAAAAAACCATAGTTCCAATGTTAGTGTTGACTCTAGGAACAAAAAGTAGGTCAGAACTAGATGATCGAAGCTGGATAGGTTTTCTTACAGGAGTAAGCAATGAATGCAAATAAGATGGTTGCTTACTGGACAGTGCCTGGTATGTAACGGTACAGACTTAAATATTATACGATATCGTACAGGACGCCAATGCAAAGGCTTCAAAAGTGGTACAGAGCAAGAAAAATGAGGAGATCTTTTACCTACCCTTGCCAGACAATTTTTGACACGTTGAAGTTTTGTAATATCCTTGCTAGCAATATTGTTATTTGACATGTGATTTCCTGTTGGCAGTGATCAAGCAACGGATGCAGATTTACAACAGTCCATACAAGACATGCACTGAGTGCGGACGGACAGTGCTGCGCCTTGAGGGAATGCACGCGTTCTACCGCAGCTACTTCACCCAACTGGTGATGAACATTCCCTTCCAAGCCCTCCATTTTGTCACTTACGAGGAGTGCCAGGATTGGCTCAATCCAAACCGACAGTACAACCCCCTGACACACGTCGTGTCAGGTGGTCTCGCTGGCGCCGTGGCGGCGTACGCCACGTCGCCGCTTGACGTCTGTAAGACACTGTTAAACACCCAGGAGAAATGCGCCATCGGCAAGGGAAAGACGTCGGTGTCGGGGTTGGTTCACGCCTTCAAGGTCGTGTATACGTTCCGTGGAATGGCTGGGTTTTTCAGCGGGTCGTCAGCGCGGATCATCTATCAAGTTCCGTCAACGGCGATCTCCTGGTCCGTGTATGAGTTCTTTAAGTTCACCATCACACGGCGGAATGAACGGGGGGATGGGTACCTCGCAGGGTCAGAGGCCGTTATGTTACACGCTGCCGCACCCACGACAGAGGTTGTTGCCACGGTAACGGAGCGAACATCATAGGGCACATGCGATTACGCTCAGAGTACTTGGAACTTGGAGTGAGGTTGGAAAATGTGTTTTATGTAGGTCAATTTCAATACGTGGGAGTGTCGCAATAAATTTGGTCTGGAGCCAAAGTTAGTCTAGTGGACCAGTTTTGATCACACTATCTGCCTAAATGTATTCCCTGTACTTGGGTTCAGGGATCACTTTAGACTGCCAACATTTATATTGTGACCCAACTACCTGGACTGATTTTAGTGGGACCAAATTTATTGTCTGACAGGGCTTGCATTCATATCATGGTATGGGACGCCGGGAGTGTATGTGAATAATGCAGTCAGAGCAAACTAAGGAGGATTTATATTATTGGACCAAACTGCTGTATTTGTTTCCCGTTAAAATACTGGTCACAATATAATATTGAGCATGCGTTTGTTCTAGCTTCTCCCTAGTTGCCATGGACAATTCGTGTCAAATGGCGCCACCTGGCGAATGTAGACAATGCAATGCGATTGGTGACGCCATCTGCTGTTGATATAATAATTTGTGGATACCAGACTTATAGCACATGTTGCTGATAGATTTCGCTTTCGCAAATGGTCTCAGCAGTGACGTCTGTCGGCATACACCAAAGTGTAGGTGTGGTTTGAAAGCGTGAGTCAGATCAGCGCAATTTCTATGGGGTTTAGGGGTGGGAGATGCATCTCGTGGGTGGGCCACATGAAAAGACACAGCAGTTATGACTAGAATTACCCTTGACGATTCAATGATCACCAGTTTCTGATTCTAGAGAAGGTAGATGCCATTTAGTGTGTTGTATGTTGTGATGTGTCTGATGTTTCAGTCTGGTAATTTGGGGAAACTGTGGACTGTTAACTATGTTGGGGTTTTGGTTAAAATGTCTGCATAACATTAATATGTAAGTAAGGTAACCCCATCTCAAAAAGTGTTGAAATTAATCATGTTCTACCAGATGTCTTCACACCAAGTTAGCAGTATGTTTCGATAAACAAACTACGGGGGTAATATTGTATTCAATCCATTGTCAGAGATTTGTTTGTATGTGGAATAATTGCTAAGTCTGAGTTTGTATACAGATTTTGAGAGGGCAGTGAGATTGTGTGCATTGCATGATGGGATGAGTTTTATGTGTGTAATTGTTATATGTATGTTTGAAATATATTGGTGTTCGTCTGTTATGAAGTCATGTGGATTTGACATGTTCCACAGGTCACTTGACATGTTTCACTTGTGTCATGTGACATATGTCGCATGACATATTCGTGTCACTCGGTATGTTTTCGTTTGTGCTTGATGACATGATTGTGGATGTTTGTACTATTGTCCTGTCCTTGTGTTATGTGTCTTATTGAAACCTGCTTGAAACACAGATGGTGTGTGCACATTGCGAGTGAAAGCTTTATTATACCTATGACATGGTGTGACGGATTCCTCACTCAAATTCAGAATTGTAATGGCAGGGTGTTTACATAAGAGTTTACCTCATTGTTTATCACCCTTGACCCTTGTCTTATGGTGCTTCCACTCACCCTACCATAGAGGTTGCGTAATGACAATGCATTTTGTAGTATTCAAAACGTTCACCTAAATTTTGTTGGGTCTTAAATATTTGAAGTGATATTATTAAAACAAAATTTGTTGTGACATTACGCCGTCCAGGATGGGTCTAAAGTTGCAAAATGGAGCTACACAATGTTTTCAAAATATGAGTTTTTGGATGGTGGAATACATTGCATACCCAACTAGAGTGCAACGTTTGAATGAGTTAAGCTGTTTCTGGGTAGGGTATAATTGTGTTATCTGATGTGGTGCACTCATTTGTCAGTGTTCCATATTATTCTATCAACTGTAGCCATGCTTTAATATGATATATTTTAAAATTGTTAGTAAACAATGATGTTCTATGCCTGTTCTGCAGTGAAATAACTATTAGTTTGATGACAGATACACATGAAGACGTATATGTCATGAACTGCTGTGTTCTTTTCACAAGGGACTTGTAGAAGAGCATGTGTTCGTGTACATATATGTATATAAGAGAATCTATATTTATATTATAAATACACCTGTGTGTGCGATGTATAGCGTAAGGACTGTGTACTGTACTTGATTCTTAACAGATATGCAGGTTGGTGAGGTCATGAGATGTCGCCTCGCAAGTGTAGCTCCCGTTCTGTCATCTCTCTTATTATATCATGACTATCATCCACTTGATTTAAGCGTTTTTAGTAGACTCACTGTGATGGTGTAATGTTTGATTCATGCAGCAGCTGGTTTAATCTGCTCTGTATTTATCTTATATACTGCCCAGCTGTGCAATCTATCAAGTACCTTGTGTTTGGCATTGGACACATCTTATGCTCTCTTGGGCATAAATCTCCCCTTTTCAGGCACATAAGGTACATAAAATAGTTCACAAATAAACAAATCTTCCGTTTTGTTACTTTTTTTTACTATTTTCTTTTCGACTTGCTTGGTTGAATCATTATTGAAATATAATAAAATATCACTCTAAATGGTGCCAATGGCACAGATTTGTTGTGTAAATTATCTCCATTTCAAAAATTAGCAGATAAAACATGCAATTGTGTTGAATTTAATATGAATTTTATTATGATACCAGACTTTTAATTGTCTAAAGTACATTATAATGGAAAATATTCCTGGTCGGTTGTCGTAGAATACCAATCATTTACTGTTAGAACTGATAGAACCAGATATAGGATAGTGAGACCATAGCTAGGGATGTCATTGAAAATTTCATTTTGCAGGTATATGAAGTTTTATATTTTATCATATGGCGGAACCCAGGAGAAAGTGAAAAGTGAAAACTATATCAAAATTAGTAAAGTAGTTTTCTAGATATGAATTTTTGAAGATGTAAAATTTAACACATTTTTCGCATTGTAAGTCTCTTATACAGTACCGGTGAACTGGAAAAGGGCACCAAAACGTGTGCATATTTTTATTTAAAGTATAATAAAAGTTCTGTTCAATGTCTGTCAATTAAATTTGGCACACTGATAGATTTGTAGTCCTTCTTTTCAAATATGTCAAAAAGTAATATTTTACTCATTTGTATTGGCATAATTTGCACAAATTAGAATGATTTTCAGGGAAATTTTGTAATTAAATTATATTTTATCATTATTTGTTGCACACATCATGTTTAATCTAACAAATGTAAGCTGGGAAGCTCGGCAACGAAAGTGTAACTGTTTGTTGACGGGACACAATATTAATTAATTAAAATATTAATTAATAGAACAATATAGCATTTTTGTAGTGATCAGTGTGTAATATGGCAAATTAAAGCTGCATAGCTCAGCATTTAATATATGTATGCCATATGTGTAGACGGAACAATATGTTAATTAATTAATATAAGAAATTAATTAATTAAAAACAAGATGAATTTTTAGTGATTACTGCGTGTAATACAGCAAATAAAAGCTGAAGCGCTCAGCAATCAATATATACCTATAATTCGAGTAGACAGAAAAATACATTAATTAATTAATAGAACAATGTTAATTAATTAATAGAACAAGATTACATTTTGTAGTAATCAGTGTAATATAGCAAATTAAAACTGCGCGGTTCAGCATTCAATGTGTGTATACAAATTGTGTAGACAGAACAATACATTAATTAATTAATATGACAAGATTAATTAATTACTAACAAGATGGACTATTTTACAACGGTCATAGTGTATAATATAGCAATCGAAAGCTGAGGATTACATAAATTAGTACGTGTTATTTTTTGTAGACAACACAACTATTTATTAATTGATTACAAAAATACTCCATTAATGAATTAACCAAGGTGAACTATACAGGTAATTTGCACTGAGCACAGTGTATCATCGATCAAATGAAAGCTACGTAGCCCAGTAATCAAATGTGCATTACAGTTTTGTAGATGGAACAATAAGGTGATACAACAATATTAAATAGTTAATAGAACGAGACAAGTTATTTTGAAGTGGTTCTTGTGTTTTATTAAAAATACAATTATTATATGAAAAACTTCCTTCATTAATATATTATGCCATTGTTCTAAACTGAACAATAACATTTTAAATTAATAGAATCATACTCCGTGGCAAGAATACTGAGTAATATGTATTATGATTTAAAGACGAGAAATTGTAGAACAGGTCTACTGTACCTGTATATAATGATTCTGCTAAAACAGAACATGTCGGGAACACATTTATTATATTATTTCATAATGTTACAAGAAACTGCTAGCAATGCAATTCAGGATGTAATAAATATATTAAATTACCTTTAACTTGTATGTAACACAAGTGTGTGGGATGCTGGTATCACGTACAATTTTTTTGGCAAATGCGTACCCCTAAACGAAAAAAACGTGATAATGTGCTGCCCTCTGCTGATCATCATGTAATACTGACAACAGCAGCCGACGGATATTGCCGAACCCGCTCACGGAAACATCCGAACCTTCGAAATTGGATGGGGTGTCTTCTAAGCTGTAGGGGCACATGAGGTAGACCAACAATGGGGTTTTTATTTACGTATTTTAAAAGTAGAAATGTAATGGATTATCTTGGCAAAATGACATCAATTTACGTTTTCACACGTACGGGAATGAAACGCCAGGTGTTTTCGTTATAATTTTTCACAATGTTACACTAAATTTCCTACAATGGTGTTCTAGATATAAGCAGTTTATTATATTACCTTTAATTTGATGCATCACATTGATATGCCCATTTTTTTTTAAGTGAGTGCTCCTAAACGCGAAGCCGGGCCTCATCAAAACGATCGGACGCAAATCACCCGACCCGTAGCAGCTTCATAGCACGCTTGTGTAATAACCGTTTCAAGTTGCAGCGAAATCAGTAATCCTAAAAATACTAATGATGTTAATGTAATGTTATTCAAAAGAAACAAAATTTATGATCAATGCGTTGTTACGTGGAAACAAGTTGAAAGTCGGCAAAATCTTAACGGATTCTCGTCCGACTGAATTAGCGGCGACGTCTGTTGACATCCCTACCATAGCAAAAATGGCGTCATGGCAACACGGAGTTTGTCCGGTGTTCGTCACGTCTGATTCTTCTAATGTGGACACAATCGCGTTACACAACTAGAAGATCTTATTTAAAATGTAACATACTTAAGTTGTTTACAAAATGTACTGAACAATATGTTAGCGCGACACGAACAGGAGTTGCACTTTGCTGACAAAAAAATTCCATGTGAATATCGTATTACGCTACTAATTCGTGTTCTTGGTTTTGTGTTCACGAGCGTGCGCGTAGAAGCTATCCGTTAACAATGCCAGCGAGTGTCTGGTCCGTAACTTTACTGACGAGCGGTGCAGACTGCAGATGATAACACATCTGGCTGGAAGTAATTGTGTCTTACCAGAAAATAAATGTGGACACTTAAAGCTAAACTGGACAAGCACGTCGAAGTTCCTGTAGTGTTTTCGCACACGTCCCCGTATTGGCGCAATCATAGGCGGATCCGGGGGCCTGAAAGGCACGTGTCCCCATAGACCTTTGGAATTTTGCGTGACCCCACACCTTTTTGTATGTGCTTCCGTTTAGGTAAAGCTGAAATTTCAGAGATGCAGCAATGCGGCGGCGAAACTGTTCAACACCACCACCACCCCTCTCGTCTTCCGATAATCCGACAGCGCAGTCGTGCTGAAGTCCGGCTCAGACCACCGAATATGAATTTGCGTCGGTCGTCAATGGAGGTTTTTGCCCCCTCCCCCAGATTACCCTCTCTGGGTCCGCCCCTGGTAATGACTGTCGGGTTCTTGCCGAACAACATCCCTCGACAGGTCCATCTGATATAGCTTTGTCTGCGACGGAGGACGCTTAAAATTAGACTGAATTGACACATCACACACATGCACGCGCGCGCGCGCACACACACACACACACACACACACACACAATCTTTTCCACTGGAATGTGACCCGACCGTATCCTATGCACTGAAATCTGACCTCCATTTGTACACTAGTAAAAATACTGTTGCAAAAATTCTGTGCACCAAAAATTATTGATCCATTCCTCAAATTTTCAGTCGTGAAATCGGACACTCTTCCAGTCATGTGCAACTGCTACGTTAACGTGTCTAAACGTCGACGTTACCACACAATTGGTGATGACGTCATTGCGAGTTGCCATATTTTCAACCTGACAGCCAGTTGTAAGTCCGACCGTCGGTGTGGAAGGGTGTATATGCAATGAACGTTTCTTTGCAAACATCGACAGAAAGAGACATGCGATGTTTCAGAACATCTTTGGACGTTAAAATTCAGGTGATGTAATTTATCATAGAGAGGCCCTAAGCTCCCACCCATGGTTCGGAGGAAGGTAAGCCTAAACACCACACCTTCCGCAAAAGGTTTGTTGGGGTTGAATCCGAGTGGCCGGCTTGCAGATTCTTTCCATGGGTACCCGTACCTCTCTGTCCCTCTACCCCTCCCTCCCTCGCACTCTCTCTCCCTCCACTTCATTTTCTCTCACAACCTACCCCTCTCATTCCCCTATCTCGCTAGTCGACCGAAACAGCCGGATCTAACATGCGCACACACACACGCACACCTGTCGTCGTAATAATGTTCTAATCTAGTGAATCAACTTTAAAAACTCCTGCGTAATTATTTTATTTCTAAAGTACATTAAAATAATACTATCATGATAATACTACAAAAAGTGTCACATAACAAACACACGTGTCTGTCAAACAAACCAAAACATGATTCTGCTACCAAACATAAATTATAGAGATGAAAATAACCGCGATGCTGCAACTTACCTATCTTATAAACTCAATTGTACGTTACTATTAACTATAGACAAAATGCAAATGCTGGGATTGATTGAGAGAAACCCTAATCTGCGCGTTATATAACAGTTGTGTGGGAGACAGTATAAATGCTAATCACATGGAAGTATAATTCATATCAGCAATGTCAATTCGTTTATCTACACCATTTGTCGAGCAGCGACGAGGTACAAAGTCGTATCGTTTTACCGGAAAAGATGCTGTTAACAATTGACCGTTATCTCTATGAATATCGACTTTACCGTTTACAATGTCAACATGGCATTCCAGTCAAAATATTTATATTGAACAGATAATGGTAAACTTGTATGAACCAACTGTGGCTCATTAACACACTAAAAGTGCCCATGATGATAGAAAGCACATAATGTGATCGTATACTATAATATAACACACTTTTACGATAACAAACAACCAGCTTTTGTTCATTTAAATATGTTTAGACCCATGTATAAATGTTTTCCTTCTGAAAAATCAACGTAAAATAAACTCTGAATTTGGTTTTGTGGTCTCCCTGGCCATTCACCACACGACCAAAATGTTTTGCTTAAAAATCTGTTTTCTATACACAACTATGACATTGAAACTCGCTTCAACGTTTCTCCTGCTGTTTTCGTCAATATAGCCTGCTCGTATCACCAGCTGGCGAGCAGAGGAAGTCCAAATTAGTTCCTAATGAAGACTGCAGACGGCAATCGGAACGATGAAGTGATTTTCAATTTCCTAGAACTTGTATTATAAAGAAAATTCGATATTAATAATTCTTCCAAATTGACGAATATTTTCGCTAATAATTAATGTTTTCCATTGGGATTAAAAAAAAAGGAAAACTAGTGTCAAGGTAGTACATGGCCCGGCTCAGTACTGTGAATACACGGACCGGTCTAACAATAATCTTCTTCGTCGACGCCGACGTCAGAGGAAGCAAAACACGTAGTCGTGGTGGCTTAGAAGGTTGAACTTGTCAACGACACTAGGCAACGCTGCTTGCGCCACCTTGCGATCATGCTCAACGCGGTTTCGGAGGCTCAACTGGGCGACGTCATCATCTTGGCGAATTCTGAAAAATTTTGAATGTTAGTCACAAAGTCGACATGTTACAAGTTTCTGCAGCACACTAACATTGAGACCATTTATCGAAACGTTATAAAATTATATTCTCAATTATCATAAATTGCTTAATTCTAGATACAGTCTAAATGTGGCAGGATATTAGATCGAATTATAGGCCTCTATCGGATACAGGCTGACATACACGTTGAATTCAACTGATGTAGAACAATTCGAACAGGGTTTTTTTAATATAGTAAAAATATATTCACTAGATAACGATATAAAAATAAAGTTCAAGAGTAGGACACTAATAGAAATTAAGTTTTTGGACAAAACCGGTGTCATACTTTGGTCGGAAGACATCGGCTGTAGGCTATAGAGTCTTGATAGTGTCGGTGCAGTTGCACTATTCTATGCTGAAGGGAATACACGAATACTGAAGGACGCCAAACGGACGTCTTGGCCACACATGCACATACACGCACACACAGACACACACGCACGCACGCACGCGCACACACGCACACACACGCGCACACACACGACAGCTCAAGGAGACACAGAGCTCTAGTGCTGGTCCACGAGAACGGAGATAAGATACGTTGTGTAAGAAATACGCCTCGAGACATATCCGACCTTCGTAGTTGACCTTGCCGTCTCCATCAATGTCAGCCTCCCGGATCATCTGTTCGATCTCGTCGTCCGTCATCTTCTCGCCGAGATTCAGCATCACCTGGCGGCAAATCGGAATGAAGTCGCGATGATGTGCCGACAACAAATCGTTTCTAGCAGTGTTACAAACAAATCTTAAGCCGCACGGGAAATAAAATAACAGTTTTTAAATGTACACTATTAGGGATATTAATCTACATGTGTTTAATTATGTGCAGTGATTATTGTATGTTTCCTGGAATTTTTAATAACCTACCATAGGCAGATCCAGGGGGCCTTTGGGGCACATGCCCCCTAGATCTTTTGAATGTGCCTCAGTTACGTGCCCCCATCAAAAATTGTGAACGTCGCGGCGAAAAATTCCCAGCAGTTGCTTACTAAATTAATGTAAATATTATGTAATATAAACGCACCTGCTTGAGCTCCCGGGAAGTGAGGTAGCCGTCGCCGTCTCGGTCGAACACGACAAACGCCTCTTTGATTTCCTCTTCAGAGTCGGTCTCGCGCATGCGCTTTGTCATCATACCGAGGAACTCTTCGAAGTCGATCTCGCCGTTTCCTGTACAAACACGAAAGACATGAAGAAGCAACCTCGGTAACCAGCACTGGCGAGCGCGTGGAACTGTTGTGCCAGTCGATATTTATGCTGTCTGAGAGTTAGGAAAAGTTAAAAATGCTTTGCAGTTAAGTAATGAATCATGCAAAAGGACAACAGGTATTATAGTATTGCTACCGAAAGTTAGTTACTAAAACCTATACCAACTTGACAGGGTTGGGTAGGGGGATTGGCCCACGTGAGGCGATAGTCCTACCCCATTTTTGTCCCGTCTGACACGAAAACGGCGGAGCGCTACTTACACGGTAAGTGAAAAAATCACGTTTTGTTGTTGTTTTGATGGAAAATATGAATACAACATTTGTGACGATAACATTGTTGTATATAAACCTGCGAATGTGAAAATAGGCACACGTTACCTGATATACCTAGTAACCACATTATTAAAGATAAATACGGGCTACCACGTTGGTGTTTCAATGGCGCCCCGCCGCAACAAAATGTGCTGAAGGGGTAATAAGCCTATTCTAACATGGCTAGGTAGGCGTATTACCCTATCAGTTTGGGTGAGTTGCCCGTTGTGCCGCAACTGATTTCTAAATGCATGGATCATCTATCGCTGAACTATGAAATACCATTTACTATTATTTACTTTAGTAGTATTTACATTTGTGTGTACATATCGTGACATCTTAGTATTGTGTCTGTATTTTTCTTCCTTCGGTGAAAGTTTATATTGAACAGGCTGCCACATTTGTTAATCAACCAGGTTGGCATAAGGTCATTCAGAGTAATGTTTGGTTTCATATGTGTTGGTATATACTACATCGTCAAAATGACAAGGCGCACGAAATTGAGCACATCAACCGTACATGACACATATACCCAAGAGTATTTTTGTATTTATTTTCAAAAGAAACAATGGTCCGACTCTACAAAAGAAAAGTAGAGATCCGAGCGGCACTGCGCGAGGCCTTGACGCGAGTAAGCCAGAGTGTGCAGTTTATCCGTGTAAGCAAGGATCTGGGAAATCCAGCGCGCACGATTCGCCGGCACAGAGACAAAAAAGTTAAGAATCCGGAACCGTGCAGTTGGGGTGCACGTCATTGCTGTCTAGTGCAGTTGAACAACAGATATACGATCACGTGCAATCAATGGATAAGTCGATGTACGGCTTACCCCGTTGGATGTCCGCCGCCTGGCATACGACGTGGTTGAGACTTTGGGAATCGTCAACTCATGCGCAGGCATCCCGAACTGAGCATACGTCGGCCTCAAGGCACAAGCGTCGCCAGGGCCGTGGGTTTCAATAAGCCGAAAGTAGCGAGGTTCTTTGCAATTTACAAAGAATTGCTCCAACAGAACAAATACGAGCCATCCAAAAAGTATGGAACGTTGATGAGACAGGAATCACGCGCGTCCACCGGCCAGGCAACATCGTGGCATCGAAGGGCGTTAGACAAGATTTTTTCCACGCAAGCGCATGATGGAAATGCTGATGATTGGAGCGCCAACACAATCTCTCGGGCAAGCAAATCCCAGCGGTTGGATGGATGCGGAGATGTTTCTGACGTGGCTCAACCACTTCGTGAAGTTCACGAATTCGTCGCCGACAAACCATCACATAATCGTGATGGACGGTCACCACAGTCACAAGATCTTAACAACTTTTGATGACAGCATCTTTGGAGATAAGTAGTTCGCGGCCGCAGAAGTCACCGAGGAAGCCCTCCCCGCTGAAGTGGATCAGGCCAACATGCGTGCCGATGTACATACGGTTGACGATCAACCTGCACCTGATGACGCACCGACTGCTGTCATGTTGTCGTCTGCTGACCAGATACCGACTGTTGCCCCGTAGCCAATTGCAGTTCGAACGCCTAATGCCGTCATGGGGCTGTCTCCTGACCAGGAGCCAGCTGCAGTCTGGGCGCCGAATGTTGGCCCAGCGCCCACTGCTTCCCAGGTACCGAGTGCTGTTACGGGACCTTCTGGTTTACGAAGCTGCAACCGCACGACGGTGGGACAAGTCATCACAAGACGCTGCCCACTTCCGAAGATCGCAGGACCCAGATCAAGGACCAGGAAGACTGAGTCAGCTGAGTGTATCACATTGTCGACATTCAAACAACATCTCCAAACCCAGTTGGACAAGCAGAGAACGACGATGGATAAGAAGAGTAAGTCTAGTGGGAAGCGACAATCGAAGTTGAACAAACAACGTGAATCAGACAGCAGTGATGTCAAAGAATGACCTTGCTTGGTGTGTGGCGAAACAGGCCGCGCGAGAAGTGGGTCCAATGCCAACAGTGCAAGAAGTGGGTGCACGAAGTATGCACGCCGGGGGAGAGGGGTTTCATATGTCCCAACTGCGACTCTGACGACGACTAGTCACGCTTATGGAATCACAACGACGATGTTAAGTTGTTTAAGAGATGTGAGTACACGTGTCTACTATGAATCACAACGACGATGTTGAGTTGTTTAAGAGATCTGAGTTCACGTGTCTACTATGAATCGCAACGACGATGTTGAGCTGTTTAAGAGATGTGAGTTCACGTGTCTACTATGAATCGCAACGACGATGTTGAGCTGTTTAAGAGATGTGAGTTCACGTGTCTACTATGAATCGCAACGACGATGTTGAGCTGTTTAAGAGATGTGAGTTCACGTGTCTACTATGAATCGCAACGACGATGTTGAGCTGTTTAAGAGATGTGAGTTCACGTGTCTACTATGAATCACAACGACGATGTTGAGCTGTTTAAGAGATGTGAGTTCACGTGTCTACTATGAATCACAACGACGATGTTGAGTTGTTTAAGAGATGTGAGTTCACGTGTCTACTATGAATCACAACGACGATGTTGAGTTGTTTAAGAGATGTGAGTACACGTGTCTACTATGAATCACAACGACGATGTTAAGTTGTTTAAGAGATGTGAGTTCACGTGTCTACTATGAATCACAACGACGATGTTGAGTTGTTTAAGAGATGTGAGTACACGTGTCTACTATGAATCACAACGACGATGTTAAGTTGTTTAAGAGATGTGAGTTCACGTGTCTACTATGAATCACAACGACGATGTTAAGTTGTTTAAGAGATGTGAGTTCACGTGTCTACTGTGAATCACAACGACGATGTTGAGTTGTTTAAGAGATGTGAGTTCACGTGTCTACTGTGAATCACAACGACGATGTTGAGTTGTTTAAGAGATGTGAGTACACGTGTCTACTGTGAATCACAACGACGATGTTGAGTTGTTTAAGAGATGTGAGTTCACGTGTCTACTGTGAATCACAACGACGATGTTGAGTTGTTTAAGAGATGTGAGTTCACGTGTCTACTGTGAATCACAACGACGATGTTGAGTTGTTTAAGAGATGTGAGTTCACGTGTCTACTATGAATCACAACGACGATGTTAAATTGTTTAAGATATGTGAGTTCACGTGTCTACTATGAATCACAACGACGATGTTAAATTGTTTAAGAGATGTGAGTTCACGTGTCTACTATGAATCACAACGACGATGTTAAGTTGTTTAAGAGATGTGAGTTCACGTGTCTACTGTGAATCACAACGACGATGTTGAGTTGTTTAAGAGATGTGAGTTCACGTGTCTACTGTGAATCACAACGACGATGTTGAGTTGTTTAAGAGATGTGAGTACACGTGTCTACTGTGAATCACAACGACGATGTTGAGTTGTTTAAGAGATGTGAGTTCACGTGTCTACTGTGAATCACAACGACGATGTTGAGTTGTTTAAGAGATGTGAGTTCACGTGTCTACTGTGAATCACAACGACGATGTTGAGTTGTTTAAGAGATGTGAGTTCACGTGTCTACTGTGAATCACAACGACGATGTTAAGTTGTTTAAGAGATGTGAGTTCACGTGTCTACTATGAATCACAACGACGATGTTAAATTGTTTAAGATATGTGAGTTCACGTGTCTACTATGAATCACAACGACGATGTTAAGTTGTTTAAGAGATGTGAGTTCACGTGTCTACTATGAATCGTCAACGTCATGAATGACTGAAATTGTGTCTTTAATTAATTACATTTTGCTTTTCTGGACTTTTCACATCGTTGTAATTTTATTTACGAAGAATTGTTATGATGACATTGATTGACTAATAGTGGTACACATTAAATTGTGAATGAATATTGATTGGACATTCTATTCAGTACCTACCACGTCGTCATCAGTTTATTTTGGGGAAAGGGGTGTTCGGGGGGAAAGGGGTGTTCAAGCGCCCAGCGCCACAGCCAGTGACATTGGAGCCGGCAAGCCCTCTGTGGGGGGTGAAAAGTGAAAATACTAGCCTGCCGGTAAACCGTAGAACACCCAGGTCAACCTCACCTCCTTGTGGTCCCCCTTGGGAAACCACTACCTTGTGGTTGTGGGCAAACGAGGCTCTGACTAGGGGAAGGAAAACTCAAAAATTAAACCTACTGCGGAGGGCCAACAACCCCCCAGTTCAATAATTGTTACGGAAACTAAATGTGTGACTTCGCCAGCACATGCTGGAAACGGTTATGACGAGGCGACGCTCCATATACCTGAGGACATCAGATACATGGAAAGTATGACACTTCCGGATCAAAGCCAATCGGACGTTCGGCAGCCGACAGCGTCGCTGACCAGACCAAAGGAAACTATAAATATAGTTTGTTGGAACGTGAGAACGTTATATTCAATAGGTAAATCAGCATAACTTTTACAAAAAGAAATGGATAAATACAAAATCGATGTCATGGGCATTAGCGAATGCAGATGGACAGGACACGGGAAAGTCAAGTTAAACACTGAAGAGAGAGTGTTATTTTCTCTGGGAGAGAAGACAACCTATACAGAACCGGATTGGCAATAATGATGAGAAAGAAAGCAGAGCAAGCATTACTAGAGTAGAAACTTATCAGTGATAGGATTATTTATGCTAGATTCTTTTCAAGATATGTGAAACTATCAATCATACAAACATATGCACCAACAAATGAAGCAAGTGATGACGAGAAAGACCAGTTTTATGAACAGTTGCAGTCAGTTGTGGGCAATGTACATAAACATGACCTGCTCGTAGTAATGGGGGACCTAAATGCCAAAGTTGGAGAAGACAATGAGGACTATGAAGACAAAATGGGAACCCATGGAATTGGTGACAGAAAGGAAAATGGAGAAAAACTAATTGACTTCTGTGGATTAAACAACTTTGTGGTAACAGGTGCCATATTTCCACCTCGACTCATCCATAAGCAGACGTGGACATCTCCAGGAGGGCGAACCAAAAACCAAATTGACCATGTGCTAGTGAGCAGGCAGCACAGAACATCAGTTATGGACACCAGAGTGATGAGGGGAGCAGACATTGCGAGTGACCACCAGTTAGTGATGAGGGGAGCAGACATTGCGAGTGACCACCAGTTAGTGATGAGGGGAGCAGACATTGGGAGTGACCACCAGTTAGTGATGAGGGGAGCAGACATTGCGAGTGACCACCAGTTAGTGATGAGGGGAGCAGACATTGCGAGTGACCACCAGTTAGTGATGAGGGGAGCAGACATTGCGAGTGACCACCAGTTAGTGCGCTCGAAGATCAGGCTGAAGCTAAAGAGGAAGCAAAAGACCAGTGAGAACAGAAAGAAATTCGACACAATCAAGCTGCAACAACCAACCATAACAATGCAATTCTCCTTGAAGCTACGTAACAGATATGATGTACTACAGGACTACGACGAGACAAATAATAACATTGTTGAGAGAAAATGGCAAGAATTCGAATTGGCCTACAAAGAAACAGCCGAAGAAGTACTGGGTTACAAAAAGAGAGGACAACAACCTTGGATCAGCAAAGGGTCATGGGAGCTGGTAGAAGACAGGAAACGACCAAAGAACAACATAGAACAAGCAAAGTCAGAAAGGATAAAGCAGAGCTACAAGGATAAGTATCAACAAAAAGACAAAGACATAAAGAAAAGCATGATACAAGATAAAAGAAAGTGGGTAGACAACCTGGCCGCAGAAGCAGAGAAAGCAGCCGGGAATGGAAGGATGAAAGAAGTCTACAACATCACACAAAGACACTTAGTAACGACAAACACAAGACAGCGAATGCAGTAAAAGACAAATCTGGAAACCTAATAACTGAAGGACCAGCCAAGCGGACAAGATGGAAAGAGCATTTTGAAGAAGTCCTTAATAGACCTATGACCCCGTTATAGATATTGAATTAGATCCGATCATAAATGAAATCAGCACAGACTCTATAACAAAAACAGAGATTAGAGCAGCACTGAGGAAGCTAAAGAATGGGAAAGCCGGAGGCAAAGATGACATTACAGAAGAATTGTTGAAAGCAGACATGGCGACAACAGAGAATTGGCTTCTAAGCTTATTCAAAACAATTTGGGAACAAGAAAAAGTACCAAAGACGTGGAAACAAGGACTGATTGTTAAAATACCAAAGAAAGGTGACCTCACAGAATGCGGAAATTGGAAAGGAATTACTGTAACACCTGTCCCCAGTAAGGTGTTCGGAAGAGTGATAATAGACAGAATAAGGGATGGAGTTGACAACAAGTTGAGAGATGAACAAGCAAGTTTCAGAAGAGGACGAAGCACAGTTGAGCAGATATTCATCCTTCGAAACATAATAGAACAGCTAGTGGAATGGCAAGCAACGCTTTATGTAACTTTTGTAGACTTCGAAAAGGCATTTGACTCTGTGCACCAAGAGAGCCTTTGGGAAATCATGGCGAGCTACGGAATCCCACACAAGATAATCAGAATGGTCCAGATTTTGTACGAGGACAGTGAATGTGCAATGTTAGATGAAGGTGAACAATCTGAGTGGTTCAAGGTAAAAACTGGAGTTAAGCAAGGAGACGTAACGTCCGGATTTCTTTTCTTGATGGTAATCGACTGGATAATGAGGAAAACAACTGAAGAAAACAACACAGGGGTAAGATGGAGATTCATGTCAAAACGTGAAGACTTGGACTTCGCAGGTGACATTGCGCTTATGTCATCAAGTTACAGACACATGCAAGCAAAGGCAACAAAGATGAATGCATTCGCATCAAAAACTGGCCTAAAAATCAATAAAAAGAAAACAGAAGTACTGAGGATAAACAGCAAATGCAACAACAGTATACACATTGATGACCAACAACTGAATGAAGTAGAGAAATATACATACCTGGGCGCAAACGTCAGCAAGCAAGGGGGAGGGGGTGACGATATAAACAACAGAATACGAAAAGCAAGGACATCATTCATGAAACTCAAGCAGATATGGAGCTCAAATGTGTAGACATTAAAAACTAAACTCAGATTATACAATACTCTGGTCAAATCAGTGTTACTGTATGGATGTGAAACTTGGAAAGTAAACAAAAGCGACAACAAAAAACTTGACATTTTCCATTTCATCAGTCTCAGAAGAATTTTTAAAATTAGATGGCCAGTAGTGATTTCGAACAAAGACATTGAGAACATAAGAACAGAAGAGAAGGTCAGCACAGAAGTACAGAGAAGAAGGTGGAATTGGATCGGGCATGTGCTGAGAAAGAAGGAGCACAACCACTGCCTGACAGCACTGACATGGACGCTGGAAGGAACAAGAAAAGTTGGTCGACCAAAAACAACGTGGAGAACGACAGTGGAAAAGAACGAAAGCAACTGGGCTGGGCAACTTGACTATTACTAAGAGACAATACTATAGGCCCCTATAACTATTTAATTGCGAATGAAGATTGATTATCAAGGTATGCCAGGACACTCTTTTCAAGGTATGTCACATCGTTGTCAGTTTATTTACGAAGGACTATAGTGTGGTAACATTTTAATAGTATTAGATAATACTACATATTTCCATTGTTGAAGTAATATGTATTGATTTGACATTCTCTTGCACGTAATTATTTTAGTACGGGGCAATAGACCCACCCGTAGGCTATTGGCCCCGTTCACTGGGCGTATTGTCTCACCAAGCGGTGAGACAATACGCCTACCATAACATATTTTGTTTTAGCACATAAGTTTGTTATTACTTTTACTGGACTGCTCCATGACACATATGTAATGGGGAACATATACAGGTTTCTGTCGGATAAAATGTTTTTTGTGAATAAATGTTTATTTTACGAGTTATGTCGTTTTGCGCTTAAGGTAGGCTAATCCCCCTACTCTACCCTCATACCCCTGCATTTAAGTTGACGACGATTAAACGTTATGTTCAGGTTCCAAGAAGAAGAAAAGAAGAAAACATTAACATTTGATACACAACCTCTTGACATTGTTTTGATATTATCCTAGGAATTACACGAATTCTAATTAAATATACTAACTATCGTAATGAAAGTATCCCTGCGTAACTTATCATTAATTTATACGCGATCTGACACCCCTGATCTGCAGTTAAATTAGGAAACCAATAACAATGTTACTTCCTATGAGCTTGATAGACAAGTATTGACAGGGCCCATTGGAGAGGCAAATACGTTTTCCTTGTTTACCAATATCGACTCGGCAAATTGCAAAATATTGCCTAGTGGTGGAAACATAGTGAATCAATTGGTCTGGTGGCAAGTTATTTTGGTGATTAACATACGTCAGCAGCTAAAAAATGTATGCAATATTGCTTCTGGTGCGTCCAGGGCAAATGGACCTAAAACTCGTTCCCCAGCTGTGGCACTCCTGGTTAGATATAGTCGTCTTGACTATATCTAGAATCCGCCAAGGCTTGATCGTGTAGGATTCTCTACCTATAAAACTATCGCAGATAGATTTACACAACTGCTCCGTTGATGGCCGAATGTGATCGCTTATTGCGTTCCCTCGTTGGCCAGTGTGTCGCACAAGTTTTGTGATGTTGATGTTTATAACTAGACAAACAGCGACGTCTAGCATTGCGACCGTACACTTATAACGTACGATGCACTGCGTACATTTGCGATACATTAACAGTTGTTGGGCAACGCAACTGCTGCGCAAGACCATATTTAAAACACTTTTACATGGGCATGTTGGTACAGTGAATATTGAATGAATAGTGTCCTAGATCTTTCACGAGGCCGATAGCAATAAATATACACTAGTCGCTCGTGTATTCACACAGTGGCTATTTTGCAGAACGCCCCGTTATTTCAAAATCCGTCACCTCATTGGGATAAAATTGAGGATATCAGTTTTAGATGGATTTTTTTCTGAAAAAAAAACGAATTTTCAAAAAGAGCTTAGTTAATTAGTGTTTCGTGCACTGAGAAAGTTTAAAGAAAACCTATAGATAAATTATCCACCCAGCTCAGTATAGGTTATTATGGCCGCCTATGTAAACTCTATTGTAGTTTGACCCAAACTGTTTTGGACGGCTTTGTAATTCTGTTGTCACTCGCGACTAAAGGGCCTCATTTCCGATTCGAAAATTAAACCAACACAAACGTATTTATTTCTGTCGGTGCAGTACATAACAGACAAATGTGACATTCAGGAATCCGTATCATTAAAACAAATCAGCAGGACCCACGTCTACTTAAGAACGCATGTCATTATTATGGTTACTGGTAAGTTCACAGACCACAGTCCGCCACATTTGTCTCTAATGATAACAACTATATGCACGCACGAACGCACGCACAAAGCGCGAACGCAAACACACAATGCACGCGGGTTCAACTACAACGTGAGGTAGGAAATGGGGATGCGGCGGGTAAAGCCTTATTTGTCGTCATTTAATCAGTAAAATATTACATATTATTTAAATCTCATACGGGCATTGTGACCTTATATATAAAGCACACTGTACACATACGCATTTAAGCATACGCACACCAACCCCAGGCACGCACGCACGCATGTATGCACGCACGTACGCACAACAGACAAACAAACAAGCGCACGCGTGTGCATACCCACGCAGGCACGCAAGCACACATACACCATTAATAACATACGGCAGATCGTTATTGCATACGCCAAAAGTGGCGTTTTAGTATCTCACGGGGAGGGGGCAAAGAGCGACCAAAGCTAAATCACCATTAGTTTCATATGCTAAAATGTGATAAAAACAATAAAAAAAGCCAAAGAGGGCCCTGCCCATCCCACCCACGCCCACAATACGTGAAGCCACAACGAGTGCGGTGCGAGGAGACGAGCAGAAGGCGGGTGAAAATCCACGTACGCTTAGAATCTCATAGCATGTTGTATATGAGCATATAAAAAAATCTACTTTTTCCGAAGAAAATTAAGCTACCCTCTCTGTTACCCAAGTGGGGTGACACTGGGATTGACAAAACACGGGGGTTTTCACATTTGGTGAAATTGAACATGTTTCAGGGTGATTGCGATCGGAGTAACAAGGCTGAAATGAAAAGTAGGCAGATTTTCCTACGTATCCATACCAAAAAGTGCGCTAAACCGGAAGGGGCAACGAAACTCGTTTTCTAGGCCTCTTTTGAGTTTCATGTTGTGGATTATACGAACCGTCCACGTCCACCTCGTTGATCATTTCCCGTAGCTCCGCCTCGGACGGCTTCTGGCCGAGGGAACGCATCACGGTGCCTAGCTCCTTGTTCGTGATCGTCCCGTCCCCATCCTTGTCGAACAACGAGAACGCCTCGCGCAGTTCTGTTAAAACGTAAGAAATATTGTTATATATATATATATATAAACAATCAGAGAGAGCGAGAGAGAGCGAGAGAGAGAGAGAGAGAGAGAGAGAGAGAGAGAGAGAGAGAGAGAGAGAGAGAGAGAGAGAGAGAGAGAGAGAGAGCGATGGAGGGAGAGAGATATATATAGAGGGAGAGAGAGAGGAGAGAGAGAGAAAGAGGAGAGAGAGAGGAGAGAGAGGAGAAGGAGAGGAGAGAGAGAGAGAGAGAGAGGAGGGAGGGAGGAGGAGAGAGGGGAGGGAGGGAGGAGGAGGAGGGAGGGGAGGGAGGGTGAGAGGAGAGAGAGATAGATAGAGAGAGAGAGAGAGAGAGAGAGAGGGAGAGAGGGGGAGGGAGAGAGGGGAGGGAGGGGGCGAGGGAGTGAGGGACGGAGGGAGGGACAGAGAGGTACGGGTACCCATGGAAAGAATCTGTAAGCCGGCCACTCTGATTCAACCCGGTTTCCAGTCCTTGGGACGGCTCGTAGCATTTCACGCTTCTCACCACTGTTAAATCGCACATCATCTCGACTTTTAATGGTAAAATATCACCGTTTCAACTTTGATATGGCAATAATAATTCTAGTGAATAAAACGAACTAACCTGAAGAGTGTTGAGTAATTCACGTCCTCAACAATTTCTAAGCAGATTATTGGCTTCTCTTATTCACGCGTCAGTTATCAGTGCATTTAATATAATCACCGCGAGCTTAGGAATTTGGCTGCAAATCATCAGAAAATAATCCCTTGTTGACCAGATGCTAATTCCTCAAAATGTGCGTTATCATCCATAATGTATCATAATGTTTGCCTACTTGGTTTGATCCCACGTTACATGCGAAAGCGACGCAGTGTTTACCTCGGTAATTGGAAACAACAAAATTATTGATACTCGACGCGGCCTGAAGTAAACTTGCCTGACGCGGTAATGAGACACGCCTGTAGGGCCTACGGGTTCATGTCACTACACAACGTCAAGTTGTGGAATCGTGTGAACAATACGTACGGCCGTATCTCGTTTTGGTACATATTTTTGTAATAGTTTAGAGCTATTTATTATTTGTTTTACAATTTATTGATACTGACAAGTTTGCAATAATTTATGCTTTCTAATTAATTAATGGATTAATTAATTAATTAATGTATTAGTGGTTTAGTACTATTATACTATATACTGTGTCTATTTTAATGAACGTCATGTAGTAGTAATTACTTTATGCATTTTATTAATTACTTTATGCATTTTAATGAATTTGTTAATAACTTAGTCATATTAAATTGCACAATATTTCTTTGAAATGTCCGTCTTAATATTATTATCTGACTTGATTGGTTGTTGAATCTAATGTAGGCGAATATTTGTAAATTTGGCGCTATAGCAAATAAAATGTATTATTTTCTTCAAATGGAAGGCACAATAATGTACGCGTTTTTGTGCTATTTTTAAGATGGTGGCGGCGCTAGACACGCTTCTAACAAAAAAGGCGAAGTTTGTTTCATATAGGTTAACATTTAGTAGCTTGCTAGATGGTGACAGTTGATCAGAATAACAACGCTATATGTAAATCAATGAAAAATGTATTACGGCGCTATATGGATTTATACAGATTTTCAAGTAAAATACGGATTTCATCAAAGAAAATGTGGAAATTTTTCAATATTAAATACTGACCATCGTGTTTGAAGCAGTAACATAATTCGTATTTTAGATGCAAATTTAAGTGAAATTAATAGATAAGTGATTTTCGATTTCAGTTAAAGGGACGTAGTCTGTTTGTCTACCCGAAATTTACGTATGCTGTGTTGACCGTGGGAAAGTGAGCATCGTGGAACATCAAAGGGCATAACAGTTAATTCAGCCCGACTCGGCTGTATTGACAATAAAACTTGTTGTGAAACTTGTTTTGTTCACTATTTGAACATGCATCCGTAGTCACGTCTTCAAATTGCGACCGTTGTTAAGGGCTTACTGAACACAATTTGTCGGGCGGTATACCTTCAACATAGTTGGTATATTCTTAATTAAGAAGGTTATATTAATTAATACATGGAAAACTTGGAACAGTATACGTCCTTTTAAATTCTGAACATCGTGTTTGAAGCGATAATACAATTTGTATTTAATGAGAATACTTGAATAATTGATAGGTGAGTGGCTTTCGATTTCAGTTGGTGTCGTACCATCGATCTGCTCTTCTGTGACGCCGTGTTCCTTCGACAAGGCCGCTGTGTCCTTCTCCTCTGTCGCCTGCAACGAGAGATACTAGTCGTGAGGCTCCAACTCGGTCGAACAGTGCGTCATGCTACGATCACCGGGAGAACAGCTGAACTAATTAATAGTCATGAAATGTGGGAGATCGACCCGAACACAAGGAAATGCGAGGTCCGGCACGTAGTAGAGAGGTACAGTGTAAATGACGGTCTCTCACACGCAACACTTCTATCGAATATCTATAGAATACATGATATAGGATTTATTATGCAGGGTTTTTGCGGAAACATTTATATAGATTTTTTGGCTATATAATTTTTGTAGAACTCTATAAAATTCTACATAAATTTAAGTGGCTGTAGATTTTCTATATATTTCTATGGAATTATATAGAATTCTAGACTATAGATGTTTTGCTAAGGGAAATACACATATTTGTTTGAAATCAACAAACAACCAACCGTAGTCCCAAAGGAAAGATCAGGAAGGTTACACCTATTGATAGTTTACAAAGTACACCTTCACCTTCACACTGTGGGAAGCTGCTTCACTGGAACGGGTCGACAGTATGCCTATTCCCGTCCCATAAATAGGCCTTTGCGTACTATACGCACGCAGGGGGAGTGAACAACGTTACCTGCCAGTTAAACCTACGCCCTTTGATCATGGTGTAGATAATACTATCATAAATCACATTAGAAGCACCGCTTACTTCTGACACGGCGCTAATTTCGGCTCGTTACACCAGACTGAGATTGGACTGATCCGGAAACGACCTCACAACAAATGAATCTGTCCGTAAAAAGATCATCCTCGCTTCGAGGGATCGCTGATAACCACGACCGTCTTGTCATGTGCGCATAATACGTAAAACGTAACGTAACAATTGCAGGAACCACGCGCGCGCGAAAAGTTCGGGAAAACGGCTCCTGCGTCATAGACTTGGCATCATGGAGTAGACGCAGACACAATAATGCTCATGTCTGCCCTTATGCCAATGGCATAGCAATACAAATATTTTTTGACAATTCTAACTATCACGACTAGGGGCTATCGATTGACGTGAACGTCACAGTCTCTCCACCTTCGTCATTTTGAATAAACAACGAGTGTCTGCGAACGCGTCATGGTGTTTATGTAACGATGCCCTGTGTTTTTTTAACATTAATTTTGATCAATATTAATTTCGCGACTGTCTTCTACCAAGGCATCCCGTCAGTTGACGGGCATTTTTGCTAGTCTGATTAATCTTTGCACATGCAGGATCAAGAATTGTGACGACGTAGGCCCTGTCAAGAGCGACGCTGCAGAGAAGATCCCATCGACGGAATCTGCTCACAATTATAACGACGCCATCAAACATTGGAAGTTAACATGTACGTATAATTTTGCATGTTTTGTTAACATACGGAAATTACTGTACAGGTCTTTTGGTTTGTACCAATTGCCAGCAAATATGCATACACGCCCACGAACGCATGCACGCACGTACGTGTGTGCGCACGCATATACATGACACGTTCGATTGGTGTAGCAACAACGTTACGCCGGATAATCTGACAATTAAGCGCTCGTGTAAAAGTCGATATCGCATGATTGTTGGCCCGTCGTGACATATCGACGCCCGCTATCGTCTGCTTGGTGGACATCACAACGACGAGCAGTAGACCCTCGTCAGCATGTGATGATGATTGTCACAGTCGGGTCGCGTGGATTTAACGTAGCTTCCAAAGAAGAAGTTATGCACACAAACACACACGATTTGATTAAATCTAGATAGTACGAGGCAATCAACACCTCCGCGTATTGACACAACCTGCTGATGAATGGCCGCTTGGCCTACACTAGTGAACTTCTGCATACGATTGCAAGAACCTCGGTCAACATCGCTGCTATGTGCACAACATTATACCGCACGGTCAGATAAATTTAAACTACACAGTTCTCAGTCTACGGCGAACGCAACTATGGGTATTTGACTATTTGCTCAATGCGCGAAGACACTCATGAATCGCACGCGTGTTATGTGAACCATGTAAGCCATCGGTCCGATATCACCACTCATATATAAGGCCTATGTTCCATTGTAAGAGACGCTTCGGCTGATTTGTCGAACAATGCCGAGCTTAATAAGATGCACTCAACAATAGATAGTCCGTGTAAGCTAATCTCCGCGGAGTCGTTGGTGTCTGCGACCTGCCAAAATTGAGCTCCTGTCACATAAACCGTAGGCTTTCAACGATTGAATCATATTTCAGTTTCCTCACAAGGTGGTTCGTATTTCGGACAAAAGGCACGCGCGAGCTTGACGCCACAAGTACAGTATTCAATAGACAGACATGCGTGTGTGGATTCATACACTGAAATGGTAAAATGTCTGATCCAAAGGCGGGTCCTGTATTAAGCGTGTTGGCCCAGATTCTGTATGGCGCCAGGTGTTTTCACTGAAGGTGTAATTCCAAAATTAACCTGGTACAGTTGGGTCAGTTAGGAAGAGGTTATTTTTGTCGAAGCATGCGTACATTTGGGAGTACAAAATCTTGACAAGCCCACTTCAACAACTCATGAAATGTTAATACCTCGGTCCTCGCCTTTCCCTGCGACTATTTTACGTCCCCGGTAAAGACACGAAACCGTCTTTCATCGGGTACCATATTCCGAAAACAGATAGATGTGCAACATCCCACGTTCACATAATGGGGCCCAGTTGTCACAGCTGGTTTTATTATACTTTGCAGATAATTGCTGTACGAATTATACAAATGGCCTATATATGTGCACTAAACTTCAAACGACTGTGTATATAAGTTTCATTCGTGAATTATCCCGGCAAATACAGCGAATTGTCATTCTCCGTAAGAACTCCAGACGAAAAGAACACCCACTTAAAAGGAACGACTTTGAAATCCCCTTTCTGGTCTGCAGTATGATATGTGCTAATAGATATAAAGAACATCACAATAATGGAAGACATTGATCAAGTTTCAATGCGTCCCTTACGGCGAGAACTCAGTTTATACGAACTACGGCCAGTCGGCAGGCTGCGTGACTTCACTTACCATAGTCAGTTGCGGTCCATCGACGGCAGTGTCGGCCGAGTGGTCTCCGCGCGGTCTGGCCGCCTGCAGTGGACGGAGCGACGTTTATTGATGCCGCGACCGCTACACGCATTGATCGACGCGTTCGGCCGGCGTGCGTATAAACAAATATTTAATGTATTCAGAGCGCACTCGCTCTCCAAGCGCGCGTATCATAAACAATCTGGGCGGAGATAATAATTGATAGTTGTGACTCACTGGTGCAGTTCAATTGTTCTGCGCAGACGAACGACGCCCGCCGGATTAAGTAGTCGCGGGTCACAAAAGTTAACGCGGACCAGATGTATCTACGATGTTGTTGCTAGTGTGCTGGCCTTTTGTAGGCTCACTGGTGGAGGCGTAGACTAAATGAGAGCTGTTGAAATGTACGTTAGCTAACTTACATACAGACCAGTACAAGACACACGCCTATGTGTACGTACTTACTGAACATACGCACAAACGCACGTATGAACATACGCACACACGCACGCATGTAACTCAAATTCAAAATGATAGTTGTTAAAATAATACACAGGCCTACTAAACATATATGCATACTTACCTGTTTAGGTGAACGTACAAATGTACGCTCACACGCACGCACGCAAAACATCCCGCCTGCAACAAAGTTAACGTTAACGTCCCTTCCGTGCAGTTATTAAGATAATTTTAGAATATATTCGGCGGCACATAAAAACCCGGATTACTCTCTTTAGATCGACTTTACCATACACAACCAGGTTAGACTAGAAAGTCCCCCATCTTGGACTTCACGCATTCCATGCCCCAATCCTTTGCGTGTTTTCTCTAACCCCTACCCCGGAAACCTTACAAACAGGCATACGATATGACGTCACAATTAATATAAATATTCTTATCAACAGTAGATATGCATGGCGTGCGCCTCGCGGCAGACATAACACTATATATGCGAACAATCCAAATGCAGTTATAATATTATATATGACTGGGTATTTGGAGTCTCCGTATTTAGCACTTACTTGTTGATTTATTGTTTCATTATTGTTGTCGGGACGTGACATTTACACACACGCACGCACGCACGCACGCACGCACGCACACACACACACACATTTAGTTTCATTGATGAAGTCGAAAGTTATGTTATAAATTATATCGACGTAATTACTTGAACGTTTCAAAAATTAGGGTAACTGCTATAACTATAACGTCGTGAGGGCTCGGGGGTAGAGCCTTGTATGCGAATTGTGGCATTCGGTCATTGATTGATACACGAACTTTACACATGACACAGTTATTAATTATCAATATTTATTCAACAAATAACAACAATGAATTAACTATATGAATATGACTCAACCTACATATATATTACGGCTAACTATACACCGTAACTATTTATGTTAAATAACTTATTGACTCACAATAACAGCGTACCAAAATATATGTCACACAAGAACGCGTTCATACAACAAAAATGTGAGAGTATGGTATGTCAATCGAAACAATTGTTCCGATGCCATGCCAACGACACGATCTTATCAAGGCTACATAACAACGGAATTAACCAGAGAACTACATAAAAAAGTATATCAATACGTTTTTTATGACTGAAGAACAAAGCGAAAACAACTCAGTTAATCAGTAACGGGTGTGTTCAATTAATATGTGACTAGAAAGCAGGTCTATACATTATTGCGTAATATCATAAATAGCAAACATGAGGATTGAAACGGAAATTTTCAGAGACAGACTTCTGTCGGACGTGGAAAACAGCTGCAACAAATTGTATGCAAATGACAGGTATATAGAGTTGGACTCCATAAATAGTCAACAAAATAAAAGGCTTTAGCAACCGCCACAGGTCCATATTACGAGCATCAGCAGCAATGAAAGATAAAATATTATAAACATTATTGTACGATAGTGAGCACATGGTGTCTGTGACCATCTTATAACCAACTGATGTGATTACCAACTACACTACTCTTCCTTCACTGTTCCACGCCAACCAGTCTTGTGCGGCCTCGCCCCCTGTCCGTGAAGCCCACACGCTCTGGCTGCACGCTGCCGCTTGGCTTGAGTATATACTGAAACAGGAGGTATACAGTGATACAAAATGGCGACACAAGACATAGTGTCCAACGTGATAACAGCAACAATTAACATATCTTGCACAGTTTCAACTGTAAGTGTTTTGGTCTACCCATCGGATCGTGCATCATTAGTTCCGTAACTTATCGGCCGGTGACATGTCTCCCTAAGTGTCACAAACACGGAGAGAATCACACCCACTAGTGAACAGACCAGGAAAAGGTTTATAACTTAACAGGACAAAGAAAACACTAGTGATTTTATAGTAATTGATGCTTCAGAACGGAAATGCTTATGAAATTGTTGCACTGGCTAGTGGAAAATCACTCAGACGTGACATGGTCAATGACCAAAACATACACGGGAATGTTTGAATTATAAGATATAATGCAGCAATAGTAATGTAATTAACGTACATAATCATTATCATTTTTGGCAAAGACAAAGCTTAACGGATGTCACGCGCAAAAATTCGATTGTGACGTAGACAAACCGCGAAATATGGGATAGATCAATTTCTTACCAGTGCTAATGATCGGATCAAAATGAAATGGCTGCCATAATAAGTACTATGTATTCGTAATTACCTGCAAAGAATACCAATAAAAAGTAATAACGTAAAGACTTACTTCTTTGTTTATGCTAATTGTTGGGCACGCTGTGCTGGCCTGAACAAAGGCATAGGTAGGCGACTTTTTTCTGTTGCCCACTGTATTGTAAAGGATCTTTCCTGGTTTGTCTGGACAAACAATGATTTCATATTCAATTATTGGACAGATGGAGAGAAGCAGCTGGAGAGAGAGTGAGTGAGTGAGAGAGAGAGAGAGAGAGAGTGAGAGAGAGAGAGAGAGAGAGAGAGAGAGAGAGAGAGAGAGAGAGAGAGAGAGAGAGAGAGAGAGAGAGAGAGAGCGAGTGTATGCTATGAGAGACTGTAGACGACGCATTGTTAGCGTTGAGCTATATACAAACGTGTTTACACACCGACACCCCACCCCTCCCACCCACACACGCATGCATGCGCACACACACGTGCGCGTACACACAAAAGCAGAAACGCACACATCACAACATACGCGCATACGCACGCACACACGCACGCACACACACACCCACACACATGATCTACCCATGACACAACTGCCATTACATTTTGTAACGTGTTATTACAATTCACCTGTGCCCTTGTGTTTGGCGGCACATCTAACCCTGTGTCGTTCCCTCAGTTCCTGCATCTCCGAATGCATATTGGCTATCAGTTCAAGCAACTTCCGCTTCATTCTTTCCTAACAATACAGACGAACCAGCCTGAATACGTGGGGAAACAACGGTCAGAATGCTTCACAATAGGACAAACTTTAATCAAGAAATAAATGTATTCACAAATGATTCATTTTTCGGGCACGCTCATCTTGTCGCACGTTGGGTAGGTTTTACTGCTATAGGAGGGTATGACATTTAAAACCTGCTGTTTCTGCACTATACGTACGTGGAGCAGCTTTGCCTTTGAATGGATAGTGGTACCTTAATATTGACGATCGTTATCCAAATTAAATAGCATATCAGATATGTTGGAATTCTGCAAAGTATAACGTGTCTTGCTGAGGCTGTTGTAAATAGACTACGCCTAACAAACCGACGAAGTTTCCGATTGTGTTCTCTTTTCAAGAAGGCAAAAACAAAACACTTAGCCAGGCAACTGACCCAAGATCGAAGTACCATGACTCGAAATAATACTGCTGAACTTGCTTACGCGTGCTTGGAGCTTCCGGATTCGCTGCCGTTGTTTCCTCAGCGAAGTAGGCGACATGGAGAACTCGTAAACATCCGGTCCTCTCTGGTTGGTGTCAGCGGTTGACTTCCGTGCCTGGTATGCGCCTTTGTAGTGTGCTCCGTCGTGTGCAGCGCTGGGTAGAGTGGGCACATCGGTGCAACGTTTTATCTTTCGTTTAGCTTCCACTTCTGTGTTACTTGTCTGAATTACACCAGTATCATTTACGTTGCTCGACGTAGTCAATTTATCCTTGCGATGTTTTTTAATTTGTTTAGCTACGACCTCTAGGTGCTGTGGTAGCAGAGCGTCTGCTTCACGTGTGGGGTCTATCGGTGCATTATTTTTATGAGTAACGTTGCACCTTTTGTGCGTCTTCAGTAGCAAAGTGTTGCTCTTGGTTGCACTGTATATGTCCACCGGAGAACATGCTACCGGGGTGTTGGGTGTTTGAGTGGATATATTCGAATCTTGAGACAGTCCACTTAAAATATCCTTGCAGCGTCGTTTTTGTTTGTGTTGTTGGTCGCTAGAGGGCGGCAGATGATTAAGCGATTCATCGCAACGAGAGAGTGCTGGTATAGCCTGAGAGTTCGTCAGGCTTGTCGACTTAAACGGAACTGCAAATTTAGCAGCAGGGGTTCTCATTGCGATATTAGTTCAACTCTCTCAATATATAGGAGTCTTGGGAGTAACCCTGAAAAGAAAAACATTTATCAATGATATTTAATTATAAACTAACAATTACCGTAGGTAACACTCGGTATCTTCTCCCCACATATTTTTTGAACAGCGTTCTACACTATATAAATTAAGTGCAATTAAAGATGACGTAATTTAATGAGGGGTGTGTCACAATGGTAGGCATGTCAACCTCTCGTTTCCAGGCTCATAGCGTGGTTTTTGGGAGGTGCGTTTCAGAAAAAACCCACGAGACTCGCCAAAACGCCCAACTGTGTTCTCTAGGCTCACCAACATATTCAACTTCACCCTTCATTCCCCTATGCCATGGTCTATTCAATCGAAACACACTCCCTCAAGTGAAACTCTAGCTGTTGCCTCGGTGCGTATGGGTGGTGCGTTATCAACTCCAGCCTACGGGTCTCCAACCACTTTTTTTTTTTTGGGGGGGGGGCGTTTATTTGCTTTGCAATGATTTGAAAGAGGATCACATAAACTATAATGTGATAGACAAGACACAGGTCATATCCTAGCAGATTAAATCGCGTATAGTTATTGTATTTATAACGTCGCATTAAACCCGGACGTTTGCGTAAATGAATGATGTAATTAACGGCTATTTTTATCACGTTGCTAGGTTTGAATAGAATTTGCGCTTTTGTTTTATGTAAGACGCATTCGTAATCATATGCGTCGGAATGTGGTGAACATTGGAGAGGCTGAGCCTCACCAAAACACTTAAACTGCACCCCCCCCTCCGCCACTCGAGGCTCGCCAAAAGCCTCCAAGTGTACCTCTTGCCATAGGCGCGGGAACAGGGGGGCAGGGGAAAGCTGCCCCCTGGAATTTCTCCGGGGGGGGGCAGACATATGGTTCTGCCCCTCCATTGAATGTGAGCGTGACTGTTTTTTTGTGGCGAGCATCAATGGCGGGTGAAAATGTAAATTTTATGAGACGATTAATGTGCATTTTTGTCGACTGTGAAAGGTTTGTGCAATTGAAGGGCAGACGTATGGTTTTCTGGAGCCCCCCCCCCAGTAATAGGCGGCGCGGTGGCGAACATTTCTTCCAAAGCACCCCCTCAATCCCGTCTTCGGATGTTATCATTTCAGCAGCGGAGCGATGTGAAAATAACATTTTCAACAAAAGCACTGTGCCCCCAGTGTTCGGATGTCATGAGTTCACAGCCGAAACAGCGGAGAAGCTGAAGTTACAGCGGCGACAAATTTCCAACAGCACCCTCCCTCCCGTCTTCCGATTTTACAGTCGAGTCAACCGAGACAGCCACAAGGTGAAAGAACGGCGCGGCGGCGAAAATGTTTCAGTGGTGCTGAAGCTCCGGTAGCCTCCCAATATTAATTTCGTTCTCGCGCCTATGCCTTATGGCTATGCTCTTAGTCGAAATATCTAAGCATATATCCAGTCCCCACACCAAAAACATGGGGTCTGTTCCGGCGCTTATATAGTATTTTATAATAACACGTCCTGGCAACGCCATGACACACAGTGTCACATTCAGTGTCAGCAAGTGTCAGTGACAACTTCCAATGCCAATGGCAATGGCAAAGTCCAAACGCAGCCGGCCTCCTCCTAATAAAAAACATTTACTCGCAAATTAAATTACGTAAGCTAGGCACGCATACCGTTAATGGAGTTAGTTACCCAACACTCGTCTGCTACATATACTAGCAGGGTACTAGCGTACTCATGTGCGCATTAACCAAGAACGAGAACTAAATTCAGGTTACCAGAGTACACGGCAAAGGCAAAGCAGACGACCGAGAACTGAGAAACCTCCCCGCCGCGGCAAGAATGACGTAGGCGGAAGTGATACCCATGCGCCGTAGAGTTCATGAACCCTATCATGATCACCGCTTGGTTGGCAGGTTGAACGACACTAGCTTCATATGCAGTCTCTTCGCCTTACTCATAGACAGTGTCGATGAAATTGTGGGAGACCAACAAGTAGTGTTCGACGTGTGAAAGAGACCCGGGGTATCTGAATTATTGTAAGCGGCTGTGAACAGCTAACGAAGTGAACCGCGTAACCTTTAATTTACGCTGACGAAGATGGCTGCGTTTTCGTGCAACGGCACCAGAAACATGCCAGAATCGCCGAAAATCGTAATAGTGGGCGCTGGTATTGCCGGCGTATCAGCGGCGAATGATCTCACTAAAGCCGGCTTAACGAATTTTGTGATTCTCGAGGCGACAGATCGAATTGGCGGCCGAATATTGTCGGTAGATTTAGGTAAGTGAGCTCTGATGTCTCCGTCTGGTTAGTCGGTTGTTCATGCCTCGTGGGAGACTCAACGCTCTGAGCCAAGCCCAAGGTAATCTTTGGGTGCATGACCTCATTCTGACCCAACGCAAGGTCTTGGGGTGGATATTCAGTTTTAATATGTGTATGCTCAACAGTCAGGTGTTGTAGTATCTTTAGGGGCGCATTCAGCTATTCGATATATTCCCGATGAAAATATTACACAATTGTTTCCTCGTCTGGGCCCCGGGCTGGATGTGGGCAGTCAATTTGTCGATACCCTTTTGCGAAAGACGCGTCTACAGCCTACAACTTACAAGTCTAATCAAAGGACAGACACGGACTTTCTTGTGTTTTTTCTTGATTCGTCAGCTGCAGTCAGCGGTTAGCCAATAGTTTCAACGTCTGTGTTTAGGAAAGAAGAACATATAATTGTGAAATTGACACAGAACCAGTGCCGTGGGTATATTCAGATGTCGGACAGTAACGGAAATCTGCAACGATTCTAACAAGGACAATGTTGAATGTGTAAATACAACATTTGAATCAGCTTTTTTGGTAAATAGTTCATAAACATGCAAACGCTGGCGATTTACACAATTAAATTATAACTTTTGAGCATTCTGTTAATACTGTATACCAGTAGTAATATGCGGTGTAATAAAGCTGTGGTTGTCATTACACCAACTTAATAGTTCTGACAGGATGACTGCACCGATAATGAAAAACACCATTTTGTGGGAACAGTGAAAGTTAAACAAATTAAACAGATATGTCCATATATACCCTGCCTACCTTTTTGGGCTTGTTACCAGAAACACAATGTATTTCATTTAGGCTTTATTGGTGTGGCTTTTGACCTTTTGCTGTTTTATTCATAATTTGATTTGTTATATAATTTCAGCCCCATACATCCTAAACTGATGGAGACATGCTGGACATACCACACTGTGTTTTTAATATATAAACACCTGAAGTTCAAAGGTATTACAGTACCAAACAGAAATAGTTGTATAACATTTACAAAGTGTTGTCATTGTCAGTGAAAGGTGAGAAAGTGAAACTAAATATTGATGTGTCATTCTGTCAGGCACTTTCAAAATGGTAACATGATATTTTGTTGCAAAACAAACAAAACATTTGTTGCAGTTCCTTGTGTATATAACATCCTGCCAATATAAACGTATCTACACATTTTTTTACTGATATATTATCAATTTATCATAATTATCTGTCTCATTATCCATTAGTCCTCCAACTGCCTCCCCTAAACTGAAAATTATTTTCAAATATTGTACATGTCAAATGAAAATGACTATATAATTTATGAGATATACAAATTTGTTTATGGTGACTGGGCAATACTTCCCTTAAATGACTGGCAGTCTTACTGACTTTGTGACAACATTATAATACTGTCATTTTCCGTGTATAATACGGATTTTTTCCTTCATACTTTACTGAAAAGTTTGAGTGTGTATTATAATCTATCACGCATCAGAAGCGTCCTAGACGTGCATTTCATAAAAGGTAGTTTCACAGTAATGCAGTTTGGCATATACATCATGGCGGTAACACAGTTCTGACAATCTGTTAGGGGTACTGTGTTGTTCTACAAACACCCGCTTGGGGTCATTCATAGTCGTACATCTATATGCCAGGTGGAAGAATGACTGCATAGATACTCACGAGGTGACATCGTCGCTTGCGATATGCAGGTGGCAATGCCGTAACTTGCATACAGGACATTTTTACGATTCTGGTATGGATTCAAGGATCATCAAACAAAGTTTCTTGAAATGACAGTGGCCAACCCTGAGCCACCCTTCAAGCAAACTATCAGAAGTGGGGAAATGAGTTGATGCCAAAAGTTGGGATGCGTATTATCCATGGTAATGTAGGAATATTGTCAGAGTTTTACAAAAGTCGGGGTGCGTATTATACATGGGGGCATATTATACACAAAAACTTATGGTATATGCTACTGAAAATTGTTGAAGGGAAATAAAAGGCATCTATTTGGGCCAAATTGGCCAATACACCGAAAAGACTTACCGGTAATAAAAACTAACCATTAGTAAAGTTCCACAATCAAGACTATTATGTCAGCATTTTAATTTAAAATACCAGAATAACCTTGTTGAAGAAATTGCATGGACAGTGACATTGTGATAGAATTGGAAAGCCTGACGTCACAGGTGCCTACTCTTCCCAAATCGCCATTCGCCAAACTGAGTCTATTACTCTAGTTTGCATTGCCGAGTTTGTTTTGGCGCTGCAATGACAATAACGGTATGTCATGTGTGGTTCACTTTGGTATTATGACAGTTGCTACAAGTGTAACAGTGAATCGATTCAATGGAATATGAGAAACCAACATATGAACTGGAATGTCGACGGAGCGGGCATTCGACACATCACCGCAGCGTCGAGGTCAGAGAAGCTCCTGGCACTTATTGGTCAAGCGTGGGTGTGTCTCATGTCAGCCACCAGAAACTAAGATTTCACCAGAATCTCCCACTTTGAAAATAAATTCTGAGTAAACCACAGGCGTGATATTGTTGATTGTAGTTACAAATGGTTAGCTTGTATTGAGTCTTAGGTGTGTACGCCCACACAAGTGCCCTTTGTTTAATTTTAATGGAAAAAACAACATTTAAATCATTGACACTGCACCGTAGTGGAGTAGACCGGTTTGTAAATGTCTGGTGTTCACCTGCTAATGTACTGCAACAAAATTTCCACTCCTTAATACATTTTTCCTCACAACTTTCCTCAGATTAATTACATTTCACTGAATATCTATGAAACTGAATAGAGGAAGTTTTATAATCTTTGTACATATGCAACATGAACATCTTGGTTAAATTAGGATAGTTCAGAGTATTCCTTTCACCTTGTGGTCAGGCCATTTGTGTGAACTATTTACACTTTGTTTGTACTGTTTAGGTGAATAATCTTGTTTAAAAAAATATACTGATTATATTTCTGACAAACAAAATTGTCGTACGTCAGAACACCCCTAATGCTTGTTTTGTGTTACGCTGTGTTTGTAAATTCTGACACCGACTGCATATTGTACACCATGTACAATATGCAGGTAGAGTGACATCTTGGCTCCAGGGCAGATGTTTGTTATTGTTGAACAGATCATTACCAAAAGGCTATAGATGTCTAACCTACATGTACAGCTACAGCTGTGCAGACAGATATAGTAGAGGGAGGTGACTGGGAGGTCAAGGCGAGGTCAAGGCGAGGTCAAACGTTGTCGGTCACTTAAATATTGGTCAGCCAATGTTTACATGCATCGGTGCCATGAAATCGGAAAGTGGAAGAAATGCACTTGTGTGATCCAGCCATGTTTTATCATTACCATCATAGCACAAATTTGGAATTGCACTTTGTCCCGGTTGTGCTCTGTCTATCTTGTTAAATTAGTTCTAGTAGCACAAATATGGGATTGCATGGTGTCCGAGTTGTGTTATATAGGGACATCCAAACATGATATATCTTCTTGGTTGAAATCCTGTATTTTTGATGTGAATTTCCATAAAATTTTAATTTATATATTGTCGCCATCTTCTGGGCTACAACCAAAATCTGCTGCGTTTTTGTTTGATATTTGCCCTGGGTTAAAGTCTAAGTGAAATTAAATTTAAATGTCTTTGAAACTTTGTATACGTAAACTTAATACACTTGTCAAGTAATGTGCCAAATATGAAACCTGTTTATTGCGAAGTCATGTCACTATGCCCGCTCAAAAGTGGTCATTTGCAAGTCACCAGCCGATCAGATGCTGCTGACGTCACCACAGGCAATGCCGCTGAGTGCCCTATCCTTTAGCATGGCGAGCGGCGGTGCAGTTTGTTCTTTCAGACTGTACATGAAATTGCAATTGCTGAATTTAATATTTTTATATTACCGTAAAGATAATAATCTTATCTACAAGTTTGTTGCTGGATGTTCACAGGAATTGTGTTACCTTTTCGAGTTATTGCCGTTTGAACTTCGTGAATGCTCAAAGTTTCATTATATCCACTAAGCATTCGAGATGTTCAAATGGCAATAACTCAAAGACTAAAGGTGTCGCAACAAACTGCAGAAAATGTGCAGAAAAGCGTGACCAAAAGGGGTCTTGAACACGATCACGGAGGGGGTTAAAAAATTAGTAGAATATCAGGACACTATTTTTAGAGTATATTTCATTCAGATTGGGAATAAAAAGGTTCATTTCGTTTAGTGTTTAAAGTGGTTGTTGTTTGATCACAATAAGTTTATCATTCAAAACTGTACTTGTGTTATGAAAGTCAGCAAATTTGATTGTAATCATGATTTTTTTACCTGTTTTGGAGATGATCATAATTAATATATGGCTGATATAACAGCTCATGTTTGATAGATATATTCTGCATCGATTTATCCAGTCATAAGTGCACAAAAGGCTGTCATTAGTTAGTGCTTATTTCATATCCGCGGTAATAAATGTCAAATTGCAACATGTGTTAGTTATACACTGGAGAAAATGTGCGTTGACAGAAATAGAGAGAGCAGGGGCCCTCAGAGAGCAGGGTAGAAGGAGATGGGAAAAACCACGACAGATGGTGGAGACGCATTATGACGACAAGGATTAAATTTAACCGTTTCAGTGCCAAAGAGGCTTTCCCGTCGATTACTGGTTTTACCAAGAACTGCCGAGCAGCCAGTTGTGCTGATTGCGTTTTGCAGGGTCTACTGGCATTGTCTGGTGCATATGACATCATTACAAATTGGCCATTAAGATTAATCATTACAAAAGGGAGGTGTTTGGCTGCTGGTATTGTAATTATGCTTAGATTTGCATGCCTTAGCAGAGCTTGACATTAACTTTATTTTAAATTAATTATAAATAATAAAGCACTTGTCCCACCAAAAAATTGCTTTAAACATAAAACACCAGTGTTATTGCCATAACTGGCTCTGGGGTTGTACCTTCCAAATTACGAACGTTGTTATAGGCTTACTAAACACAACTTGGCGGACAGTATACTTTCAACATAGTTAATTAATTAATGCATGCTACCTGGTAATTAATGTTGATATTTAAAACCATAACAATTATTTAAGCAGTTGAATGCTTTTATGAAATTATACACATTTATTTTGAATGTATGTATGTCCATACAGTACTCAGCTGGGAACTCTCTCCTCTTTATATATTCTGACCGACTTTATGTTGAATTTTGCATAGGCACATATTATTTCACAGTTTAAACTTTAAAAAAAAATTGCTAGTTAGTTAAGAGTTGCCCCTTTCTGTAACTGGTTGCCCAAGTGATATAAGGGTGGACAGTACAGGGGTGCTTGCATAGGACTTGGTGCCTATAGCTTTAGGCAAAGTCACTCACTTGCTACAATTTATCAATATTTTGCCCATAGTAAACCGCAAGCAGTGACAAAGCAAGGGGTTAAAGTGGCATCATGCACAATTTGTTTGATGGCTAATGCCCATTAATATATCAACACATGGACACAAATGTCAGTTACTCACAGGCAGGGCAACTAAAGCAATTTATCTAGTAGCAGGCGTAAGATTATACTTGCAAATGCTACAAATTAATAGCAACTGCAAGCCCTGTTAGTACATTGGTAATTACTTGTAACGGACAAGCAGACAAGCGTTAATGTCGAGGACAGTGTAGATGGTGAAAATAAACCAGAAGTCATATCTTAAAACAAAATTGTATATGTTGCAAATCATGTTGAATGACAGTCTGAGTATATGTATCTATAATGTACTGAGTTATTTTGTGTCATCTGGCTATTCTATTTTTGGAATTAAATAGAAAATGATCTGCCCTTTCAGGAAATGTATTTTTGCACACTAAAAAACAAGTTTATAGTCAAGTAAAAACATTATTGGCTTGACACTTCTTGTACGTCAGCGCAATTTTGGCTGGTACTGAAATGGTTAAAGAAGAGGAGGAAAATAAAACTCACTCCAGACTACAGAGAGAAATATTGGAACAACATCAATACAAAATCAATCACAGAAGAAATCAGGTTGTTGGTTAGGAATAATATTAAATACTCATGTCTACTTCTGGGGTTTTGTGTCAACAGAAATCACTGACAGCTATAGTGAGGAGATGTGAAGGCTTTGCTGTGAGCTGGTAGTGCTCAAGTCAATTAGGCTTTGATTCCCGGTGGCATGAATTCTGGCACTGCCTGCAGTGATTGATCATCATTCATGGTCTGTTTATGACAGCTGAATTCCAGACAAATTGATGAGAATTTTACAAATGCAGTCACTGTTTTGGTTGTTTCCATGCACCAGACACGGATGTCTAGAGATTTTAACGTTGCCTAGACGCCACACGTCAACAATCTCACGCAGTTAGAATTAGATGAAATGTCACGAATCAGTTGGTTGGGTTTTTATTGTTGCCTTTTTTTGCTCGTTAACGATCAAATTGAAAATTCTCGTGGTCAGCATCAATGTAATAACGGATTTGAGCTCTATAGCACATCCTACTTTTGTCGACTATTGCATTGTGCACAGCTACATGAAGTCATGAATGCCTAATCTTTTATTTTGGTTGCTCACTGAGCTACAGAGTATCGGTGCCAAAGAAATAATATTATTATGATTCTGTGGAATATTTAAGGTGGCTCTGGTGGCAAAGACATGCTTGTTTTGAATTAATCATTTCTATTAAAAGTTTTGAAGATCGACTAAACATTTTTTTCTCAGACCCTGCCTAAGACATCAAGAAATACTCTAGTACAACAAGAATTAACTTTCTAGGTTGTTTATTGACATTTCCATGTTTTTAAAAACAAGTAAAAAATATGTTAAAAAAATTTCCTCAAAATGCCATTTTATTTCATTTTGAGAAATACCATGAAAAAAATGGACACGTTTGTAAGCACAGATATATTATTGACATTCAGCAGGTTTGTTTTGTGAACTAATGCATATTAAGCGTGTTACAGCTTCATAAAAATTTTACAACAATGTTTTTGAGATATCCTCATGTTTTCCCGCCAACTAGGCCCTGCAATCTGTATTTGTAATGACTAAATGTCAGATGACTTCGTGTTTATGACTGGCCTACAGTTTTGGTGGCACCTGATTGGCCAGGTGTCAACCCTGGGTTACTGACAAATGAAAAAACAAGAAAACTACCGCCAGCATTGGTTATTTAACATGCAATTATGCAATCTTCATAAAACAAGATACTGGTATCAGAATAACCAGATTATATGATATGCATTTACGGCGAGCGAATTTACACTCGTGGACATCTGTGCTGGCATGAAACTGATGTCATCATTTCTATGGAAATGTCATTATAGTTTCCAAGAATTTGAAGGGGAATTCCACTGAGACACAAAGTAGTAGTTTTTAAAGGACGGGTTGGTGACATATAGCAGTAATGCCATGTTTTCTTTTGTAGTACATATGTTCATACCAACACCTACTATTGTTCTATGAAGAAAAAAGTAAAGAAATCAACTAGCATGATAACCGCTACTCAAACCTTAAAGAGAATATTGTGTTGACATGGATGAATTTGGAATGAACATAAAATTATTGTTTAAAGTTTTGTTTCGTACAAATTTATAGTTGGTATTTCCATATTTTTTTTGATCATGGAAAAATGCATATTCAGTACAATTGTAAAAAGATTTTAAAATAGACATTTGCACTTGTAGTATGACTCAACACTGAATTTCAACAAACTCTTTTCATCAAGACAGTTTGTGACTTCAGTGTTTTATGATTTACATTTGGTGCTATGGAGATAACAGGATTAATTTTTAAGGAGGTATTTAGTGAGTGAAATAATGGACGATCATGATTGTGAAAAGCAGCATTAATTATCTCTTCCTGGCATCACGATTTATTCTCAACTATTACCCACCCACATTGGGAGAACATGGAATCCTAGATGGTTTATTCAATAATTGTTGAATGCTGTTTTTAAAATAAATATATAACTGCTCTGTATCCGTAGTTAAATCACCATCCTTTGAAGGGCTTTGATTGGAATCTATAAAAAAAATTATATTGCAAAATTGTTACATTTATCATTACAAGTAATACATTTTAATTCAGTAAAAGAACTTTGAACAAATCATATATGTTGTGTTTATAGTACGACTTATAAGTGCCACGGTACAACAAAGAACGTTTACACTCCTGTGTAAATGGTTCACACATACAGAGAGAATACCTATTGTGCCACCCAGGTGTTTCCAGGTACTTCGTCACTGTGTCGTGTGACACTGTACACCTGTGCTCACGTGGCAATCAGCCATTCAGTGATCTTTGAACAATCCTGTTCTAGGAATAAACTGACATGGTAGTTTTTCCTAGAATCTGACGGCTCCTTGAAGTCTGGCTAATTAGTGCGTCATAATCACATAATTGTCATGTTGTCACACTGGGTTCACGTTACACCTGCATGTTATTCAGAAGTCTAGTTATATTAATAAGTAAAATGACACATACAAGTAATTGCAGCAAGGTCAACTCTTGCAGAATCATCCTACATTTGTTGTCATTTATAAATGCCTTTTTTATGGCATATATATATGTATATATATATATATATATATGCAGATACAAGATGTTGCGGTACTGTGGTGGTCAGTTTAGAATTTGTTGCAAATTTTATGGTATCATAAATTGACGTTTATTTGACCCCATGTAGGTACACAATTTATTGATTTGTCTGAACAACACTTAAGCAGTGAAATCAACAAACATCAACATTACACAGATATACATATACGTATATCATTATATGTTGTACATACTTTTGGAAAATACATTACACCTATTATGGTGTTGATGTACCACAGAATGTAATGGTATAGCTTATTCAGTCGGGGTCGGTGACTCCTATTAAGACACAACTGTCGCTAACATAGGAGACACCCTATTTATGTAATGATTTATATAGTCCTTTTACAAGGTGTCTATCTCGTATATGTTTATTGGGAGTGCTTGTTTGATGTGAGAATGTCGGTTTGTGTGCTAGTTGCCTGAAACTAGCATCAGATGTATTGTATTTAATGATTTTGTTGACATGTATAGCAATTTGATAGAGTGCATATATAATTATATTTGTGTAACGAGTATGTTTTTATATAAAATGAGAAGCCTCGCAAACTGAGTGTATATTTTGTCTTTGATTATATCGGGGGTGTCATTTATAGCATGCGGTAGGCTGTATTTGAGATAATTTATTAGTTTTGTAAGTAGCAATTTAAGTGTGGGACATGCACAAGAGCTTCTGAAAACATCAGAACAGTTTTAATTGAAATCTCTAAAAGGAGTTAAAAGTATAATATAGATAAACATTTTGCATTTTCGAACAGACAAAACTTTATGTGGACGGGCACTTATCAAATGTTTGAAATTGGTGTTGTTTGACAGCAATTATGGCATAGTTTTAAGTGTGCTACTTTTTATTATAGTCATAAAATTCCTTTTCTTGCGTACATTTTTTCTCTGCATATCCTTTTTAACTGGATCCCATAATTTATTAGATGTGTACTTTGGTCCACAAGCAGATCCATTCGCCTACATAATGTGGAAGCTACAGAATCCAGCTTCACCTGTATTAAGGTCTCATTAATGACTGCATTATGACTATATATGTGACTTCTAGGAGAGGAAATGGTAATGACATTGTGTCAAGTGAGCCAGGATCTCATTGATACTAGATCGGTCCTTGCAAGCTTTTCAGGCTCGGCTACGACTTCCAGTAATTTCTCTTGCAAAGAGCTATTAGGGGGAAATAAAACCGACCGCATTTCCCATTTCTTACTTGCCTACCGTCTTGTTGTATGCGCCAGTGTACGCAGCCAGGCAAGGGAGCCCTGTCATTTGTATTCAAGTGTAAATTGGGAGCACTGTATTTTGTGTTCTGCACCTGGGTATAAAAATGAGGTGATCCTAGAACTGCTTAGGCCTCTCCAATGATTGGATAATGTTGCAACAATAGGCTAACTAAACCAGTGTTTTGGTGCAGTGAATTTTGATTACTAACATGAATAAATTGAACGTAATCACATGTACTTACACTGGGTGCAGTATTAGGCGAATCAATGCGCCAGTTGATCCATGCTTTGAGAATATCATGCATAAGTTCGTAAATGTATACGCCAATGACGCAGGCACTTTCTAAAGGTTATCCCTGCAGCGCTGATGCTTGAATCAATGGTTTATGAGTTTTTCTCTCCCTATCATTGCACAAGCGCCAGTGAAATCATTGCTGGGAGATATTGGACAATTAATAATTATGAATCATTTATAGAGCTCTGTGCCTAGCGACGGTAGTCAATGTTGACGTATCATCGGGCTATGTGTGGTTTGGGCCTCAAGTGTTTGTTTCATCTCCTCGTGCTAATTCAAAACTGGTACAGCGTTCTCCGTTATGCAATGTGTTTGTGCCAAGTGTATTTCGTGTTTTTTTGCACTCGCTTGTGTTGATTGAGTGCAGTTGTCTGTACAGCTGGATACTTTGTTGGTGCAGCAACTGCCTTTTGTGTCACCTGTCTGGTTCAAATTGGATAGGAAATACTCACAATCGGTCCTTTAGTGCACAAAAGTTCTAATCCATTCTTTCAATGAAATGTATGGCTCGGAAGAACCACATTGAACACTTAATCATTTGTCCACGCTTTGTTTGTTTTTAAAAATGTTATGCTCTGTAAATTAGCATATTTATACAACTGTATAATATTGTAATAAACGTGAAAGGTTGTTGGATATATGTGTTTCAAACTTTCAGACGTTTCAGTTATGATCAACATATTGTTTTGTTAAGCCAAGTAAATTTCAAAGATTGATGATAAATATTACAGACTGCCCGAGTACACATACAATAGGAAAACAGGGTGGGGCAAGTTTAGATATGTTTAATTTACCCTGATGCATTGACTGATAAATTGTCGTTTCTGAGATGAATGAAAGATAAAGATGGCACTACGGTAATTAGGGCGTGTGTGTCTAATGTCCAAGTGGGAAACCAGGCAATGCACAGTGTTTCTGCTTTGTCCCTGGTACATGCTGATAGACCTTGTGTAGAGGTGTTGTGACAGGAAGGGAATGCATTCAGTTGAGGTGTAACCAAGATGTATACATACACCAGACTGTCAGTTAGAACAGCAGGTTATGGTTGTTTACGTCTGCATAGAATACATCTAGGCATGGGAATGTTCAAGGCGTGATGTTATATATAATTATGTAGTTTCGTTGATGTCGGGATCAGAACAAATAGTAAAGTAGCATTTGTCTATGCCCCTTCTCCCTGAAAAGAAAGACTCCTGAAAGACGTCCCATATTGGTAACTTGGGAGCTTTAATATAACAGTTATGTAAACACTTTTTTTATGGTTTTGTTTATTTAATAAAAAACTTAACAAAATGTCTACTGGTGCAACGTTGACAAATGTGACATGTGTAGTACAGTAGGATTCATAATCACCAAGAAAATATTGTTTTATGTAACTGGAGATGTCAACATAATATGATATAAACTATGGGTATGAACTTTGTCAGTAATATTATATGAACTGTTGTTGGCAGTACGATTAATTGTTAGTAATTATGATTTATATAACACATTTTGATATGGTTAAAATATAAATGTTAAATTGTGTGTTCAGATTACCGTATGCTGACTCGAAGCAGCTTATAGGATCACCCCACCCCCTCTGATGAGGTGACATGATGAGGGCTCAAGAGAGCCAATGAGAGGGCAGGGCAAACACTTGCTGGTGTCAGATGTTCACCTTCTGTGTTTTTTCTGGTGTGAATGTTATTTCACGGTGTCATGTCATGTTAAAGTGGTCCATTCATAGCTGTATGGTGTATTTTTCTACGCAAATGAAACAAGTTTAGATTGTGTGTACTGTACTTAGACTGAGCACAGTGTCAACTTGTCTTTGTTACTTAACAAAAGTAGATACTTCATGAAAATGTGATAACTTCCTGGCAACAATGTTACATAAAGTAAAAATTAAAGTAGTAGTTTATTGTACAAATGTCAGAAATTAATAGACAGCAATAACATGCACTTTGTTGATATTACAAACAATTGTCTACGTTTATTTGTATTTATTTGACTGATTGATTTGATTAGGCCATGTAAAACATGAACTATGCCTACATCCAGTAGACAGTCTCAATCACGTTACTGCAACGTTTTTTGGTTTTAAATTTCAATCACTTGGCAGTTGTGTGGGACTGACAAGCTTGTTTATTTGGGTTACAGGGATGAGAGTTGGGTTACAGGGATGAGAGAGTTCTGTGGCATAAACCGTTGTACTTGTCCCAACCGTAGTACTGTTATATTTGCCCTCTGATTGCTCAAGAGATATCATTCGGTCGTAAACCCATAAGTGCTTAGCATTATGAAAGGCTATTGGATAATTCAAATTTAATGATGTCAATATATCAGCTTGACAGTACCAATTATATATTCACCTTGAACATTATGGCCTTCGTTCCTTCTCAGTGGCTGGCCCGATCCTGTGGAATGCCCTGCCTCATGCAGTCACTGAGTCAGGCATGCAAACTGTGTTGCCACCTTTAAATCACTCTTAAAGACACACTTATTTTGACAGGCCTTCAAAGAACTTTGCAGTCCGCATCAGTGACGTGCAATGTTGACATTCGGTTATGTACTTAGGTTGGGATTATTTAGTTAGTATTTTTTTTTTTAATTAGCATATTATATGTATTTATTTTATTTTATTTAAGCACATTATTTATTTTAGGTATTTAAACGGCTAATTCATTTAACTTATGTATAATATATACACTTGTAAATATATATATATTTATTTTTATTCAGGTTTATCTAACTGACATTTTATGTAATTTTTATATGCTACTTTTAAATCATTTTCTTTTACCTTTCTATTTAATATTTCTATTTAATATGTTTTTGGTCATTTAATGTATTTTACTTGTACTCTATGATTGTCAGCGCCTTTGAGCAGATTTGTTATCCGGGCACACGGCGCTCTATAAATGCTTTATAATAATAATAAATAATATGGGGGTGGGTGATGGAAGATAAAAAAAACATGGAAATAATCTCAGATGTTACTCCTTACCTTGTTAGAATTGCTCTAACCCATTTAAAAAAATGTCTTTCAGCGTCCTCCACCATCCTCGCAAGCCAGGGCTGTTAGCCATGCAAAACTAGCCCTGGCTGATCCCCTACGCGAAGTGCGGAAGTTAGCCGAGTCAAACTAGTAATTGACTTCGCCAGTCGCGATAAATGACTTCTGGGAATCCCAATATATAATGACCCATTAGCACGAGCAGCTGAGCGCTATTGTGTATTCGAATAATTGCTTCTACTTCCTAAACATTGCATGTAACACGAGCCACGGTTGGTTGAAATTAGTTTATTATGACCACCTGACCTGCCGAGATCCACTGATCTAGTGAGCGATTTCATAGGCTGAGCTTAAATTCAGAGTTTCGCAAAGCGATCTGCCAGGGGGGGTACTGCTGGCTGGCACTGACGTAATCAGCAGCAGCGACCCCTGGCGCGCGAGGATGTCCTCCATCAGAACCCCAGCTAGAAAGCACTTGCAGTGCTCATACCTTGTTCCACTCGTACCTTGCCACGCTCGATCTCATACATTTTCAGCGGTTTTTATCAAATGTCCCTCGGTTTACCATTTTTATGTTGTGCTCCATGCCATTTAAGATGCCTGTATTTCATGCATCCATGTTATTTATGACTGTTTTCCTGTGACTGCTTAGTTTGCCTGACGGGTTAAAAAAAAACTGCACAAAAGGAAATGTATCACATTTTAGCTTTCTTTGTCTTGTGTGTATCATCTTGGATCACAGGTGTATTGTGATTTTTTAGATATATTGCGTAAGAAACTAGCAGGTAGATTGCCTGCCTGTTTCATTGCAATGGGTTCTTGCGATCCTCATGAATTCTGGGAAGTTTCACAGGACAATGGAGTCTTATCAATTTTTCACAGTAGTTCGTAGTGAGAGACATTGATGTTCTGCTACCTTTTACTTTGGCAACCCGTTGCACTATAATATTTAACGTGTTTATTTGATTTGCTTTGGAGGTTGAATAGTTTATACATGTAAGTAGGGCATACTAAAACAGCTATACAAAATAAATTAAGTTAAAATAATAGAACATGAAATTTTATATAATTTAATGTGTAAACAAATAAAATTAGGTCTGTAAATAATAACAAGGATAAAGAATGTATGCGCAGTCATGTCTGTGATTGTGTTGGCAAACGTCCATTCCTTGTGCATTCAATTTAATTTACAGTGATGGTTATTTGTAACAGATTTAAGTTTTACTACTATCATGATTGACTATCAGTATTGTGGGATTCTAACTTGAAGTAATACTTACACGGGCAGTGACATTCGGTAGAAGTTCAAGGTCAACCTCTTGTGGCATAAGTAATGGAAGTGGTAATATCGATGTTAACATTCTTTGGTGTTGACTGTCAACATCTGCCTCTTTGAATTACGGGAAAAGTCAGATATATCCCTGGGTATGGCTACATTTATAATTTTTATCAGACGCACCCACAAATATACACATCTTTAATACTGGTTTCTGATTTTATTTTTTTATAGAGACTAAAAACTGCTTGCCTAGAGCAGTAATATATTCATTTTATTCTTAAATTGGAGATTTTGTAATGCACTAAAGCATGACCGAGGGCAATATTTTTGTAAAGTATGTTGACACTTATGCCTTGGTGGGATGGTATTGGCTGTGAGGGAAGTTGTAAAAAGCAGCACCTCTAAAAATGTGCAAAGTAAACATTTAAATTTAGTTGTTAACAGGTGATATATTTAAAAGAAATAGTCATGTTTGCATTAGAGAAACTGAAAGACAAGGGTAGTGTTGGAATTGGTTACATAATTAGAAATTGCAGTATTCACTCAGTATGTCAAAGAGCAGTTACTGAGTGATAGACATCAGCTGATTAGGGTTTGAGTGATGTGATTTATTTACATATATTCACATAGGTTGTTGTTTGAGTGGGTAGACGTGTTGGAGGACACAAGCTCCTCAAGGTATGCATCAATAGGTGTCCCTTCTGTCAACACACAGGTAGACAGTTCACACCTGGCAGGTAACAAGGTAGACTGTAAATGTCAGTCAAGTGGTTGTACGAGCACAGACAGGTGTTTCCACATGTTTGTACGTTGACATGTGCTACATAACTATTATAAGTTCTTATGTGTAATGCACTGTCTAGTCCTAAGTTTTGCTCCAACCAGTCACCTCGTCAGACCCGAACGCTCCATTGCAACAAACGACCTTACAGGGTCTTCTTTGTAGATACCTGCCAGATCATAAATTGAACTTTTTTATATCTATGTCAGCCACAGTTCTGTTTTGAATGTTTATATAACCATTTTAAGTGGGGTATTGTTCCTTGAGCCATGTTCATACCAACAGGGACTGCAGTTCCTGTGAATAAGAGATATATATCTCTGCCACGCCTCATTGAGCACAGTCATTACATTGACAGCATGTTTTATACTTAGAACTGATTGCATCAGTTTCTGCCTGCTGAAAATCTAAAATAACATCAGGTCAGAAATTGCTGTTAAAAAAAACAAAGCCATTGCACACATGTTGCCAAATATAAAATGCTGTAAAAGAGGTTATTAATAAAGTAATAATTGTATTCATTATTCATGGGTTATTATATAGTAATATTTTGCAAAGTGCATTAAACCTATCCAGCATAGTGTCCACTGTGACATGCATTGATTGGCAGTTTTAAAATTTAGTTCTGGTGAAATTATTTTATCCGGATCCATTCAAAATTAAATGTAAAAAATTATTAAAATCGTCCAGTCATGTAGCATGTTGTCTGAAAGCGTACCGTATGTAAATATACAGTCATTACAGTGAGTTGACAGCGTAATTACAGTAATAATCACACATTTGCTACAGGTTTGATAATTGGGTAACATGATTTGTGCTTCATTACGTGAGTCAAGAGAGTTTATGTAACAGTATTCAAATGTTTTTGTCCATGGCATGTTATAAATGTCAGTAGTTCTCGTTGTGTCAGGTAGACACATAAATGTACACCAGTGACAACCGCGACTGACACTAGAATAAATCTACCCTTTGTGGGTTATATATTTATCTATTTTTGTCGTGACCAAATTTTCAACACAATGACGGAACTCTATAACCTTTGCAAACACGTGCACACGTGCATGGATACTGATAAATCATAAGTGTGCTACGTGTATTTTAAGGGAAGGGTAGTTATTGATGCATAATACAAACTGACAGAAATGTAGGGGAGACAGTGGCAAGTTGTGACACACATTATCGTTGTGAAAATCTTCAAAAATAATTAAATGTCCGGTGGAGAAATAAAGTAGAAATTGTTCTTTGTATGTACCTTACAGATTCTTGGAATGTGGTATTTGAGATGGTAATTATCCCTCAAAAAAACATAAATTGTATTCTTTCCGAATATTTTGATTGATTCAATAGGTCTTGGTACAGCAAAGTCAAACGATGTAACACACATTCTCAGGATTTTCCCTTTCAGCGTTTTTGAGACTTGTCTGTCCGTCATGACTCCTACCTTTCTCCAAGCATTTGCTCCGACTTGGTGTCGCACCTCCACATCTGAACGCTCATCCGCCATAACCATTCCTCCAAGGTACACAAAGCCATCCACTTGCTTAATTTCCTTTCCGTCCAACCTGGTGTCCAATTCCTCTTTCTGTTCTCCAATCCACATCACTTCTGTCGTCTCCAGGCTCATTCTCTGTCCGTATTTCTTGACCACCATGTTCCATTCCTTCAACATACCTTGTAGCTCTTCTTTGCTTTCTGCTGCTGTGGCCATATCGTCTGCATACATAATTTTTTCTGAGAACATCCTTCGTGCTGATCTTGGCTTCTGCTTATGGCAGTCCCATCCATCTCACTGTTGCCAACACCATCTCTCCAGGTCAACAAATCCCACTGCCATTCCTTGCATCTCCAACCTCTTCTCCACCATCTGTCTCAATGCAAACATTGCATCCATCGTCCCTCTGCCCTTTCTGAATCCCTGTTGTTCTTCCCCTACTTCCTGTTCTACTCCCTTTCGAATCCTCCCATCCAGGATCCTATCTAGCAGCTTCATGGTGTGACTTAGTGCGATGCCTCTGTATTTCCCAGGATCTTGCATTTTATATAACCATTTTAAGTGGGGTATTGTTTCTTGAGTCATGTTCATACCAACTGGGGCCGCAGTTCCTGTGAATAAGAGATATCTACCTCAGTCACGCCTCATTGAGTACAGTCGTCACATTGACAACATGTTTTATACTTAGAACTGATTGCATCAGTTTCTGCCTGCTGAAAATCTAAAATAACATCAGGTCAGAAATTGTTGTTAGAAAAAACAAAGCCATTGCACACATGTTGCCAAATATAAAATGTTATAAAAGAGGTTATTAATAAAGTAATGATTGTATTCATTATTCACGGGTTGTTATATAGTCTTATTTTGCCAAACTGCATTAAACCTATCTAGCCTAGTGTCCATTGTGACATGCATTGACTGACAGTTTTAAAATTTAGTTCTGGTGAAATTACTTTATCCGATCCATTCAAAATTAAATGTAAACATTATTACTGTAATGGCTATTCGGATATCTAAAAATAATAACATTCTCACCTGTCCAAAACATAATGTAGACAAAGGTTATGGTGTCTGGTTACATCTAGAGAGAAAGCCAGATTATAGTGACGTAGGTGTCCGAAAACTTGTTTAGATTTTTAGGGTGTCTGAAAGCGTACCGTGTGCAAATATGCACAGTCATTACAGTAAGTTGACTGCGTAATTACGGTAATAATCACACATTTGCTACAGGTTTGATAATTGGGAACGTGATTTGTGCTTCATTACGTGAGTCAAGAGAGTTTATGTAACAGTATTCCAATATTTTTGTCCATGGCGTGTTATAAATATCAGTAGTTCTCGTTGCGTCAAGTAGACACACTAGTGTACACCAGTGACAGCCGCGACTGAGTCAGACAGACACTAGGATAAATTTTCCCTTGGTGGGTCAGATACCATCTTTATTTATCTATTTTTGTCGGCACACCCAATTTTCAACACACTGACGGAACTCTATAACCTTTGCAAACACGTGCATGGATACTAATAAATCATAAGTGTGCTACGTGTATGTTAAGGCAAGAATAGTTATGATGCATAATACAAATTGAAAGAAATGTAGGGGAGACAGTGGCAAGTTGTGACACACATTATCGTTGTGAAAACCTTCAAAAATAATGAAATGTCTGATGGACAAATAAAGTAGAAATTTTTCTTTGTATGGATTGACATTACAAATTCTTGGAATGGGGTATTTGAGATGGTAATTACCCCTCTAGAAACCGTAAAAGGCATTCTTTCCGAATGTTTTGATTGATTCAGTAGGTCTTGGTACAGCAAAGTCAAACGGTGCTAAGTGTCGCGTTGTGTATCAATTCCATTTTTCGTCAATTCCAATTCCTATTCTGACCTATAAAATCCTAAGGAAAATGTCAATTGAAATTTGTTTTAACACAGTATTTTCACATGCAAACATGTCACTATTATATTTAATCAGATGTGATAACAAATTCACTATTGCTCATTCCACGTCACTCGAATGAGTCAAGTTCATTGACTGATGTCTGCTGCAAAAAATATTCCAATTGCAGAACACTTAAATTCCATTTCCAAGTAACCTTCAACTATCAATTCCGGAATTGGAATTGAGGGTCAGTTCCAATTCTAGAATGAAATTGACCCTATGCCTGTTACATAGAAGCTACATAGTTTCGGTGTCCAAGCCCAAATGAGTCAGTTGAAATATTCAGGATTTTAGGAGGTGATTGCAGAAATAAATAAATGTTTTTATTTTTGCTCCACCAGTCTAAGACCTGAAGGAGTGTTTTATGTGGAGCAGTGACTAGAGGATCAGACTCGCAATCGAGGGAACCTGTGTTTTAATCCTGTGATGCCGTGTCGAACCTCGGCAACTTCGTACACTCTACATTGCTCCAATTTACTGAGCTGTATGAATGAGTACCTGGCTATAGACAGTGGTGGGTATTTGTGTACAAATAGTCTTTGCGAATTAATTGCAGCATGGCAGTCGAGATGTAGTTTGATTGAACAGGTCTGTCAGGGAGTAAAGTGTAAAATGCTTTGAGCAGTTCTAAAGCCAAATAAAATAATACCTGTGTTTCCAGTAACCCGACCGTCCCTAGTATTTCCGTGCGACCCTATGAATTTGTTCAAGAACAAAAGAAAAATATTTTTTATGATGCTTATCCTCGACCCTTGCCTCTGACCAAAAACTTCTTTTAACATATTGTATTCCGGCAAAAGACTATTACAACGATCATTCATACTGATAAAAAATACAGATAATCATTGCAAAAGTCCTGAAAAGTAACAAGAATTCACCTTTTGGAACGGAAATTCCACGATCGTTCCTAATATTGGATGGATTTCCGTGTAAATCGTTGCAAAGTGTCATGGCGCCACTGCTATGTACCTCGTGTCAACCAACGTAAACAGGGACGCGGGCGGTAGGCGCTAACATAAACCGTTGTCCGCTAAGCGCATTGAAGACATGTTGTTAATTAAATATACTTGTCACATCGTTAGAACACATGTAAGTGTACATATTCCGGTTTCGAACACAACTCGAAGGAATAACAACAGCCTAGTTTACGCTGGCTCACAGTGATAATTATAGTCTGGGTTTCGTAGTTCTAACAAATTCCATATATGACGCTAGGTAAAATGGTTGAAAAAAAATAATAAATAAAATATTACAGTAGGTTTGCCTACCCAATTTTTTTGCAATAAAATGTTAAAAAAAAAAGTTTTTTTACCTATTTTACTGGAAACACAACTATATTTTATTGGATACTGCACTATATAGGAACTTAATCTTTTTATCTGGAGTCGTTTATCTTATTTATTCACTCCTATCAATGATCCAAGAAGGAATGGGACAATACTTATCAGCGATAGAAATAAGCCAGAATATTTACTTATCTGCCGGACAAGTAAGTTTTGAAATCTACTTGTCCGCCAAAATTTTAACTTGTCCGAGAGGTTGTCAAGGGGAATAAAAAGCTGTGGAAAAAAACGTAAAGAAAACAACACAATGTTTCGTTGCATGTACATCTGAGTGACTTGTGATCAAAGACACAATTTGATTTAATCTGCAAATTTTGAAATTGCAAAATTATATTTGCAACTATTTTCCGGTTCATTATTCTTCATCACGAACATTAAAAGTAGACACGTTACATGATGTATACCAATATTTTAGTGATGCTGATATGAACGCTTTTATTAACACACCAACAAAATTGCAAAGCGCGCGATTGATAGTGAACGTCATTTACGTTTGAATTTCCTGAAATAAAATGTTGCAATGTTGCACGCGTAACTATTTACTGTACATTTTCACTTGTCAACCGGATAACCATGTAGAGTCATTTTACTTGTCCGGGCCAAAAATCACTTGTCCCGGACAAGTGCTATTTCGAACGCTGCTTATGTATTACAGTTTACTGTTAACACCATTTGAATACATTAGATTAGATGAGAATGTTGTTATGTAAGGTATATTCACCAGTGTGTCCCTCAAACACATAGTTTATTTATGTAGGCTGTATAAATACACAGTCGATAAGATATCATTTTAATTTTGCCAATCTGACATCGTTTGGTAATAACAAAATGGTGTTGCATACGTCAGGTGGCGGTGTGTAATTGTGTCCATAGCAAGAATTATGTCACCCATAAACAGCATGATGTCATTCTAGAGTATCATGTGTGGGGGTTAATCCACTGATAATCCAACACTGAACCATTAGTAACTGTTGACGTTTACTCCAATGTACTAAACCACCACTGACGTTAATCGAGATCCTGGCATGGTGATTAACTTACTCCACTTGCTGGCATTATGTCAAGAGATGTAGACCCACAGTGCTTTAACTTAATCATTAACAGTGGACAGGTCATAGCCTGGTTGGTGTCAACTACATATTTTGCCATATAGCTATATGTTGCAAGTTCACTGTGGAAAGGTTGTTTATACTTGGCATGTGCAGAGAATGTGCCATTTTTGTACACCGCATGGTAGATTATGAGGAATGATAACATGTTTAACAAGAGTTAACGTGTGATTGGAACAATGAGCAGTTGAGGACGGTTTTCAATACTCTGGTCACCAAATAATAAACTAAAAACTTACTATTGAAAGGGGCAACGTGTTATTTCTGCAGTTCGCAAATTTCTTGGTGAAGTTGTTATGTTCTAGATGTGTTAATTTAGGGACACTGATTCAGAAAAAACAAATTCCATTTCAATGACGCATTTTCCGTTTTTAAATGGCATACTGACGAAAGAAGCCCATTTCTGTTCAGAAAAGAAGTATTTTATTTCAAAGTTAACTTTAAAAAATAATACATTCTGTGAAATATCTAAATATCACAATGTTACGACCTCAGCATCTACAAAATACTGTTTTACAATGTGGTTAACTTTTCTAACAACATTTATTTGTACAATATTTATTATGACTACGAAACGCAGACTATATCACTTTGAGCCAGTGTAACCTAGGCAGTTGTTACTTGTTCGACTTTTGTGTTTTAAACCAGAATACATACTCTTATGCGTGTTCTAACGATGTGACAACTACATTTAATTAGCAACATGTCTTCCATGCGCTTAGCTGACAGCCAGACAATGATTGCAAAACGGTTTATGTTAGCGCCTTCCACCCATGTCCCTGTTTATGTCGGTTGACACGAGCTAGAAGGGGCGCCATGACACTTCGTAACGGTTTGCCTTGCGTGTTTTTAAAATCCTACGTCTTTAATCCACCAAAATAAATGAATACCATTGCATAGTAATTATGTTTGTTTCAAAATATTGTCAATAAAGTCAGTATCGTTTGTGATGTTGATGATTCTATTCTTTCAGCTTTTGCGGAGTTTCCATTCGAAAACACAAATCCCATTTCAAAATGTCGGTTACGCGGAATTCCATCCGTTTCCCATGGTCGCAGAATTTCCATTCCAAAAGGTCAATTCCTGTTTAAAACCCGAATTCCGTCCGTTTTCTGCAATTGCAGAAAATCAATGTCCCCATTAATTGTTCAAAAAGGTATGTAGCTACCTTAAGGAAAATAAAACAGATTGTGCAAGTTCCATGATCTCGAAACTACATTGTACATTGATCGCGCTGTTACAAGATCGGGGCACTTGCAGGCAGTCTCTTGTTTGTGCTATATTCCATATAGCTTTCAGTTATAATGTAATTTTTTATTTTAATGGTACAGTTTAATGTATTCTTCATGTGGTTAGTGGTGCTTATACTCCAAATAGAATGCTAAAAATTACATATCATCAGTTATTTGCTGATTCATGGACTGACATCATTAGGTTACCAGGTCAGTTCAGTAGGTCTCTAGGTTTCTAACAAGATTAAAAAATAAAATGTTAATGAGCTAGGCGGTCACGTGGTATCGTGACGTCACTTATGACACACACTCGCATCAGGCCGACCCTTTCCATGCATTCAGAGCATGTTTACAAGGATAGCTTTTGGGTCGAAACGAGCATCAGAATGAGTTATTGTGCAATTTTCCGACGTAATACAAGCACTAGTCATCATAGAGGAACAAGCAGTTATCTTACGTTTCCATATGAATCAAATTTTATTCAAATGCGATTGGGCTTACAAGTCGACTAGGTTTCGCCGAGCTTGGGCTCGTTTTCAGAATAATTATATCGAATGCAACGGGAAATAATCTACACCAAAATGAAAATATGGTCATTATATATAACGATGTTTCTCAATTTTATTTATCCAGACAGATCACAATCTGTTTTCACATATATAATTACAATATATTACCGTACAATATATTTACAATTAATAAATTATATATCCATTACATTATATTTGTTTGGATAAATAAAATTTAGAAACATCGTTATATAATTACCATATTTTAATTTTTGTGGCGAATAAATAATTACTACAAAAATAAAAATTATTTACAAACAGTGCATTATAGTATAAAATGATTTGGTTTATATTACTTCGTGAAAACAAACAAAAAAAGTGTAAAGAAAATCAATGGTTTGCATGCTGTCAGGATTAAACCGGCGACGCCTGATTGTAAAATAAATGACAAGAAACCAACGCGCCTACCCACTGAGCTAGCGGCACCAGCGGAAACTCTGACTGATTTAAGTTGTTATGATAAATGGTACAACTCCTGCATCATATATCGATATTCTAGTGATATTATGAGATTATACACGTTACTTTCTGTAGCTGGATACAATATCTGTTTGCTATGTATGTTTATTGGTGTAGATTATCTCCCGTTGGTTGCATTCGATATAATTATTCTGAAAACGAGCCCAAGCTCGGCGAAACCTAGTCGACTTGTAGGCCCATTCGCATTCGTTGTTTTGAATAAAATTCGATTCACGTGGAACCGTCATTCCTCTATGATGACTAGTGTTTGTATTACGTCGGAATATTGCACAATAACTCGTTTTGACCCAAAAGCTATACTTGTAAACATGCTTTGAATGCATGGAAAGGGTCGGCCTGATGTGAGTTTGAGTCATAAGTGACGTCGCATCTCAGCATCCCGAAAAGCGCGCCAAAAATATGCATATTCGAAAATGTCCGGATGCACAGCATAAAATGTGGAATTTCTAATTCATTGAATTAAAAAAAAAAAAAATTTGGCTTGGTGGACGTGGAAATAGATAGCAGGATGTAATATAACATGAATTCAAGCAATATTTGTTTTTATTCCCTTTAAATAATTTGATTTCGCCCCCTTGAACTTAGCCTCTGAACTAATATCTTCCCTGGTAAACACTTGGATAGATTCTTTATTATATAACGTAACTCCAACTCCCCTTCTTCCTATTCTATCTTTCCTAATCGTTACATCACCTGTCAGTCCCAATTTGGCATCTGATATAAATTATATCGGTGGTGGCCCATGATTCGGTTATACCTATTATGTGAGGGTCAATATCTTCTACCATAATGTTGAGTTCACTTCTTTTGTTTACTATGGTCCTTGCATTTAAACAAACGCATTTATATCCAGCTTCAGAATAGTTTTCCAGACTGTTCTTTGCCGATTTATTTGTGCTGTTTTTATCTATGCCTCCAGTTTCAGGCTTCTGTGAATCCCCTGCACATCTAGTTTAAATAGATGCAACCTGTCCCACTGTCAACAGATTGCAGCAGGTTCTCTGAGAAAACTGCTGCCCCCTTTGTACTTAGATGGAAGCCATCTCTCATGTCCATATCTTCCCTCCCAACAAAGATCGAGGCACTTGCAGACACTCTAGTTAGTGATATATTCCCTAGCTTACAGTTATAATGTAATTTTTAATGGTACAGTTTAATGTATTATTCATGTTTTTAGTGCCTGCTTATACTCCAAATAGAATGCTAAAATTACATATCATCAGTTATTCGCTGGTTTTAGGTTACCAGGTCAGTTCAGTAGGTCACTAGGTTTTTAACAAGATTGCCATCCAGAGAATTAACACTAGATGGCAGGTGGACAAGGAAGCCTTTTGGCGTATCAAGAGTCCAACCCTTTTTATCTACGTGTATCCCGCCATTCTGATGTATGTGTCGATTTTATTGTTAAACATATTCACGCTACTAACACCAACACAATCGGCAGATAATATGTTCCATTCATTTACAGTCCTTACATTTCCCAAAATTGAATGAAAACTTTCTTATATCTAATCTACACTGCTCCTTTACTGATGTAACTTGATGTCCTCTAGTCCTTCTATCTTTCTTAACTGAGACAAAAATATTTCTATCAATATTTTCACAACCAATCAATATTTTAAAGACTTCTATCTGATCTCCTCTCAATCTCCTGGTCTCTAGTGTTGTTAAACCACATTCTTTTAGGCATATTTCGTAACTAAGATCCCTCAGTTTTGGTATCATTTTAGTTGCTCTCCTCTGTACTCTTTCTAACATATCTATGTCCTTCTTGCGATATGGCCTCCACACTTGTATACAATATTCTAAATGAGGCCTAACTATTGTTTTGTACTGCAGTATTATTAGTTCTTTTTCTGTATATGCAATATTTTGCTTAATTAATCCAAGGATTTGATTTTCCTTTGAAGCTGCAATTCCGCACTGCTCTGAAACATTCATATCAGCACTAATGGTTAAACTTAAGTCCGTTTCTATTAGAGTAGTACTTAGTACAGTACCCCCCATTGTATATTGTACCTCTTTGTTCCCATGTCCTGTGTGAAGGCATTTACATTTCCCAAAATTGAACAACGTTTGCCACTTTTCAGACCATTTGATCAACCTGTCAAGATCATCTTGTGAATGCTGTCTATCTCCATCACGTTTAATCCTTCTGAACACTTTTGTATCATCCGCAAATTTCAAGACCTTACTTGTTATATCATCGTCCAATTCGTTGATATATTTAGAATAATATAGGTCCCAGTACTGATGCCTCTGGTACGCCACTCAAAACTGATTTCCAGTTTGAAGCCTCCCCATCAACTACTACCCGTTGTCAATCAGCCATTTTTCTATCCAGTTACTTTGTCGAAAGCTTTCTGAAAATGTAAGTATATGATATCTACTGGTGATTCCTCGTCTACCCACTTAGTGATATCTTCCAAAAACATAACATTTGTTAAGCATGACCTCGCTTTTAGAAACCCATGTTGAGATGGGTTGATCAAGTTATGTTTAACAAGAAAATCCACCATGTGATCTTTAATTAGTCTTTCTAATAATTTGTAAATCACTGATGTTAAACTCACTGGTCTATAGTTCTCTGACTTGTTTCTGTAATTTTTTTTTTAAAATAACGGTATAATGTTTGCCTCTTTCCAGTCTAAAGGAACCACTCCCTCTTCTAATGACAAATTGAAAACTGTTACAACCGATACACTAATTTGTTCTAAAATTTCTTTGCTGATTTATTTCTGCTGTCTTTATCAATGCCTCCATTTTCAGGCTTCTCTGTGAATACCCCCTGCACATCTAGTTTAAATAGATGCAACCTGTCCCAGTGTTGACAGATCGCAGCAGGTTCTCTGATAAAACTGCTGCCCCCTTTGTACTTAGATGGAGGCCATCTCTCATGTACATATATATATATATATATATCCCTAAATTTCTGCACTAATATCCACAATGAACTGAGTCCAAGATTTCCCGCCAGTAACTCATTCGTTCAGTGCAAGATGTCATCAAGCCTGTCGTAGACTGCTGTTTTCAACCCCACCAGTTTGCTGTTAAATAACACTATTTAAAGTATTACGACATATATACATATATATATATATAAATAGAACATGCTATTTGATCTATAGGGAATGACTAATGATGTAACTAAGTATTACAGACACGTGAGTCTTAAAAAGACATCATCGGTTGTTTACTGCTTTCCTCCGTGACAACTAGATCGGTAGGTCAGTTTACTAGGTCACAAGATCAGGTCAGTGTGGGGTGACCTATGAGCTGAATACATCACGTACGTTGGTTTTGTCTCAAGGTCGGGTCAGTGGGTGGATGTTGAAACGATGTCAAGGTCAGCGGTGATGACCTAGATCACATGGAGATAGCAAGAATTCTGCCGTGTTTTACTCTGCCCAATGCTGGGTGATTTAGCTTGTTATTGTTCTGCTCTGGTGAGCCGAGAGGTGTACACACAGATATGGGGTGGGGGGTGAGGGGTGGTAAACAGATATTGATCACTGCACACAGGCTCCTGCCCTGTGAACGTTCCCAAGGCAATTTGCGTGCTTTACATAAAGTTGGTGATGTGTCAAGCTTCACCGAACACGGAGCTATGTCATATCACTGACTCTACATCCTTGACTGGTGCAAGGTGACTTCAATGAAAGAGTCTATGACTCCTCCTGTTGAGTCATATGATGGCAGGGTGGATATTTATACATATGAACTTTTTTTAATTTAAAGTATTGTTTAAAAACTATTATTATAAAGACATATATGGATCATGCAGTGGTCAACATCACATTTAAGAAAAAGTACTGAAATACTATATGGAAGATATTGTTCATGGCTCAAAGATTAAATTTTAATAGCAAGAATTAAACTTACTTGCAAATTTCAAATACAGCTACAATGTAAGTTTAATTCTTGCTATTAAAATACGGAAATACTATTTCATCGTATACTTTACATGTCATAGGCCAAATAAAATAATACCTGTGTTTCCGGTAACCTGACCATCCCTAGTATTTCCATACGACCCTTTGGGCCGAAGTTCCAACGGACTTATGCCATCACTCTGCGTCTGCCGTGCGCCGTGCGCTGTTACCTGCCATATCTCAGAAACTGTTCAGCAACTTTTTCTCTAATTTTGCATAGATGACAGGTTGTTAATTAAATATACCGTATTCGCTCTTTTTAGCATGTATGCTTATGAAATATTCTTAAGGTTGCAAAAAATGTGTTTCTCAAACCAGTGTGAAAATGACAAAATGGTGGCGCCACATGGTGTCAGTTATGTGTATTTTGTACTGCCTCTAGTGCACTCCGCTGTGAGGTGCCAATAGATTGTTCATTTCCATTTTTAAAACAAACATGGCGCCATTGACACGTGTGTCACTCTGAATTAAAAAAAAAAATTTGGTCAATTATTTATGGTTACCACATATTTAAAACTACTTTTTGTTTGAGAGATAAGTTAGATGTGGACAGCAGAAGAAAAACGATCTGCATAACAGTGGTGCTATGACACGGACATAGTCATAGAGCAGGCCATGCCATCTTCTGCATACTATTCATGCATGTTTAGTTCAGCCTGGGATGGCATACGTCAACGTAACTGAAGCTAACTGGAAGTGATTTATACATCCACGTGATGGTGATTTTGTGGTCAAAGGGATACTAGAACTTTGCAATGGCTGTGGATGCAGGTGGAAATGTTATTCTCATATTGTCAATGGTTGACAGGGAATTACAATAAATTATCATTTATGGATCCTGTCACACTCACAGACCGACATCAGACCCTGCTGGAGAAGGGGGTTGTACACATACAGTACTTGTCACATCGTTGGAACACGCATAACTGAACAGATTCTGGTTTTGAACACAAAACTCGAAGGAATGACAACAGCCTAGGTTACGCTGGCTCAAAGTGATATAGTCTGGGTTTCGTAGTTCCAACAAATTCCGTTATATGGCACTAGCTAAAACGGTTTAACAAAAGTAATTAGTGACACTGAGCTTGCATAGTCCATGGCCTGTGGGATTGATTTCTTTAATATATTGTCAATTTTGGCAGTGACATTACTTTAATTGCCCATAGTACTAGCAGATAGCCTTAGGCTTCATTTGATTTTAGTGTTTATAAATGATGCACACTGCAGCTTCTAATGTGATTTTATTTTAAAAGGTATGACGGATTGGATTCGGTTGCTTTTGTTCGACTGTAACTCACATTGATGAAAGACCATTTAAATGTACAATTCCTTATTCTGTAACTCACATTGATTGAAGACCATTTAAATGTACAATTCCTTATTGTGTAACTCACACTGATGAAAGACCATTTAAGTGTACAATTCCTTATTCTGTAACTCACATTGATGAAAGACCATTTAAGTGTACAATTCCTTATTCTGTAACTCACACTGATGAAAGACCATTTAAATGTACAATTCCTTATTCTGTAACTCACATTGATGAAAGACCATTTAAATTTACAATTCCTTATTCTGTAACTCACACTGATGAAAGACCATTTAAATGTACAATTCCTTATTCTGTAACATTGATGAAAGACCATTTAAGTGTACAATTCCTTATTCTGTAACTCACACTGATGAAAGACCATTTAAGTGTACAATTCCTTATTCTGTAACTCACACTGATGAAAGACCATTTAAATGTACAATTCTTTATTCTGTAACTCACACTGATGAAAGACCATTTAAATGTACAATTCCTTATTCTGTAACTCACACTGATGAAAGACCATATAAATGTACAATTCCTTATTCTGTAACTCACACTGATGAAAGACCATTTAAGTGTACAATTCCTTATTCTGTAACTCACACTGATGAAAGACCATATAAATGTACAATTCTTTATTTTGTAACTCACACTGTTGAAAGACCATTTAAATTTACAATTCCTTATTCTGTAACTCACACTGATGAAAGACCATTTAAGTGTACAATTCCTTATTTTGTAACTCACATTGATGAAAGACCATTTAAGTGTACAATTCCTTATTCTGTAACTCACACTGATGAAAGACCATTTAAATGTACAATTCCTTATTCTGTAACTCACATTGATGAAAGACCATTTAAATTTACAATTCCTTATTCTGTAACTCACACTGATGAAAGACCATTTAAATGTACAATTCCTTATTCTGTAACTCACATTGATGAAAGACCATTTAAATGTACAATTCCTTATTCTGTAACTCACACTGATGAAAGACCATTTAAATGTACAATTCCTTATTCTGTAACTCACATTGATGAAAGACCATTTAAGTGTACAATTCCTTATTCTGTAACTCACACTGATGAAAGACCATATAAATGTACAATTCCTTATTTTGTAACTCACACTGTTGAAAGACCATTTAAATTTACAATTCCTTATTCTGTAACTCACACTGATGAAAGACCATTTAAGTGTACAATTCCTTATTCTGTAACTCACACTGATGAAAGACCATTTAAGTGTACAATTCCTTATTCTGTAACTCACACTGATGAAAGACCATATAAATGTACAATGTAACTCACACTGATGAAAGACCATTTAAGTGTACAATTCCTTATTCTGTAACTCACACTGATGAAAGACCATTTAAATGTACAATTCCTTATTTTGTAACTCACATTTGAAAGACCATTTAAATTTACAATTCCTTATTCTGTAACTCACACTGATGAAAGACCATTTAAGTGTACAATTCCTTATTTTGTAACTCACATTGATGAAAGACCATTTAAGTGTACAATTCCTTATTCTGTAACTCACACTGATGAAAGACCATTTAAATGTACAATTCCTTATTCTGTAACTCACATTGATGAAAGACCATTTAAATTTACAATTCCTTATTCTGTAACTCACACTGATGAAAGACCATTTAAATGTACAATTCCTTATTCTGTAACTCACATTGATGAAAGACCATTTAAGTGTACAATTCCTTATTCTGTAACTCACACTGATGAAAGACCATTTAAGTGTACAATTCCTTATTCTGTAACTCACACTGATGAAAGACCATTTAAATGTACAATTCTTTATTCTGTAACTCACACTGATGAAAGACCATTTAAATGTACAATTCCTTATTCTGTAACTCACACTGATGAAAGACCATATAAATGTACAATTCCTTATTCTGTAACTCACACTGATGAAAGACCATTTAAGTGTACAATTCCTTATTCTGTAACTCACACTGATGAAAGACCATTTAAGTGTACCATTCCTTATTCTGTAACTCACACTGATGAAAGACCATATAAATGTACAATTCCTTATTTTGTAACACACTGTTGAAAGACCATTTAAATTTACAATTCCTTATTCTGTAACTCACACTGATGAAAGACCATTTAAGTGTACAATTCCTTATTCTGTAACTCACACTGACGAAAGACCATTTAAGTGTACAATTCCTTATTATGTAACTCACACTGATGAAAGACCATTTAAGTGTACAATTCCTTATTATGTAACTCACACTGATGAAAGACCATTTAAATGTACAATTCTTTATTCTGTAACTCACACTGATGAAAGACCATTTAAATGTACAATTCCTTATTCTGTAACTCGCACTGATGAAAGACCATATAAATGTACAATTCCTTATTCTGTAACTCACACTGATGAAAGACCATTTAAGTGTACAATTCCTTATTCTGTAACTCACACTGATGAAAGACCATATAAATGTACAATTCCTTATTTTGTAACTCACACTGTTGAAAGACCATTTAATTTTACAATTCCTTATTCTGTAACTCACACTGATGAAAGACCATTTAAGTGTACAATTCCTTATTCTGTAACTCGCACTGATGAAAGACCATTTAAGTGTACAATTCCTTATTCTGTAACTCGCATTGATGAAAGACCATTTAAGTGTACAATTCCTTATTCTGTAACTCACATTGATGAAAGACCATTTAAATGTACAATTCCTTATTCTGTAACTCACATTGATGAAAGACCATTTAAATTTACAATTCCTTATTCTGTAACTCACACTGATGAAAGACCATTTAAATGTACAATTCCTTATTCTGTAACTCACATTGATGAAAGACCATTTAAGTGTACAATTCCTTATTCTGTAACTCACACTGATGAAAGACCATTTAAATGTACAATTCCTTATTCTGTAACTCACACTGATGAAAGACCATTTAAATGTACAATTCCATATTCTGTAACTCACACTGATGAAAGACCATTTAAATGTACAATTCCTTATTCTGTAACTCACACTGATGAAAGACCATTTAAATGTACAATTCCTTATTCTGTAACTCACACTGATGAAAGACCATTTAAATGTACAATTCCTTATTCTGTAACTCACACTGATGAAAGACCATTTAAGTGTACAATTCCTTATTCTGTAACTCACACTGATGAAAGACCATTTAAGTGTACAATTCCTTATTCTGTAACTCACACTGATGAAAGACCATTTAAGTGTACAATTCCTTATTCTGTAACTCACACTGATGAAAGACCATTTAAATGTGCAGTGTGTTACAGCTTGTTTTGCTCCTAATAAAGTAAACGGTGGGTTGTATGGTTTAACTAGAAGCCATAGTTTCTATTGATATTTCATGTTCAATTAATAAAACGTGTATTTTTAGCATGATAACAGTGTTTTCTTTATCACATTAAGATACACATAACAGTACCTCCCAGTTTTGTTCAGATGTGTCCATTGCATATTAACCCCAGCAGTGCAAGTTATAAATATGCCCTTTTATAGACTGCCAGAATTTTTTTATACACTCACAAAAATAAAATATTACAATAGGTCTGCCTACCCTATTTTTTTTGCAATAAAATGTTTAAAAAAATAATATGTTTTTCCTACTTACCTACCCTATTTTAAAAATCAGTGTTATAGGAAACACAACTATATTTTATTTATGCATAATAGTCTAGTGGATATATTGGATAAAAACAAAATGATCAAATTTATCAAAAGAGCTACCAATTTAATGAAACAAATACTGATAAATATAACTGTATTCAGAAAACATGAAAACAACGTCAAGAACTATGGGAGGGGCAACAAACTGATGATAATAGTCAGCCATTATGAACAACAATCTTCCTATCTGATGTAGCACTATATCAATATAGAATGTTTACTTAAATTGGTGTTATGGTATACCATAAAGTTGCCAAGTTTACTTCTGTAGTGGTGTGAGGTCATCAATTGCTGTCACTGGTATCGTCTTCAAAGACAGGAACAAGAAATATCTTACACTCAGTCCAGCAAAGGAATGACAACCTTCCTCCTCTCCTTCCACAGATTGTTCATATTGAGGAATGTAGTGGTCTTTTATTTACAGTGATTGAGTTTCCTTAAAGTATTAAATATGACCAACCAACACTGTCCACCACAAACACCACCAGGGTTGGTTTTTATTATGACTGCTGTTGTGATTTTGTGATTTCATTAAAAAACATTTCATTGGTTGTTTTATCACATTTCAAATATCCTATTTCTTTGGTTACAATTTAAATCATAGTTATTTAATTGTGATCGGATTCGTACTATAGATGTATGTTTGAATTTCACAATTAATATTTCTACGTCCTTGTTTTGATTGGTCATTACGATGGCATGCTGCACTCTATAGACACATGATGACCTTTGCTCTTTTGTTACAGAGACAGTGAACGGCCGCAAGGCTGAGATGGGTGCAAACTGGATCCATGGGATCGACCGAAACCCGATCTACAAGATTGCAATGAAGAACAACCTTCTGTCGGAGACATTCGAGGGTCGCAAACTCGGCCAGAAGGTGATGTTTATGACAGAGATGGGCCAGCCGGTGAACACCAAGATCATTGAGGAGGTCGACTGGGCGTACGGCACGCTGATCGCGCAGTGCGAGGACTTCTACCAGTGCGGCATCCCGACCCCAATGGAGAACGACAGTGTCGGCGACTTCGTCGAGCGAGAGTTCTACCAGAAGTTCGCTGACCGCTACAGCGAGAAGGAACTCCGACTGCGCAAGATGATCCTCGAGCAGCGCCTCCTGGGTGAGTGTATGATCACCGGCTGCGACAACATGCAGGAGGTGGCGCTGAGCGAGGTCGGGAGTTTCGAGGAGATCCCTGCCGTGCACTACGTGATTCCACCCGGATTCGAGGCGATCATGGACGTTTTGAAACGAGACTTGCCGAACAACAGCATCCTGCTGGAACACGTCATCACAGAGATCAACTACGGCGACGATGTCGTTGCTGATGGTGGCGCCCCCTACGATGTGTGCATCAAGTGCCAGAACGGCCGCAAGATCTACGCGGACCACGTCATCGTCACGATATCGCTCGGGTACCTCAAGAAGCATGCGCACCACCTGTTTAATCCTTCGCTCCCCGAAGCGAAACTTGCCTCCATAGACAGTCTCGCGATAGGCACCGTCAACAAGGTCGTGCTCGAGTTCAGTGCACAGATCCTTCCCGACGAGGTCTTCCGGTTAGAACTGGTTTGGGACCGTGACATTGAGGACAATGTCGACATGTCGCAGCGATGGTTCAAGAAGATCAACTCGTTCGAGGCGATCGCCAGCAACGTTCTCGTCGGTAGGTGTGAACACAACTAAGTCGGGGGCCAAATACTTGGACTTGTACTCAATTACATTTTTACAATACTTGTACCTGTACTTGGGTTTTTAATGACTTGGACATTAAAGGTGAGGCTGGGGTCAATACTGCTCCCCCAGTTCTATTTTCTTTTTTATCTGCCCTCACTGACCAAAATTTCAAGTACATTTCAAGTACCTGTTACTTGACTGTTTATATTATTTCTCTACTGGTTTTCCTGTGTGGCGCACCTTGATTACTGTGGCCTGGTGGGTAGGAGCATTTTAATAAGTGTCATTATAAATGCAAAAATCCCTTATTTATTACATCGGTCGATTATAAATTATAGGACAGAGAGCACGATTAGACACTTGACAAACTACAGTTGATTGTTAAATTGATTGCAAAACAAGCTGAATCCTAGCCCAGTTTGAATTAGTACTATTTTGGTAGCTATTCAACGTCTTTTCCTGTAGCTTTTTTCATCATCATCCCACTGATTAATACAGATGGGTTGGGATTTTTTTCCAAAATTGATCAGTCGTGTTAAAATTAATGTGGATCTATGCTAAATTTGGGCCACTGGTCTCGATCCGATTAGCCACCGATGTTTTAAATAGTTTCTATCACTTGCCTTGTGCCAGAATTAAGCAGAATCTGCATCTGAAATTGTGATTTTGCTTGAAACCGTAATTACTGTCTTATTTTAGAAATTATCACATTTTGCAAGTTCACAATAATTCCAGTCTCTACTAACGACGCTGTGCGAAGTTCTTGCGAAGCTTGTTTATTGTGAATGATGCCTCAGAGTTTGCAGTAATAGCAGAGTAGCACCACAATTAAAAACATTCATTTAACTTTGTGTTAAATCGCAAAAGTCTGCATGACTTCGCTCATCGCGACTCCTTGTGGACTTCCTGTGAAGCGACAGGCACCTTGGTATCAGCGTATTTTTATGGTAACAATGTCAATGAGATGTTTGAATGAATAATTATGCTTAAAAAACCACCAAAATTCAAACAGAAACGAGGGGTAAGCAAAAAGCTATTGTATGTTTTCTGGAACGAGAAAATTATGTTTAACAGAAGCTGTTTGATCATAATGACAATATCAGTTGTGATACAACACAGTTTTTATTGTGCACCACACTGTGTTTCCCGCAAAATGCAGAAGGAGAACCTATCAATTAATTGTGCACCAGCAAGTTGTTTAGGCCAGAAACTTTGTGTGGGGGGGCCCAGAAAGTTTTCAAAAGTACTAGTTCCCTGTGCCTGTGGATAAAAAACCTTAATGTGAAGACCTGTCTAGAGGATGTCTGGTCCATGAATCACTCAGGTCTGGATGCGTTTGAGAGTCCGTTTGAGAGTCCATGTTACATCTTGCTGGCTACCTATTGTGTGTGCATCCAATGTAGTCGGGCTGCTTTCTAGCCCTCTATTTGTGGATTGACAGTTTATTTCTGGACTCGCAATGCACGTGGGTCGTGCTCTTGAAGGCCAGTGGTTGTGTTTAACGCCGAATTGAATTACATCCCCACAGACGCCTTGATTGATGAAGTGCGTTGCTATTTGCATGTTTTTGACCAATACCCAATTGATTATGGCTGTCTTGCAGCTTAATGTAGTTTTTTCTTTGATTTTTAACACGCGATGCATAAAATCTGTCATTTATTAATAGAATACTTGACGTCTATGACGTCAGAGGTTCTGGTTAACCAGACAACAATCGCCATGTACTCATGTACTCATGACTCATTTAGCATATTTCGTTAAAAAATAAATGATTACATTTTTGTTATTAAAATGTGATTTACGGGTATGTCATTTGTGAGCTTGCAGCAAACATTATTGTAGATTGGAAAAGTAAATGAGAAATTTATGTACAAATGCGATAATTGTGGTCCCTAGATGTCCCTGTGAACTAGACTGGTAATAACGCCTGCAAGGCCGCTAATGCTATATATGCCTTCTGGATGGCGGATATCAAAAGAAGGAAAATGCAGATTTTATGTCGAATAAAATGCACATAGATTGTATAAAAATAACTTTGGTGACGATACATTCTGACTCCCAAAAAGCAGTTATTTCAAACTGCATGCACAAAAACAGATGTTAAAACAAGGAAGCAGCATTTAGTGTGGACTATTTGGCAGGACACCAGGTCACTAGGTCACAATCACAGGAGACTCCCAGTGCAGTGGGCAGACTGCTAGCAAAGGCCAAATATCTGTTTGAATCAGTGATTTCCCTCAGGACATTGCGGAACGTTGCAGACTCAGTGTTCATTGTTCTATCCCAGGGAGAGAAAGGCTATGTGCTCCACAGACGTAATAATGTATGGTTGGTTGTTGTAGGCTGTTTGTACTCCAGTTGTATGCTGGTTGTTGTACATCAGGTGTTGTTGGTGACTTGTGTCTAGAGTGGTTGTTGTACAACATTAGTCTTAGGCCGATCATTGTGCAACTGCTTTTGTACACCAGGTGTTATTGCAGGCTGGTTGTTGTATGCCGGGTGTTGTTGTTGCATGATAGTTGTTGTAAGCCGGGTGTTGTTGTTGCAGGCTGGTTGTTGTATGCCGGGTGTTGTTGCAGGCTGGTTGTTGTATGCCGGGTGTTGTTGCAGGCTGGTTGTTGTATGCCGGGTGTTGTTGTTGCAGGCTGGTTGTTGTATGCCAGGTGTTGTTGTTGCAGGCTGGTTGTCAGGGCGCGAGGCGGAGTACATGGAGACGCTATCGGACGAGGAGGTTGGCAAGACATGCATCGAGGTGCTTAAGAAGTTCCTCAAGAACAACGGCTCCTCCATCCCACCACTCAAACACGTCACCACGTCAGTAGTCTCTCTGCCCGTGTGTGTGTGTGTGTTCGTGCATGCATGTCGGTCTGTCGGTCTGTCTGTGTATATATCTGTCTGTGTATATATCTGTCTGTGTGTCTGTCTGTAGGTCTGTGTATATATATGTCTGTGGATCAGTCTGTGTATGTCTCCTATAATACTACTGTTAATGCTATATTCATCTATAATACTTGAGTAGTGGACTCGGATCTGCTGTTATTGCTACAACTGTGTGTAATGCTGTGATGAAGGTCGCTGAAGGTCGTGATGTTGCTGTTGCAGGTCGAAGTGGAAGAGCAACCCATACACGCTGGGCAGCTACTGCTTCATCCCGGTAGGAGCGAAGGCTGAGGACATCGAGAGTCTTGCAGAACCTGTCATCCACAAGACGAGTAAGAAGGTGAGAGACCTGATCTATGTAATCAACCTTGGGTCTCCTATGCTACTGGGAAATGTTTTGCGTCTCCAGTGCCAAACGTCCTTGATTGATCACTGGATGGTTTATGTAACTTGGAAGAACCGTGGAAGACATGCTATTTTCTGAACAGATGTTCATAGTTATGTAATCTTTACTGATATGAATATATATGAATACTATGTATATATGTATATATGTATATATATATATATATATATATATATATATACATTTATTTCAGATATGACAGATTGGTATACAAATGGATAAAAAATATGTGAAAAATATAAATAGGTAAACAAAAAATTATTTAAAAAGGTAAGAAATAAATAAGTTAGTATCATCCAGTATGAATACTTGTTGAAATCCTCCCATGTGTCTATGTGTACAGAGTACATAAGGATGAACTAAGGTTTCTGAACAAACCAATAACACGGTCACCTGGAGTTACCTATCCTGGGGCAGATTGTGTTGCTGGAACATCTATTAAAAGGACCTTTTCCGTTCATTTGTTATTGTAAAATCCTGTTAAACAGTGTAAACTAAGTATTCTAGCACACCTACCGCCCAGATATGTTTTAACAAGGCAGAAGCAATTTGTCATCTCAACCGTCACTGCATTATCGTCCAATCTCAATAACGAGCTAAGATAATTCTACGGAAGGTTGTGACCCAAAGGATGCAGAGCTTTTAATGTCAACATGCTGTCACTGTGCCTTCATACCCGAGGCCACGCCTTCCGAAGTGACCACTGCCATGTGAACATATTATCTCCTCCTGAAACTCTTAAATTTCGACCACAAAATGATTGAACCAAACACATTTAAGCGGTGAGCAGTTTATGACATATACAGTATTGTATAACATTGTTTTAGGATAAAAATTAATCGAAAAACTTCCTTTGATATGAGGCATTGTTTTTGTAGTGATGGGCCTTCATACTGGCGTGAAACAATAGCAGATGTGGGTTTTTTTTTCTGTGAGAAGGTATCATGGTTGTGTACATCAAGACTCCTGGTTCAGTTGATGTAGACTGATGCAGTTTCTGGCCCCATCTTCTCCTTTGTGGTTTACTATCAGTGTTAATGGGCTGATGCCAGATAGTATGTTTGCACTGTCCTATTTGAAGAATAACAAGGAAAGCCAAACATGTTGCCAAAGTACGCTGTTTTTAGAGGAGTCGCGAAGCATTGAAGATCTCATCTGACAAGCATGATGAGAGTTATCAAACTCACAGAGACGTATTCAGACACAGATTGTTTTGATAAAGGTCTTTTTTAGATGGGAGGGAAACGTGGACAGACAATTAAGACAGTTATGTAAACTGTTATCACCAAGATAAGGATGGACAATTTTAGGACCCTAGAATAAAGCATGACTTGAGTAGAATTTTTACCAATGCAACTCGGGTTTATCATAAAATCATAAATCATATTATATTGTGTAAACCCTAGCTATTCAGGCCAGTTGCGGGGTCCTTTTGTCAATTCCAATTCTAGTTAATTCCAGAAAATAAATTCCAATCCAGTTATTTGCTCTTGAAAACATGCGTGCAATCCTATTTAATCAGATGTGATTACAAAATTGACAATTTTTTTAAAAATCAGCTTGAATTCTGGATTTAGAATTGAGGGTCAATTCCATTGCCTGTTTCTGATTTCTTGATGCTATAAATGTTTTATAAACGGCAGCTGGGAAGATAAAAACATGACACAGACTTGTTAATACTATCATGCAGCTTGCATACAAATCTGGATAATTGAAGCAAATCAGGCATATTTTTATTCTGGCTATCAAGATTTGTTAATCAAACCAACCATCAAATGCGTGGCTGCCCGTGAACTACGGCAGGCTATATTTAGACCTTGGCAGAGATCCCAAGACAAACCTAGTGACCATAATTAGTTTTGCTATCTTTTCCTAGCTTGAACTTAACAAATGTGACCCATCTTAACGAAATGAGTCGGATGTCGGCAAATCTGATTTTCCGTAAATGCTGTTTATGTGAACAAATCGAGAATCCATCGATTTTGAGATTTCCCCTGAAAATTATTCTTTGGTATTTGTTTTATCGATTGCTACTCTAGCTACCCTCTAATTAACTCTGTTTTGTGTATTTTAAAGCGACTTTTGTAGAGCTGTGTGAAGTGTTCCGCTCAATGTCCTTAAAATACCAGTAATGGCGCGCGTTCGCAACTGCTAATTTTTGGACGCTCCTAACATATGAGATATCACCACGAAGCTTCACGCGTAATCTTCCCATATATGGACATAATTATGCTAATAACTACATTCTGTGACCTCCAGAGAGCTTGGAAGACGCCCCCTGTTTAGGCCAGCTGTGTAAACAATTCGGATCATGTGGTAGCAAATGCAACTGCGTGACCCAGGCAGCTGTTCTCATTGGTTCAGTGATGGGTCATTTACATAATCTGTAAACACACGCATGCGCACCATGTATTTCCACCGTGTCACTGCTGACCCAGATAGCGATTAAGAAGACGCGAAAAATGGTGTTTAACGTGGCGAAGCTGTTAAATTCGGATGGAAGTGATTGCGCACAGATTTATTTTTTGGAAGACTTGACTGATGGAAGCGAGGCGGACTAGGACGAAATTTTAGCAAGATCTGTCCACGTTAACTAAGGTACATTTCATGAAACATAACGAATATTTTGCATCAACTTTGACGGCCTGAGTTCGAAGGTTTCTACCCCACATGTGTTTGTTAAGCCATAACTTCAGTTAGAATTAAGATACCTTCTTACATGATACACCATGTGAAAGCAGAGATTCTGCTCTTTCCAACACTACTAATAACTCGGTATTAAAAATTTCCGACATGCGACTCATTTCGTTAAGATGGGTCACAAATATTGTAGAATTTCAAATATATAAGTGAAAAAAATGTGTAATAAAGTCATAGTTTTATAGTAGCCATTATAATGATGAGTTAATTCAGCTGAACTCACATTTGAAAATGATTAGGGTAAACCGTATTTGTATTTGAAATTTTAAAATAGAGTTTTTTTTATTGAAATAAAAAGCAATGTATCTGTGTGATCGAAACACCATATATGACCGCAATGCTTCTTGGTGTCATTTGTAGCCTTAGGTAAAAAAATGAATGACCCTTTTCGCGGGTAAAAAAATTAATGACCCTTTTCGTGGGGTGTAATCTAAGTAAGAGTTACATTAATTTCACCTCACATCCTTGTTGGTGTCGTGTCATGTCATTTGTAGCCTTTGGTAAAATGTTATTACGCATTTTGTGTTTTAATTGAGGTGACAAGTCAAGTGAAATAATTGTAGAACATATGTCTTTGGGCTGTCAAGACTGCTGATAGTATAGCAACTGTTGTGTACTAACATCTGTCATGTTGGACAAAGTTGCCACTTGATCAGGATAACATCAGCACTGTTATACAATATCACAACTGGAGTATGACAACATTTGGTTACATGTTGTTTACTGATATATCCTGCAGCTTGTTCATAGGGTCAGCAGTAAAAGGTGAATGACACCAGCAGGCCTAGTTATGCAGCATTCCTTGCACTGGACCATGGAATGTTGTCAGACTCAATCTGCAGAACTATTATCATTCTGGGTGTTTTTGGGTCCAATCACTAAAGGGATACTAAGTGCCTAGCTGTCTAGACTTGCCCTGTGTCAAATGCCTTTCAATTTGGGAGCAATTTAATAACAAAATTGCAATTTTTTTGTTATTTGCAGCGCAGCTTCTAAGCCAATTTTTACTAATAAAGTTTGGGTTCCATTTCTAGAACTCTGAAATATTTATGTATCGCCTGCAATTGATTATGTTAAATTGGAAGTGTCGACTTATCTATTAATACTAACTAATTATAACAATACAATTTGATTAATTTTGTTATAGATGTATGCATCATAGACATAGGCAGGGGTATTTGTCAAAATAAACATATTGGCGTAACATAAGAGGCAATCGTTACAGAGTGTGACAAGGGCTGAGAACCTCAGAAATGTTCACAAATAGCATGACATTGACCTTTTCAGAGATCGGTTCATTTCAGTTCATTTCGGGTAAAATGTGTTCATCGGCATAGTGCGAAATTCATTTTATCCATACAGTAATGTTCAAGAACAACCGTGACGACTGCGGTGAAACTGAGCTTGGTGTTTCACAGGCAACAAATGAATACTTTCCACAAATCGTCAGTCCAATCACAGCGCAAACAACAATCATTTTGCTACACATTCTTCTGGTTTCATTTACATTTTGGAGCAAATTCTCCCCACTATTCCACGTTCGCACATGCACAGTCGTAAAAATTGGCGATCTCCAAACAGGTCAATACTTAATGGATGGCCCCTTATATCCACGACCAACCTGCATATCCACGAGTAAGGTCCTTTTCAGGAGTTTATTAAGCAATCAATGTTATAAATGGTCTGTATAACCCAATGTTAAGTTTACACTTAACATTGGTTTATATGTGTAACCCAGGGTTGGGGTCAAGTACAGTTGATCAAGTACTCAAGTACATCAAGTACCCAAAATAAATATCAAGTACAAGTACAGTTCAAGTACTCACTTATGTACAAAGTACTTAAGTACATCAAGTACTGACATATCAAGTTCAAGTACTCACCTATGTACAAAGTACTTAAGTACATCAAGTACTGATATATCAAGTACAAGTACAGTTCAAGTACTCACTTATGTACAAAGTATTTAAGTACATCAAGTACTGACATCAAGTACAAGTACAGTTCAAGTACTCACTTATGTACAAAGTACTTAAGTACATCAAGTACTGACATATCAAGTACAAGTACAGTTCAAGTACTCACCTATGTACAAAGTACTTAAGTACATCAAGTACTGACATATCAAGTACAAGTACAGTTCAAGTACTCACCTATGTACAGAGTACTTAAGTACATCAAGTACAGACATATCAAGTGCAAGTACAGTTGAAGTACTCACTTATGTACAGAGTACTTAAGTACATCAAGTACTGACATATCAAGTACAAGTACAGTTCAAGTACTCACTTATGTACAAAGAACTTAAGTACATCAAGTACTGACATATCAAGTACAAGTACAGTTCAAGTACTCACCTATGTACAAAGTACTTAAGTACATCAAGTACTGACATATCAGATACAAGTACAGTTCAAGTACTCACTTATGTACAAAGTACTTAAGTACATCAAGTACTGACATATCAAGTACACGTACAGTTCAAGTACTCACTTATGTACAAAGTACTTAAGTACATCAAGTACTGACATATCAAGTACAAGTACAGTTCAAGTACTCACTCATGTACAAAGTACTTAAGTACATCAAGTACTGACATATCAAGTACAAGTACAGTTCAAGTACTCACTTATGTACAAAGTACTTAAGTACATCAAATACTGACATATCAAGTACAAGTATAAGTACTCAAATATAAATGGGCCTATTTTAATGGTTGTAATATTTTTCGATATTTTGCCATGTTTATTTTGCAACACAAATTTATGTGACTTTTTGATATGAGCAAAACTGAGCATCACATTTTCTTATCATTTGGTTGTGAAGATCAAGCAGAAAAGTTCAAAAAAATTCTATAAATTTTAATAAATTTTATTGAAACCATATTTCATGTATAGATTTGTTACATGATACATCATACGCTATACATCATAATACTTGGCAATACTTGGTCAAGTCCAACCACTCCATTGTTCATTTCATATTTGACCTGTCATTGCACTTTATCATCATGACAGTCTCAAAGTTTTTGTCTGTGAGCCGACACCTGTCTGGGCGGAACACCTTCCCAGCACTGCTGAAAGTCCTTTCTACCGATGCTGATGATGCCATGACTGTCAGATACTCCAGGAAGGTGCATCAAAGATACACCTCTGCTGAGTTGTCAAAATGGCTTTCACACTATTTTCACACCCCAGACCCTACAATCCTTGAAAATATCATGTACAAAACTTTCCTGCTCTACACTTTAGTACTTGAAAAGTACTTGCTATTTACCAAGTACTGTAGTTCAAGTACAAGTACATCAAGTACTGACAGATGTGTACTTAAGTACAAGTACAAGTACTGGTATTTGAACCCAACCCTGGTGTAACCCAATGTTAAGTTGACACTTAACCCTGCAGGTGGCCAATGGTAAACTTCCACGGTGTGCACAATTTTGATCTATTTGTAGGGGTGTTTTTAAAAAATCACAACTTCGCTAATACGTACCGCAAAAATATGATTGAGCTATCATTTTGTTGGCAAAAAGACCTTTTACTATTATGCAGTGATGATATTTGCATAACATCAAATAATCATGAAGATATAACTGTTTAAAGTTTATATATAATAAATGCCAAAAATATTTTTTTCCCCCTACTACTAGCTAATTTCCGAGTAGTTGTATGTGTCAATGTCCAATTAGAGAAATGTAGCCATGTATATAAGCTAATGAGTACAGTAAAAATAATCAAATATACTCAGAAGTTTTTTTATATGAATTTGTTTAGGTAGACTCATGTAAAAGTTAGACTATTCTTCATGAACGTCAGAACGAGGGTAAAGTAGAAACCCAAGTTTGCCCAGTGACAAAATAATTATTGTGCGGTTGTATGTTCATGCATGCAGTGTGACAAATGTAGCTGTACATTTCAGCTGTGTGATAATGAAAACTAGACTCAAATATATTCAGAACTTTTCATTTTATTGTATTTTTCGTAGAACGTTCAAATACAACCAATACGGCAATAGGCCTCGTAGGCCTACCATTGCGCACCGTGGCACACCTGTCCAATAACATGACGTATCTATTATCAATTTCCTTACACATCAATAAAGGAAGTAATACCTACAGTTCCTAATTACACACATACATATGTCATCAGGTTATAGGACATGTTGTATTTGAATTCTGAATGCATCGTATCCTTCGCTGGCGGACCGAGTAGGCTGGCTGAATCGGCCCATGTCCGGGTGCATGACAGCGATGTCCGGCTCGCCAGCAACTTGCATAATATCCACTTCAAAACAGCCCCCAAAGTCTGTGTAACTATCTGAACTAGTATAATAACATGATCCACAAATACTGTCACGTATTTTGCTGATATATTGCCGTGGACATTTGAAATAATTCAAGTTATATAATCGAAGCGAGACAAAAAACATGGTGGACTTTCGTCGTGATGGAGTGAAACCAGCATCAACAAGAAGACGTTTTAGAGCCATGCGCTGATTGGTTGACCGTTGACATAAATTTATTTGGATAGACCAATCGTTGGGCTTTCCATCAGTACCTCCATTTCCCTGTTTAGACCATATGAATGGGAATGTAAAATCCTGACGCAGAGCGTAGTAAAATCGGCCATATTTGGGCATCTACTACTACGACATTTTAAAGCTTGGTTGTGATTTGCTATCATGATGTGAGACAACTCATTGATAAAAATGCCAATAGAAGAATAATAATTCAGCTTTCCATTGATACCTCGCGTTCCCCTGTCATTTGCTAGTGACGGAAACCAATTTTTTTTTAAAAGAGTGATACTGAATTGGGCCGAAAATCAGCCGGGAGCAGTTTTGCACTGATTGCACGGGCCGAATTCAGCCCAGTGGTCACCTGTAGGGTTAACATTGGTTTATACAGACAGCCAATATCCAAGCAGTCTGCTCTCATGTATGCTGTCGGGTCGATGCAGGGTAGATGGGTTTGATTCTGTATTCCAACATTACACAACTTAAATCTAACCGTTTTCGGTTCACGTGACTTTCGTCAAATTACAGTCGAACCTCGCTTTACGATCACCTTGGTAATACAGCCACCTCACAATTAAGGTCACCCTTGTACTGTCCCAGATTATTTCCATAACAGTTACGCGTAGGGAATTAGTCCTGCTAATAAGGTCACCTTGCTATTCAGGTCACTTGTCCTGTGCCAAGGTTGACATTAATAGTGAGGTCCCACTCGATTCAGCTGTGTCACTAAATGTTAATATTACCTCTATCATCTACGAATGACTATGAAAAAACATGCATACATACCGGTATATGTGTATATATTATATACAGTGCAACACACTTATAACGAATTGACAGATACAATAAAACAATTTCTTACGTACACATTTTTTCCCTATCTTTTCCATTATAAGCATTCACGCATATTACGAACACGGGTATGACGAATTCACGGTTATTACGAACACCTTTTTCCGAACAAATTTTGCCGTATAACGAATTTCTGTCCAATTGAAAATCACCCGGTTGTTTGCAAATACTTCTCAGACAACGCTGCAGTGCACTGGACTCGCTTGAGGATTTCCTTTTGTCTGGTGTCCTATCCAACAGCAAACAAACGTCAATGGAGGACTTCTTCAAAGTGGATTAACCGGTGTCATTCTGTGTGTGTTGTGCAGGAAGAAGTAGTTTCCCTGGCTCCATCCCGCCACAGTTCGTGTGTTAGTGTGCCTGGACACAGCGTGCTCGCTATGCGTTCACATCATATTTCGTTTTCACAGGTGCTGGGCTGCGATGTTACGCTATAACTACACTTAATAGTAACATTTGTAACCGTTTTATGTGTCATCTAAATAAATGTCACACAACAAAATATCTGCGTTTGATAGACACATAGTTTAAAAACCGTCACATACAACACTGCCACCTAGCAGGCAAACATGAACATGCATATAACGAATTCATGGATATAAAGAACTTGTTAGATACCCACAAAGTAGTTCATTATAAGCGTGTTACACTGTATTATATATATATATATATATATATTAGTATTTATAAATATTCAGCACTTGTTAGGTACTCTGCTTAAATTAGACTGGTTTGATCTGTTTTTGTGTGCATACAAATTTGGAGTTGCAAAAAGCCATAACTAATAGAAAGTCCGGTTAATTGTCCAGTGCTACAGGGTTGTGTGGTTGACTTGGCCGTCTGTAGGTAGCATTACAGCAAATGTTTTGGACAACTACCCAATGCAATTTCTGCCTGACCGCAACGTTGTTTACAATAGGGTTGTACCAATGTAAGATATCTCCTATCAGAGTATATTCAATTCCATCTCTCCATCGTACCTTAATCGATAGTTGGTAAAATGCCAATTTAGATTACTTTTTAGCTAGTTGTTAGAAACAAGATGATTCCTCGTGTTCTGCTGTGCACTGTAGAGTTTTTGTTACAATGGGATCAGAGTTACATTGTTTGTCAGTCGAAGTGCAGTAGATGTACGGAGGTTATGGTAGGAATGAAAATGCACTAGTGCCGGATATATGGTGCTTTATGAATAAAGATTATGATTATTAATGTGGAGTGAAGTGCAGGGACAAAGGGTAGATACTTAGACAGTGATGTTGGGGCACACAAGACGTGGCTGACTATCAACGGTAGTGTGGATTATATTATTGTTAGGACGTTAGCAGGCTAATTGGCACTTAGTGACAGAGAGGGGGGAGAGTGAGGGGGTGGGGATGAGACAGAGAGGGGGTGGGGATGAGAGAGAGTGAGAGGGGGAAAGAGAGGGGGTGGGGATGAAAGAGTGAGGGGAAGAGAGGGATGGGATGAAAGAATGAGAGGGAAGTGGGGATGAGGAGATGAGGGGCTAAGGGATGAAAGAGTGAGAGGGGGAAAGAGAGGGGGTGGGGTTGAGAGAGTGAGTGTGGGAAAGAGAGGGGGTGGGGATGAAAGAGTGAGAGGGGGAAACAGAGGGGACGAGGATGAGAGAGTGAGAGGCGGAAAGAGAGGGGGTGGGGATGAAAGAGTGAGAGGGGACGAGGATGAGAGAGTGAGAGGCGGAAAGAGAGGGGGTGGGGATGAAAGAGTGAGAGGGGACGAGAGGGTGGGGATGAAAGAGGAGAGGGGAGAGAGGTGGATGAGAGCGAGAGGGGAAAGAGGAGGCGGGGACGAGATGAGAGGGGGAAAGAGAGGGGGTGGGAATGAAAGAGTGAGAGGGGGAAAGAGAGGGGGTGGGGATGAAAGAGTGAGAGGAGGTGGGGATGAAAGAGAGAGGGGGTGGGGATGAGAGAAGGGAGAGGGGGTAGAGAGGAGGAGAGGAAGAAAGATTGGCAGGGGAAGAGAGTTGGGATGGGGAGTGGGCAAGGGAAACATTTTTATATCCAAAACAGTCCTTTGAGACTTAATACAATATCTTGAACTATCTCCCATACCGTGTGTGTTGTTGGTATCTCCGCTGGTATCAGGTGAAACACACACTATAGAAGTCATACGCGGGGGAACATATTCGATGGAGTCCATAATCTTTATGACACTCGTTTTCTTGGCACACGCCCTCCAGGAAACAGCCCCAGTGTATCACAAGTTACCCCCCCCCCCCATACACGTGTACTCATTATTAGCCACACGTACTCTATAACTCACCTTTACACCTGAGTAATCTGGGGCGATGTGAACTGATCATAACTGCCTAGAGGGTTTGACCCTGGTCTGCTTGATTGAGAAATCCACTGCTGCTTAGTATCATGCATTGTTTGGAGGCACCTGTGCACCTGATAAACCGACATAGGATGCCAGCAAAGTTAATTAACATTCTGCTAAGTTGATTAAATCAAAACTGTTGAGACATTAGTAATGTGTGACGTCGACTTAAAAAAGTAGTTATGAATTAAAAAAATTGTTTAGTCCTTTGGGCCGATGGTCCAACGGACTTATGTCATCACTCTGCGTCTGCCGTCCGCCGTTAGCTGCCATATCTCAGAAATCGTTCAACAACTTTTTCTCTAATTTTGCACAGGCGTATCTTAGGGTACTGCCACTATGTACACAAAATCTGTATTTGATTGAATCATTCTAGCAGCCCCCAGAACCCCCAAACCGGTAATTTTTCAGTTTGCCTATTTTTTTCAAAAACTTCAGTAACTTTCGTCTGCACTAACTTCAGGATAAAATGGGATAAAGTAGATTTGTATACCGTTAAAACCAGCAGACTGTTTAGTAGCCATAATATAATGTGTCCACTTGATAGTTATGTATCATAATGTTCATAGATCTATGTGCATGTATACATTGTTCATGTATTGGACAAAATGTGCGAATGTGTTTAATTAAGACTTGATCGTTGTATGTGCTCCATGCCTCAAAAGAATCCTGAGTTGTTTTCAACCAATAAACTCTTGAAACTCTTGAAAACACAGCCAGTGAGTGCAGGAGGTGCCATCTGTTTTTTCTTAAACAACCTTTAACTGTGCTACATGCGAGATTGCAGCTCACCAACTCTCCTGCAAGGTTTCTTCCACAACTGGAAATTGGCCTAAATAGCAGAACTAATATACACAATCTTCACGAAACGGTCTACTCAAATATTTTATTTCCAGGTGTTATCTTCACTGGCATGTATTTAGTCTCCGCTAAACATGTCAACTTTTTTTTCCATAACGCTTGGTGATCTGTAACTGTAATTCACAAAAAACCATTTGATTAATAATTACAAACTCACAATATAGTCCAAAGGACTTCAGGGGCTCTTGGCCCATTTTTTATTATTTTTTAAGGATTAAAAAAATAAAAGATGAGTTCTACATTTGTCTCAAGGCTGATGTATATGCTGATGTATTCTATTGATTGATATAGTTGTGGACGGCAGTGGTAGATTAGGCACTTTTCATGCAAACGGTTTCTCGTCAATACTCATTTGTGGTCGTTAGTGGAGTCACTGCACCCTGGGTGCATTCATTCAAAGTTCTGTATAACCAAGTGTCTCGTTAGCGTCCTTGATACTTCTGCCTGCCCTTTGGAAAAAGTAGCCTCACTGTTTTATAAATATATATATATACAAAAACATACAGTGCGTATGTATATAGAGTATTTTTATTTTTAAATATAATCATGTTGAATATTTTATACACACAATTATTGCTCTAATTTTTATTCTTGAAAGAATGTATTCACTGATAAAGTGTGAAACAAATTTAATTGTGCCTGGAAATAACAAGGTGAAGCAAACTTTCTCGTTAAAATATGTATGTTTTCCTGCCAAAATAAGTCTTGCGTAAAATTGCTGAATTTTTACTTCCCAATTTTTCTACAAAAAAGTCCAAAATGGTACATCAAAAATGTGTATTGGTATTTTCAAAACATTTTAATAGTGTCGAGAAATTATGTGTATTTTATCAGTGGATTTAACTGCTAATATTCAGTGGGCCTCCAAAATTAACATGATGTTGCAAAACAAATTTATATTTATTTGTGTTTTAGATAATATAATATTATCAATATTTTGTTTGAAAGAGATTTAACATTTTTTCTGCATTTTGAAACATTATTTTTAGTACTATAGATGTCATGTTTCTATATCACAATCTTGTGCTCTAAGAATGTATTAATATTAATATTAAAACCGGAAAGTGTCATGTATGATGGAAATGGAGTTTGTAGTTTTGACCTGTCTGATAGTTTTGTCTGACCTGTGTGTTTCCGTTGTAGCCTGTCCTGTTGTTTGCCGGTGAAGCGACACATTCGAGCTTCTACTCGAGTTCCCATGGTGCATTGCTGACGGGCCAGCAAGAGGCTCAGCGGCTCATCGATCTCTACTCGCATTGATGACAGCGCCCCCTAGGAAGCCATTTGTGTGTTACCCCCCACAGAGCTGATGAGCTCACGTAATGGCACATCCAAAGTATTAGTTAAGTGAACAGCGTCGGATATCGCTGCCATGTTGGATATCCCTGCCATGAGAACAATCGGGCTGACACGATTTGACGTGTTGCACGAACTGTGTCTGCTACTGTGTCACTGCAGTGATTGAAACGATGAATCAGTTTCTATGAGCAGCCACGCCTCTGTGAAGCGACCCTACTAGGAAATTTCGCCCATTCATTGGGTTGGTGTGTTCCTAGAACAGGCCATGTGAATTGTTGTGTTTCATAGTAGACATTGGTTGTATATGTTGGGCAAGTTCAGCGACATAGATCTCAAGAAAGTGCGTTCTGTTTGCTCGTAGTAGAGTCCATTTGTGTCGAGTTCACCCCCTCACCTGTACGTCCTTCTGGTGGTAGGGTATGTCACTAAACGGGGTAGATAATTGAAAATTGTCGCAATAATTAAATTCTTTGTTCAGTGAAATTGCATACATTTTGTGATGATGTTAAGCGTAAATGAATGAAACCGTAATACTGTTTCCAGTGATGATATGCAAGACCAGTAACATTTGAAGACCTAGTTCGCCGTAATAATGATTAGAAATATTTCCACTGCTGTACCGTAATTTTACAGGACTGGTTGGTATTCCTGTGCAACTGAAGCCTGCTACTGTTGCCTTGTTTGGTTTCATATGTCATTACCAGAGAGGGTCCATGCGGGCTGATTGACTCTGGCAAGGTGTGTGTGTCAGAGAATCTCGCAGAACGTAAATACTTTGGCTGAATTACACATACAATTAAGTGTTTCTTGGCTGGTTGTAGTAAGGACAGATTGCGGCGCCGTGCTCGCTGCATTCCTATTAAATCAGTGCACTAGCAAGAAATGTTACTGCCAACAGCTTTATTGTGTGGCTCACTTGAAATGATTTATCTTAATCGGCATGGCATTTGGCCAGGTAGATTACTGGGAAACAGACAGAAGTGCTTGCACTGCATTGTGGGACGGGATCATTTGGTTACGATGTGTGCTAGGGTCGTGAATGTGTGATGTCGTTATGGATTTATTGGCGATGATGTCGATTGTAATACAGGTCTCGTAAAGGTTGCCAATTTCCTTCCAATGAACAGAACATGTGGTAACATGCCATGTTCGTTACACTTACAGCGAGATCTTTTTCACTGAACTTGTCTGGGAAGTTAGTGTACATATTTATTTATGTCGAGCTGTGCTGCAGATTTTTTATGAAGAAACTTGCCAAACGATAAGTGATAGTTTTAGACGCCGGTCTGTCGGCAGATATTTTGTGTGTGTCGCAGTGTTTTGTGAAATCTGAATTGTACAGCCACAAAGCATGAAATGAAGTGGGTTTAAGTTTTGGTAGACTTTTTCACTGGTATGCTGGATTTGATTATGAAGCACCAGTGTCATTTGACATTTCTGCTGCATGTGTCAAAGGACGGGTATACTTAGAGGTCATCTCAAGACATTGATGTACAGTTCTTTCTAGTTTGACCGTCTATTATTCCTGTGACTATATCCTTGGGTGAGTCACTGTCTTGTTACTAGGACTCCATTGATGTGTAATATTCCTATACATATATCCACTTTGGTGTATCATTTACCGCGAAGACTGTACGTAGTCACTAATTCAGATACCTAAAAATAATTAAATTATTACTCCCTGGCAGACGTGTTCAATCGAACACCATCTTCTCTGGGAAGTATTCAGCCATGCTGCAATTAATGCACGAAGACTTCATACACAAGTATCCACCACTGTCTATAGCCAGGTGCTCATTCATACAGCTGAGTAAACTGGAGCAACGAAGACTGAACAAACTTGCCCAAGGTTCGAAACAGCAGTACAGGATTCGAACCCAGTTTCTCTCAATTGAGAGTCCGAGGCTTTAGCCGCTGCGCCGCTGTGCCGCTGTGCTCTATCCAGGTATGCCACATCACTGACTCAACACACATTGGTTGCTCCTCCATATCTTGGTGTGCCGAAATTACTGAATCTCTCATAGTTGACCAATCTGGATGTAATTATTTTGTGTAGATTTTAAGGGTGTCTGAAGGTATACACTGTCCGACTGCACACAGTCATTACCATAGTAATGATATCACATTTACCATACTCTCCTTAGTATCCTATATCCTAAGTAAACATAGCTTAATGATGTCGCTTCTTAAAGTTAACTATCAGTCTCGAACAAGTTGTCTTGCTTCGAAACCACCGAGTATATGTTTACTTGTAAACCAACAGTGCTTTACGTGCTAGCTGTATTCGCTAGCATGTGGACGTTACGTGGAGATGTACACCAATGATTTGAGATGTTACCTGAAAGGCACAAGGTGAGGACAATAACATGTGGTAGGATTCCGCGAGTAGAGAAAACTGCAGTTGTAGTAACTCGATGTAATACTTCCGCTTAGGCAATTAACAAGTCCTATAATGTTTGTAAATACGTAAACGTGTATGTGGCTTGGTGATACCTACTAAGGCGTGTTCTGTCTCGGTGTTGTTCAAAGCAACACTGCATGTCGACAACTACTAGGAAATTTATATTGAGTGTTTAAAAGGAAGTTAAGTTGGTAAGCTGTTAGGAAATTCGTAAGCTCGATGGATTTAAATTAATGATTTTTTAAGGTGCCTCCTCAGTTCGATTTTTTGAAAAAAGCAGACTTCCAAACCTACCTAGTATCAACTATTGACACTTTCACAAAGTACCCAGTATGAAGATTTAGTCAACGCTTTCAATAATTTTAACAAAATTGTAGTCTTATTAAGTTAATTGCACATATTGCTTCGAGGAGAGAGTTTTAACAACTGAAATGATGATGTTATGTTTTATATGCATCTTTTATCCATTTTATGAGTGCCGCTATAATTGGATTGTACAGTAATGTTGGTCAAAGCAGCATTTAATTAAATCCTACAGTTTAAATAAACTTTTAGACTTCCGGAAAAAAATGGTTACCATAATACAGGCATGTCATTGTTATTTTTGAGTGCATTGAATTATTTTGCAAAAGATAGGATTTGTGTTTTTGTAAAATGCGTTTAGTTATTCCAGTCATGTCTTCGTTAGCGCAGTCACTACTAAACAAAAATGATTCTGTGTGTTTTGTATCGAAGGCTATCGATAGATACCGATATTTATTTTAGCTGTTTATGTTGGACACAGCTTTGCATATTCCAGATTAACCGTACCCCGAGGGTAAATCCTGAGATGTTCATATCACATGACCATACAGGAAGGCAGCGGTGATGTTGTTCAAGGGGTGATGTCAAGATGTCACGTAATAAAAAGTTCTATCCGTTGTGCTGAAAAGCCCTGTTTTACTCTTGTATCACTCTCCCCCCTCCCAATGCCTTATGGGGTGGGGACCGCCTCGATCTTTTACAGTGTGGGAACCCCCGGTCCCTTACGGGTTTGGGGAGCACATTACTAGGTCTGTTCCACTCTATTGATGACACTTCTCTAACTAGTGTCATCTGAGATCTCTTGATAATTTGGCTCCATCTTCCTTTTCTTCTACCAGCCTCTTCATCTTTCCATGCTTTCTTTGTTTTTTCTCCTCACACATTCTCTCTATGTATCCTGGGGATCATTTCACTAAGGTATGAGCTCAAAAGGAAAATCTACCACAGGACCCATTGTGAAATTTAAGGATATTTTTCAAATTGTAAAAATTCACTGCTGTATCACCGAGAACTCTAATTCTATGACCCACCAGCAAAAGTGCCCCGGAGGCAGTTTTCAGTGTACAGGATAAAAAATTATTTTATAGAGCAAAATCGGGCTTATGAGCTGAGCTGAGCTGAGCTCATTTCAATGATCCCTTGTCCATCTCAATTTGACCCCAGTTACTTTCATTTTCAGCTGAATCTTCATTCCAATGTCTTGTGAGACTTCTCTTAATCCTCTCAACTTCTATCATTCTTGTGTCGTGCCAGTAATTAAAATCGTTATTACAGGTTTCTACCCTTCTACATACAGCCAGGTTTAGATAGCCAATTTTTCCGTAATAATTTTTTGAAATGCCATGAGTTAAAAAACATTAATTTAAACTGGACACTATCAACTGCAAACCTTGTTCCTGTTTTGTGCTGGATAGTGACATTTCGCAGCGTAATTGTGTAGTTTGGCAGCCAGACATTGTTAACAGTTTAGTGGCTTGTGGTGTTTTATCACACATTCATTGTTTAGTATAATTCAGGTGATAAATTAAGATAATGAAATTGAGACATTCGGGTAATAAAACAGACATGAAAACAATGAGACTTCATTTGCTGTCTGCAGCGTAACATGAGTGCAATGACAAAATAAATATGTCGAGATTGTACAAAGTGTTAAACCCTAGGGTTACATAGGTTCCTATAGGTTTAACAATGGCCAATCCTGCACGAAGTTCACTCGGTTTGTGTCTTGAATGCGTGGTCGTGTAGAAACAGCGTTCTAGCGAGGTAGTGGCGACATCTGGCGAACAGAATGAAACGATTATTTTCTAGACTACAGCTCTGCGATTTCGGTTTTAGCCTTCTGAATGAGGAGTGAATTGTTCAGATACTGGTGTAATTTAGACGTTTGAAAATATGCTTTTAATACATTAGTATTTTGTATTCTAGAACGCTTTGAAATAATTTCTGATCCTGGTTTTAATGCATTGCTAATTCGAGGCTGGACACAGTTGGCGGTAATTGATTACGCCGAAATGTAACGCGTTACAACTGCGTAGAACAGGAAGAAAATGAGCAGCAGCCAAATAATGTCAAGATTGATCAAATCTGAGGTTAAAATTAACGCTTAATTAATTAAACAGAATGTGTACACGTATACTGTGGTGATTTCATGTTGTCGCATCTGAGATGCAAGAAATTGATAACCGTTGTTCAGCTAAGCGTAAAATTGGAGACCCGTCAAACAGATTATCACGTGTAATAATTTTGGAATTAAACGGAATGTACAACGATTGTTATTGGTGAGTTGAATGACTTTGTGACAGTGTTTCTCTTGGACGGTATTGTTTTGGTTCTGGATAATTACTCAGCAAAGTCCTATTGGGATATTGCGCTGACGGTTTATTTCCGAGTGTCCTTCTCTAGAGTTAGTGACTCGACAACAGGTTTACCCCCTGCGTGCTATGATTTCACTACCCCTTGCACAGACATCATATAGATGTAAGGGACCAACGACTTATAGTGTATTTTCCGAAAGACACGTGCATCGTAGGTTGAACGAAATTGTCCAACGAAATGACGGTCGGTACCAGGATTCGAGTGCGCCACTGAAACCGTTCGACCACCGCTACCCAACAGTCCCCGTGGTTATACCATATTGACAAATATTATCACTTTCTTGTTTCATATATACTTATTCCACGTCACTGTCGGTATGGCCCAGGGTCAAAACGATGCTTCTCTAACGCACTCTTACACTGGCTACTTTCATAATTTCTTTCCAGGTGGTTCCACATGTCTTTAGTTCTGCAGCTGTGGATCTCATCCAGCTATTGTTGGGTCTGTCTCTGTTTAGTTTGTTAGTTCTGCAGCTGTGGATCTCATCCAGCTATTGTTGGGTCTGTCTCTGTTTAGTTTGTTAGTTCTGCAGCTGTGGATCTCATCCAGCTATTGTTGGGTCTGTCTCTGTTTAGTTTGTTAGGTCTGCAGCTGTGGATCTCATCCAGCTATTGTTGGGTCTGTCTCTGTTTAGTTTGTTAGTTCTGCAGCTGTGGATCTCATCCAGCTATTGTTGGGTCTGTCTCTGTTTAGTTTGTTAGTTCTGCAGCTGTGGATCTCATCCAGCTATTGTTGGGTCTGTCTCTGTTTAGTTTGTTAGTTCTGCAGCTGTGGATCTCATCCAGCTATTGTTGGGTCTGTCTCTGTTTAGTTTGTTAGTTCTGCAGCTGTGGATCTCATCCAGCTATTGTTGGGTCTGTCTCTGTTTAGTTTGTTAGTTCTGCAGCTGTGGATCTCATCCAGCTATTGTTGGGTCTGTCTCTGTTTAGTTTGTTAGTTCTGCAGCTGTGGATCTCATCCAGCTATTGTTGGGTCTGTCTCTGTTTAGTTTGTTAGTTCTGCAGCTGTGGATCTCATCCAGCTATTGTTGGGTCTGTCTCTGTTTAGTTTGTTAGTTCTGCAGCTGTGGATCTCATCCAGCTATTGTTGGGTCTGTCTCTGTTTAGTTTGTTAGTTCTGCAGCTGTGGATCTCATCCAGCTATTGTTGGGTCTGTCTCTGTTTAGTTTGTTAGGTCTGCAGCTGTGGATCTCATCCAGCTATTGTTGGGTCTGTCTCTGTTTAGTTTGTTAGTTCTGCAGCTGTGGATCTCATCCAGCTATTGTTGGGTCTGTCTCTGTTTAGTTTGTTAGTTCTGCAGCTGTGGATCTCATCCAGCTATTGTTGGGTCTGTCTCTGTTTAGTTTGTTAGTTCTGCAGCTGTGGATCTCATCCAGCTATTGTTGGGTCTGTCTCTGTTTAGTTTGCTTTGTGGGTTCGCCTCTAAGGCTTCTCTTTCCTTAGCAAACAATTTTATATAATATATTCTATAGGATATTTGTGGATGATTTTTAAATTATGTTGTACACTGCTATAAAAATGCTATATAATTATATAGACATTGAAGTGATCATAACAGGCTATATAAGTCTACAGGATATTCCACTGACTTCTATAACATTTTAATGCCACATCACTTTTTATAGAATATTACATAGATGTTATAGATTTTTGTAGAATTCTGTGTGTGTCCAATCCATGTCCATTTTCGGTTTTGCTTTACTTTGGAGTCTAATAAGTGGACTGGACACGTGGACCGAATGGGGGGGGGGACGCGTAAGGAAGAGAGCGGAAGCGTACAGGGTAGAGGGAGGGCAGGAAGACCACGACTGAGTCGGGAGAATGTGTGGAGTTTGGCGGGAGAGGAGAGCGACAGATGGGGGAAGTTAAGACGGACGACGATGACGGCAGTGTGGGATTGACACAAGGAAGACAAATGCGGGACAGCGTCGAGTCCAGCCTCACCCCGAACTACGCGGACAAAGAAGAGAACAAAAATATTACGGAGTGGTGAGTTAGTCAGTGATGGTTTAGTTAGTGATGGGCAGTTACCGCTACGAAGCCTAACAAGTCGATTTGATGTAGAAACCATCATATCTGTGAAGCAGTCATCGGGACTGCCCGTCATGCTGTGGAGGTACTAATTATGGCCAGCTCACGGTGTAGATGGTTGCTCCATGACGTATGTCCCAACTGTTAATGCCCTTGGCGCATACTCTCGAAAGTTACGAATTCGTAATATGCTTAGATAGCGTAGCCACCGACTTCTGCAGTAAGTGGCGCTCTGCTACAAAGAGCAAACGCCACGTGGGTTCCGTGGATATTTCAATATATATATTCAACAGAGAACAGTCGGTAAAACTTAGAAGACGCGCACATGTATTTGCGTTCGATGGAAAACTCATTACTCAGAAATTGTTAGGTGTTATTTTGTCACGAAAGTGAAGACATCCAGAAGCTTACTTCGTGTCGACTAACTGTCGACGCCAGCTTTAGGAGAATAGTAAACAGTTAAGTCGCTAAGCGATCATCTCCGAACGTCGATGTCTATTATCAGACGAAATTACTTTCATCTGGCCTCAGACCCCCGCCCCTTCCCCGCAGACGATGTAAGTGCTTGGGACGGGAAGTGTCACGTTGCCACAGGGAGGCACATACCGTTACGCATCAACGCAGCCATTGTTTCTAGGGAAGGATTCTATTTCTAGATGAATCACGTGTGTCGGTTGTGATTGGACATATTACTTGCGACGAGGCGATGGTCACCTGAAAATAGAGCCAGTTCTATCGCAAGTGACGGAGTCGGGACGACGAAGCAATGACATTGCAAGCGATATAGTCGCAGCTACTTAATATTTACACGATGCGATCAGACTGCAATCAAGTTGCGTGCGATGCTATCGCCTCATCGTGGCGGCGGCGTCGCCTGGTGTAAAGGCAACTTTAGGCGATCCCTAACGCACACATATAGCTCGCCATCTGTATAACAAAATAGCGCCACACGGCGACAGAGAACTAGAGTGAGCAACATTCTCACGTGAGCGTTTCGATAATGAGTCGGCAACTTGCAATTAATGACGCAACGACACAGTTCTTCCTTCTCCTTGGTGATACTTGGTTTCTTGTGCACGGAGGGTGGGGGGTGTGCACATCGCACGCCTGTTCTGCCCTCTTCGACATGCATTTGCCTCCCAACTACGGTTGTTCATCTGTTGCATTTCATGATCTCCTCTGACACTGACTCTCAGTCGTAATGTCGGTCTTCCTATTATTTTTCTACCACCCTCTTCTGTTTTTGAAAGCTGTCTTTGTCCATTCTTCACCCATTCTCGGTATGCGTCTGCCAATCTCAATCTACTACCAATAACTTTCATTTTTAGGAGAAAAGACACAACAACATGCTATCCCGTCCGAGATAGGGTAGTCTGGGTGGGGGGGCAAAACATCCACAAAATTCGTAACATTAGGTGGTCTGAGAGCTAGACGTTCAGCTCGACTCTGCTGTCGCGCTGTCGGATCATGACATCGGAAGACGGGGGCGTGTGGGGATGGTATTGAAAACTTTTCGCCGCCGCGCCGCCGTAACTTCAGTAACGGGGGCGCATTCAAAGGTCTAGGAGGCACGTGCCCCCGGGACGCCCCAGGACACGCCTATGCCCATACGCATTCCAAAACGATCCTGGGATTAATTTGTCATTTTATTATTTTAAAATGTTTTACGAGAAACTCCTCATCTATTCACGCTGGTTTCCAGTGCGATATCGACTTCACCACGACCTGTTTACCAAGTATGGCTTACTAACGACAAACTGTGAACGATACTTGGTTAATTGCAACACCATCTTATTGGACAGCCGTAATATACTGCCTGCGTTGCATGTCAGTACCCGCGTGTACACACCGCATAGTTCGTTGGATATTACCAAAACTATTTTATCACCAGGACATGTTGGTGCTTGACGCAAGTTGTTCTGAGCGACGTGTCGGTTACAAGGCGTAGTAGTATCTCATCTCGTGACAGTCCCAGTCGGACAGGTTGACGTCGACAGGCGTGGCTCGGGGCTGCCCGTCGAGCCCAAACTGCCAGTCGTCGTTGTTGACGAGCTGGGCGAGGTTGGCCGGTTTGTCGTCGTCGTAGAAGTAGACCGGAATGTCTGCCGTGGAGGGGCGGCGCTGCAAGCGGGAGAGACTCGTTAGACGGGCGCACGGTGGCCGTGTCGGTGGGTGGACGAAAGGATACATCTATATGTATGTGCGTAGCAGGTTCGTAGCGTGGTTGTTTTTAGGGTGCGTTTTTCTACCTGCGATTGCAGCCTCCCGTAAACATGGAACTGCCCGCTGTTGACGCATCCAACTGCACCCCCTTGAACCTCCCAAAAAAACCCGACTGCACCCTCCACTGGGACCTTCAACTGCACCCCCTTGAACTTCCCCAAAACCCCCGACTGCACCCTCCACTGGGACCTGCAACTGCACCCCGTTGAATATCTCCATACATTTCGCCTCCCACCCCACCCCATTGAAACCACCAACTTCACCCTCTTGAGCCTCCCCGATAACCTCCAACTGTATCATCTACTGAGACCTTCCATAGCACCCCAGTTTATTGAACATCCCAAAGAAATCAACTGCACGCCCTAGCTAGAACCTCCCAAGACCCTCCAACTAGACTAGAGCATCCCCCAAATCCTCCAACTGCAAAACTCAACTCCCATTGAGACCTCCAACTGTACACCTTGAGCTTCACCAAACCCTCCAACTGCACCCCTTGAGCTTCACCAAACCCTCCAACTGCACCCCTTGAGCTTCACCAAACCCTCCAACTGCACCCCTTGAGCTTTACCAAACCCTCCAACTGCACCCCTTGAGCTTCACCAAACCCTCCAACTGCACCCCTTGAGCTTCACCAAACCCTCCAACTGCGCCCCTTGAGCTTCACCAAACCCTCCAACTGCTCGCCCTAGAGCGTTCAAAAACCTTCCAACTGGACGTCCCTTGAGACCCAAAACCTCAACCTGCACACCCATTGAGACCTTGAGCGGAACTATTTTCCTCACAAGGGGAGTTCATACACACCCGTTGCACCTCTCCCAGCCAATAGGTTCATGGAAGGTGGATAGGGATTAATATAATAATGATTAGATCGATTGAACATTATACATATTTATAGATGAATGGGCGAATACATTGATATTACGAGTATTATAAACGGACGGATGTTCTACGGATAGGTTGGTGGATGGATTGGAATATGGATTTGTCAGTTGGTGTCGATGCATTTCGTCGGATGTCATTATCATCATCAACGGTGGTTTATTGGAACGACGATGACGTCGGCCAAACGTCGGTCGTGGCTCCAGAGAAAACTGTGGAGCCAGATTCGTGATCTTCAGCGGACCATTTAACTAACATTCTTATGGGCTGCTGCTCATAAACCGATTTTCTCTTTAAAATTTGTTTCGCTCTTTAAAGGCAATCTTGTACACTATTTGCCTGTAAACTGGGACGCGCCACTTGGACACTTTTGCTGGAGTGTTACAGAAATATCAACAGCAAAAGTGTCCCAGTTGCGAGTTCCAGTTTACCAGATCACTTTTGAAGAGCAAAGGTGATTTTACAGAGGAAAATCGGGTTAATGAGCTCACACGACTGTCAGTGAAATGGTCTGCTCCAGTGTCCTTAGTGATACAGCAGCGGCTTCTTTTGCGTTTAAAAAGCTGCTTAAAATTAACAATGGTGAATTTTCCTTAGCCTATGGGCTTGTTATGTAACGTACCTGTGAAGCGATGCACCGGTACCCGTCGTTAGATGAGTTCTGATCTGTCCCCGGACCGGTGGCGCCTGTAGTGGCTCCTGTCTCGGGCAGCGTCTCGTGTACTTCTTCGCCTGGTCCCCAGGGGGCGCAATACGTCCACCAGTTGTTGCAATGCGGCGAAGCCAGAGTTGTAGCTGCGAACGCATGGGCAGGGTCATCATCGTTGGCGGCGACAGACGAAGACAATGTCTCCGGCGTCCGATCCCTTAATTCTCGTATCCGCGTGTTGTACCTGGTAGCATAAACTCTAGTAGCAGGATACGTTCCAGAGCCGCCCGAATTGACGGACAATCCTGCCAAACCGTGCATCCGTGGCGGGGTAGAACATAGCGACCAAGCACCCAAGGTTCCCGGGGAGGCGCCGTCTCCGTCGTTCGAGCCGGCGACGTTTCCCACAGCTAGCTTGATTATTTTCACCGGCGCGCCGTCCGATAAACCGCGATCATCTCTCCGCCCCTTGACGCCAACCACTTCGATCTGGGTCGGTGCGGAGCGCGACGTGTTCACCAGGCGAGACACAGCTCTGGTTCGGCATCTTCCTCGGATGCCGCCTTCTGATGTGGTCATTGACATTGCCGTGGTGGAAAGAGAATGCCCGCCGCCGAAAGATTTCCTCTTTGTAGCGACACCTCGAATCAGTTCTGGACGTTCTCGGAGGAAACATGGATGAGAAAAGTGAAATTCACCAGTTTGCATCACTGCCCAGTCGAAACCATATTCACGAAGCTGACGGCGAAAGTTCAGGAAACTCGAAATTTGCACCAAACCTGGATAGCGTTTCATAATCTTCTCTTCAAACAGTTTTTCGTTTGCAACAATCGCCTTTCCGTCGCTCGACCAGTGCAAGATGGGCGAAGGGTCTTCCATCGCTTCCAGCAGTTTTTCTGGAAATCGAATTTTGCGATCAAATTCCATCTTTATGTTAGTAGGTAGAGAAAACGTACGTTCCAAGTGGTAGGTCATCTTCGCAGAATGTTTCAATACGAACTTTCGCAGGCGTTCGAAAATTTCGGTGTTTTTGTTCACGATGTGCTGTGTGCAATAAACACAATCCTCAAACCGTCCGTTAAATTGAGAAATTCCACAGCAAAAACGAAACTGCAGCGTTTCCCGATTGTCAGCTTAAGTTCTCAACGTTTGCGAAACAATCGGCGTTGTACAGGCCGTTTGGATTAAATCACGTGTCAACGTAACCATTACGCGCACTCGCACAGCGCGTGCGTGCGTCACTAGCGCTCGAGTTGGCTACAAATGCCGCGAAAGCAGGAAAAGTTCTGCGATTAGCAAATGCGGAAGCTGCTATATGCACTAGTAGGCCTATATATTTATCCATGTACTTCTACATAAGAAACAATATAATTGCTAAATGTTACTCGCTAAATAGTAGTCGCTAAATCTTAACTGCTAAACTAATTCCATTGTCCTCTTCCTTCTGCAGGGTTCTGCAAGTGAACGAGATATATGCAGGTTTAACATTTAAAAGTAACAAACTATATTTTTGTAACGGAAACGGAGACGTTTACAATTTGAAATATAAGCGTCATAACACTGAGGTGATAATTTGTGCAAAATGTTCCAATAGTAGTAGGTAGATAGGGCCTAGCTTAAATTTAAAATCTATTGTGAGCACGCATTTTTTTAAAGTAGGTCTATTTGTTTTGTTCCTTGAAGTTTTTGTTTTATGCGATAACACATAATTAGTACCTCCATAGCATGAAGGGCGTTTAGGCCACTTGGGCCTTTCCCGCATCTTTTGAGAATGCCTTTAACAAAACACAGAAAGTTTGTGAGAAAATGCGAGTTTATAATAGTGTGAAACGAAATCTTAGTAAAACCATATTTTCTGACCGAGACGGTTTAATAAAAAAACTCAATAGACTGTTCCCGAATTACTTCAATAGACTGTTCCCGAATTACTTCTTTTCTATTCGCACTCATCAAATGTCGGTGTAAATTACCAGGCATAACTCGGGGGTGTCTGCTTCTTATTTTCATATAAACAAAGACAACATGCCTCACATCTTCAACAACAACATATTAAGGCTCGTCTAATATAATTACTTGTCATGGTATATTTATACAATATAAATATACCGTAGCGCGGTGGGTGGGCGCGGCAATATTCTATTTAGGCTACGTAAAGGTTTTGTGTCAGTTCAACAAGGTTTGCGTGCCCATATATCCATACACATATACTGTACATTAATAATGTTTATGTGTTATTTCCTGTGTTGAAGGTAGGAAGATGATTAAGTGTCGCTCTGTAGAGTGGCCACCTCTCTTACACGGCCTAAATGCCTTTGCAGAACGGTTGACCGCTATAGAGGGGACTAACGGATATCAAAACACAGAAACAGCAAGACATACGAACACGCTTTAATAAATTCGATATTGTTTTATAAGGATATTTAATAACACCAAAACCGGTTGTGTTTCGGAAATCGCACCACTCTCGCGACTTTAAACATATAGGTCTATACGAATATTTCTAGTACATTATCATTTGTAGTTTAACTAAAAGCATCACACTGAAAACGACGGTCACAGTAACGAAAACGCATGCAATAAATGCAAACTATGTATAGTTCAATTAGTTAACTAGGTTAATCTGTCGTATGGCGCTCTGCAATAGTGCGGCACGCGATTGCTATAACACTGACCACACAATATCGTATCATGTTTCACATAATTACATTTGCACAGAGCGATGCACTTAATTGGGTAATTAATGGCGCATTTACAAACGCCCGGGTATAATACGTTTGGGGACGTAGACAGTGTATCTACATACCAACTGACAGGCTCGTAGGGTGGAGGGTTCGCCCCCTCCCCCCCCGCCGAGGCAGAGTTCCGTTCGAGGGAAAAGAGTTTCGCTCTAGGTGACAAGAGGAACTGTAGGAGTTTTTTTTGGTTTGGGACCCTCAAAGGGGTATGCAGTTGGAGGTCACAAGGTCGAGTTTTGTTAGAAGTTTTTTGGGAGCCACCAGGGGGCGGCAGTTGGCCATCTCAACGGGGGTGCAGGTGGTAGCCATATTTTGGGATGCAGTTGGAGATCCCAAATGGGTGCAATTGGACGTTTTTGGGAGCCTGCAATCCCCACATTGCAATATTGGCAAAACATATCGTGCCCAAACCCAGACCGTCTTTTGATTGTCTCACTTAAACCAACATTACTATCCAGAGAACATATGCTATAAAAACCTGATGTAATAAATTATTAGACACATTAAAGGTCGGATTACACGAGCGATTAATCGGCCGAAAGGGAGTCACGTGATACTGCGTAAACATACTCGCGATACCGATTTGCAGGGCCAATTTGTGGCTGCGATTGTGTCGGTGGAATTGAGGATGGTTACAATTTGACATTGAAGCGGTGACCAATCAGCGACCGACAGCCGGAACACTCGTGACCTTTGGTCAAAGCTCAAATCAGGAGTGGCACGAGTCAAGATCTTAATCGCAGTGTACCCAGAGACACGTCGTTCGTTTGAACTGCAATTTGCTGCGCCATGAGATAGGGTGTCGCCCGACAAATCGTAAACCGGTCTTAAGGGGTAATATGCCAACCAGCGAAATATGTCAGTTTTTAGAAAAGCCACTGGACGTATGACTGATGCTAGCGAAGCTTTAATGCACACTGACCAATTTCAGTGCTTCGCTCGGAGTTCCATCATAATGTGCAAGTAGCGCAGGAAACGGATGCGCAGTAATCCGAGTGATGCAAAGTTCATCAGCCAAATAGTCGAAACAGCATTGGGCAAGCTAACAGATGGCTCTATCTTTGGGCCAGCACAAACACATGGCTAGCAGATGCATTTACCGTTGGGCCAGCTCAAACACAATAGCTAGTAGATTGGTCTACCTTTGGAATAGCTCAAACGCATGGGCTTGCAGATCGCATTATCGTTGGGCCAGCTCAAACGCATGGTCTAGTAGATGGTCTAGCAGATCGCTCTACCGTAGAGCCAGCTCATACACGTTGGTTAGAAGATGGATTTAATGTTAGGCCAGCTCAAACACAAGGGCCAGCAGGTTGGTCTACCGTTGGACCAACACAAATCTTGCTCTCGCGCAAGTGCGAGCTGCCGGTTACCCACACGTAAAGGCGGCATTAGATCCACGTCTTGATGGGACGGCCTGAAAGGCTTGCAGGTGGCAAGAAAGTATCGCCACACATGACAACACCGCCTGACCACAAGAACGCCGGACCCGACAAGCAGTCGCAGGGTGTCGCCACCTCCGCCCGAAGTTGACTTCCGGTAGGGGAGCGCACGGAAGGGTGCTCACGAGGTGCAACACGGAAGACGATGTACTCGCTGTCACCGCGAGGCTGCAGCCTTCCTAGTCCGCCTTCTTCCCCGGCTCCTCTGCCTCGCCGTCCGAGTCCGCCACGTCTAGGTTCAGTCCGATCGTCTTGCCGACTTTGAGCACCCGTGTCTTCGCCGTGTCGATGGTGTTGGTAACGACCTCCATTATGACATTGATGAGCATGGCGACGAGCGACAGTCCGAACAGCAGGTAGATGAAGGATGCCATGAAGCGCTTCGGGTGATCGGGTAGGACGTCGCCGAAGCCGATGGTGCTGATGGAGATGAAGATGAAGTAGAAGGACTCGAGATACGTCCACTCTTCCCATTGGATGAACACGGCCGCCCCGAGCATAATGTACACGGCGGCGATGACCACGGCGATGACCGGCGGAAGGTTAAACTCGTCATCGATAACGAACGGTTCACCATCCGTTTCGGTTTCGCCTTCGCTGCGTCTGCGGATGGTGCCGACGATCTTGCGACAGCTGCCCGTGTAGTAGAAGCGCCGCACGAACGCCCAGAAGAACTTCAGGATGCGTGTGAAGAGCCGGCCGAAGTCCGCCATCACGACCAAACACAGAGGGATGCCGATGAGTGCGTAGATGATCGTCGCCACCCGACCCGTCTTCGTCACCGGAGCGAAATTACCGTAACCTGCAGACAGAACGACATATTAATTAAAGAGGGGATGAAGCGCTTGAACAACCACAGCCCAAACATAAGAACACACCATTTAGAGTACATGTCACCATGATTTAACAAGCACAGTGCCACGGTATATTTTAAATAATTTGTCAAACTTGGCCATTATCGGCAATGGGCGGCGTCATTACTATCCAGCGACCAGTGGTTCAAGTCGTGAAATGCTTGCAGGCACCGCAGCAATAGGAGACGTAGCACAGTTCACAGAAAAGCCGATGAATCGCATGCAAAAACAAAACATAGGAAAACTGAATGCGCTGAATGGCTACTGGATATACTATAAATGTTAAGAAACAACTTGTCACATACATCCACGGAAGGATTATCAGAGAAAAAGGCAGATTGTAGATGATAAATTCGGCGCTTCCAGCGGCGGCAAGCTCTGCAAGAATCTGTTGTGGTAACTTTTGGACGCTGGTTGCCAGAGAAGATACGAATGTGACGATCATGGAAAGAAGGTAAACGTCAAAACATAATTCGTTGTCAAAGATACAGGTTCCTCTTTGGTCAGTTTATCTACATATAACAATGCATCTACATAGGCGAGTTTAGGGGGGCTGGGGGCACATGCCCCCTAGACCTTAGTAATTTGGCGTTCCCGCAAACCTTTTATAATGGGCCGACGTGACCGTGCCCCCTAGACCCTTTGAAATGTGCCCCCATTAAGGTTACAATAAGCTGAAGTGATGCCGACACGGCGGTAATAATTTTAACAACCTCCATGAAGTAATGTTCTGTGGAACTGTTATCTGCTATTGCCCATTCTGAGTGGATAGGACAGGATACGTTTTCATTGGGTAAATCAACGTCAATTGTTTTAACTTTTTTTACTTATTTATTGTACTGTACAAGGACTAACGTATATAATAAGGTCTATATTTTTGTTTTCGCCCAGAAATGTCTATTTATGAAATAAATCGAATGTGTGTGTGTGTGTGTGCGTGCGTGCGTGCGTGTGTGTGATTTGACGATGTGTGTGTGTGCGCGCGCGCGTGTGTGTGTGTGCATGCGAGCGTGCATGCGTGCGTGCGTGCGTTCGTGCGTGTGTGCGTGCGAGCGAGCGTTCGGTGCGTGTACTAGCGTGGTTGCATCAGAGAAAGCACCACGTGAACCTGGCGACTATAATAAACACAAACAAAGACGGCACCAGTAGTCCCCAGGTGGAGCTACTAGTACCGGGCACATCTGGCCTCGGTTAGCCAGGCTTTGTTATGTGGCGACACCGTTTGTCTTCCTGAAACCAGAAGGTCTGTGTTCCCTTGGTGACGAAGACGATTGGTTACCCTGAATCAGGATAACCAATTAAATTTACCCTCGTGGTAAGTCATCAAATCAAAGCAATCTGCTCAGTTTATACGAAGCATTCGAACCAACTTTAAATGTCGATGACATTTACAAAAGCTAAGCATAGATGTATGGCGGTTAGCTGAATTAGTTGTAATGTTTCCTTAGTAACTGACTTAGCTGGTCACGACTACGCCACCCGTGAGAACAGTGCAGACGCCCGCGAAACCCAATATAATTACTCGTTCAACCATTCTCACGAGCGACTGAGCGGCATTGTGAATTCAAATAATTACTTCTACTTCCAGAACATTAGGGCCTACATTTCGTAGCCAAAACTCAAACAACTAAATCTAACAGGCAAAGATAATATTGGCATAGTATAACTTCACTGTTTCGCAAGGCGATCTGCCAGGGGGTGTATTGAAACCACCAGCGCCCCCTGGCACGCGAGTATGGATAAGATTTCCAAGTAGTACACGTAGCTATACAGGCTATTGCTGATTTCCCTGCAAATGCAGCAAATAGTCGTTGGAACTATAAAACAAATTAATGTACTTGTGGAGTTGTTTCTAGGAAGAGACAAACATTGTTGACTGCATATATCCCTTCTTTTGTCCTAGTTTGGCAAACTACCTTTTTCGGAATATCAATATCGTCAAGGTTCAACCTCAAATTCTATGTTATGACATACCAATTCCACGTCAAGTCACAAATCATGGCTGGTCATGTGCAAGTAAATTCACATGTCACAGCTTGTCAAGTTCAAGTCAACTTACAAGACATACTTTGTCGAGTCCCAATCAAGCCACACATTGTTAACTTGAGCTCAAGATAACACGTACTTAACACTGTGTATATATCGACAAATAGCGCGACGCTGCAGTCGGATGTTGGACGGAGATTCATGACTTCGAAGCAAGAGCCAAGTCATGATCTGTGATAATCAAAATCCGACAGCTGCATTGCCTCATCAATCAAGCGGGTACATCGCATGTCCAGTGCGTCAGCCTCGTAGAATATTACAGGTTGTGACTGATCTACCGAGCGTTTCGTCATTTCCACCAGTTGATTCAGCTCTGCGTCACCCCCGTGGCGCCCCCGTGGCAGACAACTCGACGTAAGGAAAACAAAGTGGCTCATTGGCATTCCTATCGTCTTCACAAAACAGAAGTCTCGTCGTTTGTAGTATGTCTTAAGTTGCGTCATCCCCAGCCAGTTGGGCTCACTATTAGCACACAGAGGACGAAACAGAGTCGAAACGTCTGGGATCAATTTATGATGAATGATGTTGCCACATCGATGTTGAGCTGTGATTCACACGTGACATATCACGCGAGATAAAGTCACCACAAGAAACCTTGATGTATAAGTTCACAAAAAACACAGCATCCGCCGAAACATGTGAGAAGAATGCTGAGAATATCACGGACTGAAAAGAAAAGTAATGAAGACATATTCGGAACGGCCAAATCAGAAAAGAAAAACCATGAACAATAACAATTATTACGACACAACAAGCAAGATTTATGGGTGATATAATGATAACGAGAGTTAGTATCGGTAAGAGCGCAACCGAACTGCTACAAATTACAAAAACGAGTGGTTTGGACCATGATCGCCAACGCCTGCGACAGACACGGTACTTAGAAGAAGAAAATGCTGTGGAAACGTCAAAACAGTGGAAGTTCGCTTTGATTATCCCCATGGTGATGATGAATGTGTCAGTTTGACTCTTCAGTTCAGATTATCAGGGCTGTATCTTTTGTTGGTTTGAATGTATTAAACATAGATCATTATAGTATAATAGGACTGCAGTGTTATCGCACGTAGGGCCTACATGTAGGGCCATATATGTAGGGCCTACATGTAGGGCGTACATGACGACATGGTCAAGGATCCACACTATTACACTAACTTCTAAAATCGAAAATGGACTTTGATTGTTTCGACTGTTCAACACCTAACACACCTGCGTGTTCAACACCTAACACAACTGCGTGTTCAACACCTAACACACCTGCGTGTTCAACACCTAACACACCTGCGTGTTCAACACCTAACACACCTGCGTGTCCAGTCGTTGTACATCAGTCTGTTACAGTATTGACGTGTGTTTTATTCTGGCGTTTTACTAAATACACGGCGAGGTAGAGGTTTTCATGTTTGTCACAAACTATACTAACTAAACTGTTAATGATGGTCTGCGTTCATCGATTATATTTTGCTTACTGTGTCGTCTCCGACAATCTGAAAATCCACTTTTTGTGAATTATTTTTATACTGATATACATGTATATTCATTCTAGAAGTCCTATGTTTAAATATTGGACAACCCAATTGTATACTTGAAGTATACTTGAACGCACATTTTATATATTTTGTCATTAACTGATTATTTTTTATTCCATGATGTGTCGATATCTTTGTAATTTTTACTTATATTTTATGTATTTGTATGGACTTTTATCTGAAATAAACGTTATCATTATTATGAACGGCTGTGGACGACAAACGTATGGTCAAATCCAGGATCCGGCCCTTGTTAATAAACGACTTGTGTTTTGTGCACTGGCTGTTGGAAAAGCTGAAGCCTCAGGATTTCAGTGGAAACTGGAAACAGCTAATTCCACGTTCGTTCACACAGTATAAGTGTACTACATAAAGATGAGACGTAACGGCCAAATTGACTTGCTACTTCACACGTTGTTGATCATTCTCAGGCTGTTTAAGTTCCCATATCGCATAACAATTATCGACATCTTTGTTACTAAAATTACTGACACGGTTCAACAAATACTGTATTATGTGAACGCATCTATGTGTATAGTTTGAAGGTCTACTTAGATGTTGGGATTTTGGATAATTCCACTAAATATATTTTTATGTGACATGCTGTACGTGTTATGTATAAACAGCATATACTGTCGCAGTTGTATGCCTACACTACAAGGTTATCGTTCGCAACTGACAGAAGTCGTTGCCTGTCTCTAATACACAGATAATCGATCAAATGGCTGGATCGCTTTCCCTGATAAAAACACCATATACTACACGTGTACAACGACATAGCTTGATTGTGATTTGTGCCACACACAGGCGGACAGGCACGCACGCACGCACACAGGCAGACAGGCAGACAGGCAGACAGGCAGACAGGCAGACAGGCAGACAGGCCCACACTCGCACACGGACAAACGCTCGTAGGTCTACACGCACACACACGCACATACATACATACACACATACAAACATACATACATACATACATACATACATACATACATACATACATACATACATACATACAAACATACACACACACACACACACACACACACACACACACACACACACACACACACACACACACACACACACACATACATACACACACACACATACAAACATACATACATACATACATACATACATACACACATACATACACACACATACAAACATACATACATACATACACACACACACATACAAACATACATACATACATACACACATGCACACATGCACACATACACACATACACATACATACACATACACACACATACATGCATACACACATACATACACACACACAACACAGGCACGCACGCACGCACGCCCCCCCCCACACACACATACACACTGCACAGCAGACACTGTACATTACAATGACGAGGGAAACAACGTGAGGACGTGAAACGCAAAGGGACGGTTTGGTATGCATTGCGACAGGCCTTTCCCCGGCGGTGGGATGACAACGACAGAAGGTGGAGAAGACAGGAACACATCAGACGTGTTTGACCACGTGATTGCGACAGACAAACAATCCGCATTTCCCCACAGCGACGACGCAAACTTACAGAATATTTATCGCCTCAGTCGGCGCGTCGGTAACTGATAGGACACGCGCACACGAATCGGCAAGTGTAACGCGGAATAAGCTACAGTTTAATGTCCGGCAACGTTACGCAAACACACATAAACCCCACTTACGGCCGGGTTTTATTGTGTTTGTTTTACTTCCCGCTGAAACATTATAAGACTGGGCGTTTCCCGAATTTCCCAATTTGCAGAGAGTTATGTTTCCAGTTCTGTATGGTAAGGGGATAGGCACTATCTAACCGGAACACGAGTGAGTTCTCTATTAGCCTGGCACGTCTCTTGTATGACACGCAATTAAACTGGATATTGTTCGCGCATTAATTGCAGCGTGGCTAAATGTTTCCCATGGTAGTCGAAATAGTGTTCGATTGAACAGAATTGCCAGGGAATAAATTATAAACCACCTTGAGCAGGAGTAAGAAATGGATACTGTTCTATTTAAGAACTTATGTGAACTTTTATTTTTAGGTGGTGGAAATACTTTGTTACGGCGGTCAACTGTTGAATATCGAACTACATCGTCTGGTTCACGAAGAAGACATAAATATTTGCGACGTCATTTTCCATCCTACACATACGTGTGCAGCCCAGTGCTTGTCATTACGGATAACAAATTACGTTATTTTTGGCAGTAAACCATACACCTGCCTTTAGCCATTGACACCGGAACCGTTCTGAATGCGGCTGGTCCATGCCCCGAGCTGCGAATTTGATCCAGCGGAAGAACGCTGAAAAAGGACTCGCAAAGGGCACCAACATACTAGTGATATCGTCGCCTATTGCAGCGAATGTTTGATACGATCTCGTAACCAAACAATATCTGAGCAATCAGATGGCCTCACGAAATAGCCTTTAAATGAATGTGCACAATGTGAGGAAGAGAAAAAGGAAGAACATATAGTGTTCACTTTTTATAAATAAAACAATCTGTCAATGTAACTTAACTAGTTTACATTTCAGATATGCGAGAATAGGCCAATGCTTTTATTTAGACTTCATGTATCCACACAGTCATTACATACAATTCCACCTCAATTTATGTTTTACACTTTGCTGGTTGCCTGGTATGCGCTTCAAGACAATCCAGCATTAGAGCAGATACGAATGATGTACTGGCATTGGTGGAGTTGTTATTCGACGGCCATCAGGTCCTGTCATTGACTCACACCAGACAGTTATGTATCTATGTCGTCAATTAAAACAAGTAGGTATGCGTTTATCTAGTATGTGGTAGCATAATCGTGTTAAGGTGCATGGAGCCGACAGCTATAGACGATCCGAAATGGATCGCGCAGATGACAGGACAGGACATAGCTACACCTCGAGCGAAGCGTGCAAGAAGAAGACGACGGGTGAAAGATATCACCTACAGTGGAGTCTCATATCAAATCTGCTATCTCCGTTAAAGACGCTCGGACGGTTTTTCTCTAATCTAGGAGACAGGCCGTTAGAGGCTCGCGATCCATTTTGCCCATTTTGCGCACTACAGAAACTAGCGCCGTTTCAATGTCAAATACACATAAACCATGTAGATTTTTTAAGTGAACCTTCTGGGTTTGACTATTGTATTATGACTGCAACCACTTCCGGTTAATGCCAGTGCATTTGGCGTAGCTCTATGTCGTTGGTTATGTCGGGGGAACCGAGGGCACGATGCAGTGGCCACAAGTGCATCTGGTATCGTGAACATATTTACGTGTCACATATATGTACACGATTAAAGACAGCAATGCAATGAGGTTGCACCATCACAACCTTAAGCACAATACCTCTACACACTCCGTATCTAAACTACTGCACGAATACACGATATTCTATCGGGTGCGGTGACAATTATAGAACATATACTCAACAAAGAGGACTGAGGTTCAATCAACTTGATGTCGTTGACTCCATCTTGCCTCATTTATATCAGCTGTACGAATGAGTTCCTGGACATAGAGGGTGGGAACGTCAAGAGATAGGTCAAGAGTGCAGAGCGCATAGATGGATCTACGGAACCTACGCGCAGCATAAGAACATATCGTTGCATTGTAATGTTTGCAATCTTACCTATCGTCTTATATGTTTGTTATCTTACGTATCGTCTTATATGTTTGTAATCTTACCTATCGTCTTATATGTTTGTAATCTTACGTATCGTCTTATATGTTTGTAATCTTACCTATCGTCTTATATGTTTGTAATCTTACGTATCGTCTTATATGTTTGTAATCTTATCTATCGTCTTATACGTTTGTAATCTTACCTACCGTCTTATATGTTTGTAATATTACGTGTAGTCGTGTATGTTTGCAGTCTTGCCTATCGTCTTGTATGTTTGTAATCTTACGTGTCGTCGTGTATTTTTGTAATCTTACCTATCATCGTGTATGTTTGCAGTCTTACCTATCGTCGTGTACGTGGTGACGCAGAAGAACATAGCTCCCCAGTAATCCCAGACGACTTCGTCGGTGCTGATACTGACACCTTCGTTGTAAGACTCCCTCACCGCCGCCTCATAGATCTCCAGTTTGTCTCCGAGCATCTCCCAGAACGCGGTATCGTTCACTCCCCACAGTGCACTGCTGACGTTCTCTGCGCTCTCCACGATGTGTTCTCGAGCCACCGTCACCGCTAAACGCTTGTGGTTCTCGTGCGGCGCTTCGATCTTCGAGAAAACAAACGCGCCACCGAACGAGTACACGGCCATGATGACGGCGAGACCGACGTGCGACGCTGTCACCGCGTACACGGTCTTCGTCGCCTGCTTCGTCCGGCTCCAGCAGTTCGGTGGCTCTACGACCACCTGCCGCACGTCTAGCATCCGACCTACGGCCGGCGACACTGTCGGGGACAAACCTCGTTCCTCCTCCTCGATATCCATGATGCCGAAAGTGACGTCAGTGTCCTTCTTAATCGCAACTATAACAAAGCCGTGTCTTCGTCCACTTCGACCCTGATTGGCTCTGGGACAGGGTACAAGGAGTTTGAGGCGCGCCGCCACCACGAGCCAGTGTTGACGCAGACGTAGCAGAAACGATCTTCTTGAAATGGAAGCAGCCGCCCAGTTCGCCGGCTGCGAGGCATCAACAGGGCGCACTGCCCCAATAAAGCCCGGCGCGCGATTCGCCAGCACCGACAAAGCGCTCAATATGTTGCAACTCCCACGCGATTCTAGCCCGGCACCCCGGGGTCCTCTCGGGCTCTCCCGACCGGTCTTTACCGACCCATCTCACGCTCGTTCGCGGCGCCTGTGGACGTCTGTCACACCGCGATACTATATCATCTGGCCGAATGTTTTGTTCATCACTACCGCGACTCACGCAACAACAAGAAACAGCATAGCCGCGTTCGATAATAATTTACGGCGCGCCTAACGCTAGGCGTGGTTGATCATATCCTTTCCGTCGGCATTTCCGCCTCATCTGGTTCGTCTGATGCGTGAATTTGGGGCGTTTCAGTATCGGTAGACTTTTCGAAACTACCACGTGTTACAGCTACAAACAGCTGTTAGGTGTAATAAACATGCGACGAACGACTGCGCTTTTAAAGGTGACGTTGTCGTTCACCTGATGGTGACGTTAAATAAATAATACGTTATTTTTAGAAATCACGCTACGTGTCAACGTGGGTCGAACTCCGTTGCGAGTGTAATGAGGACTGTGACTATTTGTCTTCAAATTGAGTTGGATAACTATTTGTAGTACGTCCTTCCATGGCAAAATTACACCAGCCAACGATATCGAAAGTGCGACACATTTTGTCAGAGGAAGTGACGACATTTGCGGAAGTTACGCAACGATGGCAATGACGCCCTTTTTATGTGAACTGAAAAAAATATCGTGTCATTTCACAGATAAGCATTGGCGTGTTGCCTAACTTGTTTAGGTACCGTTTGTGTGCGGACACCTGCGGTAGTTGTGTTAGTAAATGGCTAAAAATGAAAGTGACAAGTAAGGCAGGTTCGGGTTCTAATGGTCAGAACATGTCGCACATGCGTAGTGTAACAAGTCTGTTTACTTGGAGCACCTACCGTTATGTTGGAATATATTAATTAGTCTACGCTAGAAATTATGTGCCAGAGGAGAGACAGAGAGAGGGGGAGGCAGGGAGGGAAGGAGGGAGGGAAGGAGGGAAGGAGGGAGAGGGAAAGATAGAGAGAGAGAGAGAGAGAGAGAGAGAGAGAGAGAGAGAGAGAGCGAGAGAGAGAGAGAGAGAGAGAGAGAGAGAGAGAGAGAGAGAGAGAGAGAGAGAGAGAGAGAGAGAGAGGGAGGGAGAGTGATTGAGCGAGTGAGTGAGTAAGAGAGAGAGAGAGGGGGGGTAGGAAGGGAGGAATTGAGGATGGGAGAGAGGGAGTTAGGTAGAAAGGGAAGATGGGAAGGAGGTAGTTAGGTAGAGAGGGATGGAGGGAAGGACGGAGGGATTGATGGAGGGAGTGAGGGAGAGAGAGAGCTGGAAGGAGGGAAGGAGGGACGGACGGACGGAAAGATGGAAGGATGGGAAGGAGGGACGGACGGACGGACGGAGGGAGAGATGGAAGGAGGGACGGAGGGATGAAGGAACGGAGGGACGGAGGGCGGGGTGGAGAGTGAGAACACTTTCCAAACGTGTCGCGTGTCGACTGACTGTTTGGTAACTACCCGCTGTGTGCAATAATTATTGTTCCACAAGCTGACTGTGCCTGGGAAGAATGCGTTCTCGTACGCGTCGACTCGGGTGAATGCCTGATAGTGCGGTGATGGACGATGCCTCTATTGTGTACTTCTGCGGCGGTGAATAAATAGTGGTTTGTCGCATCAATTAAACCTGTGGTTACTGATGCGGCAGAGCATCACTTGTGTGGTTCCAGTCCGTCAACTCGCATGAGTCTTCCGTTCCGAAACCGCTCTTATGGAACTGCTACGGACTTTTCAGCGATGTCTAAATAGCATAAAATTTCCTCCTCAAACTAGGCTAAATGCAAGAAACCGAACGTTTGATGGGTTTGCATTATTTTTGACTGGAACAACGACACAGGAAAGCCTACCACAAGACCGCACAAAATAATGTCATGACAAGGGAGGTGCCATTTCCCAGCAGTTGGATGATATGGAAAAGACTGAGTATGCCAGAGGAAAAAAAGACCTTGAACAATAGGATATTAAGTCCCTCCGCAAAGATGTTTCATAATAAATGATATACTAGGAGCCTAAATATGGCGAGTCAGGTTCAGGAAACAAGACAATTAATTGTTTCCCTGTAGCATAATTTGCCTCTAAATTGAAAATGTCTTCATGGTTCTATTTACACGGCTTCGTTGTTTATGCACAAGTCATAAAGACAAAGCGAAGGAGACGCCGCGAGTGTGCAGCTATGTTCGTTCACCTGCCATACCTTTCTGATTATTTGACCTAGCAATGGTTGATTGTCATTCAAAGACAAACATTAAATTTACAAATTACGACAAATTGTGCGCAGTTAGTTGGTTCAACTAATCGCAACAACAAAGTTCAATGACGTGGGAAGAAACTGAGACCTGCTGTCTCTGATAACGCGTCATAACTCTGGTCTGTATACACCCCAAACAGTAATTACCCGGTGTGCTCGTTTGGCGAAGTATCCCATGCACGCACATCATCTTTATTATACAGTAGGTTTTTATTGACTCGTAGTTCACATCTAGAATATAGGTATGTATAATTATTCATAAATTATATCACCAAATGCCACCGTTCTAGTATGTTTAATTTAACTACAGGTATAATCGAGCTAGAATGTGTTTGTGTGTGCGTGGGCGTGTGCGTGTGTGCGTGCGAGCGAGCAAGGGAGCGTGCGTGCGTACGTGAGTGTGTGCGTGCGTGCGTGCGTGCGTGCGAGCGAACGAAAGAGCGAGCGCGCATGCGTCCGTGTGTTCGTGCGTGTGTGCGTGCAGTGTTTGTGCGTGCGTGCGTGCCTGTGCGTGCGTGCGTGCGCGCGCTTGTGTGTATGTGTGTGTGTTGAATTGTACCGGACATAGGACGATAAATCGATTGTTCGCACAGACACGCGTTGTCTCTGCAGTTGCCGAATAGTCTGCCGATCAGTTGGGACTTGTGACGTTTTACGCAACTTGCATTAACGCGAAATACTGCTCAAATATACGTCATAACTGGGACGAAGTACAGCTGATTCACCTAGTTTTCGTACATTGCGTAGGGTATCTGCCACGGGCAGCGTATGCAACAACCATCATTGGGTAGCGAGGATGAACGTAGATGCACAACTAAATAGTGAGGGAGGCGGTTTTTGCTTTCCGCAACACTTGCGACGTTAGGTTTATACGGAAAGCAAAAACCGCTATCATCAATATAACCTTGTGCAACGGCGTCCAATGCAATTATTTATTTGTTCTTGAAATAATGCTTTATTTCTGTTGTAAACTTTATTGTATTTTGGTGGGTTAAACAAGGTATGTGAACCCAACGGATGGTGGCATCAGTCTCGCGTGTGCGAGGCTGCCGGCCAGTTTGATGTGGTGTCCACTGGCCTATAATCCTCGTTTTTGTCATCACGTATTGACATGTATGTCCTTTGAAAGAGGGACACCGGACTGGGCAGTGTAACTGGGGTAAGGCAGCAACGGAAGACCGTGAGATCTGGACAAGAAATATTAACAAGCAGACAATACCTGGGAGAAGAACGAGAGTAAACATTGTACTGGTGGTAATGGCCCCCATGATGATGATTATGATGATGATGATGGTGATTATTATTAATATAATGGTCATGATATATTTTTTATAATGATATAATGTTATAATTATGACGTTTGTCATTTGTACAAGTCTGTATTGGTGTTTTGTAATGTACATATATATACATATATATATATATATATATATATAACTATTAAATATCCTATGCTATATATATATATATAGCATAGGATATTTAATATTTAATTCTCCAAAGAATATCAGTGAAACGATGCACTCGCATGTGCAACATCTACAGAAGTGCATCACCATATCCCGTAATCAATCGATGTATTACATTATTTATTTTTAATAAATATGCCATATTTTGCTGTACAATATGCTACCGGTAAAGGTTACAGTCTGCCACAATTACTTTAAGACCATTAATTAAAGCAGCTGCAGTTGGGGTTGCCCTGTAATAAATAATTAATTGGCTTGTAGTCCGTTATCTACACTACTCGTGTGTACCGCGTCAGTAGTCCGTCAACTGGAACAAACCTACTGTTGGGTTTTGAAATACGACGACGCTACAGTTAATTGTGTAATATGATAATTATTGTAATGGAATAAATAAAAAATGGGCCAAGTGGCCCTGAAGTCCTTTGGACTAATACATCATTATGTGACCCCGGCTGACCAAATGAGTGATAAGTTGGAACAATTTTAACATTGTTTTCTTACATCCTTGTAAAGGTTTGGTAGGGTGCTTTACACGGTTTCAAAAATTATGACTGCTACAAAAATTGGCGAAGTTATGGAGCATTGAACATGGTAGGGGTCAAAAAGTGAAAATGAAGAAAACGGCTGTTGAAGTTTTACATTATATATGCAAATGGGTTGCATGGAAATATTACATGCACAACATTCAAATGTGGCACACAGTATGTAATATGTATGTTATGTTGCAATGATACACTGGAAGTACAAATGTGCTGCTACAAAGACTTATCAAGTTATGCCAGATGATGTCTTTATGTGTAAAACTAAGAGGACAGATTATTTTAGAGCAAAAGGTAGACTCACTGTTCGACACAGTTTAAAACCTACAGGCAACTGTCCAGTTTAACAGTGGCTTAATGCTGTCTGTTGACACAAGCTACTGCCAGTGACCAATTACAGATTAGTCAGTTTCCATCAAACAATAGCAGGCAGAGAATCTTAGCTCCACAGCTGGGTGTAATACACAACAAGTGATAAATATATGATACACTGGAAGTACAAATGTGCTGCTACAAAAATGTATAAAGTTATGTCAGATTATGTCTTTATGTATAAAATTAAGAGGGCAGATTATTTGAGAGCAAAAGGTAGTCTAAAGAAAATAAATTAGGCAACTGTTCAGTTTAACAGGAGACAAGACACCACAGTCACACCATTTTATAATAATTAAATGAACATAAAAATAAACACAACTTGCAATTATAGAAAATAAATAGTTTTGAAGATACAGTTTAAAAGTGTTAGGCAACTGTTCAGTCTAACAGGGGTCAAGTGTGTCTACTCTGCCTGGGTGCTGTGACCAATTAAAGATTAGTCAAGGTCTCAATGGCCTAGGCTGTAGAAATTAGTCACAGCTTTTGACTTTCTGGCACAATACACAACTTCTACTGTTGGGGGTGATCTCAAGGGCCCTTTTCAAAACCACATCACTAGATAATGTAAACATTTTGCACTTTGGGGGCCCCTTAGGTGCCCTTAGAATGATTCAATCAAATACAGATTTCTTGTATATAGTGGCAGCACCCTAAGATGCATCTATGCAAAATAAAATAAAAAGTTGCTGAACAGTTTTTGAAAAAGTAGGCGAAATGTTACATTTTTACAAGTTTTTGGGTCCTTGGAGGCCCTAGGGAGCCCTTAAAATTATTCAATCAAATACAAATTTCTCGTGCATAGTGGCAGTGCCCCAAGATATGTCTATGCAAAATTAGAGAAAAAGTTGCTGAGCGGTTTCTGAGATACGGCAGCTAACGGCGGACGGCGGACGGTGGACGGCGGACGGCGGCCGGCGGACGCAGAGTGATGGCAATAGTCCCTTGGACCTTCGGCCAAAGGACTAAAAATGACAAGAGTAGAGGTTGAATATATCTTCGTCCTCGTCTAACTTCTGATTCCGAATGACTATTAGGCCTAAATGTTCGATTGAAAGTGCTGAACATTCTTCAGGATAGTTCATTTATGTGCAAATCAGTTCTTTTAAACGATGAAACAAAAGAACAGGAAGATAACACCAAGAAGAAGACTGTGGAAAAAGTCAAGGGCAAAGGCATGGTGGTACTTACGTTTGTCAAAGGATTATTCGAAACCACACCACAGATCATGAAGAAATAGAAAGTGAACACAGCAATGAAACCTCAGAACACCACCAAGAGGTCACTGGTAAGACCAAAAGACAAAGTGAAACCACACAAGATGTGTGAAGGAGTGTACGCTATATCATGGACGAACTGCAATGCATCGGAGAAACGGTAATGCCTGGAGTACTGTAGTCAACTACCACCAGTGGATTGCGATGATGCTTCTATTACGAAACTTTATGAGACATATCCTGCCTTTTAGTTACTCTTGGTTTTATAACTGGGCATATACGCAGGCCAGTTATTCTAAACCAAAACAGTGTTTGTTAACGTGGATGGTCACTTAACGATATAGCTACACTACGCTACTAGATAAACAAAATGTGACAGGTGAACGGATGTGTGAACGCTACGTAAACAGTAACTGGCTTATAAAAAACAATAACCGATTCTAGAATGGCGTCGCGATTATTGGATAACGGGCTAAGTTTAATTTAAGCGTTTCGACAATACAATCTGCCGGGGGTGCTGAGAATGATGTAATCAGCAGCGCCCCTGGCGTGCGAAGGGCGAACAGATGAAATGCGCTACGTCGTCGATCGCGCTCAGGCAACTTCCGGTCATGTGTCTAACTTCTTTAAGAAAATGTGTTTCAACAAAAATGTATCGATATTTAATATGACAAGCCTATTACACTGTTATCGCCTTGCAACGTATAGTACAGCATATATGAAGATCTATTTACATACAATAAGCGTTTCTTAAATTTGATACGGTTCCAATTTAGCTAGAAAAAGTACGTTTTCGGCGGCCATATTATTGTCGGCGTAACAGTTCAATTCCACGTGTTTTCAGTGGACATATTTGCCGTTGGTGAATGTAAAATACTAAAACTTTAAAAACGACTTGTCCAGTTCGATGTACAATCGGTGTAGCATAACGCAATTTATTTTTGTGTGTAATTTTAAAAATGAATTTAGGGCTAATGATGATGCCTACGCTCGCATGAGGCCAGCTATTCAAAAGGTAAAATAATAAGATCTCTAAAGTTTGTGAGCAATTCATTTACACGAACATGTAATCAGTAACTTAAGTCGACATTAGTCTAATGTTTGAAAGACTCACATTAAATCATATTCTTCTTCTTCAAAATGATCATATGAACGACTGCAAACGAAATAGCGACACACAGAAGACGAAATACGTAGTTTACCTATAGTCGTATAGACGGTCGCGCAGTAGAACAACGACTGCCAGAAATCCCAGACTTCTACTTCCACGTCCGTGCTGATGCCCTGTCCGAACGCTTTGTACAGCTGTCCTTCGTAGAGTTTCAGCTGGGTTTCCACGAGCTTCGAGAACTTCACCGCGTCCACCTTTACTTTGACGCTGCTGTTCCACAACTTCTGGATTACGTCCTTCCTCATCTCGAGAACGTCCAGTTTCTCCAGTCGTTCATGCCGTCCCTCGATCGCCTGAAACATGGCCGCTCCGGCAAACGAGTACGCCAACAAGATGGCGGTCAATCCGACGTGGGACGAAAACAGTTTGTAGGGGACGCGAAAGCACCGCCAGATACCGGTCGCCTTCTTCTGTTTCCTCTCTCCGGCCATGGCGAACGGTTCCACCGCCTGAAACGCTTGCGAAAGTTAGTCACACCCTGACTAGCGTCTAGTAACGACCAACAGTGGCTACGTACTGCCTGTTGCAAGAAGAGGTAAATCCGGTGACTCACGCGTGAACGATAATATACCAGCACATTGTGCGGTTCGTCCGTATTTTGGGAGCCTTCATTATTGCGGCACTGCGATATATAACGCTGCGTCCAACGTCAGCTGGGACTCAGCAGCGTTGCTCGAGCAGCGCATACGCAGGTGTTGGCTGCGGGGAATAGCAACAACTTGCCGCCCGGGTTTTTAATAGGTCGACCGCGCCGTGCTGCCCAGCCCGGGGCGACAAGACGTATATAACCTGGTAACTACCACTTGTGATATCCAGCAACGGAAGTCAGCAAGGCAATGCAGCTGTATACACGCTGTCGCTATTCGTGGAAGCGCGGCTTATGTATAGTTCGATAAACACGTGCTGTGGTCGCATTGCAGCGTTCGGTGTATCTGCTTCGTCTGTAGTGTAGTTTAGTGTTACCAGCCAGACACACGACTGTACACCGTGTGCTGTGGTTGTTGAGCAGTGCAGCGATCAATAATACTTCCTATCGGTTAAGCAATTCCCCCACGACACAGGTTTCTGTGATTAAACAGGAATACTCGTACACCAGTAGTTCGTTAAACCGGTGTGTGTGTGTGTGTGCTTGCGTGCGTGCGTGCGTGCATGCGTGTGTTTGTGTGTATGTGTTTGTATGTGTGTGTGTTTGTGTGTGTATGTGTGTGTGTGTGTGAACGCGCGCGCGCGGCGTCTCCCTCCCCCCCCCCTCTCTCTCTCTCTCTCTTGCGTGCGTCCGTGGGCGGGTGTTTTCGCTTCAATCCGCTTCACACGTTGTCAATCAGGCTAACTAAATTCATCGCCACCAGGTGGCTACTGTTTCGCGATTTGGGAATATCCGGAGTCGGTAAAAACAATCACCAAGAAAAACGTTTTGTTTTAAAGATTGACCAACGAATGTGTTTTTTAAGATGACATGTTTGTTATTTATATTTATGTAATATTAACGCCATGTTCAACTGTCTAACAGCCTGGGTACAAGTGCACTTTAACAATTGAACAATGTGCTTTATGGACGAACAACTCCACAAATGGCGGTTTATATTTCTGCAGACGGTTTGTTTTTATTTGTGTTGCCCTTGGCGGTAATGACGGTATCGAAAAAGTCACCAAGTGCTGCACGTGGACCGTGTAACATGACGCAAGGGTATCTTTGAATATATCGCACAGTGTTCATACAAGACCGTACGAGGCGACGCCGCTTTAATTCTTTTGGAAGTCTACTCGATATTTTTATTGTGTATTAAAATACTTACTTCTACTTCTATGACATTAGGGTCTACGTGTAATAGCCAAACCCAGAACAGTCCAATCTGGTAGGCGACGATACTATTGGCTGACCTTAAGTTCTGCGTTTCGCAATGCAATCTGCCAGGAGGTATTGGGCCTGGCATAATCAGCAACGCCCCCTGCAGCGCAAGGATGATATCAATACCACTCCGGCCGGCCCTTCGGTTATAAACCATGTTTAAGTTCTTGCATAGTACGACATCTAATCTACTAGGCGAGCGGTAGAACCACCTATCGGACCGATTTAAATGTTCTCCCCCGTGCATACATCCAAATGTTATATCATTTGAAAGCTCTACATCTCCCCGTCACAAAGAGGCCTGTCGTAGGGCTGCCCAGTGGTGCAGTAAGCGTGAATCCGAGGTCAAACAAGATCACTGTCAATCGATGAATTTTCGAAATTGTGCGCTTTTGCAATCGTCTTAACATTGCAATGATCGATTATCTACTTTACTTAATCACTAGATAGCCAAGTCATACATTTTTTTGGAAAGCCTATATTGTCTCCCCGACAAACTGAGGTACGATATGGAGGTGTTACCTGATATGATACGAGTGGAGCTAAGGTTAAACAAGGTCACCGTGAAATGATGAATATTCGATGTTTTTGCAATGCCGCGAAAGTCATAAAGTTGCAATGACCCTGCAACTACTTCATGTGTATGCACGTATCATATACTGTGTGAAACAACCATTCATCCCTGTCAAAACAAGATTTGACGTGGAGCTGTCAGTTGACGGAGTAGGTGTGGAGCGACGATCAAACAGTCACTGTCAAATGATAAATGTTCGAAATAGTGTCCTCCCACAAACGTCATGCAATATAAATGGTTGCGTATATCTACGTTGCCTATCTATTCATGGAAATGTCGTATACCGTTGGAAAGCCAATTGTCCTCCCGTAAATATGGGATACGACGGGGAGCTATCAAGTGATGCAGTAGGTGTGGAGTGAAGGTTAAACAAGGTCACCATCAAACGACGAATGTTCAAAACAACGCCACTCCGCAACACTTACAACGGTTGCGCAGCTACTTTGTCTACATACACTAGGCCGTGTTACATTACAGTTTTAAAGCGTATTGTGTCCCCGACAAAATAAGGTATGTCATGATGTTGTAAAGTGGTGCTCTAACTGTGGAGTGAAGGTTGAACAAGGTCAACGTCAAAAGATGAATTTTCGAAATTATGCCTTTCTGCATATAGAAGGTTAGCCAACATGTGATGTTATACTTTTAAGTGCATTTTTAAATAACAGGAATTCATGGTAAATCCAACACACAATGGATGCCACCCTCGATTTTGAAGTTTATTTGAGGGTCTCAAACTCAAATTTGTGTCAAAATAGTTGTATTAATTAATTGACACCTTCTAGTACACACCGTTGCATAAAACAAAATATCTTCTGATTTGTACATGAATCGTCTGTGTTATCAGGTGTTGAACTTTGAATTTTCTCATAAATATATGGGATAAACAAATATAAAAACATGATTTTCTCAAATATGTTTATCGTGTACACCAAAGTTGTTTACACAATTATTCTTTGTAAGCCTGCTTGTATATATTCCTGTTGAAATGATATGCATAATATTTATTATTACACATGCATTTGGTCATTAGCATGATCTGAAAGTCAAAGAACTTGCCGAAAATGTAGTTAGGATGTTGAAGAAGAGAGATGGCAGTCGCAGATTAAAACTCTATTCGCAACGCAGTCGACCAACTGTCAGATTTCTTGAGGAACGAGACACTTTAATATATCAAGGAGGAATCCAAATTTCAGGATCTTGGTGACATACGCGGAAACTATGGAAATTATGCTACACATCATCAGGGCTGAGACGATTGGCAGCTACGTAGAATCTTTCGCTGCAATTATACTTTGGCTAACTATCTATGATCATACAAACTATGTCCTCCCGATGGAGAACAGTCTCTCTGGCAGATATAAAATACCCCGAGAAGACGGCACCAGAGGCTCGTACAGTATTCATTAAAGGATACTTTATTGAGAAGAAAACCAAAAGACGCTTCAACCAAGTGCCTGCTGATAGGCAACTGAACTAGTTACTAGCACATGCAGTTTGGTGTGCTGCTCACGAGCGAGTGTCATAAGCATATCCAGTGCGTGTGCAAGTTCCCCATCGTGACCAACTCCCTTGACAATGAGCTGGTTGGTTCTGGAAATTTTGCAAGCTCGATGTCTTCACATGACCACAAAAGGTTGATGTTGAATTCCTGTTAGTGCGTGGAAACTGAGCAGGTTGTGTAAATCTTTCGGATTGTTTCTGGAAGTTCCAAGGGTGTACGAAGTCTAACCGTACCAAGACACTTGGCAGCGATACCGTTGGTGTTGTGTTCATGTCAGCTCCTTGTGGCTATAGACAGCGGGACTGGGGATAGCTAAACCTTCAAGGCATTCACCATTTCCACTATTCGTTCAGTAGTGACACCGTTGACCTGTTGCTTTAACGGCTTCCTGTCAACTTTGGTAGTGTTTTGTACATTGTATAGTTTCAAACGTTTATGAACGTCGCTTCCTCGGTTCGTCATGAAACCCTGTAGTTTCTTCAACCAGTCGTTGCTTCACGGTGACTATTGACCACGTTACTTGGAGCAGATTATTTCGTTGCCATAGGTACTACGGGCATGTCGTTACTCTGTGGGTCAATCCGATTTCTGCTGTATGCTCCTGTATGGAGTCACGACGATATTGCTGACACACACACACACACACACACACACACACACACACACACACACACACACACACACACACACACACACACACACACACACACACACACACACACACACTCACTCACACACACACACACACACACACACACACACACACACAAATAGCTTATATAGTTCCCGCTTTTAAAATTGGCGATACATCATTAATTAATAATTACAGGCCTGTTTCTGTCTTGCCTGTATTTTCAAAGGTGTTTGAAAGATTAATGTACAATATATTAATGAATTGCATAATGAAACATAACATCTTGTCTAATTCCCAGTTTGGATTTAGGAAAGGATATTCCATTGATATGGCTATTTCACTGTTAATTAACAAAATTAGTAAGGCAATCGATACCAAAGAGCACGTAATTGGGTTATTTCTGGATTTAGCCAAAGCTTTTGATACTGTTAATCATAATATATTATTGAGAAAATTAACACATTATGGATGTCACGGATTAGCGAGGTCTCCGTACACTAGATGGCTCAGTCTAGTAGGGTTCTTATATATCAAGGTCAACGCATATGAGAAAGAACGGTTTTCGTGAACAAGCAACAAAGAACGAGGACAATTTAATAAACTTTATTACAAGATATCTTTCTTTTGGTAAATATTTCGATTAACAAAATAAACAGAATAAAGAAATCCCGTAACCAAATTTAATAGAACGTAATAAACAATAACACTGAATCTTTCGATTATCAAATTCCACTTCCTTTCTAAGGTGGATTATACCGCTACACGACCATACACTAGGCGCCAATTGTTATCTAAGAATAACTCCCATAATATAAATACACAGTATAAGCTAGATCTCGCGGACTCTCATTACAGCAATATGTTACAACACACACATATATTTATATATATGTGAATACTTCATGGGTAATAATACCTCACTTCAAAACCCATAGATAACTACTAATCATAATACAGCAAATAATAGATACGTTCAATCAGAAAATAAACATTTATACTGGGCTAGTCCCATCTCGAATATATTCGAACGTTTGTTGAAGTCAACACGCCGAGCTCGGAACACAATTAGAACGGTGTATCTCGGCCGCACGAGTGATGATGCCGGGCACTTGACGATTGCTGTCTTACATCGCTAATTCTCGAGTCGCGTCCGTTCAATGATCGCACGGTCGCAAACGATTGCGAAGTCAGTTGAATGTTCAACTGGAAGACGAAGCCGGGCAGTAGACGCTTACCGCCGGCCGCTACGAATTCGATCGAGAGGTCATGCCCTGTCGCAAACGATCGAGAAGTCGGATGAACGGGTTCGCGCGAATGACGACGCCTGGCAGTATACGTTTACCAACGGCCGCTACGAGTCGCATTCGGTCAAGCCTTCTGACGTTGTCGCTGTGAGACCGCTGTTCGAGGATGGCCCGTGCTGGGTGAGCGCGTCGCGATTATCGCTCATCGACGCAAATACGTTGGGGCTGACCGGAACGTTATCTCAAAGTATTGCTGACGTGGCGGCATGGTTTCTTCGAAGTTCGATCGAATAGTCACTCTGGACACTGAATATTACAGACATACAAAAGCTTGGGAACGTAACCCACGTTAACGATTCCCACCACGCTGTACGACTTTCCTTGCCATTCTCTTGGCAGCAGGGCAACCTGTCTAGTTCAACCCTGGATCTGTCCCAGTCCTTCGCCAGCGCCCAGATGGCAAAATGCGTACAATAAACGTTTATATAAGCAGACCTAATTACACATCATATGACAGGTTTCCATCATTTCTATTGGCTAATGTAATATACAATTCAAACTAGGCATTGTGGAACACCCTCTCTACGATTACAGTGAAACCACCTGCTTGCCTAGAAACACTAGCAACAGAATACCACGCTTCACTGAGCGCATCTGCAACCGAGTTGCTGTAATTACGTAACTAAGGCGGTTGGTTAACAATATGTCTATCTACTGGCTTGACCTTCCTCATTTATAAAATTAAACCTCAGGAAAGTAGATTAAACATCCAGAAATAGCAGAAATGCTACAATGGAATCAGAAGGAATATACTCCAATGGATTCGTAACTTTTTAAGTAACAGACAACAACGAGTAAAATTTTATGGAACAAAATCGTCCCTTAAAAACATAACATGTGGTGTTCCGCAGAGTTCAATTCTGGGACCTTTACTCTTTCTTATCTATATAAATGATTTATCTACTTTATCTGACACAACGTTTACCATTACGTTTGCTGATGACACGAGCATCTTTATACAAGGCAACAATATAGATGAAATTGAAAATGCTCTGAACTCTGAAATATCGTTATGGCTTAAAATTAATCAACTTTCTTTGAATATACAGAACACTCACATAGTGACCATTAGTAATACGATCAGTATAAGAGAGAGGTGTAATAACATTTGCATAGACGGCATACAAATTAAAGGAAAACAAAAGGCAACGTTGTGGTGTTAAGCACCTAAAAGAGTTAGCACAAACTAACCATTTGCATCTACAATCAAAATTTTCAGTTCAGTGGTTTACTCGGAATGTAGTCTTAAAGTGCAAGATTCTAACGAAATCTGCGATAACATGTAGACTGCCATCTTACTGATGACGCGTTCATTTGGCCGAAAGCAACCAATAAACGAGCAGCATTATTTTTGGCGTGTACGTCACACAGTCGCGTGTAGTTCGCGTAGTTGGTTCATGTTCATGGGATGCGGTTTGTTATATAAGTATAAGTTGAGCTTACAGTGAAAACGTGACTTGCAATATGCCATAATGCTCTGCATACGGTTGTAACAATAGTACAGGGAAGGATAATGAGCTGTCTTTTTTGTTTCCCTTTGAAACAACCAGATGTGAAACAGTGGATTCACAACTGTGGACGGGCTGGTTGAAAGCCTTCGAAATACAACGCATTATGTTCAGATCATTTTGAAGAAACGTGCTTCGAAGGAAATCTACATCGTTAGTTAATGACACAAGATCCGACAAAGCGTCGCCGATGTTTGAAGCCAGGTGCAGTGCCTACGATATTTAGTCATGGACCTCAGCCGTCAAAGCGACGCATATTTTCGGTCAAACGCGCCGCCGCCGAGAAATCAGATCGCAAGAAGGTTAGTACCGAGTTACTTGGTATCATGGAATTAAGCGCACGCTGTATTTCTCGCGAAAGCTGAGCCCGGCGGTGACCAGGAAGGAGGTGCAGCGAGTTGTTAAAGCCTGTCAAGTTTGCCAGTCTATCGACCCAGCTCCTGTAAAGTGGGCTAAGGGAGAGCTGAATGTTGATGAGATCTGGCACAGGGTTGGTATGGACGTGACTCTAATCGACTGCGGGCCGACACGGTTCGCCTTTTGGCGACGCCTGCAACGACAGGACACTGACAGTGTTATTCAGCAGCTTGAGTTGGTGTTCTTCGAGCGTGGGGCGCCGGTGGAGCTGCTCACGGACAACGACTCGGCCTTCCGCAGTGGTGCGTTTAAGCAGTTTGCGGAGCGATGGGGACTGCGGGTTCGTTTTAGATGTGCCTACGTTGCTTCTGGGAATGGGATTGCCGAGAGGTGTCATCGATCGGTGAAGCGCATTGCGGCGAGGAAGTGTTGTCCAATTGCGGAGGCCATTTATTGGTACAATGTGGCGCCGAAAGATGATGTCGACCCGGCAACTGCCCCTGCGAACAAACTCTACAACTACGAGATACGAGTGCTTGGAATCGACCGCGTACTACACAATGAGCTAGGCGCAATCGACAGTCCATATGACGTTGGAGACGCCGTATGGGTGAAGCCATCAGAGAACCGGTGTCACACGAAGTTCAAGTTGGGAACTGTGACGGGAGTGATCTCCGATCACACCATGGAGGTGGATGGTATGCCACGACACGTACGCGACCTACGCTCGGCTGTACCACCGGAGGCTGCTCCTCCCGAGAGGGCGCAGACATTCAGTGACGAAGATCTTCCGCGGCTTCCTGCGCTTCAAGGATCTGAGGGGGAGTCTTCTGACAGTGAGGAAGAGGTAGACCGACCTCTGCCCAGGCGAAGCTCCCGGGAGAGACGACCCCCAGATCGTTATGAACCATGATGTATATGATGTCCCAGATTGTTATGAACCATGATGTATATGATGTTCTGAAAATCAGGGGGGGTGTTGTAGAGAAGTGCAGTGTGGCTTAGAAGTGCAGTGTATTTTGGGCGTGTCCTTTATTGTTCGGCGGTCGTCGTCGTCGGCGACGTTGGCACAATGCTGCGTTGTTATGTAATGACATTATGCGAGATTGACATGTATGTGGAAGACTGGCGGGTTGCGGGCAGTCAGACGAAAAGCGACGTGTGTGTCAGTGCTGCAATTAAAACGTTCTCTCTCTTCACCAGTGAGTTGTTTTCTGTTACTTTGACGCTACATCTGGGACCTTTACTCTTTCTTATCTATATAAATGATTTACCTACTTTATCTGACACAACGTTTACCATTACGTTTGCTGATGACACGAGCATCTTTATATAAGGCAACAATATAGATGAAATTGAAAATGCTCTGAACTCTGAAATATCTTTATGGCTTAAAATTAATCAACTTTCTTTGAATATACAGAACACTCACATAGTGACCATTAGTAATACGATCAGTATAAGAGAGAGGTGTAATAACATTTGCATAGACGGCATACAAATTAAAGGAAAACAAAAGGCAACGTTGTGGTGTTAAGCACCTAAAAGAGTTAGCACAAACTAACCATTTGCATCTACAATCTAAATTTTCAGTTCAGTGGTTTACTCGGAAAGTAGTCTTAAAGTGCAAGATTCTAACGAAATCTGCGATAACATGTAGACTGCCATCTTACTGATGACGCGTTCATTTGGCCGAAAGCAACCAATAAAAGAGCAGCATTAGTTTTGCGTGTACGTCACACAGTCGCGTGTAGTTCGCGTAGTTGGTTCAGATTCATGGGATGCAGTTTGTTATATAAGTATAAGTTGAGCTTACAGTGAAAACGTGACTTGCAATATGCCATAATGCTCTGCATACGGTTGTAACAATAGTACAGCGAAGGATAATGAGCTGTCTTTTTTGTTTCCCTTTGAAACAACCAGAAGTGGAACAGTGGATTCACAACTGTGGACGGGCTGGTTGAAAGCCTTCGAAATACAACGCATTATGTTCAGATCATTTTGAAGAAACGTGCTTCGAAGGAAATCTACATCGTTAGTTAATGACACAAGATCCGACAAAACGTCGCCGATGTTTGAAGCCAGGTGCAGTGCCTACGATATTTAGTCATGGACCTCAGCCGTCGAAGCGACGCATATTTTCGGACAAACGCGCCGCCGCCGAGAAATCAGATCGCAAGAAGGTTAGTACCGAGTTACTTGGTATCCAATTATTTTAGATGCAAGATATGCTGGAGGCAAGCTAGAACAGTACCAGAATGTACTGTATTGCACCATAAAGAATTTAGTCTTTAGTCTTTAGAAGATAGCCGAATAGCAAAAGTTAACGGCAATCAAGTCGCGTGAGCGATATTACAGTAACGGATTAACATGGGTTGGAATAGTTGTCGTTTATAATAACATTACAAAACGTACTGCATTTTGTGTTAAATGAACAAAAACTTGTAAATACGTTCTGCATTCAATAATATTGCATTAGACATTGTCATATATCGAAATGTTTGGCCTATTATTTACGTCATGATGTTATATGATTATGTGTGACTACTGTTTATATGACGAAGAATATCACTATATACTCTATTGTAAAACGTTTAAAATGGGTTCATTTGTATTTAGTAAAATTACATAATGTTACTCAATTGTAGTTAAGGGGATTTTTTGTTGTTGAAAAAAATATTAAAATATTTGTTATGCCAGATTATGATAGCTTATTATGTTTACTGTGAATATATATCATTTTACAACAATTACATACCTTTAAACCACTCTTATCCATGGAATAAGGGTGTCAATATTAAGTAATTTTTATTCATTATGCCACATTTGATGGCCATTTTCTATAAAAAAAAACATTTAAATTCTGCATTTGGAAGGATATCCCTGGGAGTCATTATGTGATCCAAATATAGTTATCAATGAGCTCACCAGATAAACCATGTTTGTATTATAAAAATACTGGCATCACTCAATAATCATGTATTGTTGAAATATCTTTAATAATATACCGTGTGCACAAATCTTCACTAACTTGTTTTTTGCACACTAACAGCAAAAACAGGTAACAGCTGTTGTGAAAATATCTTGAATTTGGATCAAAAATATAAATAATTGTAATTTGCATTTCAGCTCGATCACCAACGTGATGTGGCACATGGGGAAAGGCATCAACCGCAAGTTTACTGCGAAGGTCCGAGGCAAGGGGTGCGAAGACCTCCTTCATTGGACACAGAATGTATCAAACCATCTGTGGTGGTGTTGTGCAACATGCAACGGTGACACACAGTTGCTGGAGTAAGTACCAAACTTGATATGTATTCATTTTATACCTGAGGCATGTCCAAAGCAACAAGTAACCTTTAGACTTGCAATCAGTAGATGGTGAGTAGGGACCATGACCCAAGTAGTGATTAATGCTGTAAGGTGAATTCCAGTCACCGACTTGAATCCCAAATACACTAAATCAGCTTCTATGCATAACTAACATTATAATAAGTTTTCGAAATTACTGCATTTCATAGGCATCCAACTCGTTTTTTTTCAGGATGGCTACTCAAAAGTACCAGCCAGCATGACTACTACCTTATCAGTAAATGTGTTTATTCAGACTTCCAAAACTGATAATGTAAATGCCGTTTACATGTTATGTGTTAATATGTGGACCACCGACTTATGTATGGGACCAACAATGTTACGTAGTCAAAGTTCCTGATGACCAACTTTTCAGTAGTTCAGTTATTCAGATGTGAGGGGGGCGAATACTCCACAGATGGATAGTGCCCATTCTGTATCACCCTACTTCCTTGTAATCAGTTGTTGTGTACATTTATGAGTACAGTTACTTGAGTGTAATAAATTACATCTCCGTGTAATAATTACATTCCAGAATGCAATTGTCTGTATTGAAATAAATAAGAGCACTTGTGTCATTATCACCAATTTTATTAAAGAAATATTAAATCAAAACATGATATCAAAATACAGTGACTGTATACAGTAGATACAGAAATTAAGAAGAAAAAACAAGTTATAATAAATTATGTGAAGGAATGTAATGATGGAATGCCTTATTTGTAAGGATCAGTATCATTTTACTAATGTACCAGTACGATTACCATGATTGGCCATTGTATTGTTACTAAAAACAACCAACACTTTACACAGGAAAAGCATTTTAAAGTTCACTGAATGCTACGGTCATAAGGTAACTAACAACATATAGACTGATGTGTTTAACAAGATTTAACAAGATTTAACAAGATTTAACAAGATTGCCATCCAGAGAATTAACTGTAGATGGCAGGTGGACAAGGAAGCCCTTTGGCTTATCGAGAGTCCAACCCTTTTATCTACATATATCCAGCCCTTCTGAGGTATGTGTCGATTTTATTTTTAAACATATTCACACTACTAGCACCCACACAATCATCAGATAATCTGTTCCATTCATTCACCGTCCTTTGTGAAAATGAGAACTTTCTCACGTCTAATCTACACTGCTCCTTTACTAATGTAACTTCATGTCCTCTAGTCTTTCTATCTTTCTTAACTGAAAAAAACATATTTCTATCAATATTTTCATAACCATTCAATATTTTAAACACTTCTATCTGATCTCCTCTCAATCTCCTGGTCTCTAGTGTTGTTAAACCACATTCTTTTAGGCGTTTTTCATAACTAAGATCCCTCAGTTTTGGTATCATTTTAGTCGCTCTCCTCTGTACTCTTTCTAGCATATCTATGTCCTTCTTGCGGTATGGCCTCCACGCTTGTATACAATATTCTAAATGAGGCCTAACTATTGTTTTGTACAGCGGTATTATTAGTTCTTTTTCTTTATATGCTATATTTCGCCTAATCAATCCAAGGATTTGATTTCCCTTTGAAGCTGCAATTCCACACTGCTCTGAAACCTTCATGTCAGCACTAATTGTCAGCCCTAAGTCTTTTTCTTTTACAGTAGTACTTAGTACAGTTCCCCCCATTGTATATTCTACATATTCGTTCCCATGTCCTGTGTGGAGGCATTTACATTTCCCAAAATTGAACAACATTTGCCACTTTTCAGACCATTTGATCAACCTGTCAAGATCATCTTGTAAATGCTGTCTATCACCATCACTTTCAATCCTTCTAAACACTTTTGTATCATCTGCAAATTTCAACACCTTGCTAGCTATATCATCGTCCAAATCGTTTATATATATTAAGAATAATATAGGTCCCAGTACTGATCCCTGTGGAACCCCACTCAAAACTGATTTCCAGTTTGAAGCCTCCCCATCAACAACTACCCGTTGTCTTCTGTCAATCAGCCATTTTTCTATCCAGTTAATTATACCATTTCCTATGCCATGGGCTTTTAGTTTAAGCAGTAATCTCTGATGTGGCACTTTGTCGAAAGCTTTTTGAAAATCTAAGTAGATGATATCTACTGGTGATCCATCATCTACCCACTTAGTGATATCTTCCAAAAAACATAACATATTTGTTAAGCATGACCTCGCTTTTAGAAACCCATGTTGAGATGGGTTTATCAAGTTATGTTTAACAAGAAAATCCACCATGTGATCTTTAATTAGTCTTTCTAATAATTTACAAATCACCGATGTTAAACTAACTGGTCTATAATTATTTGACTTGTTTCTCGAACCTTTTTTAAATAACGGTATAATGTTTGCTTCTTTCCATTCTAAAGGAACCACTCCCTCTTCTAATGACAAGTTGAAAACTGTTGCAAGCGGTATGCTAATTTGTTCTACAATTTCCACTAGTAGTTTGGGTGGAATACCATCCACTCCAGGTGATTTATTTTCCTTCATAGCCCTAATTTTCTTAGCTACCATTTCTGGGGTTACAATTAACTGTCTTAAATAGTCTGATTCTGCCCCCTTGAACTTAGCCTCTGGTACTGGCAGTGAACTAGTGTCTTCTCTGGTAAACACTGAACTAAAATACTCATTTAGGTCTTCAGCCATTAAGAATCCTTCTGATATTATATTTCCAGCACTATCTTCTAGAGGACCGACCTTATCCTGAACTTTCTGTTTGCTTCGAACATACGCATAAAAACTCTTGCTGTCATGTTTTATATTACAAGCTAATTTATGTTCATAGCTTCTCTTTGAATTTCTAATTTCAGCTGTAGCTTGGTTTAGTGCTTCTTTATAAATGTTGTAGTCTTCGTCATTGCCAGTACGTCTATAAGCCTTCCACATCATTTGTTTATACTTAATTTTTCTAATGGCTTCTTTGATAAGTATTTCTTTCTGGTCCGTTTCCCTTGTTTTTTGAAGGGAACAAATTTATCTACGATGCACTCTATTTCATTCTTTAAGATATTCCAGCATTCTGTTGCTGTCTTATTCTTCAGTGTATTATTCCAGTCTATCTTTGTAAATATTTCCTCATTTCCTTATATCTTCCTTTGTGGAAATTTCTCCTCAACTGCTTTTTATTATTTCTTTCTGATTTTACTTTGATGGTAAAATGTATCTGGTTGTGATCACTACTTCCCAGAGGCTCACATAATTTAACATTGTCAACTAATTCATTCTGTGAGGACAAAACTAAGTCTAACACATTCTCTCCCTGGTTGGTTCTAGCACATGTTGAGAAAGGAAACTATCTTGTACTAAAACTAAAACTTGTGGTCCTCACTACCCATACTCTGTAGAGATTTCCATTTTATATGCCCATGGTTAAAATCCCCCATAATAACACAGTCCCGTTTGCTCACTTCCCTTATAGCGTTTTGTATTTTTTCATTCTCTTCTATGCTTATGTTTGGACTTCGATAAACTAATCCAACCGTTAACGTTGAGTTTCCTGTAACTATGTTACACCAAACAGCTTCTTCGCAATCTGCTTCTCTGTCTAATTTTATTTCATAAGCCTGGATAGATTCTTTAATATATAACATAACTCCACCTCCCCTTCTTCCTATACTATCTTTCCTAAACATTACATACCCTGTCAGTCCCAATTCGGCATCTGATATATCGGTGGTTGCCCATGATTCGGTTATACCTATTATGTGAGGGTCAATATCTTCCACCATAATGTTTAGTTCATTTCTTTTGTTTACTATACTCCTTGCATTTAAACAAACACATTATATCCAGCTTCAGAACAGTTTTCCAGACTGTTCTTTGCTGAATTATTTTTGCTGTCTTTATCTATGCCTCCAGTTTCAGGCTTCTCTGCGAGTCCCCTGCGAATTTGGATTTAAATAGATGCAACCTGTCCCACTGTCAACAGATCGCAGCAGATTCTCTGAGAATACTAGCACTGCCCCTCCCACTTAGATGGAGGGCCATATATTATATATGTTCTCTTAACAAAAGTACCCCATAAATCTATGAATCCCACGCCCTCTTCCTCACACATCTGCTCAACTAGTGCATTGATCGCCATCCTCTTACAGTTTCTGTATCTTGCCCCTTCCTCCCATTACTGGCAAAATTCCTGAGAGAATAACCTGTTCCACTCTTGTCTTCTTTAGCTTCCTCACTAGATGTCTGTACTTCTGAACTATCCCAGTTGTTCCCTCCTTGTCTGCATTGTTTGTCCCAACGTGTACTAGTATAGACCCTCCCTTGCCATGCCCCAATACCTTCTCTACCCTTTCGGTCACATGCTCTATCCTAGCCCCCGGTAGACATACAACAACGTCCTTCCCCTCGCATATAGTCTTGTCTGTTTTTCTCAGAATTGAATCGCCCATAAACACTCTCTCTTTTCTCCTTGCCCCCTCAATCACTGCCTCGGAGTAGCTCCTCCGGTTTGCATATGTCTGGTTGTTGTCTTTTCCTATTGTCATCTTCTCTCCTGTCACATTCTCTTCCATTCCCTTCTTTCCTGTCGCGTTTTCTCTTGTCCCCTTTCCTCCTGTCATCTTCTCTTCTAGCACATTTACTCTCACTTCCTTTCGTCCCTTCTTCTTTCCTCCCATCACATTTTCTTCTCTCCTCTCCCGTCCCTTTTCCCCGGCTACCTCCTTCACTACGGTCACTTTCTCCCCTGTCACCTTCACGCCTGTCATGTTTTCTGTTTTTTGCTGAACACTCTGTCTTCTTCCATCAGTCTTCTGTCTGACAGTCTTACCAACTGCCTCTGTGGTATCTACCTCTTCACCACCTGTATCGCTGTCGTGTCTCTCCTTGTTCTCTACAGTCTGACTACCTGCTGATCTATCCCCACTGGCCCGTTTTCTCTTCCTCTGCCGAACACTTTTCCTCCGTCCCTCTGTTTTCTCAATGTCTTGTTCCTTCACACCGGTCACCTTCCTTCCTCTCAGTCTCCTTTCTTCAGTCTCCGTGTCACAACTCTGCTCCTTCTGTGTTGTAGAATTCTCAACTCTCTCCGCGTCATCCCTCTCTGCTCCATCTATTTCTATGTTGAGTCTCGCCTCCATCTCCTTCACTATATCCGTCAACTTACACACCTCCTTCATCAGACATTCCACCCTCAAACACCCCATACACCGAAAGGTGAATCCGTCATCTTTGGTCTCTGCCCATGATTTTGGACAGCCAGACAACGCAAAATCCACCCAGCTCTGGCAGTCGTTGCAAACTAGGTGTCGTTTTGCCCTGAGTTGCCGCTTGCAAGGTGCCATATCAGAATTTATTTATGTTCAAAGTAGTTTTATGTAGTCTTTGAAAAGACTTTTCTGTGTACAATTTACACCAGATTGTTTAGGTTATAGTTAGTTATATTTGTTAACAAACAGTGACACACCGTGCCTTACCTAGTTACGATGTCGATGACAATGTATTCAAGTTAGGCTTAGATACAAGGTAGTCTTTACAAAGACTGTTTCCTGTGTACTATTATACACTTTAAAAGATTGCTATTTCAGGTTTTAATTACTCATCTAACTACACCGATTATCTCAAATAACGCTATTCTATTGTCGTTCACGGTACGCTAACTTCGCCAGTGACCTACTTTGTAAACAACGTTCCGATTACATTAACGTCCCCAATTATCGCTCGCAAATCGCCTACTTTTAATCTACCCTAGATTACTCCCTCTAGCTAACTTTTAACAAAAAATATTGCTTAATATATATCTATAATTACGTTATGTATCCTATACGCTCAATAATATCACTTATCTTGATCAAATATCCTTATATTTTCGCAAGTTTGCTGCACCAAATTCAAATCAATTCACCACTGTTACACCAGTTGTTTGCAGACATTTTATTAGAATACTGCATGCACTATTCTTCACTGTAGGAATGAAAGCTAGATTGATGCTGTCTGCTCTGGCGTGGAACTACCGACCACGTCCCAGACCTGTTGAGACTGGTGTCATGTGGTCCAAAAGACGCAAGCAATGGGTGCTGCGTAACAGACCACAGCAGGTGAACCCACGTACCCACCTATGTTTATAAAGAAATATCACACTGCATCCGATCACAGACACTGGGGCAGATGTCCCAAAACCAGAGAAGGAGGATCTGCTGGCAGCTAGAGTCAGTCAATTTGTAAAGAAACAGTAAATACTGCCACCACCCACCTACAGCTTCATAGGTCACATGTATATTGTCTAGTTTAGTTTTCAAGTCCAGGGTGGTATCCCTCGTTTTGTCCCCCATCGGGGGCAGGGAACCTTGATCTTATTTCATGGCTGGCACATGCTGGTAGAACTCTCCGTAACCTTCGTCCCAGCTTGCCATGGATCCACCAGGTAAACTGTCTGTATGCAGCCCACCTGAGAGACCTGAAATAAATTAGGCTCAAATAAACATCTGACATTGTAAATAAATGACATATAAAAATCGGTTCTATAACGACACCATTCCTTTATATAAATTGTTTACCATTAAACATGTGTTCATCTGGAATAAGGCAAATATTGATAATTTTGCACTACAGAACAAATTATGACGGTGCAACAAACATTGTATCTATACGTTATGATAACTTAAGTGGAACCATTATAATTTGTTCTGTTGTGAGAGAGTATCACTTTATTCATACAGTAGAATACAATAAAGTGTGAAACGATAACCCAAGTACATGTGTGAATAGAGTAAATAGCTATGTATAGTAGTATATTGTAGCAGGCTAAGGTAAATAATGACTAACGGTTAAAGTAAGTCATATTGAAAATGAACACATTTATGTATAGGATTACTTGCTGTTGGGGGGAATTTTATTTTGTAATTATTGTCATATTAGGGTGATGGTCATCATATTTAAATTAGTCTTGGGTCAAACCAGTGTGGTTCGTCTTTACATTTAGAAAGGGTGAATGGCGTTAGCAGGGCTAGTTTAGATAAGCATACGATTGAATTAGTTGTTTTGTTGGTGGTATATTCCAAGAGATTTTAAATAGGCTGTCAGTCTTAGATTTGTTGGGTTCATATACATAGCCTCTGCAACCTATTTCAATGGAATTTAATTCTGATTTTATTCCGTTATTGTTTACATCATGGATTATTGTGACATACTTGTTAGTTTTGAATACATGATCTTTCTTGATGTTAGTTTCAAATGGTAGTCAGTTCAATGATGTTAATTTGCTTAGCATGTGGATGGTAGATGACGTATGGTAAGTCCACTAAGTAATTTCCCTGGAAGATTGCTAATAATTTGGGCATCAGGCATGAGATTGCTGACAAAATTATCTATATATATTTGTATTGCTAGTGCTACTATGATGTTGTATTGTGTTCATTATTAATACATTTTAATAAATATTTAACAACATATTTCACTGGTCTTGTAACAAGACATGCACATATATACGTACTTGTTTGTTGGACGGTCTAATTCCCATTCTGCAGCATCACCTGCTCCAAAGAATTATAAATCCCCTGCTGTTTGTAATGCACAGCAGTCCACCTGTAACAAAGAATTAAGCATTTAAATAATAGTTTTACACGAACGTTATGCAAACATGGATTATTATTCTGAACAAATTTCACAAAGAATGCATCACGATCCTCTAACTGTATTCATATCAGTATTATACCTGGGTCCATAGAAATTTGCAGATTAAGGAAGGCCGTTGTGAAATGTGTCAATATTTGCACAAAACGGTGGTCATTTTCTTTGTCACCAAAACAAATGGGGGCTCTGGCTGAAAAATTTTCAATGTATATTTTATTCATAAGACCCAATGTAAACTTTGGGCAGAAAAAGTGCAGTATGCATAAAGTTTAAAATAATCTATCTACCTGCCATGTGTTTAAAAAGTAGTAATGCCACATATTGTTCATACATGCATAGCCATTACTGTGAATGTGAAGAGTGTCGACGGGGATAGAACAAAAGGGGAGTTAATTCCTGCTTATTTTCTATCATAGCTCTGCCCTGTACAATTTTGGTTCACATGAATCATGGAACCATTCAACTACATTTCTTTTAAAAAGTGAGGGTACAGCCTTGGGTGGTATTCGAAAATGGACATGTCAAAGTTCAAACACTGAGTCCAGTGGCATTGAGACTGAGTGAGAGTGAGATCTAACTAAGTTAAAAGTCAACCAATCCCAAATGTAAGACAAGTGACGTGTCCCGGCCCGAGCGATCATCTCTCGCTGTTCATACGCAGCCCGGAACTTAGGCTCATCGGTTATTTAAACAATAAACTAAACATATTAATAATTACCTTCACCAACAGCGTTGCTGTCGAGTCGCAACCGCCTCCTGGCAGCAGACATGTTCAGTTCTTGTTCCTGAACAAGGAGATCGCTGCGGCATTTTCCACACCGACACCAATCAATTTCATGTCGGCATGGTATGCGCCTCGACATTTCCATTGCCCGTGGGCCTTCCTGTTCGTGCCCACAGGCACGCGCCTCTGCCCTATCTTCCAACACAGGCCCTTGTTTTTGTGGTTCAAACCGGTAACCAGCTGCTTCGAAATCGATTTGGTTGTCTTCCGAAGAATCGGGAAAGCCATCTTATTTACACAGTCACAGCGTATGCGCACATAGTTTAATTGGTAAACGGTGAAGGTAATTATTAATATGTTTAGTTTATTGTTTAAATAACCGATGAGCCTAAGTTCCGGGCTGCGTATGAACAGCGAGAGATGATCGCTCGGGCCGGGACACGTCACATGTCTTACAGTTGGGATTGGTTGACTTTTAACTTAGTTAGATCTCACTCTCACTGGGTGGTCGGACCAACATTTTGTTTCGTTAAAAAAAAAAGTTATCTAATTTTTCCCTGATAGTAGTCACTATAAGAAGCACAATGATAGTTGTTTCATGTATCTAAGTGAAATATAAAAAAAAACTACAGCTTGGTAAAGTTTCGAATTTCATGACATTTTCTGACGGTTTTCTGACAGATCTAATTTTGCATATAAATCACAAGAATTTTTGTTAGAATTTTTTCCCCTCAAAATAGTCACTAATAGAAGTGCAGTGGTGCTTGTTTCATGTACATAAATGAAATATTAAAGAAGCTGCAGTTTTGTAAAGTTTCTAATTTCATGATTTTTTCCGACAATTTTCCGGTGGATTTGATTTTGCATATAAATCACAAGGACAATTTTTCAAAAATATTTCCCCACATAGTGGTCACTATAAGAAGTACAATGCTATTCATTTCATGTAGCTAAGTACAACATTAAAAAACTACAGTTTTGCAAAGTTCAAAATTTCATGAATTTTTCCAAATGTTTTCTGACGGATCTGATTTTGTACATAAATTACAAGAACATTACTTTTTATCATCTTGAGTCTTTTGCCATCTATAAAGAAGGCCAATAGAAAAGTACATGCAACAATAAATACACACATAAAAAAGTAAACACACACAAACACCATGCATTACAATACTATTAAATCATGAACACGACACAGCAACTGAGCAAAGATGACCAGTGTGGTTCCATCTTCATAACATTAAAACAACTGTATGAAGTTGTAACCACATGAAAGGCTTTGTTGATTGGGCTGTGGATTAGAACCACAAAATGACAATACTAGTCTCCCATTACACAACACATGTTTTATTGGGCAAAGCCAATAACTGCTGTGATTGACAAGCTATTAACTCGTAATACACAGTGGCACAACATGCCAATAATAGTCCTTTAGCGCCAATATCCTCAGACAATCCGAGCTCAGTGGCGCACCAAAACGTAAACCGCTGACGTTAGAAATTTGATTGTAGATGGAAATGGTTAGTTTGTATTAACTCTTTTAGATGCTTAACACCAAACGGTGCCTTTTGTTTTCCTTTAACACTGTACGTGAGATACAGTTTTTGGGTCTGCCTATAAATAATATATTGAACTGGAGCACACACATTAAATATATATCAAATAAAATTTCTAAGAATTTTTTTATTATAAAAAAGGAGACAAACAAATTAGATAATAAATCATTGTTAAATCATTAAATATATATGAAATAAAATGTCTAAGAATATTGGTATTATAAAAAGGTAACATACAAATTAGATAATAAATCATTGTTAAATATATATTGCATGTTTAGATACCCAGGTTTGTATAACTGTAATGTCTAATGTACAAGCATAATAGGGGTATGTTGCCAGATATATTTCATGATGTATTTGTCCTGCAAATATCCACACATAAATATAATACAAGGCAGGAAGTAACATATAAAATACCATACTGCAAGACTAATTGCAGACAACTGTCTTTGGTTTATGTTGGTCCTAAAATCTGGAATACATTTATTACAAATAACTATTTATAATACTGTAATCTCTTCATATGTTCAAACAAAGGACCAAGCGTCTAATTCTAGCAAACATATGCTAAATTCTGCTTTAGTGTAATTTTCCATGTTAAGATGCACCCGATGTTCAGTGTTACGGTACTCGTATAATGTACTATTAAATAATTAGTTAGTTTATTATGAAGGTGTCTATGTTTATGTATTATGCTGTTTTTTGACACGAATTATAGTTTACATTTCAAATATGACATGAGTAAGGACCACAAGCAATGTGATGCTTTGTTCCAATTGTTACGTAATGTATCCCTGGCTTGATCATCCCTTGTAAGGCCGATTCTGTCATTATGAATCTTGTATAATCTACACATCAATTCAGCTGGCTAATCAGCTGGAATTTTGTTGAAGGGCCTTTTAGTTTTATGCAGGAGAGACCTTTCTCCACCGGGAAGGCATAGTTTATTTGATCGTAGATGGTTAGCTAATGTATAATTGCAGCGAAAGATTCTATATAACTGCCAATCGTCTCAGCCCTGATGATACCCAGCATAATCTATGTAGTTTCCACGTATCCTGATATTTGGATTCCTCTTTGAGATATTGAATTGTCTCATTCCTCAAAACATCTGACAGTTGGTCGACTGTGTTGCGAGTAGAGTTCTAATCTGCGATTGTCACCTCTCTTCTTTAACATCCTAACTACATTTTCGGCAAGTTCTTTGACTTTCAGGTCATGTTTATGACCAAATGCATGTGTAATAATAAATAATATGCATATTATATCAACAGGAATACATAGAAACAGGCTTACAAAGAATAATTGGGTATGCAAACAACTTTGGTGTACGCGATAAACACTTTTGAGAAAATCATGTTTTATATTTGATTATCCCATATATTTCTGAAAAAAGTTTAACACCTGATGACACAGACAATACATCTACAAATCATAACATATTTGGTTTTATGCAACGGTTTGTACAAGAAGATGTCAATTAATTAATTTAAAATATTTGGACACAAGTTTGAGTTTGTAACATTCAAATAACCTTCAAAATCGAGGGTGGTATCCACATACACCTATTTTCTTATCCCTTGTGTGATGGATCTAGCAAGAATTCCTGCCATTAACAAAAAAGCAGTTAAAAGTATAACATCATATGTTGGCTAACCTACTATCTGCGGAAAGGCATAATTTCGAAAATTCAACTTTTGACGGTGACCTTGTTTAACCTTTACTCCACAGGTAGTGCCCCACTTTACAACCCCATGCCATACATCGTTTGTTTTGATGGGGGTACAATACGCTTTCAAATGTTATGTAACACGGCCTAGTGCATGTGGACAAAGTAATTACACAACAATTGTACGTGTAGAACTTTTTACGGAGTGGCGTAGTTTTGAACATTCGTCGTTTGATCGTGACCTTGTTTAACCTTTACTCCACACTACTGCACCAATTGATAGTCCCCATCGTATCCCATATTTACGAGGAGACAGTTGGGGTTCCAACGGTATACGACATTGCCATGAATAGATAGCTACCTTAGATATATGCAACCATTTACATGGTATGACGTTTGAGGGATGACACTATTTCGAACATTTATCAATTGACGGTGACTCTGTTTGATCGGCGCTCCAAACCTACTCTATCAACTGACAGCTCCATGTCACTCCTCGTTTTGACGGGGAGAAATGGTTCTTTCACACAGTATATGATACGTTCATATAAATGAAGTAGTTGCAGGGTCATTGTAACTTTATGACTTTCACGCCATTGCAAAAAATCGAATATACATAATTTCACGGTGACCTTGTTGGATTTTACCTCCACTCGTACCATAGCTTTACAAAAATATATGACTTGGCCATCTTGTAATTAAGTAAAGTAGATATACGACCATTGTAATGTTAAGACGATTGCGAAAGCGTTCAATTTCGAAAATTCATCATTTGACGGTGACCACGTTGTTTGACCACGGATTCACATACGGGGAAGCATTTAAACTCCTAAAATAATGCACTTTTTGGGGATTTGCCGCTCGCCTGTACAGGACTATAGCGCTTTACACATCACCCCAGGCAGACCTGTTCATTCAAACGACAACTCGACTTCTATGGGGATGATTAAGCAATGCGGTAATTATTACGCGAAGACTATTCATAGTTCTCTTTCTCTCTCACATTCCATGAATGAATGAATGAATGAATGAACGAACGAACGAACGAACGAACGAACGAACGGATGGATGGATGAATGAATGAATTAATTAATGGATAGGTGGATGGATGGATGCATGCATGAATTAATTAATGCATGAATTAATTAATGCACGAACGAACGAACGAACGAACGAACGAACGAACGAACTAACGAACGAACGAACGAATGAATTAATTAATTAATTAATTAATTAATTAATGAACGAATGAACGAATGAATGAATGGATGGATGAACAAATACATTCACTTCATCAAAATGTCGTGTTCGTCAGTCGGCCATCCGCAATAACAACTGGCGGAAATGACATCACGCACGACGTAACCGGCCACGTACGACGTCACGACGTAGTAATTGTTGAGCCCCGGAACTACAGCGACGATCGCGCGCGCGCAATGTACCACCGTTGTCAAGCGCTGCTGTCGCCTTCGTCCAGTTGCAGTCAGTCCGTCCGTCTTCACTACTCCCTGAGTCGATCCACGGACGATGTAATCCAGCCGGCGTGGCAGTGAGCACCCCCTCGGCCACGCACAGCTACGCGGGCAACTCGACTACGACATGTCCGCCGTCGTTGTGTGCGCAGCGTCGCGCTGCTACAGCTGGCTCGTCCACCTGTTCGACTGGGACTCAGGGTACGAGGCTGAGTCCGACTCCGAGAATGATGCCGCCGCAGTCGTACAGCCGGACACGTCGGACGGGCAAGTCAAAGCAGGCAAGCCGCCTACCCAGTCAGCTGAGTCCAGCTGCAGAGACCACTTGGACAAGGCGAAACGACTCGAGGACAAGGCAAACACGATACGGCTCGAGGACAAGGCAAACACGATACGGCCCGAGGACAAGGCAAACACGATACGGCCCGAGGACAAGGCGAACATGACACGGCCCGAGGACACGGCGAACATGACACGGCCCGAGGACACGGCGAAGACGACACGGCCCGAGGACAAGGCGGTGGAACCGTACGCCAACACCCAGCAGACAGTCGGTGGAAACTCGGCAAAACCGCAGCCACGGAAGGGACGCACACGCATGAGGTTCGCCTCGGAACCTTTGGAGGAGTTCATCCGCCGGTCGTCGACCGCCGAGCTGGATATGGCGATTACGTTGGAGAGACGACGTCAGAGGCGACTCGAGGCGAAGATCCGGAGTCTGAGCGCCGCGTCGAGGTCGCGAGAGCGGAATGTAAAAGTGGGGCCTTGCTACCCCCGCAACTCGTCCCTCAGTCCGACGCGAGGTCTCCGCCGGCGAGAGTTATCGTGCGGGTCTGTCGTCAGGTCCCGACAGCAGTTGCCGAGGGCCAACGAGAGGAAGTCGCGAGAGAGGATCTCGAAGCACCGGAAGCGGTGGTTGACGTTCTGCAACGTTGACGTCATCAACAGACTGACGCTGCGGACGTCGAGTAGCACGAAAATGATCACGATGCGCAAGGAGCAAGAACGGGCACTCAATGAGTCAACGTCTGACGTTCACAAATGCGACATCAACATCAAACCAATGCATTGTTGTCATTCGAACCCAATGAACTTTCAGTTTTGTTCGAAGGAGACAAAGTTTAACTTTTACCAAAGCACCATCAACCACGCGATAACGAATTGTCCGTCGAAACCGGCGAACTTGTGTTCCAATCTGTCAAAGTCTGACATTCACCATGGTCATGTCAAAATCAAAACAACGAATTGTCCGTCGAAGCCAACGAAATGTCGTATGAAAGAGTCAAAAGACGTTCACAATGGCGACGCCAAAACGAAAGCAACGGATTGTTCGTCGAGGTCAACGAAACTTCGTTCGAAGAAGTTAACTTTTGATATTCGCAATGGCGACGTAAAAATCAAAGCAACTAATTATCCGTCAAAGCCAGCGAAACGTTGTTCGAAGAAATCAACATCAGACGTTCACGAAGGCGACGTAAGCGGTACTTGTCCGTCGATGCCAATGGACCTCCAGTCGAAGGTGTCAAAGCCTTATTTTTACTCTGGCGATGTAGACACCACGGGAACAAATCGTCCGTGGAAGACGAACAAATTGAAAGTGTCAAAGTATGACGTCCAAAATAACGAGGTAAACATTACGGGACCAAATCATCCATACGAGATCAGCAAACTTAAGGATTCGAAGTCTGACGCTCCACAGGGCGACATCGGCTTTAATGGAACGAAACGACGGAGGAAGCGGGCCAGATCGAAGAAGTCGAAATCGGACGGTCAGTGCAACACGGTAAGCGAAGCGACTGTACTCTGCCAGTCTGTGCAGACCCTCTTATGCCGGAAGACGTTGACGGCGACGACAGCAAGGACTAGAGACGGGGAGAGAATCACGGTGACGCGTAATCCCGCGGCACCACGGCGAAGGCCAACGAGGCGGAACAATCGAATGTGGCAACGCGACGGCGTGACTTCAGCGAGAGGGAGCATCGACGTGGAGGCGCTAGCGACGATATACCGGAAGGGACTCACTCAGTTGACGCTGGATGATCTATTCTGCCCAGTCGAAGTCCGCAACGAAGCAAAGCCATGGACTGACGCGGCGGGCATCAAAAACGTCGTCAACAACCAACCACCGCGACATGTGAACATTCACGGAGACGTCGCTGTGGGCGGACAACACAATCTCAACAGCCAGGTGGCGTGGCAGGCGTCGACGCAACAGGACGGGCGGAAGTGCAAACCTGGGACGATCCTAAGGGACAATCAAATACGAGTCGCCAACTGGCGCTGACGTACGACCTGACCGCGGTACTGTAGTGCTTGTACACATCCGCACGCACGCACGCACACACACACGCACACGCATACACACAAACACAAACGCACACACGCACACACGCACACACGCACACACGCACACATGCTCACAACGCAAATTCGCTTTCATCGAAATCACCTACGCTCGCTGTCCGTCACAAAGGTATTTGTGCCGAACGGAAATGACGTCATCGTTGATTGTTTCGTTCGGCGCGCTTGACCAGCGCGAGACGACGGCGGTGGGCACCGCTCAGCGACCATGGAGCCTCCGCCCCCGTCGACCGACAGCTGGTACAACTGGTTCGTCGAGCTGTTTGACTGGGACTCGGATATTGACGATTCCGACTCGGATTCCGACGATGACGACTCGAATTGGAGTCCGTGCCTCGGCGGCGTCGTGCGGGCGCCGGGGAGCCGCGACCGCAGCCTGATAAGCTCCATGGTCGTGGAGTCAGAGACGGAGCTGCTTGATAAAGTCAGTTTAAAGACGTTGCACGAATGGGCCGAGGCGAAGCCACCGACACTGCCGTCGATAGCGGAACGGGAGGAACTTCTCTACCAGCATGCAGTGCCATCGCGGCTGTCGCTAGAAACGTCAATGCCTCCACCGCTGTCGGTAGACCCATCGGGAAGCTTGTCAGCTGAATCATCGCCAGCAGCATCGCCAACGGCATCGCCAACATCATCGCGAGAACCATCGCCATCGCCATCGCGTAAAAACTCACTAGCAGAATCGCTAGAAACACCGGCGACATTAGAGACCATAGCGCCAGAACTTGAGAATAAATCGACACAGATGTCGTCATTCCCGTCCTTATCGGCGCCCAAGCCGCCAGAAGAGAAGATGCCAGAAAAGCCCAAGGCCGGCCGCAGATGGCTGCCAAAGTGTTTTCGCTAGGCGGATCCGCCAGTAAAATCCAACAACCGATGAGCAGAAGGGGAACGAGAAGAAAACGTCGACATCAGACTAGTGTCTTGGAGCGAACACGTGACATTGAGACACAATTTGCAGTAGCATGACCACCGCTACTTGTGATATCATCATTACTTCAACAGGACGTTTCGTAGGTCTGACTTTTACCTTCAGTGAACTGTCGTACAGATGTGACGTCATGTCATACATTGCCACACACGTGACGTGACGTCATTGACGTACTGTGCGTGACTGTCAGTTCAGTCAAACGTGGTCTCATCTACACGTCATCACATGACTAAATTATGACAACTGATCTAAGTGAGTTAAGCTAGTCAGACATACTGCGATCCGACGCGATTCTACCAGATAGCTTTCGTTAAGCGTAGCTTGCATCGAGTCGCATCGGATTGTAACATGCGTGTACTCGACTGACTGGGTTGGGTACGCGTGAAATTATTTTCCAGTACGGTCATGTCGTTTACGACCCGACTCGATCCGACCCGACCCAACGCAACAAAACCGACGAAATTGGGCCGTAAGAATGCATACATGTTACGACCCGACGCAAGCCGACTCGCGACAATAATATTCTCGAATCGCGTCTGGTCGTAACTTGTGCGTGTTGGGCTCTACGCTGTGTAAGAGTTGCTCGCGTCGTAGACACTGCCTCAGAAACGAGTGACCATGTCTCGGAGACGAAACGACAGAACACTTGTCACGAGCAACGCACAGTAATACCACCTCGCAGTCAGTGCCTGCATCACGTGCCGCGAGTATCGTTTACTCTTTCTTTCGCATGTTTGTGTTAACGCATGTGTATGGTTGGTCACACGCTGGAGCCAGAACTGGATAGTCACGTCAGCAGTCCGTACAAACAACAGGCACACGTCGACATCGCGAGCCAGTGCGAAATATTAAAACAAATATTGGAGTGTTCGGCGTCTTGTACGTTGACAATGAAAGTATCCGTTCGCTGTTTTATTATATCCGTTGGAATTCCGCGTGTAGATCCCCCGAAATGTACACAATGTGTTGTATTTACGGGGAGTATAGGTTCGATTGTGAGTACTTGAATCTCACGTGCATGATTCGTTCGCAGTTACGTTAGATGTACACGAGGGTGTTGGTTGTCTCAAAGAGCGTTGTTGGAGCGACACAGAAAGTAGTCCACGAGGTGGGTAGGTAGGGCCCTCGTTGATAGTTGGGATGTTGAGAGACACTATGATCCGCCAACAGCTTGGCACAGAGTAAGTGCAACCGGTGTGACGTAATATATTGTATCGTACGTCTACCGGAGAACGTATTCAGGTTGGCATCGTTAAAGATCACATTGAAAGTGATTTCTTTATAAAAACAATTTAAGTAAACGTAAGCAGGAATACATAGCATTTAAGTAAAGTTAGCACCAAACGTTTAATACTTTAAGACTCGGTGCGTGGCTTGTCGTCGAGCTCCTGGCCCCAATTATTCTTTTGTCAAACACACACACACACACACACACACACACACACACACACACACACACACACACACACACACACACACACACACACACACACACACACACACACACACACACTCACACGCACGCACGCACGCACGCACGCACGTACCCACGTACCCACGCACGCACCTACGGACCCACGCACGCATGCACGCACGCACACACACACACACACACATGTATAGAGTTCGAACCGAGGACATCTGTTCCAACCTCCCAAACCGAGGACGCCCTTAATAATGTAACGTTGTGGGGGAATTTGTCAAAGATGCCTTACATACATAGTATATAATTATATGAATCTAAGAAAACATATTTTAATTCAATTTAACGAACAATAAAACTGTTAACGCTTTGCTGTCTAACCGAGGACACTCTGGTAACACACTCGGTAACACATTAACCGTTCTTCGTTATACGATCGAGGACTAACAACCGAGGACACTCATGTTATCTAACCGAGGACACTCTGGTAACACACTCGGTAACACATCAACCGTTCTTCGTTATACGATCGATGACTTACAACTGAGGACACACATGTTATCTAACCGAGGACACTCTGGTAACACACTCGGTAACACATTAACTGTTCTTCGTTATACGATCGATGACTTACAACCGAGGACACACATGTTATCTAACCGAGGACACTCTGGTAACACACTCGGTAACACATTAACTGTTCTTCGTTATACGATCGATGACTTACAACCGAGGACACACATGTTATCTAACCGAGGACACTCTGGTAACACACTCGGTAACACATTAACTGTTCTTCGTTATACGATCGACGACTTACAACCGAGGACACTCATGTTATCTAACCGAGGACACTCTGGTAACACACTCGGTAACACATTAACTGTTCTTCGTTATACGATCGATGACTTACAACCGAGGACACACATATTATCTGACCGAGGACACTCTGGTAACACACTCGGTAACACATTAACTGTTCTTCGTTATACGATCGATGACTTACAACCGAGGACACACATGTTATCTAACCGAGGACACTCTGGTAACACACTCGGTAACACATTAACTGTTCTTCGTTATACGATCGATGACTAACAACCGAGGACACACATATTATCTGACCGAGGACACTCTGGTAACACACTCGGTAACACATTAACTGTTCTTCGTTATACGATCGATGACTTACAACCGAGGACACTCATGTTATCTAACCGAGGACACTCTGGTAACACATTCGGTAACACATTAACTGTTCTTCGTTATACGATCGATGACTAACAACCGAGGACACACATTTTATCTGACCGAGGACACTCTGGTAACACACTCGGTAACACATTAACTGTTCTTCGTTATACGATCGATGACTTACAACCGAGGACACATATGTTATCTAACCGAGGACACTCTGGTAACACACTCGGTAACACATTAACTGTTCTTCGTTATACGATCGAGGACTTACAACCGAGGACACACATGTTATCTAACCGAGGACACTCTGGTAACACACTCGGTAACACATTAACTGTTCTTCGTTATACGATCGAGGACTTACAACCGAGGACACACATTTTATCTAACCGAGGAAACTCTGGTAACACACTCGGTAACACATTAACCGTTCTTCGTTATACGATCGATGACTTACAACCGAGGACACACATATTATCTGACCGAGGACACTCTGGTAACACACTCGGTAACACATTAACTGTTCTTCGTTATACGATCGATGACTTACAACCGAGGACACACATATTATCTGACCGAGGACACTCTGGTAACACACTCGGTAACACATTAACCGTTCTTCGTTATACGATCGATGACTTACAACCGAGGACACACATATTATCTAACCGAGGACACTCTGGTAACACACTCGGTAACACATTAACCGTTCTTCGTTATACGATCGATGACTTACAACCGAGGACATACATGTTATCTAACCGAGGACACTCTGGTAACACACTCGGTAACACATTAACTGTTCTTCGTTATACGATCGATGACTTACAACCGAGGACACATATGTTATCTAACCGAGGACACTCTGGTAACACACTCGGTAACACATTAACCGTTCTTCGTTATACGATCGATGACTTACAACCGAGGACACTCTGGTAACACACTCGGTAACACATTAACCGTTCTTCGTTATACGATCGATGACTTACAACCGAGGACACACATATTATCTAACCGAGGACACTCTGGTAACACACTCGGTAACACATTAACTGTTCTTCGTTATACGATCGATGACTTACAACCGAGGACACTCATGTTATCTAACCGAGGACACTCTGGTAACACACTCGGTAACACATTAACCGTTCTTCGTTATACGATCGAGGACTAACAACCGAGGACATACATATTATCTAACCGAGGACACTCTGGTAACACACTCGGTAACACATTAACTGTTCTTCGTTATACGATCGATGACTTACAACCGAGGACACACATATTATCTGACCGAGGACACTCTGGTAACACACTCGGTAACACATTAACTGTTCTTCGTTATACGATCGATGACTTACAACCGAGGACACTCATGTTATCTAACCGAGACACTCTGGTAACACTCGGTAACACGTGCTTTGTTCTTCGTTATACGATCGATGACACAACCGGACACATAATGTTATCTAACCGAGGACCTCTGATAACACGCCAGTAACACATTAAACTGTTTCTTCGTTATGCGATCGAATTTAACAACCGAGGACATATGTTATCTAACCGAGACGCCAGTCGCTTTATCGGTAACACATTAACTTTGTTCTTCGTTATACGATCGATGACTTACAACCGAGGACACTCATGTTATCTAACCGAGGACACTCTGGTAACACTTGGTAACATTAACTGTTCTTCGTTATACGATCGATGACTTACAACCGAGGACACTCATGTTATCTAACCGAGGACACTCTGGTAACACACTCGGTAACACATTAACTGTTCTTCGTTATACGATCGATGACTTACAACCGAGGACACTCATGTTATCTAACCGAGGACACTCTGGTAACACACTCGGTAACACATTAACTGTTCTTCGTTATACGATCGATGACTTACAACCGAGGACACTCTGGTAACACACTCGGTAACACATTAACTGTTCTTCGTTATACGATCGATGACTTACAACCGAGGACACTCATGTTATCTAACCGAGGACACTCTGGCAACACACTCGGTAACACATTAACTGTTCTTCGTTATACGATCGATGACTTACAACCGAGGACACTCATGTTATCTAACCGAGGACACTCTGGTAACACACTCGGTAACACATTAACTGTTCTTCGTTATACGATCGATGACTTACAACCGAGGACACTCATGTTATCTAACCGAGGACACTCTGGTAACACACTCGGTAACACATTAACTGTTCTTCGTTATACGATCGATGACTTACAACCGAGGACACACATGTTATCTAACCGAGGACACTCTGGTAACACACTCGGTAACACATTAACTGTTCTTCGTTATACGATCGATGACTAACAACCGAGGACACACATGTTATCTAACCGAGGACACTCTGGTAACACACTCGGTAACACATTAACTGTTCTTCGTTATACGATCGATGACTTACAACCGAGGACACTCATGTTATCTAACCGAGGACACTCTGGTAACACACTCGGTAACACATTAACTGTTCTTCGTTATACGATCGATGACTTACAACCGAGGACACTCATGTTATCTAACCGAGGACACTCTGGTAACACACTCGGTAACACATTAACTGTTCTTCGTTATACGATCGATGACTAACAACCGAGGACACTCATGTTATCTAACCGAGGACACTCTGGTAACACACTCGGTAACACATTAACTGTTCTTCGTTATACGATCGATGACTTACAACCGAGGACACTCATGTTATCTAACCGAGGACACTCTGGTAACACACTCGGTAACACATTAACTGTTCTTCGTTATACGATCGAGGACTAACAACCGAGGACACTCATGTTATCTAACCGAGGACACTCTGGTAACACACTCGGTAACACATTAACTGTTCTTCGTTATACGATCGAGGACTTACAACCGAGGACACTCATGTTATCTAACCGAGGACACTCTGGTAACACACTCGGTAACACATTAACTGTTCTTCGTTATACGATCGAGGACTTACAACCGAGGACACACATGTTATCTAACCGAGGACACTCTGGTAACACACTCGGTAACACATTAACTGTTCTTCGTTATACGATCGATGACTTACAACCGAGGACACACATGTTATCTAACCGAGGACACTCTGGTAACACACTCGGTAACACATTAACTGTTCTTCGTTATACGATCGATGACTTACAACCGAGGACACACATGTTATCTAACCGAGGACACTCTGGTAACACACTCGGTAACACATTAACTGTTCTTCGTTATACGATCGATGACTTACAACCGAGGACACACATGTTATCTAACCGAGGACACTCTGGTAACACACTCGGTAACACATTAACTGTTCTTCGTTATACGATCGAGGACTAACAACCGAGGACACACATGTTATCTAACCGAGGACACTCTGGTAACACACTCGGTAACACATTAACTGTTCTTCGTTATACGATCGATGACTTACAACCGAGGACACACATGTTATCTAACCGAGGACACTCTGGTAACACACTCGGTAACACATTAACTGTTCTTCGTTATACGATCGATGACTTACAACCGAGGACACACATGTTATCTAACCGAGGACACTCTGGTAACACACTCGGTAACACATTAACTGTTCTTCGTTATACGATCGATGACTTACAACCGAGGACACACATGTTATCTAACCGAGGACACTCTGGTAACACACTCGGTAACACATTAACTGTTCTTCGTTATACGATCGATGACTTACAACCGAGGACACACATATTATCTAACCGAGGACACTCTGGTAACACACTCGGTAACACATTAACTGTTCTTCGTTATACGATCGATGACTTATAACCGAGGACACACATGTTATCTAACCGAGGACACACACATGTTTACACACAGCACGATCTGAACCATACGATCGAGGACTTACAACCGAGGACACACATGCTATCTAAGTCTCTAACCGAGGACGTCTCCACATGACTTTTTTTATTGCGGAAGTTCATTTTGTCATTCAAGGGATAGTGTAAGGACGACTTAGGACGTCGCAAAACAGCACAAATGGCGCAGGACTTACAACCTTTCAACTTCCGATTAGCGGCTTAGTTAGGTTCCTCCTGCTACACAACTCTGCACAATTGACGTCATAATGTTGAGAATAATATTTTTATTTGCAATTTGTTCTGCCCAAACTGTAGATTGGGTGTTACTCAATAAAATAATATTGAACTTTCTTCTGGCATACCCCCGTTTCCACGGTAAAAACAAAATGGTTGACATTTTGAACAAATATTGGCAAATTGTGAATCAATATCTTTTTATTAAACAATAATATGACAATTTTTGCACAACCATCTTCACTATGCGCTGTGTTACACAACTGGCAGAAAACATTAAATGTATTAAAACAAATTATTTTACTATTCGGATTTACTTCTGAAAAAAATACATATTTTATGCAACACATACGTCTATAAATTCCAATTGTTTGATTATTTTGACAATGTGTTCTGCTATAACGAGAAGAATAAGCAAAATGTAACACTCAAAACCACATTTTGCTAGTATAATTAATTCCAGAGAGATTCGCTGATTGAATTTGTTTCATCCCCGTTAAAACGATATCTACTTCTATGAAGTCAGGCATGGTATTGAAAATATTAACGAAAACAGCAAACAGATTATATTTATGCAAACTAGATCATATGTCAATATGTTAAATTGAAGTGGTTTTCATATAACCGAACAATTATGTGTAGATGGATTTGTAAATGAACAACAACATGTGCAGATGACCTTCATAAATTAGGCCCAGTATTCAATGTATTATGCAGTTTTAAATGAGTTAAGGAAGGCTAATTTTTCTCCACAAAATGAAACCTCAGTTGTGCGCTTTATGACGTTTTTACTGTCCTGCCTTGAAGAGTTTCAACTGTAATGCTAAGTGTAC
>CM034534.1:64269401-64277965 GCA_020002185.1 Paraescarpia echinospica | reverse complement strand
CATAGTAAATAATTACATGAATCTAAGAAAACATATTTTAATTCAATTTAACGAAAAATAAAACTGTTGACGCTTTGCTGTCTAACCGAGGACACTCTGGTAACACACTCGGTAACACATCAACCGTTCTTCGTTATACGATCGAGGACTTACAACCGAGGACACACATATTATCTAACCGAGGACACTCTGGTAACACACTCGGTAACACATCAACCGTTCTTCGTTATACGATCGAGGACTTACAACCGAGGACACACATATTATCTAACCGAGGACACTCTGGTAACACACTCGGTAACACATCAACCGTTCTTCGTTATACGATCGAGGACTTACAACCGAGGACACACATGTTATCTAACCGAGGACACTCTGGTAACACACTCGGTAACACATCAACCGTTCTTCGTTATACGATCGAGGACTTACAACCGAGGACACACATATTATCTAGCCGAGGACACTCTGGTAACACACTCGGTAACACATCAACCGTTCTTCGTTATACGATCGAGGACTTACAACCGAGGACACACATATTATCTAACCGAGGACACTCTGGTAACACACTCGGTAACACATCAACCGTTCTTCGTTATACGATCGAGGACTTACAACTGAGGACACACATGTTATCTGACCGAGGACACTCTGGTAACACACTCGGTAACACATCAACCGTTCTTCGTTATACGATCGAGGACTTACAACTGAGGACACACATGTTATCTGACCGAGGACACTCTGGTAACACACTCGGTAACACATCAACCGTTCTTCGTTATACGATCGAGGACTTACAACTGAGGACACACATGTTATCTAACCGAGGACACTCTGGTAACACACTCGGTAACACATCAACCGTTCTTCGTTATACGATCGATGACTTACAACCGAGGACACACATGTTATCTAACCGAGGACACTCTGGTAACACACTCGGTAACACATTAACTGTTCTTCGTTATACGATCGATGACTTACAACCGAGGACACTCATGTTATCTAACCGAGGACACTCTGGTAACACACTCGGTAACACATCAACCGTTCTTCGTTATACGATCGAGGACTTACAACCGAAGACACACATATTATCTAACCGAGGACACTGGTAACACACTCGGTAACACATCAACCGTTCTTCGTTATACGATCGAGGACTTACAACCGAGGACACACATATTATCTAGCCGAGGACACTCTGGTAACACACTCGGTAACACATCAACCGTTCTTCGTTATACGATCGAGGACTTACAACCGCGGACACACATATTATCTAACCGAGGACACTCTGGTAACACACTCGGTAACACATCAACCGTTCTTCGTTATACGATCGAGGACTTACAACCGAGGACACACATGTTATCTAACCGAGGACACTCTGGTAACACACTCGGTAACACATCAACCGTTCTTCGTATCTGTATCTGTATTTTGACTGGCAAAATGTCCTATGGACACATCACGCCAGTGCGCATGGTGGCTCTTATGGATTAATTTTTTACATGTTGGGCTAGGCTAATCTGGAATGAATTCAGTGACGTACTTGATACAATGCTTGGAGGTAGAGAATTCCACTCTTTTATTGTGACTGGGAAAAAGCTGTTTCCAAATATGTTTGTCGAGTGCCTGATTTGTACTAACTGTTTATTATGTTTACGTGAGCATCTGGTGTTGCGTTTGGTGTATTGATCTAGTGGGATATCTATGAGGTTATGTTCCATTTTATATAATATGCTAAGTCTTTGGGTTTTTCTTCGTGATTGGAGGGTGTCCCACTGGAGATCTTTAAGGAGTTGTGTTACCGTTCCAGGCTCTCTAGAATAGTTGTTCTTACAAAATCTGGCAGCTTGTCTCTGGGTTCTTTCTATGAGTTTGATATTTCTTAGGCAATGTGGATCCCATGATGCTGACGCATATTCAAGTATGGGGCGGACAAGGGTTGTGTAGGCTATGGACTTGATTTGGGTTGGGCATTTATTTAAATTTCTTCTAATCATTCCCAATGTCTGTTGTGCTTTTTTTGTGACCGAGTTGCTTTGTATTGTCCAATTTAATGTATTTGATATATGTATGCCAAGATAACAGTGTGATTCAACAGATTTAAGTTGTTGTCCGCAGAATGTGTAGAGATTTGGTGTCGGTTTTCTTGAGGCTATTGTCATTGTATAACATTTAGTGGGGTTGGATTTCATAAGCCACGTGTGTTGCCATTTCTCAAGTTTGAGCAGATCGTTTTGGAGGACAGATGTGTCTTGGTCAGTTTTAATCGGTGAATATAACAGGCAGTCGACTGCAAAAAGGCGAACAGTTGAGGAAAGATTGTCTGGCAGGTCATTTATGTAAAGTAGGAAAAGTAGGGGCCCCAGTACTGTGCCCTGTGGTACCCCAGAAATGGCTTGAGTTGATGTTGACTTAGATCCATTTATAACGACCTGTTGAGTTCTTCCTGTAAGGAAGCTATTTATCCATGATGATATTGGGCCTGTGATGCCATAGTGTTGGAGTTTGTGGATTAATCTTTTATGTGGAACTTTATCGAATGCTTTGGTGAAGTCAAGGATGGCCATGTCTACAGATTTCTTCTCATCAAGTGATTTGCTTATGTCGTGGATTGTTTGAATTAATTGTGTTTCAGTTGATCTTTTGGCACGGAAGCCATGTTGGTGGTCAGTTAGAATGTGGTGCTGTTCAAGATGTTTCATAATGTGACTATGTATGATGTGTTCAAGAAGTTTAGAAACCACAGGTGTTAAGGATATTAGTCTGTAGTTAGATGTTTCTGCTCTACTTCCTTTCTTAAAAATTGCTGTTACATTGGCTTCTTTCCAGGTATTGGGGACTTGTCCAGAGTCAACAGATGATTGGAAAATGTCATGTATTACTGGTGCTAGATGAGAGGCATATCTGTTTAAGAACCATGGTGGAATGCCATCTGGTCCTTGCGATTTATAAATGTTAATTTTGGAAAGTTGATCAAGTACTCCTTTAAGTGTAATTGTTAGTTTGGGGATTTCTCCATGTGGACTCCTGGCCATATCTGGTAGGGTGGAATTTCCTTCGTGTGTGAAGACACTTTGGAACTGATTGTTTAAGGCTTCTGCTTTATGTTTGTCGTCGCTAATGATGTTACCAGCAATGTTAAGGTCCCCAATACCCTGGTTATCCTGTCTAAGTTTAGAAATGAAGCTCCAAAATGATTTAGGTTTCTCTGTTATTTTTGTTGTCAGGAATTGACTTATGTAGGATAGTCTAGCAGAACGAAGGTGTTTATGCATGTTTCTCCTGATGTCACAGAATTCTTTCCAGTCTTCTGGATTTCTAGTTCTTTTTGCTTTGTTATATAGCTGTTTCTTTATTTTGCACATTTTCTTTAAATCTTTATTGAACCAGGGAAGATTGTGTCTTGAAGTAGTAAGTCGGTGCGGTACATATTGGTTCATAATGTTGATGATTTTCGTGGAAACAAGATTCCACTTGTCATTGACAGTCATGTTTTGGTTTTGAGGGAAGTATTCATGTGTAAAGTTTTCAAGAGATTTCTGGATGTTAATATTGTCGGCTTTATTTCTAATGGAGACTTTACGTTTTGGACGATGTTTGCGTTTGGGCGAAATGTTTACATCAATAATGACTGTGCTATGGTCTGCTATTCCGTCTACTACATTTATCTTCTTTATTAACCCAGGTCTATTGGTGAAGACAAGATCTAAAATATTGTTGGCATTTCCCTGTCTGTGCATGGGTTCCTTGACATGTTGGATCAGACCATGTTCCTCTGTAAGAGAGAGTAATTTATTGGCAGCAGCTGTACTGTATCCATTGTTAGTTGTGACTTGGTGAATTTCCCAATTGATGTTAGGGAGGTTGAAATCGCCAGTAATGATGACATTATGTGTGTTGATCTTGTTACCTAATTTAGAAAGGGCTAGGTCTAATTCTTCGATTTGAGTTCCATGAGAGTCATTTGGGGGACGATAGAGGGTACACATGATTATTGGTTTCATTCCTGTTATCTGGGTTTCAGTCCAAATGCTCTCACTGTTAGTGTCTAGGTCTGGTAGGTGGCTTGTTATGAGGTCATCTTTTGATATTTGAAATACCCCCCCTCCAGTAGTGTCTGTTTCTCTGTCCTTTCTAAAGACGTTAAAGTTGCTTGGGAATATTTCTCCATTTTTTATTGAGGGATCTAACCATGATTCAGTGCCACAGATGATGTCTGGGTTATGCAGATTGTTTAGTGCTTCGATGTCTGAGGCTTTCTTTTTAACGCTTTGGCAGTTTATGAGGATGCATCTGAAGTTTGGTCTCTTTTTTGGTCTATATGCTTTCTTGCTATTAGTTGTATTGTTGTTGGTGGTTTCGTTTAGGTTATGACAGTTACTGTCCAGTGGATAAAAGGGGTTTGCCGTTGGGATTTCTGTATCTCTGAAGAAAGAATTTGTGAAGTTGAAGTTGTTGCATTCGGGGCAGGCCCACGAACATGAGGAATTTATTAATCGTTTGTATTCATTGTCATCTATTGCACAGCATTGTGAGTGGATCCAGTTTAGGCAGTGGTCGCACTGAATTGCTTTATGGTCATTTAGGACATCTCCATGGCAAATGCCACACGGTGCTGAGCAATTTGAACAGTGCCATGGTACATTTTGGTTTCTGTAAGTGTTGTTAAATTCTTGTCTGGATATCCTGGCGCATTTGATGTGTGTGGATTTATTACAATCATTACAAGTTAGGATGAGTGCATTAGACCTTAGTGATTTCTTACATGAGTGACATTTAGAGGGGCCTGGATTTAGTTGAACATCTCCTGAGAGCATGATGCATAGAAGAATGGAGAATTTTGTTGTTGTCCTGGGTTTATACGGTAGAGGAGTGATCAGTAATCCAGTGGAGGTGCTGGATTTGAGACATTTCAATTGGGCTATGGTTTTCCATATGGGACTATAAATGTAGTAGGACGTGACAGAATGGATGTCTTGTCTAGCTTTGGCGTTGACATAGGTCTCGTTTGTGTTGCTCTGGAAACTCTCCAATTTTTTTAAATTGGGATCATTTAAAAACCTAAAAGTTATCTGCAGACATAAAATCATGAACAGGGTACATCTAAAAGTGCATCTTGTAGAGGTATGTCGTACGGAGCCTGCCATGTCACCAACTCGAGTGGTAGTGGTTTAGAGTTGATAAAACGGTCAAGTAGTTATTAAGAAACACACCCACACTTAAAACGTGTACTGAGATAATACTAAAAAATAAAAGATAAATAATTATAAAATATCTGTCCGTCTAAACGGTTTAGTGACTAGTTGTTGTTGTTGCTGTTTTTTGACAGCCTACAATCCGGATTTGTAATAGTATGATACGTAAGCTTTATGTGAAAGTATATATTTACATGTGTGTATGTTGAACCAGCTCACACTGGTTCATGAGTCAAACTGAAAACCCAACTAAGTAAATATAAAATAATTATAAAATATCTGTCCGTGTAAACGGTTTAGTGACTAGTTGTTGCTGTTTTTCGACAGCCTACAATCCGGATTTGTAATAGTATGATACGTAAGTTTTATGTGAAAGTATGCGATCGAGGACTTACAACCGAGGACACGCATGTTATCTAACCGAGGACACTCTGGTAACACACTCGGTAACACATCAACCGTTCTTCGTTATACGATCGAGGACTTACAACCGAGGACACACATATTATCTAGCCGAGGACACTCTGGTAACACACTCGGTAACACATCAACCGTTCTTCGTTATACGATCGAGGACTTACAACCGAGGACACACATATTATCTAACCGAGGACACTCTGGTAACACACTCGGTAACACATCAACCGTTCTTCGTTATACGATCGAGGACTTACAACCGAGGACACACATGTTATCTAACCGAGGACACTCTGGTAACACACTCGGTAACACATCAACCGTTCTTCGTTATACGATCGATGACTTACAACCGAGGACACACATATTTTCTAACCGAGGACACTCTGGTAACACACTCGGTAACACATCAACCGTTCTTCGTTATACGATCGAAGACTTACAACTGAGGACACACATATTATCTAACCGAGGACACTCTGGTAACACACTCGGTAACACATCAACCGTTCTTCGTTATACGATCGAGGACTTACAACCGAGGACACTCATGTTATCTAACCGAGGACACTCTGGTAACACACTCGGTAACACATTAACTGTTCTTCGTTATACGATCGATGACTTACAACCGAGGACACACATATTATCTAACCGAGGACACTCTGGTAACACACTCGGTAACACATTAACTGTTCTTCGTTATACGATCGATGACTTATAACCGAGGACACACATGTTATCTAACCGAGGACACACACATGTTTACACACAGCACGATCTGAACCATACGATCGAGGACTTACAACCGAGGACACACATGCTATCTAAGTCTCTAACCGAGGACGTCTCCACATGACTTTTTTTATTGCGGAAGTTCATTTTGTCATTCAAGGGATAGTGTAAGGACGACTTAGGACGTCGCAAAACAGCACAAATGGCGCAGGACTTACAACCTTTCAACTTCCGATTAGCGGCTTAGTTAGGTTCCTCCTGCTACACAACTCTGCACAATTGACGTCATAATGTTGAGAATAATATTTTTATTTGCAATTTGTTCTGCCCAAACTGTAGATTGGGTGTTACTCAATAAAATAATATTGAACTTTCTTCTGGCATACCCCCGTTTCCACGGTAAAAACAAAATGGTTGACATTTTGAACAAATATTGGCAAATTGTGAATCAATATCTTTTTATTAAACAATAATATGACAATTTTTGCACAACCATCTTCACTATGCGCTGTGTTACACAACTGGCAGAAAACATTAAATGTATTAAAACAAATTATTTTACTATTCGGATTTACTTCTGAAAAAAATACATATTTTATGCAACACATACGTCTATAAATTCCAATTGTTTGATTATTTTGACAATGTGTTCTGCTATAACGAGAAGAATAAGCAAAATGTAACACTCAAAACCACATTTTGCTAGTATAATTAATTCCAGAGAGATTCGCTGATTGAATTTGTTTCATCCCCGTTAAAACGATATCTACTTCTATGAAGTCAGGCATGGTATTGAAAATATTAACGAAAACAGCAAACAGATTATATTTATGCAAACTAGATCATATGTCAATATGTTAAATTGAAGTGGTTTTCATATAACCGAACAATTATGTGTAGATGGATTTGTAAATGAACAACAACATGTGCAGATGACCTTCATAAATTAGGCCCAGTATTCAATGTATTATGCAGTTTTAAATGAGTTAAGGAAGGCTAATTTTTCTCCACAAAATGAAACCTCAGTTGTGCGCTTTATGACGTTTTTACTGTCCTGCCTTGAAGAGTTTCAACTGTAATGCTAAGTGTACATTGTTGAACTTGTGTCGCGAATCTGATGTTTATTTGATATAACATGGATCAGTCGTGCAATGTACGCTGGTCCGCTATTCAACAAAACTTAAGTCGCCTATCCATTTGGCCAGCGTAACAGTTGTTGAACCGATTCGAACATTGAGTCGCGGCAACGAACGTCGGGTAAGCGTACGACTCGCAACACCAGTTTAGCAAACATTAATATTAACACAATAAAACACATTACCGACAATTCAAACAATGGTTACCATACAGCTTCAAAAGCTTCGAACGATTATTCCTAAGATAATCTTTGATGTTCTTCCAGCTTCGTGTTTGTATAACTGGATGTTGGCGTTGCAAGTTCGCAATTTCGGATTTTCCAGGAAGACGAAAGTGCAGTACTTTGTTCAAGCTAGCAACAGCCGCAATTGTTCTCTGCCCCAATCATTTCTTTTCTTTGTTCTTTTCATTTCTAGAACCAATGTACAGTTTCATTAGTCCAATTGGGGTATACCTACATGCATTAATATGGAAATAATAGTCTAATGGAACTACGATATATCTCAACGCAATTGAGTTAATTGCTTCATAGTCCATGTTAAGTGACTGCAGGAAACCATTAATAACTGAACAATGTTGAGTAGTATGACGAAATTTCTATAAATGTTATCATTAGAGTTGTAATTTTTCAAATCCCAATATTGAATGATCTTTCTCAACACTAAGAGAGCATCATCTATGTTTTAAAAACAAGTATATTTGCTTTCCGATATCTCATGATTGATATGATAAGTCACGTTCAGCGTGCCTCGTCTCAGATGTTTCGTTTTCTTTTTCCATGTCGTTATCTTTTTCCATGTCGTCTTTCAAGTCGCCGTCTACCAAATTTCAATAAGATGTCACACATATAAATAACGTTACGATTCAGTAATGCAAAATAACGCGACGGTATGTTTAACACATGCTTGATTGTACATGCTTTGTTAAGTTTCAACTGTTCTAATAGATAATAATAATATTTATTTATTACCAAGCGCAATTTCCATTACAATGCTCAAAGCGCTGTACACAAACTAACATTGAGATAAAACGTTCAATATATCATAAAACATAAAAAAGTGT